>CM056741.1:25448988-26147322 GCA_029851415.1 Eretmocerus hayati
ACCTTCAATGACTTCATCATTCTGGTCCTTCATAACCATTGTCCACCAAACTTTTGGCCTCAAAACAGAACTGAAGAGAGATGAGGGAAGGGAAGCAAGCTCAAACGTAGGATTACAACCGGAGAGGTGAACACCTCGAATTACGCTTAATCTCACGCTCAACTTGCACTCGATCTGATAGTTCCCAGTTTCATCTCACTCTATATATATATATTGCTGAATCAGAGCTACTCGTCTTACGCACGTTGTATACCATGTATAGCACACCTATTACCTTGTCCTTCTCATCCTGATGAGTAAATCGTGCAAGACGACGAGGCTTTGTTTGCCAAGGTATACTTGAGAATCTTGGATTAGAAGGAGATTTGGTGAGCTTGCACCTTAGCTTGCATTCAAGCTACTGTTTGGGAGGTCCTTGAAATTCTGGGTGGTATCGTAGATTTATAGGTGTGGGAAGGAAGTGGCTCTTGGGTGATGAATAATTTTGGACTACCAGAATAATGGTGTCAATTTCGGAATTATTAAAATGATCCCGTTTTGCCATGGCTTGAATATCACTTTTTGGATAAGCTGAATGAGTGTTTCAGTGAATCAAATTGATTCAATATATTTTGGGGAGATTCGGAACATTTTGGAAATTTCTAATGAGAAATTTGATACCGAATATGATACGCTCTCTACATGATTCAGAGGTGTCTCATTTATTCTTTCAAAAAAAGACAATTATTCTTATCGCCTATATGCGTGACCTAGTGAGCGGTTACTCTCAATCTGGTATGGACGTTGCTGAGATTTTTGACCGGGACAATTGATATTCAACCTCTGTGAGGAGGAAGTACTGATGAACATGTTCGACTCTATGGTTGTCGTTCTACAATTTTTGTTCGTTGGATTTCTCGGCGTACCAGGGATATTTTCATGGAATATAAGATCAGGCGGTGAGTTACGCATGTTTATCAGAAAATATTGGCTCCGCATTTTGATAATTCGTATTTCTAAATAACTGGTAAAATGATGTTACCATACTCAATCAACATGGGATGAGAAGTATAAGTCTAACCATAAAATGACGTAGTTCTCCTGAAACTCGTAAAATGTCCATTTCATCGGGGGAAAATTTGAGTGATTCATTGTGAAGCCTCCAACACCTACAAACAAAAGACCTGCGAAAGAGACCTACAAAAATGGTCACGTGACAATTTTCCGAATCATCGGTTCATTTCGAGTGATAAGGTATTCAAGTTCAGATTGTATGGATGCTGCGATACTTTTACCATACATCATACTCGCACAGAATTCTCGGGCTCTTCATATATGGTGGGATTATGGAGTGTAGAGTATGATGTACGATGAAAATATTGCAATTTCTATATTCAACCGTCGGACGCAAACATTTCACACTGCATTGAATAGTGTACACCACTTTCAATCAAAAGTAGTGCAATAACTCTAGTATAGTGCGGTCTAGTATAAAGTGAAGAACCTTGTGTAAGTGGACTATTAGTGACACTCTGAAAGTCAACCAACCTGTCAGCAGCGTGGTTGACTATTGAAGAGGTCCTTGTGGCAGATAAGAAACGAGATCTGCGCTAGATTCCAACACAGAGAGGATCAAGAAATGCTCGAACCTACGTTGATGAGTCCTAGTTAATTTAGACTTCACTCTCTCAATTTTTATCCCCAGATTAGATGTCAATTAATCTGAAGATGGACATATTTAGATGTACAAAACGGATAGTTTCTGAATTACAAATCATAAAAACATATAGTCCATGAATAGCATTACATACAAACAGATCATTATTTCTGCTATTGGACATCAGAGTCAAAACTTGACAGAATCCGTAAAGTTTGAACAAGAATGACTTATAACTTGAATTGAAAGCATTTTTCGGAAAGTTGTCAGGAGACTTTCTTCTAGAAAATCCCTAAAAATAAGACTTACTCTGCTTATATTAGAAAATAAAATGGATACTTTTCGAGTCATATGAGGGAAATGTGTGTTCATGGACAAACTGATACTTTTTATCCCGTGTTCATTGTTTGGAAACACATAATTTTACTCGCCATTTATGATACTATACGATTTAGGTTGAAAAGCTCATTCTTCTCGTGCACGAATTTTCGAAGAATACCTCATAGTCGGATTTTGAAGATATTTCTATGGTACACTCACCGGACGAAATATCTGCACAAATCTCAAAAAGCTTTTTGTCCCTGGGCCGTTGTTTTAATATCGATCAGACCATTTTTGGTGCTTCAATGACCGCAACCTCACTGGCAATATTGTAGAATTCGAATCTAGCATCAAAGTTCCAACTAGCATTCGTGGGACGAAATAGTATATTACGCAACGATGTCGAAAAGTTGGATTTACGCACGAGTGAAAATCATTACACACGAGTGTGAGTCTTTACGCACTGGTGAGATTCTTTACGCACGAGCCGCGTAGCGGCGAGTGCGTAAAGATTCACATCTCGTGTGTAAAGTTTTCCGAGTGCGGAAACCTTTCGACAGAGTTGCGTACGATATTTTTCGAAATTTTGTGCGGAAAGTTAGTATTCTGTCGGTCACCTCATACGCCAGTAATCAAATCGTGATCGTGGCAGGTGGAGGAAAAGGGCGCAGAGCGGGGCCCAGGGGCGGGAGCCCCTGGTAGGGGTGCAGGGAGCGAAGCCCCCGCCGGGGGGTTCGGGGGGCGGAGCCCCCCGATTGAAAAAAGATTCTGAAAATGTATCAGAAAAAGATCTTTTGTTTGATATATCATATGTTACCGCATAGTTTGAAAATATCGATCTTAATCCTCAAAAGTACAAATAGTGGACAAGATCCGAAATATGTAAGTTCATAAGATAATATCAATTCTGAATTTCGAGGAAAATTATTATAGAGTCTTATGAATATCGTCAAGGACGGGCAAGAATAAATCAACGGATTGATGTAATAATATGCCATTTCTATGGTTCGATAGAAAGAACTTGGACAATTCTAATGATAATAATGATGCTCTGAATACACGGGATAGGAAGCGATTTCGAAACCTATGGATTTTTTCTTATAAAAAAATATGAATACATCGCCGACACTCTTTTTTGAGGCGAAGTATCCGAAAAGTGAATTTACATTTCCTTTGGACGTACGGTCCAACGTAGATTTCAAACCACCAAAACCACGGTGGAAGCACCCCAAAAAGGTCGATATATTGTATTGAACTCAATTAAATTCATGATCCACCGAAGTGAACTATTCCCATGTTCAATTCGATGGGCCGACCAGGATATTTCAATCGTATGGACTTATCGAGAGAGCAAGACTGAGTATAACAATTTAGAGAGCTCATAAGTTTTCATCCTATCGAGTGAAAGAAGTCATTACACCTGCTTTGGGCAGCTTCGAATCAACGATTGGAGCACTCCGATTCTACAGAATTAAGACAGAGATCATTTTGCTACACAACGCAGAAACTTCAAGAGATGTTGTAGAATATCAGGCTATAAAGAAAATACGGCAGTGCGTAAAGATACGTTCCAGTGCGTAAAGACCTACCTTACGCACTGTTGGTGACTTTACGCACAGGTCTTCACGCATTCCGTGCGCAAAAATTCCTTCACGCACGGAAAAATGTTCCTTACGCACTAACTTTACGCACATGATTTCGAAAAAGCTTTTTCAAATTTGTGCAGATATTATGTCGGGTTAGTGTACTTATCGCAATTTGAGCCAAGTTTCTAGGTTTCACTCGATTAGCTTTGAAACGATTGGGAAAAATCGCAGATAATCATGGATTTTCTCGCCTGGTTTCACCTCAACTTTTCTCACAATCGAAACACGGGAGTGATATTGAAAAGAGTCAAAAATTTTCC
The DNA here is from genome assembly GCA_029851415.1 of Eretmocerus hayati. Classification (NCBI taxonomy): domain Eukaryota; kingdom Metazoa; phylum Arthropoda; class Insecta; order Hymenoptera; family Aphelinidae; genus Eretmocerus; species Eretmocerus hayati. The sequence continues at coordinate 25,452,852 of CM056741.1, forward strand.
CTAGAACCCTATATTTGAAAACCTTCCACGAGAGGCTGATACAATTCGAGAATGACTCAGCAAAATAAAATGCGTTGACTGTATACTAAGATGATTATAATCAAACTTCTCATTCGAAACTTCAAGCTTCGTTCAACTAAAATTTTAGATTCATCAAATAAAACTCGACAAATTGAACCTATGGCAAAAGTATGACATATATATTTTTCTTCCCATCAGAGGCGCTTTTTCATAATATTAGTACTGTAGAGGACTACCCTTATCATGCAGAAGTGGATTACAGCTGTGATTTCTTGTTTTATCATTACGGCGTTATCATCTCGGCAAACCACACTCTCTCTACAACAGTACGTGACGATCGTATAACAAAAGATGGATGTAAATACACAATCATCATGAGTGAAAATCCAAACGGTACCTACACTTACAAACGTGACGCTGAATTGAAGGAATTAGGAGATATCAGCATCTTCACATTCAATAATCCCATTAAAATAGAACCCTGGCGAATGCCAATTCACGTCGTGAAACCGGATGAAAGACCAAAACCAGGAGATTTGGTCACCTTAACAAGTTTTACAAAGGAAACAAAAGGAAATAGGAGCATCTTCGTGAAGGACTTCGAAATAATTGAAGAGAAAAAATGCCGTGAGTTTATCTCGAAATGGCCAGAGTTTGATGCTAAATCTTGTGAGAAATACCTATGGATTGAAACTTCCAGAATATTACCTACGGATTCAGTTCTCACGATTCGAGGAAAGTTAGCTGGAATCCCAGCTTTTGATACACTTTTCAAAATGTTTCGAAGGAATGAGACCATGCTCAAGCCTTATATTGATCTATCTAAGCATTATATAGACATTCGGAGGCAAGTAGAGAACTCGACAACAGGGGCGTCATTTTGGGTGTGGTGGGTGCTGAAATTCAATACCCGGATGAAAAGCGGGTGTTGAATTCAACACCCGAAAACTGGACGTGTTGGCAGCAGACTTGTTCTTGAAAGAGGCGTCTTTTTGAATGCCATTAACGACGATGTACCATTTCGAGAAAAACTCGAGGCATTGAGGGCCAAAAAACGTGAAAAAAGGCAGAAAAACCAATTTGTTGGTAAAGCTCAAAGTCTCGTATGTTGCGAAGAAAATGAAGATAGTGCGCATGGCATTCTACATCGACTTCGGTTGAGAGATGTCGTTGAGTACTTACGTGGAAAACCAGAAATTCACGAAGCTGGTTTAGACTATTCTCACCATACCAGGCTCTTCTTGTTCAAATGAAAGATCTTTTTCAGTATTGGGACGCCTCAAATCTTATCTCAGTGCAACAATGTTACAACAACGTCTAAACGATTTAGCCTTCTGCCATATATACAAAGAATTGCTAGATCCTGTGAATTTAAGTAAGCTAGTGAACATATTCATCTCCAAATGCGCTCGTAGTATTCGCACGAATGCCCGTACATAATAAATAGATATCGAGAAATCAGACTTGTTATATTGTTGCGTATCCAAAGTGCAACAGTTCTGCCATCTGATGACCTCATATTTTTTTGTTTTTTTTTGCTTCTCTGATAGCCTTTGTTAGAACCCCACACCCGGGCCAGAGGCGTTCTGACGCCCCTGCTCGACAATATTACTCTAGTTCATCAAATCGTCTGTAAACATTGAGAATGTTGTGCAAATACAGTTCAATAAAGTGTTCCTCGTGACAAAAAAATATGGATGGACTATTGGAGTAATTGTGACCAATAAAAGTCTCTTCAGAACTATGGGTTAACTCATTCTTATTACAGGGCGTGATGATTCTTTCACTATCGAAGAGAAATTCACGCTAGATCTCACAACAATATAGTACAACAAATTGTATTCTTGATGTCGAAGTCCTATTTCCCATGCTACTACTTATAGATAGTGTGGAGTTTCCTGAATATTTTGATACATTTTTGAAATATCGAATATGTGGATAGCAATTCTGTGAGCCCAAGTTTATTCCATGAGTCACATACAGAATCGAAATCACTCATTAAGATCACGATATCTTCAAAATCCATGAAGATATCTACCAATTCAACAATGTCGGTAACCAACATCCTCTTATGAATAATTGTGAAAAATTGGGTTTGGAACAATTTTACATCCGATCGTATTTGTATTGTAGCTCGTTAACACAGAATATGCTACCGCTATCACTTTTGCACGAAATTAACTCAAATATGGTGTAATGAAGATGGCTAATGAGAGCCTCCAAAACCACAATCGTTCATGATGGATAACGATATATGTGTTCGAGAGTTCTCATCCCTCTCAATTTCTATACTGTAAGGATATTCCAGCAGGGTAGACAACATTCAATCGGTCAACTTGGCCACGTAAAATGAATCCGAGTCTCATATGAGGCGCATTTGTGTTCAAATTATAAGAAAGAACATCGAAGTGAAGGTACGGAGAGTTTCACACCCAAACAGATCACTAATATACAATTGACATCCATAGATACCTAGATTATTGTTAAAGTCAGAAATTTGGACGCGATTGTGCTGCTCTTGGAAAGAGAATCCATACAATCATGGTACGAGGCTTGTCCAGCGTTTCAACTAGTCATCCTCAAATTTTTTTGAGGAAAAACGGTAAAATGTGGCAGAATAGGTACCATTTTGTTCCCCGGAAACAGAATCTGGATACTGATTATTCGATGGGCTATCCAATGAAATACCTAAATACATTACCATCGGTCAATTTGTCCTCGCAAAAGTCCAAGTATTACAAGTCATACCCATATCCAAGTATAAGTAGGTGTATCCTCAAGGGACAGATAAGATCCACAGGACAAATGGCCAGCTGACAGAAACCTTCTCTCACTCACTCTCTTCTTTCTAACATAGATCGAGTACGGGACGAATCTCTCCTGTGAGTAAATTTGTATCAATCCCCCAGTGATTTGGACGTTGTCCAATCCGTCATGCGAGATTATCGAAGTGAATAACGTACATCGAATTGAGGTTGAGGAATATATGAAATTTGTGAGAGAAGAAAAAAGATATTAGAAAGCAGTTCTTTGGATAAGTATACCACGGTTTTTTCTTGCGAAGTTACAAGAAGGAACCATGAAATTTGGTGGAGGATGGACAGATTTGATGCTGCGAGAGATTTGGAGCTGAATATAACCGACTCGATTTAGGGAGAATGTCAATCGGCGCATGAAAGCAAGGGTAGCCCGAAGTGATTGATGATATTGTAGAAGACTCACATATACATTGTAACCAATTGACCGCATGAATCACCGTGGTGAGATAAGCGATGAAAAACAAGAGTGGCTTTTATGGATAGAAAGAACAGCATGATCTAGAATTTTGTCACATGATTTTTGGGGGTGTACTCCATAGAAACTCTCCTTATTCAGATCTCATTCCTCAGCTCAATACTATTCGTTGAATATATTGCAGAGTCTCAACCCACTCTTCAGAGAAGGCACTGAACGGCTGTGCCATTGGATACTTCGTTCTCTACTCATGCATACGGGCATTTTCCAAATGAATGAATGACTCCACGCAAACCCATGAAAAAAGGACATGTTTCAGATTCTTTTCCTCAGCTTCTCAATTCAATCTTTTGGTACAAAATTCAAACTCTCTGCCACCTATGGGGCTCCAAGAAAATTTTGAAATATTCGATGTCATTATTTTTTTGAATTATTTGATTGGAAAAATTTGGATCTTTCTTCCAATGAAATGCATATTTCTCAGATCCGATCTGTGAATGCGATTCATGGGCTTTGAACGACCTACGTAGAACATATCAAAATCGGCCTTGTGGGGTTGAATTCAAGGTCAAGGACGATCTCATAGAGCAAAATGATGGAAAACACAAAAAATCTATTTCTCGAATACCCAAGTTTATGTATCCATAAGAACTTCATATGGAAAAAAAGGTCTTGGGACACCTAACTTACATCTCGAAGCCTGTTTTGGCTAAATCCCGCAAATCTATTGCTCAGGCGATTAGAAACTGTGTATTCTGCGTATGCGTGGGAACTCGAATCTCCGAAAGATGTTCCATTAGGAAATCAACAAAATTTCTTTTAGAAGCTGATCTTATTATGCATTTAAACCAGAGCTAAAACGTCCAGATGACCACTGAATCTCGATAAATACCCAGTGGTGGATTCGAAGCACTGTAGACAGCGATGCAGGAAATCCGCGCACGAATGCATCTACGTATTTGACAGAGTCAATTCCATCAATTGGGACCGGAGCTACAACGTATGAAAGATTAAGTCTCAGCTCTAGTGCACCAAGTGGTCATTTTTAAGACAATTCTTTGGACTTTCCAATGGGGTTAGCTTCACAAACCCAATCTCTTGCGTATGCATAGGAAACACGATTTTCATTTACCTCAAGGATAGGTTAGCACGAAATAGCCTAAATAGGCCTTAGGACGCAAAAAATATGTTCGGGACCATTTTGATGTGAAACAGCAAACAATTCCACATCATATATCCAATTTTCATGGATAAAGAGATAGGGTTCCTGAGGAACGATTTTTTGTTGTATTTTCCAGTATTTTGCTCGATAAACCTTCCATAACCTCAGAATTAACTCTTCAAGATCGATTTTGATAGGTTTTTTCAGGACCGTTCAACTTCCGTAGATGGCATCATTGTATCTCCAATCGGGTCCAAGAAATATGCATTTCATTGAAAACAAGACCCAAATTTTCTCGTTTGAGATGATATAGTTGATGAAGTAAGATACGTTTCAGATACTTGAGGAATTTTTGTAGAACTCCATGGGTGGTGTAAAAGTCCATATTATATATCATTGAATTCAATAAAGGGACTGAGGGAAAAATTTGAAATATAAGCCTCTAGTCGGTTTGTTATGCATAAAGCTACTCGAATAGGAAGTAGTTCATGTGATCCAAGGCTCACAAGAAAGACCCAGGGAGTGCGGTTCCCGGATTTGGCTGATACTCTGGGGATAGTCTTTTTTCAGTCCCAAAATATGCTACCCAAAGCCGCAGAGTCTAATGCACAAGCGTTTTCCAGCTATAGCCCATGACCTATGCATCACAGTGTATCTAGTGTATGTCATTTTTCACAATGGGCTTGTAGGAGCAATGCTAATGTCATGACTTTCAGCGCAAGAACGCTCGAGCATTGGATTTTGTGGCTTTAGATATCATCTCCTGATTCTAGAAGGAAACTATTCCCAAAGTTTTAGCCAAATCCGTGACCCGCACTCTCTGGCCTATCCTACAGGTTAATACCGTTTGGCGCGAGTTTCGTTGCCCTCCGACGTGAAATAGTACCTTGTTAGTGAATGAGTACGACGGGCCCTCCAATAAATATTGTCCGTCTCCTCCAAAAAACGATTACAAATTTCCAAGGTTCGAAAAGATTCCGCATCCACTCACAAACTAACCCCTTCGTTTATTAGAAAACAATTCCATTAGATACTTGCTTTCTTGAAACTGTGCTCATAATTGAAACTAATTTTCATGACCTTGACGGTGACCGATAACTTAATCCAGGCAAAGTCACAATCACTCTCATTCTTTTAGCTTGCCTCATTACGTACTTTCCCCTTCAATTCCTTACTTGTAAATTCCTTGGTAAGTATCAGGGAAGGTATGCCTCCATCCAATTTCAAAGCAAAATCATCCGTGACCATCTAATGTTTTCTCATTTTTTCTACCGTTTCACGTTGCGCTTCCTAAAGGCTCTGATGACAGTGAGCGAGAGGCGACGATCATCACAAAAAATCGCTCGTTTCCCTCGATCGGCTTTTTTTCGCATGACAATCAGGGGGATAACCGACACAATTTCTTCACAGTGCGCGTGCCACAAAGTGACTCTTTCCGCTCGACTTGTTGACTTGCCAATAGTAGTTGAATGGATCACCATCGGGTCAGTGTGGTGTATGCGAGAATTCCGTTTTGTGCAAACGCGAGATCATCAATGGAAATTGTCCCACCGGGAGAAGCTCAGTGATATAGCTTGGGGTTGCTGAAACTCATGTATATGTGTGTGTATCCATGTATATCAACGATGTGCAGGCTGGACAGTAATAGATGCAAAGACATTGTGAAAACGCGTTGACAAATTTGCCGATACTTCCTCTGCATCAACGTCGATTTAGGAGATTCGAAGATCTCAGAACATCGTGATGGGGAGATCAGGCAGTCCTGGGCTTGATCATGAGTAATTAATGGTCTGGCAATAAAGATTGGTAGGCACGATGAGTTTACTCTGTAAATACTACTACCATTCGATAGCCAAATAACGACAGGTGTCACCGAGATGAAGACTCAATGATGTGTTTGCTGACTTGACCATTTCGTGATCTGTGTCAGACGAATCATTTTTCACAAACAATGAGTACACATTTTTCCCACCACTACAAAGCAAATGAATATCGCAAATATGAAGTTTGTCATACTGAATCTCATTATTAGCTTCTGCAAACAAATTTTGATCAGATCCGATTCAACGACGTGATTCGATATAAGGATGATCAACTCAAACCAAAGAATTCCACATGTAAGGATGGACCTCAAAGGATTCTGGTGGAACCTATAAGGAGTCGTGATGGCTGAGTCAGTTCATTCTCCTTGCCTTGGACCAAGCCTGTCATTTATGTAGCGATCTGTTGGAGTCCGTCAAGCAAACTGCCTGATCAAGTCTTGAACTCAGAAGCCACGGGGACTTCGTAGATGAAGTCTTGAGAGTCTGCATAAATTCAAGCTCTGGCTGGAATCACTAGGAGTTTCCATGAGCCTCGCCATGAGCGCTGATTTGGTACCTTTGCTGGCTCAGGATCCACCTGATCCGACTGTGAATTTTGCATGATAATCCCGTAATGAGGTTGCTAATGTGACAAATTTCGCAAGGGATTCTTCAACTGAGAGGTCTGGTGCCTGAAAAAAGGCCGTTACAAGAGGTTGCCCTGCGTTCATCACAATTTCCTTTGAAAATATCATAAATACCAGGGTGTTGAGGTCCCAATTTCTTTCAATTCTCCCTCGAAATGTGTAAAATAGGAAATTCAGAACACAGGAACTCTTGATTATTATTGTGAATGGAATGATATATCCTTGTCAATTAATCCTCCACATTTGAACGCCAGAATCATGTCGGCACTAGGTATCGCAAATTGCATACTACAACGGCTGGCGAGATGATTCAACATATAACGACGGATTTGGAAGGACCAGAAGTAGCTTTCATTTAGTAGAAAGCTTTTAGTAAAAAGTTTACTTTAAAACTTCGGTGTGTGGTCAAGTTCGGCATGCCCGAAACTTGACCACATCTACGAGATAAGTAAGTATGCAAATAGGGAGGAACTTGGACTCGGTCGTAATTCAGAAGGCTTACATGAGCAATTTTCATCCATCCGTCGAGGTGAGATCAGTACTAGATTAACTTCATGGTGTTGATGAGTGGAGATGAGTAGACATGTGAATTGCCGGATGGGAGAATGGTTGATTTTTTGGAATACTTTACTCGAGATCATCAGTCTCTCATCCTAAAACTCATCTCAAGAAAAATGCATACAAAATAGCAATACCAAGACTACAGGAAGAAAAAAAAAATAGACAAGAGTCAAGGAAAGAGATGGCGCAGAAAGAGAAACTGGAAAACGTCCCATAAATTTTCGCGGCATATCAGTCAAGTCAGGCTGTACAAGCATTAATACTGCAATGCACTCCACTAATCGCAAGCTCTCTTCTTCTATCCAACCTTCACATTCTGCTGCAGATATACCAGCGTGCTCAGCTGTGCAAAAGCAAACTGATGAACAAAAAACTCGAGAAGGACGATATGGTTGAAGCTGGAGAGCGTTGTTGCCACCTGAAATAAAAATGAGAGTCGTTAAGCGTCCGAGACCGAAACGGAAGAAGAGTAATTGGTCGAATGCGATATCTCTAAAGCCTTATATATATATATATATATATATATATATATATATATATATGTATGTATTGGTGACACGCAGATATCGCAAATGTTGAGAGGTACATGAGATGATGGTGTCGTGCTATTCTATAGGGTTGTATAAAATGGGGAAAGTTTAGTGTATATCTGTGTGCGAGTAAAATAATGGATATCGCAATACTCGGTTTGTACTCGTGAACGGACTTTAACGACTGTATATATATAGACGCTATATGATGCAAAGTTGCAGGTGGCTGAGTGATAAGCGGTAATATTGGAAAATATTCATCGTCAATCTTATAATACACCCAACACAAAAGCTGCTGAATATTGATTTGGAGATAGGAGTGTACAGCTGAGAGCATATTTTTTAAATTATTGAACTGTGGCAGAGATGGAGCAATTCCGATTAATCTTTCAGCTCGTCTTTTAGTGATTAATGCCAATCTGGATGAAGAGTTTATCTGGGAAAAAGATGGGATATCTATTTGGTATTCAGAATCTTGATGAATTCATGGCCATCTTTTATGAAGTCAATTTTGTAATCCCAAAGGGATTTCCAGCACAAATCTATTGAATTCATCGTCTCTTTCTTATACCTGGATCCGTTTATTTCAGAAGTAAGTTAACGGCCATTCGAACATTCCAAATATTCCAATATGGGATATTAATCTTCTTAATTGACCCATGATCTGATCAAAGTACAATGATACAGTGGTAGTAAAATCTGGAAGTTTATACAGAAATTTGGAATTCATTTTTCTGTCATAGTCTGGATCTGGCTTCAAATTCTCCTTCCATTGAATGATATTCCATGTTGATAAGATCATAAGCAGGCTGCAAAAGAGGTCATCAAAACACAATTGGGAACTCTCATGAAGTTCTGATTGAATTAATACGTCCGCTGCGGCGGGACCCAATGATGGACATCGCGAATATTCGTTCTTTCGTCTTCACCAACCCGCAATGATTCGAAAAATATCCCCAATAAGAATCTTTCAAGGTGACGCACTCAGCCTAGGGCATAAACAATGGGCCAAGAAAGAGATTTTTGCCATACAAACATATGTATTTACTAGAATACGTGAGTTCAGTTTATAACCGGAATAAAATTACGAAATATGTTCCCTCAGCGAAGGTGTTGATTTGAGTTCTCGGACATATGGACGCTTTCCGAACCAAACCGGTATAAGTCAATTTCAGATTTTCGAGAAAAACGCTCTAGTATTTTGGAGGTCACTTTCATGAGTAATATCATTCTTCGGTAAAAATATTTTCGCACCATGCAAACGAATTCTTACTTCAGATGACACCGTTGGGATGTTTTCAGCCAATGATAATCGATAGAAATGGCCTCCACAATACCAAAACCGTCATATGGGGATGTGAAATGGACTCACATCAATGTCTAAGAGAGAGTTCACTCATCACAATTCATGTTCCGAACAACAAGGAGCTCATGAAACCTTCATTGCGGTATTAGTCTAGAATAAATTATCGCCATTCTCATCAAAGAATTGTAGGTACGTCCAACTGAACTCATCTTACTCTCTCCAAAACCATCAGTGAGAACTCACTGAACTTCAGTTAGTCTGGGATCAACTCTGACTGAAGACTTCAGTGAGTAGTTTCAGTGAGTATTCACTGAAGTCGCACTGCAACTTCAGTGACTTTGGGTGGTCGGACGAGTCCACATCACTGAAGTTTCAGTGAGCGTCACTGAAGTTTCAGTGGCTTTTGGAGTCAGACGAGTCATCGTCACTGAAGTTTCAATGAGCACCACTGAAACTTCAGTGACGACGGCCCGCCTGACTGTAATGGTTACTGAACTTTCAGTGGTGCTCACTGAAACTTCAGTGACGACGACTCGTCTGACTCCAAAAGCCACTGCAACTTCAGTGACCTTGGGTGGTCGGACGAGTCCACATCACTGAAGTTTCAGTGGCTTTTGGATTCAGACGAGTCGTCGTCACTGAAGTTTCAGTGAGCACCACTGAAAGTTCAGTAACCATTACAGTCAGGCGGGCCGTCGTCACTGAAGTTTCAGTGGTGCTCACTGAAACTTCAGTGACGACGACTCGTCTGACTCCAAAAGCCACTGAAACTTCAGTGATGGGGACTCGTCCGACTACCCAAGGTCACTGAAGTTTCAGTGCGACTTCAGTGGATACTCACTGAAACTGCTCACTGAAGTCATCAGTCAGAGTTGATCCCAGATTAACTGAAGATCAGTGAGTTCTCACTGATAGTTTCGGAGAGAGTAGACATTCAGAATGAGAATTGATTCGTGTACTACAAAGAATGAATTGAAGTAAGCTTCGACCATTGGGATAGTTTGTTCACTCTAATCGATCAAGCAGTTAAAAACCACATACAACAATGTCTCATCTCTCGTTTGCATATCTAATATACTATGGAAGCACTTATGAACAGCAAAAATCTATTCCAACCAATAAAATCGGTGAATCTCCTTCATTCTCATCATCAACATTACGTGGCGAAATCACATGTCCCAGACACCTTCAGCTCAACGAAACGATCCAACGATTGCGAAACTATATCAATCTAGGGAAACCACACCATTAGCTCCGTTCATCCAATATTTCTCTCAATCCATACCCCCCGTGATACTCCTAACGATAATTCATTTATCCAAGAGCATGACAAACGGGATACAGATCAATCCTCGTCTCGTACAATTGCGTATATGCATTCCCCAAAATAATATACGCTCACAACCAAAGAGAATAAGTGATAGATATAGATAGAAAGGTAGGAAACGCGTGCATCTCTCCCGCAAGTTCATAACCATCAAAATGGCCCGATCAATCACGACGTCGCATTCATTTCTTTCTTCCTGTCCTGATCCAAATTCTGTCCAAAGAGAGGTACAGTCAGTGACGTCAGAGTCAGGCAAAAGCATATCATACCACCCTTGAATTTAGCGAAGGGTGAATACGAGGCGGATGACCAGACTCCCCTTGATATCATCTCATGCCTGTATATAGTAGTAGTAGTAGTAGTAGTAGTAGTAGTAGTAGTGGTCGCAGCTTTCCACGGAAACGCCGTTGCATAATGACGGGATTCTATCTTGATGACATATACAAAGTGGCCCCGTGTTCTGCTTTGGTCTCCCTCTCTACTACTACTATCTACTTCATATTGTATACTCAATGGCATGTATATCAAGGGATATGTAGATCGTATTAATTTTGGATGAATGCAGAATTGGGGAATATAGAAAAGAGGCAAGGGAGTGAGGTTAGGTTTGAAAAAATGATTTACATACGAGGTGATCAGATGGGGATTATTTTTCTGGATTAAGTAATGGCACATCATCGTGACTTGTTGTTTGGAATCATTGATGAAATTGACGTTGGATTGATTGTTTGTTTGACTTGGAAGGCGTGGAGAGTGAATATGGAGATTTTGTGGATGATTGGATAACAGCTGCTGTGGTACAAATGTCGCTACAGCCATACGTCATAGAATTACGAGCCACCTGCAATGTATTCGGGTATTTGATGACTGGCAGAACTGAGAGTATCACGCGCGCTTGAGCATGGAATGTGGGATAGATTGCTCGAATTATTTGATTCTGAATCTGGAGAAGATTCTACGTGATAAGGTCTACTATTGGTTTAAGTCATAACACGGGCCTACATTTGAAGGTTATAATCTGACTCATTAGGTCACTGAACAGGCTGATGAATTATAACTTCTATTGAGTGGTTTATGGAGACATTTGTACTCTACAATGAATTGAGTATGCGGGGTGTAGTTGTACCGAGTGAGGAACACATGGATCCTATCATCTCACATTGTTTGAAACATTTCAACTAATCAGAATTGTTCAGAAACAAAATCACCTCATTAGCGGGTGAACAAATCTCATTACCTTGTGAAGACTCGAATTTTGAATATCAGTCTATTGAATGTGAACCTGAATGAGTTGGAGAGATCATCAGATAACGAGTAACCTTCAGAAGAATTCACTTCATTAGAGAATATCAAATAATCTCATCCAAGAAAACTGATACAGAGTGCACATCATTTTACGAAATTTGGGAACGGTTGGTTCATGGAAGGATGGACTAGATTTTCCGAACTCGGTTTCATCAGATGGAACATCCTTTCAATTGCGGATCATGAATGATTAATATGTGGAGAATGAGAAAAAGCAATTGATCAGGGATTCGATCCAACAAATAAAAAATTTACGAGAAGCCATGGATTTTTCTCTTCAAAAAGTTTTTCACAGGATGAAAATGTGATTCGTAAACTGATTTGAATTGATTTGTTCTGAGATTCTGTAGACTCACGAGATATATGTGAATTCCATACTCACGAGTTGCAAGGAACCACGTAAAGTCGTACTCTAGATTTCACAGAGTGGTTGATGTTTATTCTGGTAGTACTTGATGCTTGTGAGCTAAGGCTATAGCTATTCTGCATACATCAGAATCCTTATTCTACGGCGGATACGAGACTTCAAGCTGTAGGGTAGCTTACGTGATTCTCCTCTCCATGAAATATAGTCTGCGGTAACCAGACAGTGAAAAAATGGATTTTATCTGCGGTATTTAGTACATTGAAAGTGTCGAGGTACCACAAGGTGCATGGTTGAGGTGAATTATGCACTCCAAGTCGTAAATTGAACGGAATCAACTTGATCCTGCAAATATCCAAGGGAATATCAATAAGAAAACAAGTATCAGTCCCGTTTCATGATACGTCAAAGGACTCAAAAGTGGTTTACAGGAGTACCATCATTAAGTGAGCAGAATCTTTTACATGCTAATTCCGGTGAAGCTGTTTCACATGTTCATCATTGAACAAGGTAAATTCATAATCAGAAACTAACACATATTTGTAACATAATAGCAAAAAATCTACACAAATAGAAATCTCAGGATCGACCACTCAATCCATTCCACAATCTCCTACCATCAAATACCAGAAATACCAAGCACCACGATTCCCTACTAATTATACATTCCAAGGGTGTCGTGAAGCGATCGGTCAATGTTTCCGGCACGACTGCTCCTACCAATCGGCAACAATGAGGTACTGCCATCTCAGCTCACACACTCACAGGGATAGAAAAAGTTTTCTATCTGTCAAGCTCGCGTATTTCCTGTAACCATCCTCGAAGGGGAAATCACCATCCCTCTGTGATCGGCTCTAGCGCTTTCACAAGAACTTCTTTCTAATTCAACCCCTCTGATATAACTATAAGAAGCCCCCTCGAATAAAAGAAAGAGCGAGATACGTATGGTATTCTAGTATTCTAGATGAAAAATTAAGAGGCATCTCCTGGGCTAATTTCCGCAAGCCAAAAAGATCGCACGCTTACGCATTAATTGTGCCACTCGTCGTTGACGTTTGCCATCAACCCCTAAAACCCTCATTGTACGCTCCATACTATTATTATATATATGTATACCCAGACGTAGATAGATTTTACTGTACGTAGAGGAGTAATAGGAGAGACTAAAAATCGTGGGTCTCACTTATCTCAAGTTAATGCGGTCCGTCTGGGTACGACGCACCAATTCAACCCTGAAGAATGACTCCGAGACGATTTGGTGAATATCGCCTCGAGTGTTTCGTATATATACTTCTATGTATATATTTCGTGATGAGAGACGTTTTTCCGTGGCTAACATTTTCTTTTCGAGTAACGAAATGCTTGGAGACTTTCGTTCTTTGGTTGGTTGATGGTTGGAGAATGAGGGAGGAAGGGGGTCGAGGTGGTACAGTCGGTTCATCAATCTTGAAGTTGGCGTAGTGGGTGATGCTAAAAGAGTGAGAGAGAAGGAATCTGATGCCTGACGTGGCTTCTGATTTCATTAGCTTGAGAGTTTTTGCCCGAAGCAGTCCAAGATATCTCTCAATTGATGCGACAATCGTGAACGACTGGTACTACGCGGAGGGTTGAAAGAGAGCAATCTTGCCTTTTATCGTTGCAAAAGTTTGTTTGTAGTATGAGTTACTTTGAGGCCATTTATTAAGAGATGGTTGAAGTCTCATCCATCAATCGATGAAAAATTTACCGTAATGTGCAGAATTGAATATTTGTGATCAACGACTGAAGAAAGGAATTCATTTCAATAGAATAATTATTTGAAACTTCATATAATGCACAGTTCAACGGTTGGATCACTGGAGTTGCCAAATATTAGGGTATTATCGTTAGCTCAGTTGAAGTTTGGATCTCCGCAATCATGCTGATGATCTAACAACCATAACATGTCTCATACGGTTTCATTGGAGGTTTAAAATTTCTCATTAATATCGCCTCTGAACTAGCTCAGTAACTGATAACTGTTTGATTGAAGCAATCAAACAATATTTCGAGTTCCTGAAAAATTTCTGGATCCACACTGATTGATTCATGCGTCAGATTGAACCGATTGTGATCTTGCCATCTATAGATATTGTAATAGATCCGTTACGTATTTCTTCGATCGTGAATGAGGAGCACGGAAACATCAAAGAACCAAATCCATTACCAGATCTATGATGATTGAAATTTTATTGTGCAACATATGTGATGTGTTTTTGACACTCAATCGATATGATCGGATATCGTATTCATCACTCGCGGGAGTTTCAAATCATGGAGATATATTTGATCGGTCTTTGCAAGTTAAAGTCAGCTGATATTGCTGAACTTTTTGGCATCAATCGAGAATGGATTTTACTCCACTCTTGATCAATGCACCTTTAGGGCCTCGTATGTCAAAAATTGATTACATATATCCCGGGCAGAAGGCCGAAGATCTGCCAAAGTAAAAATGGTGAGAAATCAAATGGAAATAGCGGGTTGAAATGACCATTCTCGCAAGTGCTTAACAAGGATGAACTTTCGTATATAAGGACGTTCTAACCATCGAACACTCGGCCACTTAAGCCGCGTGTCAGTGGTAAACTCTCATTGCTCTTCCACCACTTTGAAAAGCTCGAGCAATGAGAGAAGGGCAAACACGCATAATATCAGCGTAGACCAAAATTTTTCATCAAGTTCCTCATCTTTACTTTTCATTTCATTCCATCAAAATCCTTTAGATGCATCCTCGCAACCATACGATGCTTCGAAGGTGCATTGATCGAGAGTGGAGTAAAATCCATTCTCGATTGATGATAAAAAGTTCAGCAAGATCAGTTGACTTTAACTCGCAAAGACCGATCAAATATATCTCGATAATTTATTGTGCAACGTACAATTCTATAAGTATCCAGAGCCTCATCAGACGGAAATTAGTTATTTCTTGGATCATCAAAATTTTGGGATGACCAAATTGTATCTGAGACCAAACATAAATTCTATTTTTGGTCGAACAACGTAAATAATGTGAGTCACACCAATGCATGGGAATGGATAGATTCGGGAAAAAATAGGCCAACAGAAGAAGTAAGGTAAGTTACGAGTCCGCAGATTTCGCTGCGCATTACATTCATGTTAGTTACGTTGATTTATGAGAAAATGAACGTTTTGGAGTGGTCCTAAATGACCCGCGCATTTTTTAGAACGGACAAACTGGTTTTCGGTACTTCCAACTCCTTCTTCATTATTCATGGAAAGTTTTTCCAAACGAAATTGATGTGATCGATTCGAACGTACTTCAACTTATTTATCTTTGCCTTTGTTCCAACTTCAAAATGCTTCTTACGGAATTGCAGAATTCGATTCATAGCCGATTCTATGCTCATATTGCTGAAAAAATGCAGTGTTCTTAATTCACCCGACCCATTTTTCCGCATGTAAGGGCTTCCCGCAATGCCGTGACGACTTTTATCACTTTTTTTGTCTAGATTACAGTATTTTTAGGTGTACTTAGTTATATTCATTAGCGAAGAGCCCTCAAAACGCGCCAAATCTTACAAAATATGCTAAAGATCGATTATCATATAAACTTTGAGGTTATGTTCCCTCTAAATCATCGAGAATATCTTGAAATACGACGATTCGTGCATTCAACACATCACTGTCATGCTCTAGAATAACCGATATCACTTTTCCAGAGCTTCAAAATTTCGAAAAGACTTGAGGGCGAGGGACGATGGGGCGAAGGACGAGTGGCGATGGGGGCGTATTAGGAACACACTATCAAAAACTCGCCAGAAGATCTTTTTTCGCAAAATTTACGATAGTTTGGCTCAAATTTGCAAGGACTTGAGGGCAAAGGACGATGGGGCAAAGGACGAGGGACGATGGGGGCGTATTAGGAACATACTATCAAAAACTCGCCAAAAGATCTTTTTCCGCAGAATTCACGATAGTTTGGCTCAAATTCTTTTAAATCTAAGGTACATAGGCTTATTTTAAAGGTCTTGAAACAGAGTTCAAAATGACCTGAAGTACAAAGAAAAATATTGAGATGAGTCAAAACTATGAGTAGAAAAGAAGTAGCGAGGGCATTTAGGCACAGTTTTTGTATTACTCTCTGAAGACCAAAAAATATATCCACGCAGAAAATCGTGCGATGAATCCAAAAGGACTATTACTCATTCCCAGATCAACCCGAACTTTTGAAATAATCGGAGGAGATTTTTCTTCTAAAGCTGGGTATCAAATGTTTGATCTCAGATTCAGAGAGGAAGTGAAATTTCCACGTCCAAGAATAGACTCTCCAGAATTCCCATTAGGGGGGGGGGGGGCGTCGTGATTTAGTATATAGGTCGACACTCGTGATCCAGAAGTGGAGAATAGCACTTGTGATCGAGAAGTCAATGTGACTCTCGTGAATTCGTGATCAATAATTCAAAATGGTACTCGTATCCGAGGACTCGATATGGTACTGGGCATTTCTACGACAGTCTCACGGACGATCGCACGGTGTTTTGATGAGAAAACAAGTTATGAGTTCGCTCTGAATGAATTTCAAGAGACACTGATCCGAAATACTCCTCCAAGATACTTTTTCGACTCTGAGGGATTTTTTTGAGGATTTTCACGATGATAGATTCCCTTGTGCTACATTTTGAGTTCTCACCCACGAGTACTCGTGACTGGCAAACGTGGCAATCGTGATCGAGAACTCGATGTGGCACTTGCAATCAGAAACTCGAAGTGGGGTTCGAAAACAGAGAACTCAAAAAGTCACACGTGATCGCGAATTCAGGTAGGCACTTGTAATCGGAAACTCGATGTGTGTCTGAAGATCGTGATCGAGAAGCCAAAGCAGCACTCGTGACCCAGAATTAAAAGTGGTATTCGTAGTCCAGAACTCAATGTAGTACTCGTGATGAACTCAATGTGGCACTTGTGATCGCAAACTGGAAGTGGGTCTCGTAACTGAGAACTCAAAGAGTCACACATGATTGAAAACTCGAAGTTGCGATCGTTATTGAGAACCCAGAGTAGCACTCATAATCGAGCACTCAAAGTGGCAATCATGATCGGAAAGGCAATGTGCCGATCGTGATCGAGAATCCAAAGTAGCTCCCGTGATCGAGAACTCAGGGTGATGATCCCGATCTATTGATCAATGTGATCACGAGTGCCACCCTGAGTACCGGATCAGGAGTAAGGCCCTAATTAAGGATTCTGGGAAGTTCAGAGCTGGATAAGAAATTCCCCTTTTTCCTGAATCCCAGGTCAAAAATTTGATAGCTGTCTTTAGGAAAATTTCCCCCTGATTTCTTCGAAAATTCGGGGAGGGACGTCCAGGGAAAACTGATGTCATTTTGGGATACATCGCACGATTTTACGCAGGGATATATAGGTCCGGATGCTAGAGAAGCGTTTTATCTTTGCACTCAGTAAGTTCTTAGAGATTTTGCTGCCAAATCAACAGCATCTTGATGGCAAACATCTCCACAAGGCGAGTGAGATCACTTATGGGAAAAACAACATTGGCTTGATTCAAATTTTTCGTAATTATCCCAACACTCCTTCGACCACGCCTGAAAAAAGCATCTGTTATGAACTCAATCCGTTTCAAATTTTCCACAGCATCAAGTGCGAGAGTAGACACTCCAGAAGAGGAATCAATTGAATGCCGGATATCCCTGACGACATCACCACGACAACTCTCTGACATCAAAGAAGTTCTGAACCCCTAAGAGGCGCATTAATTTTTTCATTCCCATCACACTGTTCGCACGAGCAAGTGCCCACCTAACCATACATCACTAACACCACTGACCATTCGCAATATCTCTATTCTCACTCTTGCACGATCTTGAATAGTTACACAGACGTACTCACCTTTACATCTCACCTCAACCACCCCATTATATACAAGATCCCTCGACTTGACCATTGTGAATCTCGAAGCTTTGAGCTGGCAAGCATATTTGAACTGTGGCAAACCCAAAGCTCGGAGAGATAGATAGAGATACACCTTCAGCGCTTCCAAATTCAATCAGCTCTTCAGACACCCCGGGCCCCCGGGGGAGAATTTGACCGTTTTGTCGGGTCTATATTCCCACAAAGCGGGACATATCGACATCAAATGCCGTGTCGCATCACCTGTTCTGGTCATACATACATACATACATGTATAGATGGAGTTGACCGGGTAGTGAAAACAATTGATGCTCACCCGGACGATTGTGGAGAGAGGAGTTTCATGCTATGCTGAATTTTACCCGTTGATCTGCCCAGTGGATTAGATCAAAGTGTGAGAGCATGGACTTGGCTGTATAGGAGTATAGTGAGTGGAGAGCAATCCTCCCCGAGGGAATGTGCCTTGATTAATATCACGCTGTGAATGGTTTTCGACTTGGCTCAGAGAGACAGAGAATTTCAGGTGGGCAGCAATGTTGTATTAGATCTCGCTTGAATGAATTTCATGCTTGGTTGTTCCACGAAATGGGTTTAATATTTGATGACATTGTGATGAAGATTCTCTGTTTTCCCCGATAATGATTGATCAAAAATTCAATCAAAAATAGGATTCATGTTGCACATGAATTGCGCGTGAATTCTTGAATGAATTGACCCGGAATTTTAAATCAAAAAAATGAGAATGAAAGATAATGCCCCGTCATTCATCAATACAAATGCAGTCATTTACAATGCTTCCTCCCAACGTTCTCAGTCCTGATAGCACTCATAAAAGTTTCGGCGAGACGTGACCGTATGTGATATGAATATATATGAATATGAAATCAAGACAATTCATCGGACTATTTTCAAGTTACCTGAAGAATTTCGTTCCATTGATTCTCAATCGAACCAGTCACAAAGAATTCACTCATTTTAGTGGTATTTGTGCTGATCTTCAGAGACTTTTATGTATACTTGTGACCCAATTAAACAGATGGGATATCATGGAAAATTATACCATAGATGTAGGCGAACTCTTCACGATTCTTTAGATTCTTGTGACACGAATCCTGAACAACTAGTAACCCAAACGCGACAAGACTGTCATTGGGTCCGTGTTTTCACTGGCACTGGAATGGATTGCATTCTGATTGGACTAACTACTGGTTTTTCACCCCCTCCACTTCTAACAGAATGCTCGTTAGTGAAAAAATTTTCCATCATTTTCACCACTATTATTGCCACTTTCGCTACCGCTTGCTCAGTTTGTGAACATTCACAATAGGTCAGAGATCCCTGGTATGTTTTTGTGATTCGAGAATGATATTTGAGGAATGATTGGTAGTGATTAATGGTACTATCAAAAAGAGGTTCTTTATGGAGTTCCTAAGGATAAAATTCCGCTTTACTGGTCCCACTCATAGTTACAACCATCCACCATCTCGTTCACCCACCAACTCATCAATCTGTCCACCTATGAAAACTCCCGCACCTCCATCTATAATCCACATGGTCACGCATTAGATTTTAGCGAGGACTAGACCAGATCACACCGAACCAGACCGCAGAAGACTATCCCAGACAATCCCAGACCATTCTGGATCGTACCAGACCGTGCTAGATCGTTCCATACCATCTAACCGTGACAAAGAGGTCAACATCATGTCAGACTATACCAGACCGTTCTAGACAATTTCAGATCATTCCAGATTGTTCTAGACCGCACCAGATTGTTCCAGAAAGTTCAAGACCGTACCAGACCGTTCCAAACAGTATCAGACCATCCCAAATCATTCCAGACCATTCCAGTCCGTTCCGGACCATCCCAGGTAGTTCCAAATCATTCACCCTTCAACCCATTCATTCATGACCCATACATCCACCCATTACACTTTACTCATTTCACGTGGACAACTCGATTCGCGGGAATGCGGGATCCGGACGGACAGATTCTGAATTGGCAATTGATTATTCTCATTATTTATTTCTCTTGAAGATGATATTAACTGACTTCTAGTGGAATTTGGGGCATTTTCATCAGAAACAGTGATTCTCAGCATGAGTGAAGAATATCTTTGAACTAACGAGATCGTTTTTGGAAGTTCGAGAGATCCAGTGTGACTGGAAGCTCTGAAATGAGTTTTCAACGGAAAATTCGAATCGATCCGGAGCTGAGAAGCTTCTCTCAGTTGAGCATGAATTTTCCACCATCGACATACAAATGTTTGAATGTTCTCAGCCCCGATATCCACTCGGACCTTATGTTTTATGGGTTTATTCAGATTTCCCCGTGCTGGATTTCTTCAAGTAGATATTTGGAACTCATGCAAAGCAAATCATCAGATATTCTCATAAAATTCATTTCAAAACTGACGACCAATTCTTCAGGAACAATGTCTCTCGAATCCAAATATACATCAGTTATTTCAAAATCACCCAGTCACTTTGCCCATTCGATAAATTTTTCCCAAACATGCGTCACGCTCACCCACTCAAATCAAACACCCACCCGTCACAAGATTGAACCGAAATCAACACGACATCCACTATACGATCACTACGGCTGAGTAGTACACGCCACATTCGCATGAAAAATGATCTTCGACGTAGCGTAAGAAAAAAAACTGTCAGCTCTGTACCAATAACCTTATCCATCTTCGGGAAAGCGAAAATTATACATTCTAATGGTCGCGTTGGGACAGCTATGCCTTTTCTCTTGCACAGATCAGAATCCGATTTAAAAAAAAAAAAAAAACGATCGCCAAACTCGTCGTGTACATACATCCATACATATCCAAACCACGTCATCCGTCGTCTTCTATAACGCAATCTAAAATCTGTCAAGAGAATTTGATCGATGCGTTTTGGCTCGCCACACTCTACACTATACGGCATGTCTATCATCTGCCCCGATGAGCCTCATCCAAATCCACATATATATATTTATATATGTCTAGAAGCTCAAGTGAAATACGACGAGTCAACCCTAAGGGCTGTATAACCACCCTCTCAATACATATTATATGAAAAGAGGCCTTTGCTAGTTGCGATCATCCCTCGAGGAATTCAAAGTGCCCGTGTGAACATGATGTTTAAAAGCGTGAGTACGGAAGCGCGTAAGGAAGAAGACTGAATGTGATGCGTATAAGTGATGTGGAATCCCTTTTGAGATGTGAGATCATCTTGTAAAAATCACGTTGTAACGCTGCCACGCGTTTCATTCTTCGATACATCCCCCCTGAAGGCATTTTGGTTCATTGATGGGTCAATGAAGCTGGCGTTCGTAATGCGCTGTGATGAGCTGAACGAATTGATCTGCGTGGGGGAAAAGTGAGGTGGGAGCTCCGTTGCCGTTTTACAATTGATTTTCCAGTACACTCGAGTGGAAGGTTAATATGATAGAGTTCGTGCTAATGTGTGCATATATTTCCAGTCATTCTTCAGGCGAGTAAAATAACTCGTCCTCAGGTGAAAGAGAATTTGGAGCCTCGAAATCGAATAAATTGTTAGAATAGGATATACTGACATTTCGTTGACTTGATCCCTCTTCCAATGCAATCCTTTCGAGTTGGGTATCCAGCAAAATACACTTTTTTTATCATGATAACTATTACACTTACCAAAAATTTGATTTTTTTTTTTTTTTGGATACGGCTGATTGTCGTGGCTCTGACAAGGAGCACCCAGGGGTTGTGGGACACGGATTAGGCTGAAACTCTGGAGATAGTCTCTTTTTACCACCAAAATGTGAATCCCAGAGCCGCACTTGTGAATGCCCAACCGTTTTCGATCTGCAGCTTGTAACATTAGCATTGCCCATATGGGCCTATTTTCAAAATAGGTGTATATACAGTACAGTGCAAAAATTCTTGAACGGGGGTATGAAATCCTGTCTTGCAAAAACGTCGATTGCTCGAGCCCAGATCAACGTAGAGGAATTTTGAAAAAAGCATCTTAAAGATGAGAAAAAATGCTAACTTTTTGTGGCCTTCGATCTTTCTTTCAGCCCATTTTGGTACCTCAAATTGCTGATGTAATTTCAAGGATTTCGAGAAAAAAACCGTTTTTACTATATCGGCTGTAATTTGGACGCGGATAAAGATAGAACAATTTTGCACAAAGCATCTTGAAGAGCGGGAAAAATGCCATTCGCAATAGTTTTTCGATTATTTTTTACGTCGTGTGAATGAGAGTGTGAGAGCTCTCAAAGTAGCCAGAATCTCGGATTTTCGATGAAATACGTGTAAAAACGGCAAAAAACTACGGTTTTGGCTACTTTGAGAGCTCTCACACTCGTATTCATACGACGTAAAAAATAATCAAAAAATCATTGCAAATGGCATTTTTCCGCTCTATAAGATGCTTTTTGCAAAATTGTTCTATCTTTATCCGCGTCCAAATTACAGCCGATAGAGTAAAAACGGTTTTTTTCTCGAAATCCTTGAAATTACAACAGCTATTTGAGGTACCAAAAAGGGCTGAGAGAAAAATCGCAAACCATGAAAAGTTAGCATTTTTTCTCATCTTTAAGATGCTTCTCTCAAAATTCCTCCTCGTTGATCTGGGCTCGAGCAATCGACGTTTTTGCAAGAAAGGATTTCAAACCCCCGTTCAGGAATTTTTGCACGGTACTTTAGATATACTCGTAATGCTAATGTTATGAGCTGCAGCTCGGAAACGGTTGGGTGCGGTTCTTGGTTTCATCTTTTGGCGGTAAAAGGAGACTATCCCCAGAGTTTCAGCCAAATCGATGTTCCACAAGCCCTGGTTTTTTTTCGTGAGTCAGACATTGAAAATTAGAATCATCATTATTGGACTCTAGCAAGATGTCCGCACAATGTTTTGATAACATGCCAATCATGCCTACTAAAAAAATCTGAGTCCAAACTGAAAATTCATTAAATGTAGTATCCAAATCGGCATCATGAATGTGGATTGTCGAAACTTGTTTGGAAACCGAATTCACAGTCCACTTCGTAGAACATGACGTCGTCAAGATTGATATGGGATTTGATGGAATTTCCGAAGGCCAATTCTCACCACAGTCCGAAGAATCAACAACCACTTGTGGAGCTGATAATTTATTCACGCAAGAGTTAGCTCCTGATTATGTCCACGCGCATGATCGACCATCTCATTCGGTATAAATTAGGTTGTAACACTTGGTCGATGATAGTTTGAGCTGAAGTTCGTCAACGTCAAAGACACAGAGCTATCAGAATGCATTGTATCTGGATGATAATATTGAATTCCATAGCCTTTACCTTCACTACTGAGGTTGATGCATCTACACCTCTCCAACCACCCTCACAAGTTCTCAGAGAAAGACGTAAGTGAGATTGAACAAATACATATTCTTTGTTGTACACTATCCAGAATAATGAATGACAAAGAGTATTTCACTGATCGCAGTCAATTACCAATAGAACTCAGAATATTATTTTATTGCTCTGATAGCTTGAATGACCATTTATACAGTATAGGGCAATTCATTCACTGAGTGAAGTGCAGAATGTGAATTTGAACGCAAAATTTGTCACCTCGAAAGTCCTATAATTGAGTTTGAATTCACAAGTCTCAGATTGAGATGATAAAATAGTAGATTATGTAGCCGATTGCGACACGAGGTGCATATGATTTTTTTATGGTCGCCAGGTCACAATCTAGCACATTGCAGGCCGTCACGAAATCACCGGCTACCCGATTTTCGGACTAAATAAAATGAGAAACGAAAGATGTTCCAAAATCGCTATCATACTGATTGATGATCACAAAAATTGGCCATATCAACTCGATTATATGCGGCGATTGACGTTTTTTCTTCTTTCATTCATCGTTCATTCATTGACATGAACAATTTGATTAAACATTAGGAAATGATTTTTTATTGATTTATTGACGTTTACCGGGCACAAATATGCCTAGTAAATAACAAAGTGCACAACACATCACCTACAGCACGAATATTTTGTGAGTTTTGAGAAAAGAAATCTATCGATGTTTTGACGCCACTCGTTTCCGGATTCGATTGTGATAACATTTATCACTTTACATGATTCAGTCGAAAATCAGACGTGAAGATTTTGCGTCCATTAATGACAAGATGCGAGACACCCATACGTGAAAAAACTTGAAACTTCTTATCAATACTGACAAAATACAGCGATTAATATTTTCATTCACATACAGCAGTTCCTCGTTGAGGAAAATTCTAAAATATCGGAGATTTTGTTTGTATTACAGGGACAGTTTGTATTACAAAGAGAGCAGGCTCATGAAAACCTGTGTATAACAAAACTCTGGAGGGATCAAAATTTTTTGAATATAATTAAGCAATTTTTTTCAATGGGTTCGCAATAACGGGGGAATACTGTCCTCAATAAACATAATGAAAGTTAACTCCTTATCTATACGCGGTGCAGAATGATCTCAAGAGGATAGAGGAAAATCTATATGAGGTTTTCTCATAACTCGTATAACTGTGAATTTCACTTTCAGAAAGAGAAGAGGCTCAATGCTGGATGAGTTCTACTAGCACAGACAAATATCCATATCATGCAACAGTGGTATTTAACTGTGATGAAAAATTTCCTCATTTTGGTGTGATAATCTCCGCTAATTACATCCTTGCCACAACTTACTCAGTAATATCTTGGGAGAAACCATGTAATCCGACAGTTTACGTTGGTTCTGATGAACAAGGAAACTATGGATCAAAACACGAAGCCGAGCTCATACAAATTGGAAATCATGGCGAGCTAAGTTTATTTAAATTGAAAAATCCCATCACTTTCGGTTCTCGAGCTCAAGCGATCAGATTGGTTGAAGTTGGAGAGGGTGCAAAATCAAACGACAAGGTTACATTGACAGCTCTGCAGCAACAACCCTTGACAAGCACAAAGAGGAAGGTGTACGCATGGACTATTACAGTCAAGAGTGCAGAGGATTGCAAAAAGCTGCTTTCAAAATCACACTCTAGTGATGCTTGGCAATGCAATTCATGTCTTTGGTCGTACTCTCAAGAATTGTTGTGTCCAGTTTGGCGGAGATCTGTTCTGATTCAACGTGATCGGCTGATAGGTCTTGAGAAATCAGGCAACTCATTCACAGTGGATTCAGGCCACGTGCTCGAAGGATATTTCAATATAGAATACTATAGAGCAACTATCAAAAATGTTACGGGCATCTGACATTCAATATAAATAATTCTTTTTATGAGGGAGTACCTAATTTCGATATTCAGAACTTTCATCACAACTTGATTGGTAGCACTTGAAATTGTCAAGAGTTAGATGATAATAACATTGATTCACAGAATTGATAGTAAATTTGACTTACGGTGATGAAATAAAATGAAAGGAATGCAAATTCATCATGAAACTATTATTCTGGATGATGGATATGAATTTGATGTTCATGATTGTTTTTTAACCTTTAGACTGCTGGCATTCTCCCTGAGAAAATCAGTATTGCCGAATGGCCAATTTTATTCATACAAACATCCGATATGTCACGAGGATTATCCAAGGTCACGGGTTGCTCATACATATATGAGCCAGGCCGGCAGTCTACCGGTTAATGGTATTTTTTTTTTTTTTTTTTTTTTTATGCATTAAATTGAACGACTTCCTGAGCAGAATTCGTTCTCTTTATGAACGAATATACCCTACCCCATATATCAGTACCCAGTTCGGTATTTTTCAATAGTGAAACAGGAAAACTGTACATGTTCGCACGAATGTGGGAGAACCTCGGCAGAGGCAGGAGTGACAAGGCCCCTATCAATTACTATTAACCAGGGGCCTAAAAAACTTCTGCCATTTCCCGAGTCTCGAAATCCATTGAAAAGATTGTGATTTTTGGGAGAATATCACTATAGCGCCAATTGGAATCGATCAATATGAGCGAGAATGATCGAAAGTTCAATTAAATTCAATTGAATTCTCAATTGCTACAGAAGCTATTGAGTCAAATCTGTAGTGAGGAAAAATACAATACTTTACGTTGTTGGAGGAAGTCTAAATTTGTAATAGTCATAATCGATCTTTATTCTCAAGATTCAACCAAAAATCTGAACTTCCCAAGCGTGGATTTTGATTCGTCATTTTTTCGTTGAGTAGACAGATTCTATGCTTGGCATAGAAAAATAATTCCCATTTCAACTTGAAACATGTAGAAGCTGAATGATAATTAACAGCCACCGATATTTTTGTATCTTGAGGCAAAGTAGACCAGAGCCCACGTTTTATATGTAATAAGATCGAAAGCATGATTGATATCAATAGGAAGTTTTCAATAAAAAATCGAGGATTCCCTGAGAGTTACAACAAGTCACACTAGCAAAATATCAGCGATTCCCGCATTTTCGATGCTGATGAGTCTTCTAATAGTGAATCCTGTGTTCACGTGGCAGATAAAAAGCACCCCGCACTCAAGGTATCAGACACTACTTGATGTAAGTCCACTTGAATATTTGGAACATGCCAGTCATAGACAGAAGATTAAAGGAGAGATAGATCTCTTATGTTGAAAATGTATTGTACATATTTGATAACCATCTTGTAATTCATCGTTATCACACTGCATAATGCGGATGCTTTTGAATATCCTGAATTCAAACACTCGACGTGGGCAGATCAATGAATCGGCAAGTTACCAGAAATCTTAGGCCCTGTGTGCACAATCCTCAAAACAATCGCAGTATGTACGCGTTGATATCGATAAAAAATTCTTTCATTCATTCCATCTATCCTCTGAATGACTCGATCGTGCACCTCAGTTCAAAATCAAGGGGGAGATATATTTTGTAGCAGAGAAAATTGAAAAAATCCCGTTGAATAGCAATTTTATTTAGCAAACTTGTATGACTTCGTCACCAATCACGCGTTCTCCGGACGCATCCCATTCTTTTATTTCTCTATCAATCTCAAATTTGATATCACTTGATTGAGAAATAAACGATCGAGGTTCGATCGTGGAGATGTTGATCTATGAAGTAATTACATAAGACAGAGTGTCTTCCCCGGTGTGAAGGAGGCCCCCCAGGTCGAATTTGGGCCCAGCTGGCTTTCTTCCCGCGATGTCATTCAGATGCGATTTTTTCGTTAATTAATACCTCTAACATCAAATCCCTATGGTTAATTTCTTAATCAAACGATCTCAAATTTTAGATCGGAAGAGGGATGGAATTAGTCCTCCAATGCCGATACACGAACATAATATCATTTGAAACATGAGAGGACAAGTCAAGTTCGAAAAGTGTAACCTCATATTGAGCTACGTTGAGAAATATCAAATTATGTTGAAGTGGTGAACATTGGAGGAACGTACGATGGAAACTGTGGTTGGATTAGATATCCTCATCTTATACGACGCAAATGATTTCCACCCCCCCCCCCTCCCCATGAACATAGCAGAGATAATAAATGCATGGTAAGTATTGCCATATTATTCAATTTAATGAGAGACTTTGTTTCCTGTCTACGGCTAGGAAGATGAGCTACTGAATACTGGAATATCTCCATCAGCACAGAAGAATATCCATACCTTGCCAGTATTGTCTTGGAATGCCCCAAGATTTGTTTACTAATGTACGTGGAGTATGGTGTGATTATCTCTGCTAATAACATTCTAACTGCAAGTTACTCAGGGAATAATTGGCAATGGCCTATTATTCCTTGAGTATTATCCAGCTATACATCAGGTACATGCAGTGCAACTGCTTATGTTGGTTTTGATGGGCAAGGAAACTTTGGATCAAAACATGATGTTGAGCTCATATGAAACTGACAGTGATGGGCCCAGTTTTTTCAAATTCGAGAACCCTTTAACTTTTGGTCCTCAAGTCCAGGCAATCAAAATGATTGATGTTGGGAAAGGTGCAGAAGCAAATGAAAATATTACCTTTATAGCTCTGCAACGAGAATCTTCCAAAGATGTTCCAGCAGCTGTGCAAAAATGCTCAAACAGGAGAATGCATGTAACGAATACTATGATAGAAAGTGTCGAAGAATGTAATAGATATGCATGAATCAGGGACTTTGATATGTGCACTTCTACTCTTTGGGCTGAGGATTTCGACACTCCTTGTCAAGTCTATAGACGATCCATGCTCGTCCAAAATGCTCGGCTGATTAAAATTGGAGAGGCCAGGTGAATATAATACACGGATTATTCAATGGATCCAATCCGTACACTCACAGGATTTTTCAACATAGAGTCCTACACAGCAACTATCAGAATATGACAGGCGTTTGAAGGTTTGAGAGACGTGTGAGCTCACGAAGGAAGATGAATACCATTCAGAACGATTGAATGATAGAACTATCACAATCAATGGAATTTTCTGATAGAATAGTTTCATTATAATGGAAATTATCACCTCTTAAGCGAATGAGCAGATTTGGGCCAAACACTAGTGTTACTGCGTTTTTTCTAAACAAATTGTATTAAACGCATGAACCAGCAATATTGCTACCACTGCGGCACACATGTGTGTCGGGTGCGCCCAAAGCAACCTTGGAAAGGGTGCGCCACGACTCAAAATTTGCTCATAGTGTACTATACCAGTTCTTGCTGTTTCCTGATTCGCAAGAGATTCTCAACTCTTGATATTGATGTTGAGCTATTCGTCAAGTTGAAATACTCAAGTCTACCCTCGGAAACCATGAGCAACAGAGTCATACCTGTGCTGATAGGATGTGCTTACTAAAACATTGCAAATATCCCTATATTGAAATCTCTAGAACTGAAGAACTTCCATTGGGATCACGCTTTACATTCAATATCGAAGAAAGAGACTAGACCCAAACCTTGCTATGCGATAATCTGTATTATCGTTTATTCGATTCTCCATTCCTTCAAAACAAGATGCTCCACCAATACGTTCAAGACGTAAGAATACAGCGGAATGATATGCAGTAGATAGCTGATGTGAAAAGTGGAACGCGTTGGTTATTTTGGACTCTGAAAACAAAAAGAATGGCTAGTGAGAACCAGCTTTCAAGATCAAGATTTTTCCGGCAGATGGTTTCGAAACCATTTGTGTCATCCATTTAACAATGGAATCAATGGGTTCGATGAATTATTCAAGTCTCCAATGTTGTCTCTTGAATTAGTCTATCATAACATTCGTATGTTATAAATGCCTCTCAAT
This sequence comes from Eretmocerus hayati, assembly GCA_029851415.1. Taxonomy (NCBI): domain Eukaryota; kingdom Metazoa; phylum Arthropoda; class Insecta; order Hymenoptera; family Aphelinidae; genus Eretmocerus; species Eretmocerus hayati. The sequence goes on from CM056741.1 coordinate 25,482,215, forward strand.
TTGACCTTGTACGTCTTGTTACAATTCAAGTATTACGTCAATAAAAATGTACAATACTAGTTCGATTATCATCCTGTTACGAATTAAGTCGATGATAAGAATCCGAAACTTCTGGAACGGATGTGTGATAGTCTCCTTGGCACGTTTCTTCATTTAGAAGACAAAGATCTGCGGTGACTATAAGTTACTGGGAATCAAAACGGAACAGTAGTTGTAACTTAGATCACTGTTATTTCTTCTTCGCTGATTGTGTAAGTTGCAGTTTCTAGCGACGAAGTGAATTCTCATGTATCAGTGATTTTTGATGTCTTTGAGATTTTTCCATTAAGGGTCTTACTTTGAGAAAGAAATCATCGTCGATAAACCAACGGACCTCTTACGCGTGAGCCATGTTGATAAATTTGAAGCAGGTATATTAATCGATCGACTAGCGCAGATTCATTGATAAAATCCTGGGACGATTTTCAATCGATATTCATCAAATATTTCTGATCGTCGCAACAGAAGCACTGTGCTAGATTATCCGGTACAACATCATGAGGAATATAATTTATCTCACAGCTCTTTCGTTCATTTCATCATCCAGCTTTCATCGGTCATTTAGACGAATGGAAATCAATCTCAACTCCATTCCTCACAGTATACTAGCGTTATCGCCTCACTCACTACTACTCGTCCGACTTTTCATGCTTCCTATAAGTTGGAAGTCCATGAAATGCTTCTGTAGTCCAATGATGATGATTGTGGAATAATGATTGAGGGTCAGCTGGAGTCACCGAAAAGGAATTCTTGATGGAGTTTGCAAAAAGGATGTTACCGTTAAATTGGGTAATTTTGGTACGTTTTCGGTGCTTCTCATTTTTTGTCTCGCTTGCCATTCCAACATACATTGACAAAACCCACTTTTATTAGGGGTCAATCTCAAGCTTACAGTTTCAGCTTTCGATTGACGGGTTACAAAGCTCAATTTGATGTGTCTGAGCTGGAGCTATTAGCAGTTGAAGAAGTGTACCAAAGTTAGACCCCAACCGAGCAATTTTGGTACACTTACAGAGTATCTTGAATTAATTTTAATCATTCAGAACTTCTATTCTAAGCTGTTTGAAACATTTTAAGACCATTACTCGACTCAAGATGAGCTGAAGAGAAGCTGTCATCTAGAAGTGTGTACTGAAGTTACTCCGCCGTAATGCTCCTCACCAAGAATGGGGTTTGGTACACTTTTCGTGGTTATTTCGTGTTTTTCATTCATTAAAATTCCATATACTGTAAATTCTTTAATGTAACGATGGTTTCTCCAATATGGTGATATATGTGATGTAAACGTAGCACTGTTCCGGAACACTTCTTGCCAGGTATACTAACTGGATCCACTCGCGTATCGGTGCTAAATCAACCTTTTTGGAGAAAAATTCTATAAACGACTACAATCATTCACACGGTATCTACGGTCTTAACACATTATTTATGCGTGTGCCAAGAAGGGAGAATGAGTTTCAGAGCGATAGAATCATTCACCTTGCTGAATGCAGCTTTGAAAGTCATTTTTCAGGGGTGTACCAAAGTTGCACCCACTGTACCAAAGTTACCCAATTTGACGATATGAGAATTATACCTCATAATATATTAATTCCTTTGAAATAAACTGCTCCAAATTCTCGAAATCCATACGACCAATCGGTGAATTGTGCAATCCGACAAATAATCAGTCAATTCCACCCATCACTCACACGACCACGTAATTTTTTACTTACCAGACCAGACCAGACCAGACCGAACTAGAACAAACTAGACCGAATCTAACCGAACTGGACTGAATTTAGCCGGACGGGATCATACTTGAACGTATTAGATCTCACCTAAGCAAACAATACTGGAGTAAACTGGAATAAACCAACCTAGACCAAACGATACCGAACTAGATCGAATCAAACCAAATGGGACCGTAATAGACCGTATCACTACCGAACTAGACCAAACTCGGTACGCTGCTCTACGCACGGTAGTGGCACGATGATTTTTGCACGGTACCAGTACGATATCTCTAGTACGGATGGACTGCGGTGATTCTAATGTGGTACCGGTGCGTTATGAAACCGTATTAGTCCCAAATTAGACCCAATTGGACCGTATCCAACCAAAGTAGACTGGGCTAGACTGAACTAGACCGTATCCAACCGCATTGAATCAAAAGAGATCACCAGGCTGGAACAGATAAACTTACAAGGGGAGGACCAGACCTTTGGATCGCCAGTCTTGTCCAAAATTTTTTTACAGTTTTGTATTACCCAGAATATGAAGAATCCAGAGTATCTCCATCAAATTGGCCTCCTGTTCAAAGTGACAGCCCATGACATTAACATTGCCCATATAGGCCGATTTTAAGAAGTGATATATATTATAGATATACTGGCAACGCTAACATTTTTGCTCGTAGCTCTGGACAGAAGGAGGATTCTTCACATTCTAGGTGACACAAAACAGTAAAAAAATTTTGGAAAGGATTGGTGATCCAAAGGTCTGGCCCTCCTCTTGTTAGTCGTAACTGAACCCAACTAGACCTGATTAGACTCAACTCGGCCTAATTAGATTAGAGTAGACCAGAATGGACCGGATTGGACAGAGCTAGATGAAACTAAAGTGAATGAAATCCCTCAGGCTACGACAATTCTTTTACGGTACTACTACGATGATTGTCGTACGGTATGAGTACGATCATGTTTTTACAGCACAAATACAATCATAAGTATGCAACTATCACGGTGATTCTACTACGGTACTTTTGCGAACTGGAACCGCACTGCTAGTGCCGTATCATACGGAATTAGACTGTATTCAACGATCTACACTGGACCACACCAGACACTCCGCCTATCCACCTATCCACGTGACGAGTTACACAGTAAACCACCCAACCACCAACCCATCCATCCACCGACCCATCTACCCCATCTCGATCTCCCACCCTTCGACTCATCGATCTATCCATGACTCATACAAACAATCATTATGCGTCATCCCTCCCATATATGTAACCGGATACGAAGAAGCCGATCGGGGCCATTTTGGGACACGAATCTAATCATCGTCATTTCTCACGATAGAGAGGACCAGTCTCTAGAATGTCTTGGGTGGCACTTATCACTGTCCAAATGGTACTCATCACATCAATTGGACTAGTCCATCCTGGATATGTAATTCCCAGTGCGAATAACGATAGGAGAGGCTGTCCATCCATTAATTTTCCAACAAAGCAAAATGCTGGTAAGTTTTTAAATCACTTCCAGATATTATCTAACAGAAATTCGACCATGGTAAGTGAAATTTTTCAAATTCTCCCGGACAAGTAGCAAGCAAGCATGTTCCTCTCACAACTTCCAAAGTAGAACTAGACGGATGAAACCTTAAATGCCAAGCAAGGTATTCCTTGGAAGCCACTCCCTCTAGTTAATCTCTGAAACTTATGCTGAACGTGAAATTTGAGGATTGCTGAATCCTTAAAGCCATTTGAAAAGTGACTTTTTGGGGATTATGAACAGTCAGGCAAGTCATCATTTTTTCTTGCACCTATCAAATTTGGTGGAGTGAATTCTAAAATGTCATCGGTTTTTGAGATTCAACAAATACAGTTCGAATCCAACATGTGGTTTCTGCAAATGAGATCAAAGGAAGATTATGTCTGCAGTTCAGGAAGCCCAAAAAGCTCTTCGCAGACTACATCAAAAATTTCATAATCCAATAAAAGAGTTCATTAGAGGTGTTCCAGAGAATCGAAAATATCGACCATGACTCGATTATCTCGTACATTTGCACTCACTCATTTGAGAATGACCCCTTCACAGATCAATTGAAAGCTGCTTGCTGGAACAGTTCTGTCAGCGCAGAAAAACATCCATATCATGCGAGTATTGCATTCGACTGTAAGGGATTGAACATCATAGCACTCTTCGGGGTGATCATATCTGACCAATGGATCCTTGCTGCAACGTACTTACCTTCATGGACGGAATTGGGAGATCTTTCACCAACTGTGTACGTTGGCTCAGATGAACATGGGGAAGGTGGTTCCGAACACAGTGCCAACTTCATAAGAATTGGATCGCGAGAGGAGCTTAGCTTGTTCAAGTTGATGAACCCTATCACATTTGGCCCTCGTGTTCAGCCAATCGAAATTATTGGATCTAGAAATAGAGTGAAATCACATGACATGGTCACCCTGACTGCTGTACAACAAATTCCTTTCACGAGTCTGAATCGGAAGATAATGGAAGCAAAATTCATAGTCATGAGTTCAGATGAGTGTATCAATTTGTTGACAGATTCACATCCACACGAAGCCGGTCAATGCAATCGGTCTCTTTGGATTCATCGACCCAATCTTGCGTGCTCGGTTTGGAACAAATCGTTTCTAATTTTCCGTGGCCAGTTAGCTGGCATTGAAGTGCCGAACAATGCATTCAGGTTGAGAAATACAGAATCTAGATCAAATACGATACACCGATATTTCAATATTTCTGATTACGCAAACACTATCAATTATCACACCCGGATCCGGTGAAGAAATATAATTCAAACTTGTGAGACAATAGATCTATGGACCAAGCTCCATGCCTTATGGTCATGAGAATTGATCCACATTATTTATTTCGATCGATACCCTGTCATCAAATGATCGCACAACTATTCCAGGATATCTAATGGACATCAAAGTTTATTGCAAACGAATTAAAATTCGTATGCTATCGAACTGTTCTCGATCTGATAATGTAATTGTAGATCAAGTATTTGAAAGAAAATAATAACAATAACCGTATAGATCACCAATAATTTTCTGATTCCCACAAACTTTATTTTTGATTTGGAATCTTGTGGTAATTCACAACTTTCTGTAGTAAAATCCTTATTTTCTATGGAAGCAATCAACCACTCACATTAAAAATGTATCACCGATAGAATTCGGAATTCTTGCACGATTTGATTCAATCGGAATATTGGCTCTGAACTCAGTTGAATAACCAGGCAAATTTATGATGCGTATGTAATTGAGATCAAAGAATCTTAGAGATAATGACAAGCTTTACTTTGAAGACATAAATCCCTCACTTTGTAATGCAAATCAATCTTTTGTCATCGTAATCTAACACATTGACTCTACATCTACACGCCCTCCCATCCCATTCCTATTGATTTTATTTCGAAATTATTGAAATTTATTTCGTACGTAAATTTTCTCAATTAATACAACCATGATAAGTCACGCAACGGATCATAGAAGAGTCATTCCACCTCCAAAATGTACAATATCCATTCGATTGCTCCTCTATTTTCACTCTTTCTATTCTTCAATTGTATGCATCTGGCATTCACTAGACTACTTCAAACTCAAAATCATGAAGGAAAAGGATGCCCCCAGGTTAACAACCCAATGAAACATGGGTCCGGTAAGATTCTTTCAGATCGTTATAACGAATTTGATTAAATTCCTTGTAAAAATCAGAGCATCTCCAGGGTAATTTAAGATTAGCACACCTCCATGGAACTCATGGAAGCCTTTATCACTGTCGCTGAAGAATCTGATCGCCTTACAAGTTGATTTCTATTCGGAACTAGGAAGTGAAACCTTCAGAAATCGGCTCCGTCTCAAATCAACATCTTCGTCAGAAAGAAAACGAGTACCGTTGTGCTCAGTAAAATTTGACATGGCTCATTTCAATGAGTTAAACCTCGTTTTTGAGCTTCTTTCCCTTCCTTTACTCCAAAATATAGCAGAATACAGTATTCAAAATACCTCTGGTCGAATTAATCATAATTATTGAATATAAATAATGATGAAAGGACTGCTTCGTACCTAACAGCGGATCTTCCGCAACCCATGTCATCAAGGCATGAGAAACATAGCAATTTTTGAGAGATCACTACAATATTTCACGTTTTGACTATTCCCAGATGAACAGAAAGCCGCGTGCTGGAACAGCTCGGTCAGCATAGAGAAGTATCCATATCACGCAAGTATTGCATTCAATTGCAATGGACATGAAATTCAGTCACATTTTGGCGTTATAATCTCCGACCACTACATCCTTGCTGCAACTTATTCACCTCCGTGGGTGAAATCGGAGAATCATTTACCAATTGTGTACGTTGGTTCAGACGAACATGGTAATGGTGGTACTGTGCACAAGGCCATTTTGATAACAATTGGACTTCACCGTGAACTGAGTCTGTTCAAATTGAGGAATCCTATCACATTCGGTCCCCGAGCTCAACCTATTCACCTAGTCAAAACTGGTAACGGAACAAAAACAAAAGATGTGGTCACGCTAACTGCAGTACAACAAATACCTTTCGTAAGCTTGAACAGGAAGGTAACAGAGACAAATGTGACAGTGATAGGTGAAGAAGAGTGCAGGTCTTTGCTGTCAAAATCACGACCAAATGATGTTTCGCAATGCAAAGGATATCTTTGGGTGTATCATCCTCTACTGAATTGTTCAGTCTGGAACAAATCAGTCCTGACTCTAAGAGGTCAATTGGCTGCGATTGAAATACCATACAATTCTATGAGAATTCATGATACAGACAGTGGAAGCCGTACTATCGATCGCTATCTTGACATAGCTCACTACCGTGCATTGATCAGAGATCGGACAGGTATTTGAGGATGAACCAATGAATTCCAAGTCCATCGATGAGCAAAATCAATGATACTTTCCCTGATCATGTGATTTCAAACACTACGATGATTCTACTCTTTGTCAATTCCGACGAAATGGATTAAAGAGATATATATTCGTGTTATAACTAAGATTCTTCCATTCGTACTTGATTCATATCATACCATTGATCAGAAAGCAGTCTGGACCGTCGGTTCTGAATGAATATCTGTCACCCAACTTTGGTGTGTTGAATTCATGAATATCACAGGAAGGAGTGACGATCAATCTGTCGTATCAATTTATCGTGTGCGCATGAATAGTTGAAAGCGAAAAGTAAGCGATATTTATGAGAATTAGAATCACGAGCACTACTTTTTGTGGAAAAATTGAGTCTTCACGAGCATGAATCTGACTCATCTCCACATTTCACTTTTCGAACTTCATATCATTGCTTCACATTTCATCACTTGTTCCAGCTAGTCTTCAGTCTCTACAAATATTAGCTCGATCGAAGAATAATTTACATATGCCGAAATGAGAGGCTTGAAACGAATGAACATATAATGTATAAAGAAATAGGACCCGTTCCTCATATGCTCAGGTTGATTCGCCTCCACTTCATGAATATTCAATGTGATTTCACACGTTTCGAGATATTTGCAATGAGGCTCAAAATAATTCAATATCACATTGCACCGGCTTGAAAATATTGAGGAACAAACAATTTGTCTCAGATGGAATTACGTATCTTTGGATCTTTTCTGGAAATTGGAGTCCCCACCTTGTGAACGTGGGATGCCTCGGCTCACTCTGATCATGGATTAACGTACTTATTTCCCAAACTCTCATGAAGTTTACACAACAAGCTTAACCCAATCAAAAATGATGATGGTTTAAGTCAGTGCAGTGATCTATCGATAAGACCGTTTCCTCGGTGTTTGACTATATCGAATTCCATCAACATGCTCCCATCAGAATTTTGAGGATCAATTTTGCTATCTGCAAAATTCTATCTGCAAAATTTGACCGGTTTCTCAACTTTCATCTGAAGCCTGTGGTTTCCGTCGTGATTTCGGGGCAAAAAATTCCGCAGTGCCGTCCAATTAGGAAACGATTGAGCATGCCCATCAGACCTCTGACTGCGGCTTCGATCTGCTTTAATGCAAACTAGCGTTTTTGCCTACCTCGCTAACGCTCGTCCGGCTTGGAAGTGTTTCTGATATGGTATGGACCCCTAAAATGCTTCTGTAGTTCAACAATGTAACGTTGAGATTTCATAATACAGTGGATTCTGAAAAAATAATTTCACGCCCCATCCACGGCCCTAACCCCAGTCCCAGCCCCAGCCTCAGCCACAGCCCCAGTCGCAGCCTCAGCACCAACCTCAGACCAAGACCCAGCTCCAGCCCCAGCTCAGCCTTAGCTCCAGCCTCAGCCTAAGCCTTAGCTTCGGCCTCAGCCTCAGCCTCAGCTCCAGCTCCAGCCCGAGCCACAGCTTCAGCCACGCCCTATCCACAGTCCCAGCCCTAGTTCCAGCCTCAGTCCCAGTCACAACCTCAGCCTCAGTCCATCCTCAGCTTCGGCCCGGCTCCAGCCCCAGCCTTAGCCTCAGCCTCAGCCCCAGCTCCAGCCCGAGCCACAGCTTCAGCCACGCCCTATCCACGGCTCCAGCCCCAGTTCCAGCCACAGCTCCAGCCTCAGTCCCAGTCACAACCTTAGCCTCAGTCCATCCTCAGCTTCGGCCCGCCTCCAGCCCCAGCCTTAGCCCAGCCTCGCCCCAAGCCACAGGCCTTGCCTCATCCCTAGCCACAGGCTCAGCCTTATCCTCAGCCTCGGCCCCAGCAAAAACCTAAGCTCCTGCCTTAGTCACAGCCCCAGTCCCTGCACCAGCCTCGACCCCAGCCACAGCCCATCGATCCAAAAGGAATGTTTTGACTGATTGGATATTAGAACAACTGATCCGACCATCAATTCAACTGCCCAATCCGTACGGATAAGTCAAAAGTCATCACCAGCATCACCAACACCGACCCAACGGACCCACTAATCCACCAACAGCACCAACGATGTCACCACGATACGAGGCATCCGGACGGATAAAATCAGACAGACGCTTAATTAATTTAATTTGTTGGAAGGATGTTGCGAAATCTACGATTATTTGCCTTATGACTCTTATCCCATTTATGATTTGTACCTAGATAGAAAACTAATCACGAAGAATATTTCTCTCTCCAGCGATGAATAACATGTATACCCTTATTGCCCATCTCGTTTGACTCAGTCAATACACTAATCGAAATAGTTGTTTACATCCAATGATGCAATTATACTGAAATAAACAACTATTCGAATCTAATAGACAGTGGAACCTTGAGCAATTTTCACTGGAATTTCAATGAAAGTTTCACTGAAACTCTAGCGATTTTTACTGCAATTCCAGTGGAAATTTTTCTGAAGATGAGATGATTTTCACTGAAATTCTAGTAAAATTGTAGTGAAATTTTCACTAATTCTTTAGTGAAATTTTCACAGATTTTTTAGTGAAATTTTTACTGAACTTTTAGTGAAATTCTCACTGATTTTTTAGTAAAATTCTCACTGGGTTTTTAGTGAAATTTTCACTAATTTTTAGTGAAATTTCCACTGATTTTTTAGTGAAATTTCCACTAATTTTTAGTGAAATTTTCACTGATTTTTTAGTGAAATTTTCACTGATTCTTTAGTGAAATTTTCACTGATTTTTTAGTGAATTTCCACTGATTTTTTAGTGAAATTTTCGCTGATTTTTCAGTGAAATTTTCACTGATTCTTTAGTGAAATTTTCACTGATTTTCTAGTGAAATTTTCACTGATTTCTTTAGTGAAATTTTCACTGGAACTTAGTGGAACGTATCACTTGAACGTTAATGATTTCCACTCCATCCATCCACCAACCCACCCACCTGACCATTAACCCTCACTCACCCACCAACTCACCCACCCATGATCCAACCATGACCCATCCACCCACCCATCACACTTCACCCCTTCCGCATAGGCGACCCGATACGCAGTATGTGGACGGACAAAGTTTGCCTGGCTTCTTAATTATTATAATTCTGACGTTTTCTAATTTATACAGTGGTGCGGAATCGTGTCCCAGAAAAGTATTGTGAACAAGAGAATTTGAGCTGATGAATATTCATCTGCGTCTTCTCAACACAGCAGCTGGGGGAGTGCGATAAGTTTTACAAAAATGTCGAAAAAATACGCTCGTGGTGGCTCAATATCATCCCCCAAAATAAAGTTTCGTTGTGATTGGAATCCCACGACCTTTCTCTTGAAATACGACCTCGACCCTTATTTCCACATCTTAATCGGATGCAGGGCTTTTGAGCACTGTCACTAGCCAAGACATACTCATCTTGGAGCACGTTTCATGGCCTTCAGGATGGGTCGGAATGACTCCGATCTCAACCAAACAGAGCTCAGCCATCTCAAAAAAGGGTGCTTGCAAAGCCACGATTTTGTGAAGAAGGAAACTTTGGGTATCGCTTAAAGATGAGATGACTCAACTTTTGACGCATAGAGTTGACTCAAACTAAGGTCGTTGGGTGGGTTTTTAGATGAGTCAGATTAAGGGCATGTGAAAGCTCTACCTTACCATATGAGCAAAATACGACTAAATTGAATTTTCTTTAAAAAACTGTGTAATTTCTCGAAGGAGTAATATCCTTACATTGTACTCTGTGATCAGATCTATCATCTAGAACAAGAAAGAAATTGATCGGTGGTGTCGCTTTTTCAAAATCGTGGTCACTGTAATTGGGTCGGTATACATGTATTACGGCGACCACGATTCCAGAATAACAGCAGCTTCAATCAACGTGATTCTTCTTCTAAATGGTAGATCTGATCCCCAAGTACAAAACGAGGGATCACTTTTACGTAATTCTTCCGGAAACGATAGATTTCGACCGAGAATCACAAGCAGCAAATTACCGGCCCGCAATCAGCTGGTCGAGACCGAGGCTTCGTGTCATCGCGCAGCGCGCAGACAGACGACGCGAACGTATTATACCTCCCGGCATCTGCTCATCGGCTGTGCTTATTATCGTGTGTGTGCTTATTTGTGTGTTATTGTGATTGGCCGCGTGAACGAGTTGCCGCCTCCCGAAGCTCTCATCACGGGTGTCCTGATGGTCAACAGATAGTGAACGCGGGTGCTCCGGGTGACGGTGATGGTGTGAGGCCGGTGGAAAATGTGCGCGTAAATCTTGGTTTTTCCTACTTCTTTTTTCTTCATTGGGCGGCTACTGATCCATCGAGCAATGACGTCGTCGGCTGCTGACGACGAGCCGATTCTTTACAGGTCAGTATGAATAGAAAACACAGTTTCACTGTCAAATAATCAACGACGGTGGTACCTAATGTCATCACAAGTTGAGTATGTTTCATACAAACTCAGTGTTTTTTGTAGTTCTCTCATGCGCTAGGTTATAAGTCAGCTGCTTCCGCTATGTTTTCGTATGAGACTACATGTCAGAACTTTTCATTTTCAAGATTTTTTTCTACACATTACACTAAAACTGAGACTTTTTGTATGCAATATGATCTAAAAATCATGATCTTACTACTGAAATTGGTTCTGCTTAAAATTACAATTTAATCATCTTCAAATTCTTGGTTGAGCAGCGAGCCCGAATGACTTTCAGAAAAAAAGTAGATAATTGGATTTGCAGTGACCTCCGAATTGGGTCTGCTAGAATCTCTACAATTTTCAGGGATTCTCTCAAGTGTTTTTGTCTTAATCCGTTGAGAATTGGCTTCACTGTGGAATATTTGTGATCTCAAGTTGGAAAGTTACATGGTAAATTTTGTGAGTCTAGGTATGTCTCGATAAAATCCAGGGTCTTATTATTATTTATTGACCTCCGAATCATTCTCCATCAATCTCACTATTCTATTTAAGGTGCCAACTAGACTATCCCAATTTACCTGTCCAGAAATGGCGCGCCCGGATGACTTTGTTAGCAAAAGTAAATGATTGAATGTTGCAATGGACTTCAAATTGTGTCTGCTAGGATTTCTACAACTTGCAGGGGTGGTTTCAAGTGTTTTCATTGGGATCCATTGAGAATTGGCTTAACCGTGGAATAATTGTGATCTCAAGTTGGAAGGTTACATGATAAATTTTATAAATCCAAGTATGTCTTTATAACATTCAGGATCTTATCATTATTTATTGACCTCTGAATCATTCTCTACTAATCTCACTATTCTATTTGAGGTGCCAACTACTCTATCCTAATTTATCTGTCCAGAATGGCGCGCCCAGATGACTTTGAGGGCAAAAGTAAATGATTGAATGTTGGAATGGAATTCAAATTGTGTCTGCTAGAATCTCTACAATTTACAGGGGTGATATCAAGTGTTTTTGTTGAGGTTCGTTGAAAACTGGCTTCACTGTGGAATATTTGTGATCTCAAGTTGGAAGGTTAGATAGTAAATTCCATGAGTCCAGGTATGTCTTGATAAAATGTTAGGACCTGTCTATCATGTATTGGCCTCTGATTCATTCTCTATCAATTTCTCATTCTATTTATGGTTCTCACTAGAGTATCCCAAAGTAACCTGGTCAAAATGGTGCGCACGGATGACTTTAAGAGCAGAAGTCAGTGATTGGATGTTGTAATGAGCTTCAAATGGTATCTGCTTAGATAGTTGTATTTCAGAGGAGTGATTTCATATCCATTTGCTTAGATCGGTTGGAAATTGTCTTACTTGTGAGGTGTTTGTGATTTAAAGTTCAGAAGTTAGAAAGTCAATTCCATGATCCTTGGGATATATTCATGAAATTCAGAATCTTATTGTCAAGTGTGGGCTTTAGAATATTCCTGAAAAATCTAACCAATCTATTCTAGGTTTCAACTAGAACATCTCAAAATACTTGGTGGAATTGGTGCGCTCAAGAGACTTCCACTGCTAAAGTTAATTCTTGGATGTGCAATGAGCTTTCAACTTATGTTTGTTGAGACCCTTGTATTTTAGAGGGCTGATTTCATCTTTATTCCAAGGTATGTCATGACTGTATGCACTTCAAGGATATATTGTATTAGCTCCTATTTGAATGTTTTGATTACTATTTTTCTAAACAATAATTGTTACTATTCATGAAATACTTGATCCAAAATCTTGAACCATGTCTTGGTGGAGTTGCAATGCATGAAATAGATAGATTTTATTGAGTTCCGGATGGAGTCTAATCTGTGTCTCCAATCAGAATTGAGTCCTTGGAGCAATGTATGTGGTGATATTATGATAATGAATTCCTTTAGGTACAGCGGTAACATGGGTGCATCAGTTATGGTCAACGAGAGGCAGCTATGTTGAATAATCAGTACAGATCTTGAATTTTTTTCTCTCAACAGTATCCACAAAACAGCACAAGAAATATGTAGAGAGCAGTGTGCTTGTGGTCAATTATTTGGGGAGAAAGTTGTCAAGGATTTTACTTCTGCAAAAATCACTCCATTCAAAATGAAAGCACATAGTACAAAAATGTATACTCATACATAGTACAAAAATGTGTTTTCAAGAGTGGAAGTGATAGTTCAACCAAAATGCCATGCACATAGAAAATATACTTGCTAGTATAAACAAAATATGAGCATGAGCAGAAATGTTACTGGTTGTCGCATGAAAATATACTTGAGAGTATGTAAGACATGCGAACAAGATCCTTGTTACATCAGTCATCGAATATCCAGTATTGTCTAGTATGCCTTCAAGCCTTCGAGTATGTCTTCTGGGCCCAAAACAGAAATTCAAGCAGTTCTCTGCAATAAGAATTTCTGAGCTCAAAACAGAAATTCAAGCAGTTCTCTGCAACAAGAATTTCTGAATCCAAAACAGAAATTCAAGCAGTTCTCTGCAACAAGAATTTCTGAGCCCAGATCAGAAATTCAAGCAGTTCTCTGCAACAAGAATTCCTGATCCACCATCAGTTTGTACAGTAAAGCGTGAGTAGATTACTATTATTCTATAGGATCCAACACATACAGCGCGCCTTCATGTATATATACATAAAGGCGCGCTGTATATAGCTATATATAGCTATATATAGCTGTGTGTCTTCCACTTGCATAATACAGTACCTCATGTGAAAAACAAGCAGTTTTGCGATGCGACGCGTAATATACCAAGAGTGTATGACGGCGTCATTTATTGTGGCGCCCCTGCCGGGCTGCCTTGGTACTACTGACCCAAACGAATGGCCGCTCGGCCGGTAATAGTAGAGCTTTCACATGGCCTTAATGATATTGGGATAGCTCGTGAATAATTTTGAATGGTCTGTGCCGGTTGATAACATTGAATTGATTTGAATTGACTGATATTGAAATACGTCTAAGTGATGGACATTCATGGAAGAGTGTACGATGGAATCTGTGATTGGATTGAATATACTCATCCTATATCCGCGTCATATAGGATGAAGATCCTATATGACGCGAATGGGTTCTATGCCTCCATAAACTTCGTAATCGCAAAAACAATGAATGACTGGTAAATATTAAGTGTCCATATTACTCATTTCAATGAGAGGTTTCGTTTCATATCCACGACCAAAAAGACGAGCTGCTGAGTGCTGGAATATCTCCATCAGCACAGTAAAGCTCAGCTCTCAGCTAGCCCCATTCTAAGTACAAGTCATTCAAGGAATAATTGGTCATTATCCAGCTACACATCAGATACATGTGGTGCAACTCAATCAGCTCTCAGCTAGCTACATTCTAAGTACAAGTTATTCAAGGAATAATTGGTCATTATCCAGCTACACATCAGATACATGCGGTGCAACTACTTACATTGGTTTTGATGAACAAAGAAACTTTTGATTATAACATGATGTTGAGCTCATACGAATCGACAGTTATGGTCCCAGTTTGTTAAAATTGATGGGTCCTATAACTTTTGGTCCTCGAGTACATGCACTTGGAATGGTCGACTTTGGAGAAGGTGCAAGACCAAATGTCAAGGTTACCCTCTTAGCTCTGCAACAAAAATATTCCCGAGTAGTTCCAAAATTCTTGGAAGATTGTTCAAACACAAAGGTGTATGTAATTGATGCTAAAAAGAAGTATCAAGAACTGTCATGAGTATGAATGGTATCAGGACCCGGATGCGTGCAGTTCTACTCTTTGGGCTGAGGATGTTGACACATTTTGCAAAATCCATGGGCGAGCTGTGCTCGCTCGAAATAAGCGGTTCATGGAAATTGAAAAACCAGGTGACCAATTCTTCGATATTTCAGTGGATCCAATCTTTACATTCACAGGATACGTCAACATTGAGTACTACATAGCCATTATGAAGAATATCACAGGCATTTGAAGGCACTAGAGACATATGAACTTATCAAAGATAAAAGTTGGCATCATGGCGGGAGGAATTACCGTCACATCTCGATTAATTGCAGTCAAAATCATCGATCTGGAGAACTTTCATGTGAATAAACTTATTACGCCTGGGAATAGTGAAATGATTCTTTGAAGAGGCACTGAACCCTACTCAGTTTTCTGTCAGCAAATCAAGAGAACTACGCAGGCTTTCTCGTAGATGGGTAGGGACTTGAGGGAGGGGGGGGGGTGACAAAATGATGTCCAGCAGTATTTCAATTCCACGTTCTCTCGATTCTGCTTATGACGATTGAGAGAATACGTTGATCTCATGAGTAAAATTTGGCCTTCAGTCATACTTCGCACAACTCACAATGCTCTGTTACTATTGAACATCTCAGACCCCAAAAAGCAATTCAGCCATCAGTACTGAAGAAAGAATGTTGCAAAATCAATGCTGAGAAATTTTTTATTGTGAAAATACTGGGTTTCTGATTGGCAGTTCATTCTTGAGTGAGACTGCTGAGGAGATCTTTGGAGGATTGGTGGGAGAGAAAAGCTGTGGTCGTCATTCTTCTCTACTCCCCAATAAGTAAGAAACTGCTCATTCCATCCCCACTCATAACCCTCAATGACACCTAAGGCTCTTGACATTGCATATAAGCAGTTCTCAGTCTGCCTGAGAGACCATTTCAGTTCCAAAATGAATTATATTTTGCTCATCGTATCCCAGTTGTTACTCGTATTATTTCTTGTGAAGCTTCGCGATGGGCATGCTGAGAAACTTACCAAACTCACCACAGGATGGCACGTGGCAGCTCCAACAAGTGAGATTATACTAAAAGATTTGAGTAAGAGATCAATGGTGGAATCACCTTATCAATTTTTTTCATAACTCTCGAATCCCTCAAAATCTATATCATGGTAGTAAGGATTTTGGGCACAGTTGCAATAAGGTTTCAAGACCCAGAGGATCCAAGAAATTGCTCGTTGTCAGAAAGTGGCCATGTGGCAATATCGAGAAATCACATTTTGGTGATAATTTAGAATTTCTATGCTAGTTTCACATCTTAACCTGACGAGTAGAGATACCATGGTTTGCAAAGCATAGGTTTAGCTAGAATCTCAGATAAGATCACCTTCCAGTATCATCGATAACATCTAAAACCGCAGAGTTGAATGCTGAAGCATTCCAGATCTACAGTGTATAACATTAGCTTCGTCAGTATACCTGTACATGCAATTATTCAAGATGGGCCAAAATGGGCAACACTAATGTCATCGATTATAACCACAGAGTGCTGAAAATATTTGATCCTATGGTTTCAGAATCCATTTCTTAATGCTACAAAGAGATGATTCTCATGGATTCAGCTAGATCCAGGAACAGCAATCTATGATCTCTCCTTCCAAGTGCCCTCTGGAGACCATTTCTATCTAATAATATGAATCCTAGTTGAATTAGATGGAATAGTGGGAATTCATCAATTAAGTCAAAAACAATCGTAACAAATAAATATAATTGTCCAATGGAATCTATCTATACAATATCATTTACACCCAGTTGGAAATAGATCTTGAATGAATTTTTTCCTTTCTGTGTACTTATCCGTAATATACGTATCCGTAGCCTTACAAAATATCCATGCACAAAGAATTTGAAGTATGGTGAGGATAATATATCAATTGACATGGCCATTTTTGATCTTTCATATCACCAATTCTGCACAGGAAATGACGCACAAGATGTAAAAATAGTGTAGTGGTTCAAACGGCACAATCGATTTCTTGCCAGAGCAGATAAGAATGTCTCAAAGCAATCTAGTGGTCTCACCATTAATTTGGGATTTCTGTATTTCAGTTGAGCAGGATGTTCGGTGTTGGAATAGCACTGTTAGCAGGGACAAGTACCCATTCTACGCAATTTTGGAATTTATTGATATATACAGAGAACACCCAGAGGATTATGGTGTTATAATTTCTACTCACTACGTCTTGGGTATAACTTATGTCAATCAAGATTCTCCTGATGAAACTCGTGCACGTGGTAAAGTGATCATCAGTGATGATAAAGATGGAGAATCTGGAAATCTTAGATTAATTTACGATGCTGAACAGATAATACTTGGTAAAAATGAAATGGTCAGTTTGTTCAAACTAGAAAAAGCTATAGAATTCGGTCCTCGCGTTCAGCCAATACGAATGTTTGAAGCTGGACAAACGATAGATCCTAATGATACAGTAATCCTCAGTCGATTAGTAGAATCACCACACGGGAGCTTGGAGAGAAGAGTCCATGGATCAAATGTTACTGTAATAAGCAAGGAAGAGTGCAAAGATATGCAATCACGAACATATCCATATTATACAAATACGCCTGAAGACTGCGAAACATTAATTTGGATTCGCGATTTTGAATCACCATGCAATTCATATCGTAATGATATACTGATCCAACGTGGTCAGTTAGCTGGCCTTAAGGCGAAATTTGGCTACGAATATTTTCTGCCACAACCGGGTGACCATACAAAGCGCTTGTTTTATCGAGCAGTTGATATATCTCTTCTCAGAGACGCAATCAGGGAACACACAGGTTTCTGAGCGATGAAATGTACAAATTTGTGATAAATGAACTACAAACACTAATATTTTCAGACATTTTCGGAACCTTTTCAGATTTGATTACGCTTAGTACAGTACCAATCGTACTGCGTCGATAAGTTTAAAACTCTCCCTTGATTGAGGCATGGGGATCATCAAAGATGAGATCTTCCTGATTATCTCTTATGAATGTTATATTTTTGGTGATGGGTATGTACCATGATGATGATTCTCCGTTTTGGAGTCACCAATAAATGAAAGAACTATATCAAAAGGAATTCATAATACTACTGGCTCCCAGACAGAAGTCTCCCAAAATAAGACGAGAATTTTCTATGGTAACCCACACTCTATATGTTCCAAATCCTCTCATCCCAATCATCTCGAAATGACGTGGAGCTCTTTCATCCTCATCTTTTCAATACTAATAAACTAACGTCCAAAAACTGACTTGCCAACGTTAGATAACCTCGTGTTACTCTACAACATTCCATCCAAACAAAATGCAGACAAAACATCTCCAGGAAATCCAGCAATCCCAAAATTTCAAATCCGGAAACCAGTCTCGCCAACCCAAGAATAAAACACTCACCATACACACTCCAGACACTCGAAAAAGAACACACAGAGTCACATCAAACTACGGAAGGAAAGGTAAAAGCTTCGATGCATTCGCGCCTTTACGATCACACATATCTATCCACTCGTCCCATCCCTACGAAAAAGCTTGGCGCAAAAGCGACATATCCTGCGGCCGACACGGTTATTCGATTTGAGTTACGTCCGGGACGTTCGTTTTGCTCTCACATGAACCATCGTCACCACAAGGGCTCAGAATTCGTTCCATGCCGATAAACACAGAGATACAAAATCTAGAAGCAATCTCTATCTCTCTCGCTCTTTCTCCCTGTTTCTCGCTCAGCTTGAAATTTCTGCGGGTAAAAATATTATGATAACCCGATTGGGCAATCTGCGCACAGCGGTTTATCGAATCATCGTTATCGGATATGGGATTCGCGTTGAACCGTCGTCGAGAGAGACAAATCTCTCATCCAGAAAATAATATCCAAGAGACGGATCGCCAACAACTGTCTCTAAGGTCTCTAATACTTGGCTAACGGATTTGGTCGAGCGAAAAGACCCGGAGACCCAAGACTCACACCTTAACCAAATCTAATGACACTTTCATACGAAGATTCACTGGACCTTCATTGAGCTATCTTCATCTACTGTACATTCTAAAACTCGCAAGAGAGAAATTTGAATTTCCAAATCTCAATGTGTGGAACTATATACCCGTAATATGGTTTCGAAGGATTCCTAAGGAACCTTGGGTATGTTGAGAATTTTCATGGTAAGTTTGGTATTAGGTATTTACTCGGTAGATGATGTGATTCTGTTTGAGCTTCAGAGATTCATGTTGATATTCAATAAAAGTATCAGACTACGAAGGGTATAGTCGTTGTACTTTGGAGGAATTATTTTTGTCGCGGCAGAGCATTAACTTGATCCCATAGTGCCATAAAGGAATACACAGTAAGGGTAGAGAAAGATGGAATAAGGGAAAATCGTAACAAGTGAAAATGTGCGAGGGTCGATGCGATTTGGAAAGGGGGAGCGCGCCAAAGCTATCACTACCATGTGTGCTCGACATAATCTAGAAGTTAGTACGGGTGATCCTCATGAATTATTTATGCTCGTGAAGGCATCTGATACAGAAGCTGGACGGATGTAGTAGAACTTGTGTGGGCAGAGCTATTAGATCCCTTTTCGATCGCTAAATAAGAGATTTTGAATTATTGGTGGCTGAAGGAGGCAATTCATCTTATCGGGAGCTGCTTTCTAAATTGAAGTTATTCCATTCATGAGGTACACTGGATATGAGCACAGCCGACTCTACAGCATAATTCGTTTCATGTATAATGTCTCAATCGATCTATCTTTCGTCGAGTATATTAGTCTTTTATGTAAAACAGAGGCAATGAGTTAGTCGTTCTTGGATTGCCATGGAAATGATGATTATTCATGTTTTAAATCGGCAAAATCTAAAAGCATCGATACTGTTTTTGGGAAATTCCGAAGAATCACTCAGAAGAGGAGTGTGTGAGAAGTGATTGTTCATAATAGGAGGGGCAGAGTCAAATTAGAATGGAATACTAGTTAAAGCGAATGGGTGATGAGCACTGCGAAGTCTTGTTTTAAGGTACAACTCAAGTACGGATAGAGTAAATACGGATGAGCTGCCAAAGTATTGCAGAAGTCATGTTGAAGTACCTCGGAAGTAACACAGAAGCACCGTAGAATTAATGCATGAGCACTTTGGGAGCCATGTCAAAGTACTGCGAAAGTCCCGATCAAGTACCATCAAACTACTCCGGAAGTACCGCAGAAGTACATGTCGCAGAAGTACCACGAGAGGACTTTGGAATAAAAGTATGATGACGGGCCTATTTACATGGATTTTGATTCCAAATACGTGGCAAAATCGCACTGACTGGTGATACGAAGAAAGTTCTCGAATCAGATAATGAAATATCGTTGTTCGAGAGGCCGAGTCTACATAGAAGCGCTCAGCCCGGGCGCGCGCGTTCTCTCCGCTTGCACTCTCCACCCAAACACCGGAGTAGGTACCGAAAAATGACCCACATAAGTCCCCTCATAATTCGAGTTTCCAGTCCGATTTCGTGAGGTGAAAACCCGTCAATCTATCATTAAGAATTGCCCGAAAACTCATTTGCATGGAATTGAGATTGGAAAATAAGAGACGTTGATGTCGATCAATGTGCTTAATATTGCCAGCCCCAACTTCTCAGGTATCTAACTCTCAGCCTGTTCAACAATATTCAACATTATCTTAGCCCGAGTAGAAAAAGTTTGTGGCTGCCACAAACAAAAATTCGGCCCCTACACGGGAACTTCGGGGGAAACGTGCGGGGAACTTTGCGGGGAAAAGATGGAAACAAACAGATTTCGAGAGGGGGCCGCATACGGGGCCACGCAGATCTTCTTGGGCCGTAGAGTGCCCACCAAGTTTCCATGAACTCGAGATCGGGGTCTACAGGTTGCGATTCTAACCTACAAATTGTATTTCATAATGAAGTTATTTGTTCAGACATACATCAATCACGATTATCTCGATGTTGTTATTGATTCAGATCGTGTGTAGCTAAAGCATTAGATAGTGTTCTTTTATCAATAAGTTGCATATTCGCAGCAGCGGCGGCAGCCTTTGGCGGCGACACCGTATTGTTGTCATTGCAAGGAGCGAGAGAGAAAGATTTCTCGCTTTCGTTTTCGCTCTATCTCTCTTGCTCCGATAACAGTGGTATGCTATCAGTAAGAATCTCATATATGCTAAAGCAGTTGTTGATGAGGTTTACATATTGAAGATTTACAAGAATCAGTGGCAATCGTGGCAAGCAGCTGTAAATTCGGGGCAGTCGTATTTATTGAAATGTTTGCCGGGAAAGAGATCTTCTAGTAGGATACTCCTACGTATGATGCAGATCGTGATGCAGATGCATTGCGAGATGCATTGCGCATGCATTGCACCTCAATGAACCTGCGGTATGTGATGGTTCATGAACATAACCTTAACCATATGTAATTCCCAGTTTGTGGGGAGCCGTGCCGAGCCACACAGTCCCCCTAATTTACCCGTAAACTCGTATACTGGAGTTTGTGGGAAGCTCACGAAATCTGTTTGTTTCCATACTCGGGCCGAGAGTGGCCCCGTTAGAGGGCCGAATACTTACTTTGTGGCCCCCTTCTCGGGCCCCTCGCGCGCCCCAAACTAATTTCTACTCGGGAGGTTCACATTGATACTTATTTCAAAAACTGTAGGATAAAATCAATCGTGAAGAATTCTGGCTACGACGAACCGAGCTCTTGCAAATTCACAAAAGATAACATTTGTGTTACATGAGTCACTCCTCCGTGAATTTGGGACATCTCGGGTGTTCTTAATTAATCAGGAGTTCATAAAGTTGAGCTCATTATTCAGCTTCTGAAATGAGGACCAATGTATAACCAAGATGATAGTGAATATTGTTGAACAGGCTGAAAGTTAGATACTAAGAAGTTGGGGGTGGCAACATCACGCACATCGATCGACATCCACATCTCTCATTTTTCAATCTCAGTTCGATGCAAATTAGTTTTTGGGTCATTCTCAACGATAAATTGAAAAATTTCCCATCTCACAAACTTGGCCTGGGTGTTCGAATTGCGAGGAAACACTTTTAGGTGGGTTCCGAATCATTTTTCGGTACCTATTCCGCGGTGTCTAGGCGGAGAGTGCGAGCGGCGAAAGCGCGCGCGCCCGGAGTGAGCGCGTCTATGTAGACTCGGCCAGAGGAATCGTCCGTCCTACTGACAGTTCCTACCATGGAGGAGATCATGGAACATGTGAGTGATACGAATGAGTCCTGAAATCACATCCTCCGGGATGTTTAACTCGAGAGATTTCTTTATATTACCAATAGCTGAGACTTTGCCACATATTTGTAGTTGAAATTGATGTAAATGGTCCCGCAACCATATTTTTATACTCCAATAGTCCTCTCGTGGTATCCTTGCGACATGTACTTCTGCGGTACTTCCGCGGTACTTTTATGGTACTTGATCGGGACTTTCGCATTACTTACGCAGTACTTCGACATGATCTCTTAGTGCTCACGAATAAGGTATGCGATACTCCTACGTCACTTGCGAGGTATTCAAATATGAATTCGGCAATAATTGGCAGCCCATCCGTATCAGTACTTCAACCGTACTTGAACGGTACCTTAACAAGACTTGGCAAAGATCAGGCAGGATCTTTCGTACTATCACATCTGGAACGGGCTTTGCATGCTGGGACTTCCAGAACTCCAGCGATAGCAAAGATATGAATTTTGTAAATGTAGACTCAATACCATCATGAATCCTATTTTTCTCCGTGTAAATCAGTGGGAAGTCACTGTATGCACACTAGAGTTACAGAGTATGTACACGGAAGTCATCAGTGGGAGACCTGGAACTCAAGGGAACCTTGTGGATCAGACGGGTCCTTGTCATTAGAGTTTTGGTCAGTATCACAAATGAATCAGTGAGACAATTGACTAAAATTTTGGTCTTTGGAGGTCTCAGCAAACTACATTAACCTAGGTTCCAGCCTGTCTCACTGGCCAATCAGTGGACACCCCTCAAACATCAGTGACACTCACTGAAACTTCAGTGAAGTTCAGTGGTGTGCCAAGACCTTTGAAGCACTAAAATTCTATTAAATTGTCTCATTCATCCATCAGTGATGCTCACTGAAACTTCAGTAACGAGAACCGTACAGCGTATGATGGTGTATAATGGCGATATATACATTTCCCCTTAAAATGAACGTCAAAACGGCATTCTTCGCTAGAAAGGTATCGGCGTTACAGCAAGATCTTGAAACTAATAAATACTCTGTTCGGAAATGCCACTCTCCTCTGTAGAATGCTCTGATGATTATTCATCCACAATACTTCCAAGCTCTTTCATGAGAAAAAAAATGGATTCTGATCTTACAGCACAAGAAACAAATTAAATCCATGTCATACAACGATACCAACCCTCAAACCGAAAGAACCTCATCATTCATCTTTATCCAAGAAAGGAATACTCTTCCAATTACGTATATTCGTGTGCACAAGAAGCTCAAAGCCGACGATAATCAGATTCAAATTAATAAAGCAAACCCAATATCCAAACTGCGAGCGGGCCTCATAAATACAAGATGAAAGGGAAAAAAATCTTTTCATGCCAACAATAGTAGTCCCCATCGTCGTCGCCATAGCCAGGTTTGCGCATCCAAGCAAGATAATTCCATTCGTCTCCGCTTCTTGGCTCTTGCAGAAAAGTCGCGTCTCGCTTTTTGCTTCCCGGACTCAATACTACCCACCCCCTTTCTGCATACATATATCCATATAGTATACCTGACACATGAAACACGCAATACAGAGAGCCACAATTCAGAGAGGCTCAACTCTTGAGGGGTGATAAATCCTCGTGAGAGTGGTTATAGAGCATCGAAATCCAACGAGCAATATTCCAGACATACACAACTTATATATATATATATATATATATGTATTCATAGTGATGGTGTCAACGAGTGATGTCCGTTGATGCGAGGTATGAGAAAGAAGATATAGTACATTCACGGCATCAAGCTGGTGAGCATAAAATTAGAAGAATGCGTGAGAGCTTTCGCAGAGAGTGTGGGTTGAGGACATCAGCGGAACTCTGAAAGGATTGCCCAAACCCGGAGGCAAGGCTCGCAAGTGGATTGAGCTGGCACCAGAATGTACGAATATATATCGCCTCAAGCAAATTTTAGAGAGAGAGGTAGATTTGGTGGTGTGGTGGTGGATGGGTAGCTACGTGCTTCCGGTGCGATGCCTCATCTTGCAAATGGAGCAATGCGCGTACACGAAAATCGCCCCAGGATACTGCTTTTGGTATAATATAGTAGGTGGGGTGGTTAGTGGTGAGAGGAGGTTAAGATCGATTTGAGTTGGCTGTATGGAGGAATGTATTATTCGTCGTGTGGTATGCAAATGCTTAGTGAGCTGACTTATCGATGAGCTATCCTCCGGCGAGGATTTATCCTCTTTGATTGTGTACATAGAGTTTGATCGAGATGTTCTAGATGAGACTGGGTTGATTGTGGCTAGTAAGTTTAATTTGTGTTGAGTTGTGGAGGTAGGAATGATGAGATGGAGTGGACCGGTTGATTTTTGTGATTTTAGTTGGATACCCATCGTCTATCGTCTGCGAAAGTACAAAAAGTAACGCAATGATTCAGACGAGTCCTATAAAATAGACAAAAGCCGTCAAATCCCACGTCATCAAAGTCATTTCGAATTCACTGAGTCTCGTTGATCTGTGATATTGACTCGAATACATTTTAAAATTGAAGAACCGCTTCTTCCTCGATAGTTATGACCATCATCATCATTAGGGTTGAGAGTTGTGTAACGAATCGAGCATTAAATAGGAATAAATTTAGGATAGAATCTATCACAAAACCTGATCTGAATATAATCCTTCATCAGTTTCATGACTCAATGTACGATGCAAGGATTTCCTCGAGAGTTTCTGGTTTTGAACTAGCATCATGGTGAAACATGTGTTCAGTGTATGTAAGTGCAAAATTATTGAGCAGACACCTGTGATCACGAAGAAGTGTCCGTCTTAGGAAAGTATCTATTACATAGAGAGGCTCCAAATCGACGTCAAACTATCTTATCATGACTAACCTAGGAGCCGTCCTCGCAAAACAATACACCTTAATTGATCGGGTTAACATCAAATACCCAAGAAAATGCTCCAAATCGGGTCTAATGACCGGTTTAGTCTCGCACAAAATCCAACAATATCGCATGGTGGTACACAAACACATGGGAATGGGCTAATGGATCGCCACTGGCTCTCGCGTACGCCGATGTCATTTGTAACATAATACACCCGAATCTCTGCTTTACTTTGCTCAGCCTATAGTCGCAATGTGTTTCTAACCCCCCACTTTCATCACCCTCTCTTTCTCTACTGGATTAATTGCCGACGGAGTAATGACGCGTCGTTACCCCTATCCAAACTCGTATGTGTATATTGTATGTTGGCATACAAGTGTGGAAAATACGCTTTGGCGAGATACATCAATTTGGGAAAGTATATCCGGTAAGCTGAGCGTAGTCTGAGTCAAAAACGGATATATATATGTGGGTGATGGCTCGAGGGCAGAAATGGCGAATATAACGTGCACGGTTCGGAGATTAATAGTGACGCTATGTCATCCGGATTCGGCGAAATGGCAATATTACTAGGTATTGCTGATGTAAGCGGATTTTTAGGCAGAATACCTCTGGAGTGTAGGATTTTTTTCGGATTATGCCACTACTCATTTCATTTACGTGACATCGTTCCTCACGAATGTTACACATTGTTTTAAATATTTGACAATGCGCACAGTCTATTCGTCCTCGTGGAAAATGTTCATCTTTATTCGAGATCTTTTCGTCACAAACATATCCTGAAGTCCTTTTCCAAGTTATGTGTAACAATGTCAGTTTTAGATGGATTCCAAAACCATCCAAACCAATAATTCACGTCATATCCCTCTGGTCAATGGTATTCTGATGACTCAAGAAACGATTGTGACCTCAAATATGACCAGTACCTGGAATTTTGCTGTGAAATATTGATGTAAGAGGTCACGAACCAATAATTATCAGCAATATCTGAATCTCAAGAAATATCCTACCACCAATTATTAACTCAAGCGTAACGACCAATTGATCATTTAACAAAATGAATGATTCAGTTTCAGAATCGACGAGCCTATGAATATTAGGATTATAAGATTTACCATTTTCCCGCGTAAATTCATGTATTATTTATCGTTCATCCACTCTGCTTCCTCGCATTACTCAACATAATTGCTAAATTATTTCATAGGTAAATCACACGCACGTTGGTTGCTGTGCTAAAGCCATACGCCGAGCCGCGCCGCTTGGTCGACCCCACGGGAGTTACTCGCGCTGAATAAATCATCCGTCGTCGAGCGAGCTCTTTCTCTATCTCAAATTTTGTGCTTCAAAGGCATATGCGGACTCTCGTCGAGTAGCGAAGGATTTCCCGAGATAAAATTGACAAAAGACAGTTGCCTTTGCTAGAGAACTGAGAGATTTGTCGTGCTTTTGGTCTCTGCAATCATTTTGCCGAATAACACCAAGAAATTTATGTGCAAATACCATTATGGGATTCACTATCCTAGATCCCTTATGTTTAATTACCTATAGTCGAGTGTGTGGCTTATGTAGCATCATACCGGGTGATAAATTATTAGGGGAATTCATCAACTCTTCTTAGGCCCGGGACTTGAATTTTGTGCATTGTATGAATAGTCGTGGAGTGATGAGAGCATTTATAGAATAATTATTTGAATGAGTCTGAATTTTATGTTCTAGGCCTGATATAGTTTCGGAGGCTTTTCTTTTCTTCACGTGACTATATTTCAAAAAGAGACATTTCTGAGGATACCCATAGAAAACATGCTCTTATTGAAAGGGTCATCAAACTTTTCACTAAAGATCGTCAATCTCCGAATTTCAAAGATCCGATTCGAGTTGGTCTGACTATTTCGAGTTTCTTCTACTTGAACCTCCGTACTGTGTCGATACCGACACCTTACAATATATATATATATATATATATATATATATATATATGAGTATTATCGCGATAACTTACCCGGAACGTGTTATGGCCTTGCATTTCGACGAGCAAGCTCCAAATCACTCCATTCAAATTTTCCTACATGTATTCTATTGAAATACATTTGGGAATAAATTTCCAGATCGATCCGTTCACTCGTCTTTTTTATTTTTAAAGATTAAGGGTCGAAATGTCAGTTCCGTGCATTGTTACTTTTGGAGATCGACGTATAACTCCAGCACTAGCGTCGAAGTTAAGAGTCGCTAAAGGTATGCTCAAATTTTTTCCTCGAAGTAAAATGTTGAACCAACCATTTTTCATAGGTTTTATGTCCAGAACTCGTGGTTTAGTCCCCAAGCCGTGTGCCTCAATCTTGTTATGGGATTTTCACTAAAAATGAGACATTTTTTTCAAATGCTCACAGCGTATGCTAAATCGCGTCTAGGTCACTTTGTAGTGGACGAAATTTCAAGTAAATGGTTCAAATAATCAAATCCCAGTGCGGGAAAAAATCCACTTTCAAAGTTTTGAGTGTGGTATGTACATTCGTAGCCGAAAATTGGTCATGTAATTAACTTTGTCAGTTCCGTGCATACCATGTTACCCCACTAAAAGTCAATTTATCTGGGCGGGAACAATCTTTTCCACTAAAGTATGGTGGGAATAGATCAAATCTACAAGGAGAATTTTCTATGTCGACTCTGCTATTTTTGCGAGCCATTTTAAGGCGAAATGTCAGTTCCGTGCATGTCAGTTCCATGCATTCAAAAGCTGTTCCCTGGCGTACTCTATAGCACGCGAAAGGTGGAGAAATGAAATTATCTGGTCCAGAGCAAGTGTTTCCGACTCAAAACAACCATCTAAACACGAATTTCAAGGTCATATGGTCCCATCGCGTCGGGATTCCTCGCTAGACAACAAAACGTCAAAAACCGAAAATGTCAGTTCCGTGCACCTCTTTCCCTATGCCTTATACACGTGAATATCACATATACCATGCTAAAACGTTCCAAAAAACTTTCTGTATACGTTTTATCACATATTATTGCTCAATATGGGAAAAGAAATGGAAAAAGTCGACTCAGACAGACGCAGACTCAATATTCCATTTCTGAATTTTTGGGGACAAAATGGGTAAGTTATCGCGATTATACCCATATATATACGTGATATAACATTTCCGAAAGTACAAGGAAGGAGAAGATGATCTCAAAGAAGCCAGGAATTCATTTCACTCATCATATCAAGTTATTGAAATGTCATATCTATGGACAAATTTCATCTCTGGAGTTTCTGTCTCAAACGCAAAGTCTCTTAGCTGAAGCAACATCGTTTCCGATACAGATCTTCCCTCACCTTACTGGAAGTGGACAGTAGCTAGAAAGTGTCCTACACCTCGCTCTTATAGAATCAACATCACATTGAAGTTTCCACGCTGCTTCACTCAGATTTTAATGCGTAATCGATGCTGATACATCTTGCGTAGACACTTCGAAGATTTTATTTATTCATGCAGGCATGAGAACGGCAATCAATTTCTACACCAGTGACAGGTACGGATTCGACCTCGCAAAGCTTCAGTGAGCAAATTCATGAGTCAAGTTATTATAGCAATGCAGGGGTAGAACCAGAAGATAGAGAATTATAGTCAGCCTAGGGCATCTTCTATAGAATTGCTTACTCGATAATCTACCGATCGTTCCTGTCTATTAATTATACACCTGTATGTTAGCGCTCGCTCTGTGATACGAGTTGGAGTTTCGATGCCTCTGAACGGGTTCCACGGATTCGAATTATACAAGTTCTGGATAGAATTCCCACGAATTGGCGAGTGACTCACGGGTCAGGTATTATGAGTAATTGGATCATTAGTGTGGCTAATATTCAAAAGCAAGGCAAGAAGGATGATGAAATACTTGGTGTGCAAAGGTTGGGTAATATAAAGGAGAATTGTTCATAGAATATTTTTAAAAGTTGAATGATATAAATGAATAATTAGTTCGTGACCCAGAGTTAACGAATGGATATTGATCTCATTCAGACAAATTTATCTCACAGTTGAACAAAAAGACTGGAAAGCAATGAATATCCTAAGATGAGGATCCCTCAACAAAAAATTGTGGACCTTTCAATTTCAAACTTTCATATTCAATATTTCAGATTTTTCTCCTTCCAAAGTTGCGCTCAGAAAAAGCGCAGAGTTAAATCTTGTCAATGTACCGTGGGAGAACTAGGGAAGTACCGTTGAAATACTTTGGAGGTACTCCGGATAAGTCGCACATGTACTAAACGAACCGTGTTTGAAGTACCGCTGAAGTACTGCCAAAGTCCTCTTAAAATCCCGGAGAAGTACTGCAGAGGTAGATATTCCGAAGATACTGTGTAATAAGTATTGGAATGCCAAAAAAGTAATTCTGGGAAGTTCCGCACTGGCAGGTTAGGTGAATATGACATAATGAGTGCAACTTCAGTTCACTTTTGAAGAATGATTACCCAAACTGCAGTCGAAATGACTGGACCCCTCAGGCATGGAAAATGTGAAAGTTGAAATTTGTCAATGTGAGTTTGTAAACCTTCCAGATAATACTTCTGATTTCTACTCTTCTAAATCAATGAATTGACCAGCAAACCTCTCCACTCCAAAAAGTCAAGTGAAAAATAATATCCTATGTGATATCGACACAAAAAAACTGATACGACCATCACCACTACACTAACCTTGCCAACAATCACTTCCATCCTCGACCAACTCTCCATCTTTCCTAAAATCCCAAAAACATAAATAATGTCAATCCACCAGAACGAGCTCAACTCAATCGTTCCACCCCGGCAATGTAACCATCATCATCAGCTTCAATACCATCCCTTTGTCAATTCTAATCAGTGACAACCGGCCCATCAACCACAACGCATCAACTTTGTAAAGAGAGACATCTAATCACGTAAACTCTATAGCTTTGGCTGTCGTCGTAGACATTACCATAGCCGTCAGTGTCTCGTCGTACTCTCTCGCGGATCGAATTAACAATTCTCGTCGTTAACGAGAAGCACCCAGCAGCAGTAGCAGTAGCAGCAGCAGTGATATCCCGTATAGAATACCCCTGCAGATAAGTGTGACGCAAAAGGGTTACGCTTCTAGAGACTGACGCAATCAGTTCCAAACTGGCGCACGTTACCGAGGATTAGTTTATCTTTGGACACGAGCAAAGTCCTGGATAACTGCAATACGCAGTTTGCACGCTGAAACCTTCAACAATTAAGCTCAATGCTTACCATGTTTTATATATATATATATCTTTATATATACCAATGGTTATGTGCACGTATTTTGAAGTTGTACAGTGTGGATTGAGATCTCTTGTATATGTAGAGCTTTCGTATGGTTGGGAGTGACTGCGATGGCCGATATACTATTTTCTAGAAGATCAAGTTCTGGACTGTGGGGGTTGTAAAACGATATACGTGGATGGTTTCTGTCGTCTATTTTTGGTATGTCGTCATTCTGTCGCCTTTTGGAGTATCTCTTTTTGAATTTCTGAAATAGGGTCTTGTGAGAATGGTGTGAGAATACTCAAGAGGGACGAGAAACTTGCGCTATTTCATTTGCAGTAAAAAGTTTTGTGAGGTATATGATCCCGTTAAATTCTTACGAGAGATTGAACAGGACAGATAGTTAGCTTTCTGAGTTTTGTCCAAGAAGATTGTCTACCAGTGTTATCCTTGATTATTCTTAGACTCCAGAGGTTTTGAATGGAAGATACGAAATGAGGCGAAGTAAGAGAGGTGAAAAATAGTATGGTAATGACCTAGAGTGAACTTTGATTGTTGAATTCCTAGGGAAGAGAAGTTTTACTGGTGAAGTATATAAAGGGGTCCGGTATAGAGCAAGTTTCGCTGAGATTGAATGAGTTCCCTGAATTTGTGAGACTCTTTGGCGTTTGTTTCAATTTTGCTTGATTGTCAGGAAAGTGGTGGAGGGGTGAGTTGTTTGCGAAGTAGTTTCTACTTTTTCCGATTCACCATAGGTCCCAGCGTACTTTAACTATTAGACAACGGTTTGGGGGGAAGGCAAATATTTTATCAGATATCAGGAATCATGTAGATGTGACTCAAATAACTGATACTAATGGGCCAAAACTTGAGTATTAGGCTCTCTGAAGTCACTGGAAAGCCAGTACAAAGTCCTATTACAACAATCGAGAGACGAAAATTCAAGTTGAAACTCATGACAACTCTCATGTTTTAACCTCACTCACGGGAATTCCACAAAATCTAAACAGTCTCTCGATTGACTGTAACGCACAAAGAATTTGTGTCAAGGAGATACACGGGTCTTTCCTAGAAACTTGCGGCCCACGATACCACTAGTCGAAGAAAGATGGGGAGGGAAGAGGCCGGGGGTGGCTAGGCTGCCTTGGTTTCAAGGCTCAATCTTCAGTTGATCCACTGACTTGGATTGGCCGATGTGAAGAAGGACCTTCAGTATCTGGAGATCCTATGGAGTAAATATTCCTTTCTTGGAGGACCCGAATATTTCTCGCACCATACGTGACGCTGTGGGGTCAAATCGACCCCAAGTGAGGAATTCAATTTCACTCGGAAGGCAATCACGATTCTTCTTCAGAAACTGTATGGTTGGAGTTGGAGGCTATCTGAAGGAACTTTGCACCATTCAGGCATTAATGATTGTTCCAAAATACTGGAGTCATTGATTACATTGATTGAACGCTCAGCCAAAATCTATCTGTGCAGGTCCCGCGTATCGGGTTGCCTATGTGTTTAGAGATAGAACTTGGAAGATGCAAGATGGGAAATGAAATTCGAGAGATGAAATTTGGGGGATGGCACTTGGAGGATGGGGGGTGGGAGATGAGAGATGGGGTATGATGATGGGGAATGGGAGTTGGGATTTGAGAGATGACACTTGAAAGATAAGAGTTGGAAGAAGAGGGTGGGAAGATGAGAGATGGAAGATTAGAGATTGGAGGTGGGGGTGAACGATGGGAGATGAGATTTGGGAGATGGTGCTCAGGAGACGGGATCAGGAGGAGGGGGTTGGGTGTTGGGTCTGGGAGATGGGAGATGGAAGTTGAGAGGTGGGAGATTGGGAATGACTGTTGAAACATGGGGGTTGGGAGATGAAAAGTAGTACATGGAGGTTGGAACTAGAGGATAGATAGTGGGACATGGGGATGGGAAATGGGAGATGGGGAATGAGTTTGGGGAGATGACACGTGGAACTTGGGAGTTGGGAGATTGGATTTGGGTGATTGGATTCAGGAGATGGGAGTTGATACATGGGAGTTGGGAGTTGCGAGATGGGGGACTGGGGATGGGAGAAGGGGGAAAAATGAAAGACGGAATATGGGAGGTGAGAGAGGAGGAATGGAGGATGGGTGATGGGCGATGGGAGATGGGATAAATCACAGATGGGAGATGGTAGGGGTGATTTAGGAGGTGGGAGATTGGAGATGGGAGATGGATGCTCGAAAATGGGAACGGGACTGGGAGTGAGGGTGGAAATGGGAATGGAAATGAGTGTGACGATCGTCTCCATATCATGAATAGATTGCTCATCTGAAATCATATGAATATCAGCAAGTGTAATGCAACGTCCAATCATCACTGCGAACATCATGGAAAAAATTTTCTGACATCTCGAATTGGTACGGAATCACCATTTCACAACCATCATCATTGAGTAAAAAGAGCAATACAGGGGTCTCTGACTTGTGAAGAACATTTCCGAGACAGGCGAGCGGTAGCAGGTGAGGCAATAACCCAAAAAATGAAGCGGATTATCGTTTGTGACTGCGGAATCGATAGCTTATTCCCATCCAATTGAAGATGTTGAAGTCATGTAGAGGTTCGAATTTGATCGTATCCTCTGCGGTGAGTTCAATCACCAGTATTCTATTCCCCAAAGAGTATTCATGTTTCGAGGAATAAAGTGGACATGAGAATTGAGTCAATCACAAACCCATTAAAAACAAGCATCATCAAAATATGTCTCCAGCTTCACTCAGAACTAATTCTAATACATAACAGGGTGAGCCACAGGCAACACGTAAGCGATAATCTATCATCGGTGATGCGTGCCAAAAGAGCGTCTCATCCCTTACACATCCATTGCTTCCCTCCCTATCTATCCACGCACTGCCCAGCCAGAAAATATATGTATCCACACAGTGTCCAAGCCTCTTCCAATAAATAATAGACGCACCAACCGACACTCTGCAATCGCTTTTGTATTCATATTAAAGCCTCAGTTACTTCGTTCGTATAGCAATGTTGAGAAAAAAAGAAGACGAAAATGAAGTGGTAGCCGTTTTGCTCGAGAGCCAAAAATATTTTCCTTCTATTCGGGATTAATGGCTTGGACGTATTTTATAGGGACACGATGCAGTAGCTACATACAACATCCAAGCAAGCAAGCTATCCAAAAGAGAAACTGACCGCTGTCTCGGTTAGTGATATATATCCTTACCGACGCAAGTTTAAAAGTAAAACAAGATTGCCCTCGGGAACAACCACCAACATTTCAATGCTATATAACTACTAATACTCATGCTTTCGACGCGCTATCGTCTCTGCATGTGTCCCTTTTAGAGTATAGCCTGCCAAACGTTCCTCTGGACTCTCTATCTCACTTTTCGACTAGTTCCTTTTTTTTGGATGTTGTCTACATGCTGTGAGTGTAGAGAGTAGGATGAGCTTATCTTATCTTTTGGATACCAGCTTGTACCTGTCCTATATACCATCTGTTCTACCTGACTGTGAGCTCGAGATGAATGGGGCGCGGTTTATTGACTTTGTTGAGAAATGTTTGTGAAATGGACCCTTATACGAGTCGATTTCACTTTCGATGGATGGATTGGATCGGTAATCAATGGGTATTTATGGGTTTTGATGAAAAATTCATTGGAGATACAAGGAAATCCCATTTTCGATCTTACTCTTCATTTGTGTCTGTTTGTCTATGCTCTGAAGTGGTGTCTGTGTAAGAAACATCCTGGTATACTGCCGAAGATGGGAATCTGATAACATTTCCTCTGTAGAAAAGTTGGAGGGTTTTAGAGTCTTGCTCACAGTCAACTCACAGTGACAATGTTATCGTGATGGCAGATGTAATTCTTGACTGCCATGAGAACGACATGGTCACTGTAAGTTGACTGTAGGTTAGACTGTCAACCTCATCAACTTTCTCAGAAAAGCTCCGGTCTCAGCAATATTGCATGAAATTTTGACGTCCTCGAAATCAAGAAACAATTCAGACCTCCAAGAAAAAAAAAAATTATCCATGAGTAGT
This sequence comes from Eretmocerus hayati, assembly GCA_029851415.1. Taxonomy (NCBI): domain Eukaryota; kingdom Metazoa; phylum Arthropoda; class Insecta; order Hymenoptera; family Aphelinidae; genus Eretmocerus; species Eretmocerus hayati. The sequence continues at coordinate 25,516,396 of CM056741.1, forward strand.
CCAAGAGTTTTCCTCCAATATTTCATTAGTGGCAGCAAGACACATATCTCGAGTCATTCGAAGTCAATTGATCATTCCACATACAATCATCTCAAATTTACTAGATTGAAGTTGTTCTGCTTGTTGTTCAAGGTTAGTCCTCGATTCAAACTATTCATCATCGTGATTTGGAAGAAAAAACCCAATTCCTTGATCAAATGAATATCTAGTCAACAGACTTCACATATTCCTCAAACATGAGTAACAAGATGTTGAATTCGACGACTTTTTCTTGAAGGAAATATCTCTTTCCATCTCAAAACTAATTCTCATTCAGAACAAATCTGTCTATATAGCCAAATCCTCATTCTACTATCCAGTTATCTAGTATATAATACAAATCAAGCTCCTCTCGCTTCTTTATAAGGCTCCAATGAATGTTCCGGAACGTTCAATCTTCCGCTTCCTCGAATTTTTACGTACACGAAGAAGATCTATGAACAGGCTGAGTTGTGTACGCTATCCACCTTTTCTTTTCATCTTCATTTTCTCTGTTTTATATCAACGCTTCTACTGCACTATTTCATTCTTTTGGTATGAACAATTCTTTTCGTATCCCAAGGGAAATTGAGCATTCTCTAGGCGCAACATTTCTACCGAATACCCGACTGCTTTCTATAGTATAGTACTGCAAGAAGTGGAAATTCGTCACAGATTCCTCTTAATTTCATTAGACTGTGAGAGTGAGAGTCTCGTAAATATCTGGGGAGCTGTAAGCTCAAAAAATAGCGATTCATCTCCACTTTGCCCTAGAAATGATCAATGAGCGCCTGGCACTTGATGAAATTGAATACAGATGAGAGTGAAACGAATTTTTTCGTCTGTTTTTTACCCGTGGCCCCTTGTCAATTCAATTCATGAAAAATTCTGAAACAAGATGATATAGAGTCATGCATCCATAGGAATATGTACGGCAATCCAAATGAGATGGACGTAGCGACCTTTTTTTCCAATTCATTGTAGGATGATGAAACCAATGCTCGTTTTAGACTATCGGAAGATGCTGATTGTAATCCTAAATTAAAACGGGGACATCTATACAGAGTCAATTTTACGATCGTTCCGTCACTATATATACCCACATTATATGGATAGGTTGGAAATGAACTGATGGAAACAGCTATCAACCCTTAACGATCCATATTAGCAATATCATAGCCGATTTAGACATTCGATCCTCTGTTCTTTCCTTCACAAGTACGAAATGTTCTCTTTCAACAATAGTGCATCTCATCTACCACACTTAATAAATACTTCGATTTATCTCGTCACTTCATGGATTGTTAAGACGTTCAGTGCCATGGGCCTTACCGGCAAGCCCCACGGAATTTTATTTCTCAATCCTTAGTAATTCTTTTGGAAAGTCAAGTCATTAGCTCGGTAATGTGTCGATTTGCTTTGCCGAAGACATGAAGAATGTTTCACAGAACGTTTCGCTCACAGATAGATGTATTTCGAGATGGAAGAGTCCGATCCACAAAAGAAATTAAACTACAAAAAAACGGGCACGCGATGGAACTGTTGGGTGAGTTTTTCTCTCTTACACCTACGCCAAACGTCTTTGAGTTCGTGTTGGAAATTCTACACTATTGCTGTCCGTATAACAATGAGGGGAGTCATGAACACAATGTTATGAAGTTATGATTTTTTGGAAATTCTTAATGCACGGATTCAGCGTGATAAATTATTGCAAATCGTGTAATTTTTTAATGATTCAACCGCTCTAGACGAACCCGAGCGGATCCGAATGTTCACTCGCTTGTATCCTATCGGTGTGTCGTGTTTATATTCGGCCAACCCAACTATGCTGGGCACAAATATTGTCACGAATACACCAAATCACTCGATTCAAAACATGACCCAAGTCGGGATGGATCGCAGAATCCACGAGTCTCTGGTTTGTTCGAGTTATGAGATTTGTCGTCACTGTGCAGATGTAGGGGTCGAGTCTAACCTCAAATACTGAAGGGTCATCGAAGCGGATGACTCGCTGTAGCGTACGACGTTATTTAACCAGAGTTTTTAACGAAATCCATTTCGAATTTTGTTGAATTTTGTTGAGTCCTATTTGATGACCCATTTCATAACGAAATCCCACTTCAAAAATCATAATCATCATGTTATGACGATTATGTTTTTTTGAGTGTGATTTCTTTATAAAATTGGTCATTGGATAGAATTCAACAAAATCCAACGGCTCAATTAAGAATGGATTTCGTTAAAAACCCTGCATTTAGGCTGGAATTCATAGTCGTTGATCCGAGATTAGAGTCAGCGGATTTAGGGCGCTGCGATCGCCATCACGAGGCGTTTTACATCTGGGCACAGCGATCGCAGCGCTCCTAATCTGCCGATCCTGATCTCGGATTAACGACTACGAATTCCAGCCTTAACACAGGATGATAAACCAAAAAATTCCTGTTGGTTTGTATGGAGTGTAGCCGTTACGTCATGGCTTCACCAACTGCACAGCCAATAGGAATTGTTTGAGCGCGAGTGTGATGATCCTAAATTTGAGGATTTTAATTACGGATACGTTCGAACAAAAGTCGTTTTTTATGCGAAAAGTCTCATAGATAGTCGTTTCCAGTCTCAATTATTGGATTAAAGCTCCAAACAAGCAAATTTTTTTTCTGATGCAAGTTCCTCATTGATGGCAATTAGGATAATGCATACCGCGTGAATTTTAATCAACATCGTGTTGAAGAATCGCGTAAAGAGTTCAAAGATGACTCATCATTTCTCGTTCCATCTAGAATCAAGATTTAAACACTAACGGAACATAGTGGAAATGATGAAGAGAAATTTCAATGAATTGAAACAACGGAGAAAGAATATAGGTATTTCATTACTGAAAATGGAACAGGACACATCTGACTCAACCTCGCGTAACACGGCATGTTGATTAGACCGAATGACATGGTTTATCTTTGAAATTCCATGCCTTAGTTGGAATTTGGTGGAATCCATCGAGTCATCGTCCATCTCAAGAGAAATTGAAGCGTGACGAGAAGAAATCACATCAGATCTTTATGAACAGACCCCATACTAAAACAACCCTTTCGCTGAAATCTTCAACCCTTCAACTGTATATCTTGAGAGTATTTCACTCGATTAATCAACCTAGTGACCACTCGTCCTTCTTGCATACTCATACATACAGAAAATGAAGGTCCACTACCCAAGTGCACACTTCACATCCGACGTAGCCTGAAGCAACTCCCTCATCATACCACCACCATCAATCCATTCGAAACATTCCATCAGCATTCTAGACGCTTGTCCACTTCTAAACCATTAAGATTCGCCCGGTCAAATCTTCTCTCAAGCGTTATACACTCTTCATGTACTTCATGTACAACTACAACCCACATACCCGAAAACAATTCAGCCTTTGGTTAACATACGCCTCAAGTGATGTAACTCAGCGTGTCTCGGCCACTGGTTGAATTATTTCCGTCCTCTTGGAGACACTTGCCTCTGGCAATATAATATATATATATATATATATTGTCAATGCTTTCAAGCTGCACCCGCGTCAAATTGACGACGTTACCGCTTGTGTATAAGTGTGGCTGACAATAATCTAACTGTAAACATGCTTGTAACGACACGTTTGACTATAAGGAATATAGTTCCATCTCTTTCTTTCTGTCTTTAGGATACGCTTCCAATTTTTCGGTTGTGATGCTGTAATAGAAAGGAAGGAAACGATGTATAGACACAACTGCCACGCGCCTGGGGCAATTTTAAATTGGCGACTTTTCGGTCAACAATCGGCAATACGTATTATAGGGTGACCCCAAACGGGACGCGCCCCACGGCTACTATATAATGGCCTAGTGCCACGAGAGAGAGAATGTATGAAGATCCTATGTAAGTTGGAGTCTGCCCGAAAGTCTACTCATAGTGGGAGAAAGAATTCGCAATTGAAATGTGTCTCTTTGACGATCTGACTCGTTTTCTTTCCTCTCCACCTTCAAGAGAACCTGCGTGAGATGTCAGTCATGCAAAAACTATCCTGATCACGCTAATGATTGGATGGGGAATCTATTCCATTTTAAAAAACTTTTACAGAAACTTCTGTGGCAATTCCAAGTGCACGGGACTGATGCAATGAATGAGTCTGAGGATGATACAGTGTGCCCAAGATCTGTGAAACGTGGGCAAAGAGATTGGTCACTATCGGAGCAGGAAAGAGGTCGTGACCTTGGCTATGACCTTGGAGTTCATTTTCAAGATTATTAGAGGTCAATTTAATCTCTCAATACAAAGTGCACCTACTGTTCGCCTCGAATCCCGGACGAAATGTGAAATCTTTTGAGATTTTCCATGAAACACTCTTTGATCCAACCAATCTTGGCAAAAAGGGAGGAAGCCATCACCAGTGAACGGTAACGTATGTTCTTTTGAAGGGAAATATTCCTTCCACCAGAAAAAAATCAGAATTTTCTGCTATCTTTCGGAATTGGGAGTCAAGGATAAGAATTTAATACAATAAAATTGAGTTGACCCTCAAAACCATAGACGAGGTCGTGACCCTCGTCATGACCTCTTTTTCAATCTAATTACAACCAACTTCTACCCGAAATATTTTCCTGCAAGTTGATTCTCATACGAAACTGAGAATGTTTTCGTTAGCCAGTACCAACTCTCAAGCAGGGTCGGGAAATATTTTCATCAATTCATGTAAGAAAATCAATAGGATACGCGTTGGCAGAAGTACACCGGGTGGTATGAATTCCATAACGATTCATCCAAACTGTACTCCGGAAACTCGGAAAACGCAACACTCAATAATCAAAACAGGTCTCTGAAGAGCCACAATTTCTTCAGCCTCTAGAGTGCAGAGAATTTTGAGGAAGAACTTTTACGACGGTTCCCATCTTATCAAGAGCAGAAACGTCGAGGTGCCGGAAATCCACCAAGGAATCTCGGAAGGTCTGACGCTAGTCGACTACCCCCAAAATCGAGGTTGAATTTGGGGAGATTGGTCATCTTCCTCTGCTCTTTCAAGTGATAGTCAGCAATGACTGTAGCCCAGCTCCTGGGTTCATACGATCCGTGCCACCTTTCTGCGATATTTGGGCTCTGAACAAAATTGACGACGCAGCAGTTTTCGCATGGATTTCGTAGGTCAAATAGCCATTCTGTTTCAAATTCGGTAAGTGACGACATTGAATCAACAATGGCCAGAATTCAGGGAGCACCGAAGTCACCCAACTTTGGGAATATAAACCCAACATCACTGAAAGGGTGCAAGCAGAACCTGAAATCTCAATGGAAGAGTAATATCCTCATCATACTGGCATCAACACGTTCGCTGCGACACGCCGAAAACAACAGCTCCTTTTTTGTGTGCAACGGGTCCCACCGGTGGGACCCGTCGCAGCGAATGCGTTAACGTGCACACATTTAAGCTCAGATTTTGTATTGAGAAAGAGAATCGTTATCATTTGACTTTATCATGCGCACACACTTGACTTAGGACCTTGTGTTAAACAGTAAGATCCTCATCATTCAAATTTGAAGTCTCAAATTTTCTACACCTCCCAGGATTCGAGGCCGAAGTTGGGTGTTCCTTTCTCAAAAATTTGAATTTACCTCTATCGATCTTGGAACTAAGTTCCGATCATTTTTGAATCTCCACTGGACTGCGATTGAATTTATGAGTGACTCTGGGAAGTTATCGAGTGGCTGCAGAAAATCCATAGTTTTGAATGAGCTTCGTCTTCTTGCTCATACAATCCATGCATCTTCACGAAACATCGTACCACCAGTAATCATCCGTATTTTGTGAGCTTCGATGAATCATGTTGCACTCATATCTCAATTCTTTCCTCATTGCTGAAAGGATACGCTAAAAATCCCCTCAGATTTTTCTGCCAAATTCACGCAGTATGTCCGGGACTGCATCTATTTATTCATGTCTGGCAAAAATCAATACCATCATCCTATCTAAGAGACAATAGTCTTACTGTACTAGATTCCAGTCCCTGTTGGCCCAATACAAAGCGTGTTTCGGATTGAGAAATCTTCAATGAGCTGAAATTCCATTTGGAGAGCCTTAGAGTATATAAACTCATCGCCGTAGGAAGAAAAAATTAAGTAGCAAGAGTTCATAAATTCTCGGATAATACATGCGAAACTCCGACAAGATCCGACTTTTTCCCTCTTACCATGGTAATCCATTTTAGCCACCCACCCCATCGACCACCATAATCAACTTTCTTCTTCCGAAATAGCTCAAATAAAGAACGTAAGGCCAGCCAAAGTAGATGCTGCATTTCGCAATCTTACTTTTCAAGATGCCAACCACTCTCATTCCTTGATCTACCAACCAACCAACTAACCAACCTTTCCTTTCCATCTTTCTTCTTCATCACTTGCAAGTCTACATCAAGACCAAGCTGACAAACATTAGCATGCAAATGTTTCAAAGTAAAAGTACATGAGCAAAATATAGTAGTCGGTGAATTTTCTGCGGTCGTCGACGCGTAATTGAATGCGCGGGTTTCTTGGATAAATAAATAATTGTCGCTGCTGCTACTACTTTTTAAAACACTTTCTTCGGATAAAAATATATATATATATGTATGTACTCTTGGTTGATGTTGGCGGTGTGAAAACGGGAGCCGCAGCTAATTTGCGGTTCAGCCACGAAACGAAGGGCTACCGTTTGTTGGTGTGTATATTTAGCTATACACTGCAAGGGATTGAGTGCCCTTTTGCGGAAGGCCGATTCGTGGTGATGGTGGTGGTGAAGTGGGATTATAATTAATCGCCCGCGGTGTGGCTGGGAGAGAGAGTGTGTATTTGGGGACAGAAGCGGCCTGTACGAGTCATCAAGCGATGCTCGCTTGATTGCGCGTCGAGAGTTTTATATAATACCATTGGTATTATGTAAATCATACATTTGCACTCGTTCGCTCATAGTGGTGGATATCCTGTGAAGAGATCCGCGAAGTTGGCCCGCCAGTTTGAGATGGACATAGGAAAATTTTTAGCTTGTAAAAACGAGAAAGATATCGTTTGAATCAGAATCAAAGCTACTAGGATTGAAGAATTTAGGCAAGATCGTGGTTCTAAATTTTTTGGCATCAGAAAATACATAGGAAATTTGTAGCTATTAGCGCCTGCCAAGGTTTGCCAAACCAAGACTCTGATTCATCTCAGTAACTTCTATTGTATTTGAGCTTGTTTCAAAGCTTAGTTCAAACAACTGTTGAAATTCGGACCCAAGAATTAATACTTCACATGGAAGATATTAGATCTAGGCTTTTGAGATGAACTCCATAACAAGCTCAAATTGGTTAAAAAGTAAAGATATGCACCAGAGTTGTCGCTTCTGCAGGCCTGGGGAGGTCTTGGTAGCTGAGAATTTCCTATGTAATTTCCTATACAAAAAAATTCAAAATCGTTACCCCGATCGAATTTGTGATTCTCAGCAGCTCCGATTTTGACTTAACGTACGTTTCGTTTGGGCGTACTGAAATTCACTCCGTGCATCGTTTTGGATGACATTTTTGTCTCATTATCCGACTATTCCTCATCAATGAGATATTTTTTCGTAGATCAACTGTCATTGGTCCATTCATTTATTCGGGGAACAGTATACCAAATGAACAACTTCTGACACGATAAATCGAGAATCACAGTATCATCATCTCTACATCATTCCTGCATCTCTTTCCAAGCTCAATCAGCCAGTGAACGACGACCATTGTTATGAAGTGGAACAATCATATCATGAATTATGGGTATTCGACTGTTTACATCGTCACCCATAGTGAAAAAAGAAAATTAATTTGAGTGATACTTGATTTTATGTTCAGTAGCTTCATCTCGGCTGGGAAATGTGCACAAATATGTTTCAATTTTCATTCTAACAAGAATTTGGTGTTCTACTACGGTTCTCAGTAAACAGAGCTGATACATGATGAGTTTCTCATTCAGGAATTATGACTCCATTAAGAGCAAAGTTCCAATAAACTTCCTATTTCTATCACAAACTAATGGACATCAGTCGATGATTAGAAATACCAGACTCAAAATGGCCGAAACTTATGTAAGAAATTCTCCATGGATAAAAAATCCCAGGGTACTTATCACCCCTCCTCGATCTACGTTAGTCTTCAAAAACCAGAAAATGAATGGAGAGTAACATATCAATCAATTCCATCAACCCTCTATTTTATTGACCTGCGTCAGAAATGAATGAACAAGTAACGAACATTTTTTGCATCAAGTCCTCTCTCCGATTTGATAAGTTGATATTCTAATTTAGTGTTGAAAGTAATTCATTTCTGGCGGCCTCCCTGCGAAAGGTCTCACTGCTATTGCCAAGAAGAAGATAATTAATTCTTTCCGCCACCTCCCAGACATGATTTACGGTCGAATGAATAAATTAGCACCTTCAAATACCTGGTGTTTGGCAGCATCAAAAGAAGATGTAAAAAAGAAAATAAGCTAAGATGTACTAAAGGTCTGGACTGCAACGGAGTTGCTTGAGAAGATAATATTTTTGTACCGCAAAATATCATATCTTGACTACTTGGTCCTCTGGTATGCTTCATGAGCAAAGAATTCATTTTAATACCATTCGAAAAATGCTTCTGGTCCTTTCAAAATATTGATTGATGGTCGTTCCTACCAAAGACTGGGGGAAGTTACAGAAAAGAAACTAACGTGCAAGATTACACATGCGAATTTAGAACTTGGCGAAGTATTTTTTCTCATCTCAAGTCAGTCACTCAAATTCAGGGCACAAAGAAAGAAGATAGAGTTGTGGGCGCCGTGACTTCGAATATAATTAATATTACGTGCAGAAATTCAGTCTATGAATCTTAAGCCCCTGCAATATTATTATCACTTCCAACATCATTCCTATATGAGCGTTTCTCTGGAACTTTTACACTTTGCTAAAAATCATTGAAAAATGAAAAATGAAAACCGCTCAACGCACACCTGGGATCTTTTGCTCACGCATTTGCGTAATATTGAGAGTTACAAATCCACTATTGAACCTCATGTAGCGTTAGTGGCATCGCCAAAATCACGTTAACGAGTCGAGCTTTGAGTAGTTTTTCGTCGATTTTCCAGAATTTCTTAAGCAGACATTTGGCAAGATTGATAATTCCAACGAATGCCTTGGGCTTTTTGTAGCTTCATACGGTGAGGGTATCCGATCACAATTGGTTTTACCCACATATAGCTCGATCCACCAATGTGGGGTGAGAAAAACTGAAGCTTTTTCGTGAGTCACGTTTTTTCCATTTTACGTCAGAACGGCCGTGTTCTAGACACGAAAATCGCACAAACACGAGTTTTGTCGCAAAATCTCCGAGATTGCATCTACTTTAGATATGTGTTTCGAAAATTGCGTTCAGAGTCACGGCATGAGCTTGGCTTGATCATCTATGAGTTGAACGAGACATGATTGATTTTTTATTTCCAATTTTCGAAGTCGTGAAATTTTGGCTGAATTGGTAGCACATTATCGCGCTCCTGGGCTATCTTTCTTCAATATTTTATCCACCAAATGCAGTTGGAATCAACCCGAAAGGTTTCCGCGGCATCACCAGAGTATTGGTAAGACTGTATGAGACTCCCAAGTATTCCCACAGGATTTTCCCCCACTTTTTCTCTCTTCGAGTGAGCTAGACTGAATCAACCTGCTTATAATCATACAGAAGCCAAAGATATCTTATTTCAAGACTTGGATAATGATATTTTCACTTCGATCGGAGCCGATAGATTCGATTGTTCTCTTATATCATCATCCATAGCTGCATTCCAGCAGGTGTAAAAGTTTCAGAGAAATGCCCATATTTCCAGGCTCATGATTACAATTTTTCTGGTGTCTATGTTCCCGAGTGAGAATCGTATCAGCCACGTATCAGTCAATCTATGCAGATATGATCGATAACAATGGATGTCAGAATACGTTCATGATTGTTAAAAATTGTGGGTGCTGATTCAAAATGTTCATGAATGAATCAAACTGGTTAGCACTACAGAATTTGAAAGGAAGACTCGTTAGAGCATTGTTTGATCAACGATATCGATTCAAGGCCAATATGCACATCTTTTGGGAATAGTATCGACCGATAAGAGCTAAGAGAGATATTGGAATGAATCCAACGCACACAGAAGAATCGAAGACAAAACACAATATGACAATCGCGAATGAATAATCCATTCAAGAATGTCGATGTTGGTTTAGAATTGTTCTCAATCTGCAAGAAGTTCGTCATTAATATCAACGGTTTCATTTGAATCATATCTGAGTGATTCCACCGAAAATGGGATATTTCCCTCGAGGAGTGGTTTGGGTTACAAATTTATTCCAGTCCCAGACAATTTTCGATGACTCGTGGCAGCTGATCTCTAGTGGTTGGGTATGAAGAGAGGGTATCCAAGGGTATCTAGAGCTACATATCTCATTATTGAAGCTGGACAAAGATATGTGAATTTTGAGGATCGGGGACAGACTTGACAGGGATGAAAATGGGATTTCGTCTCAAAAATATCAAGTAATCGAAGACCGTATGATATGCTCCGATGGAATAAGAGACTACGAGAGAGGGTATTTCACAAGAGGATATAAAGCGCCATAAAGGAGTGCAACATGGGTAAAGAATTTCCCGAAAATTTTGTGCGCCATTCTGGGAATTACGTTTATATGATGCGCTTGCCTACCGATTCAAGTTTTGGGCTAATGCTACGCATGAATTAGGTATATTTGGATATCTCATTGATAGTTTCACAAGTTGAAGATAATTCGTTTACGGATGAGGACTCCGCCGCACTAATTATTCCTGGATTAGGAGCGAGACCGGGAGTTTTGGTGCCAAACCATCCTCAAAATGTCGGATAACCTTGCACAAGCTCAGCATCCAAATTTGAGTCACAAATTGATGGATTATGTCATTTGAAGTCATAAGCCTTGAAGTGCATAGATACACGTGTAGGTTTTTGACTCTATCTGTGCATCACAATGAGTCCAATGATCAAAGTTCGGTTGCCAACAGGAGACGGAGTTTACATCTTGATCCTTTAGGAAGCAGTCCAAAATTCGGGGACATTGGAATCCTTTTAAGAATTGTTTAAATAATTGAGTACCAATGAAATACACCCTAGGAAATTGCTAAAAGATGTACACTAACTAGGGGGACCCACGAAGTGCGGGTCACCAAATCTCACCAAACTTTCTTCACAGTCTCGGGCCACCTAGCATATGAAGAATCCAGAGTAACTCCGTCAAATGGGCTCCCTGTTCAGAGCTACAAGTAAAAATGTTGGCGTTGCCAGTATATCTATATATATATATCACTTTTCAACATGGGCCTATATGGGCAATGCTAATGTCATAGGCTGTAATTTTGGACAGAGGATCCATTTGACGGAGTTACTCTGGATTCTTCATATTCTAGGTGGTACAAGACTGTGAAAAAAGTCTGGTGAGCTTTGGTGACCCGCACTTGGTGGGTCCTCCTTGTAAGTCATAGAAACTCGTGGTAAGGCGAGGGGGGGGGGGGGGAGGGACTTGGAACACGGAAAATCAAGTCACACTTCTTGCGAAATCAATCGAATGGATACAACTCGGCGGAAAGTCACTCATATATAGATTTTTGAGCTCATCTAGACTCATAAATTTCATGGATCTCATGGATTCTGGCATTCACTTATACCGTTTGTTAAAGAAAAATTACAGATTGAGTAGCAACTCGAATTGAGAATACAGTGACATTGGTAGTGAAAAGGAATAATTGGTAGGCCAATTATGAACGAGTAAATTTGCATAACTCATATCTCAATTTCAATACTCTCTAATAAAATTCTTATCGATTTCAATCCATTATCAATAGCCATGAATACATATTCGTCTGAAAGAATGATTTTCAAGCCTTTGGGGTTAGATTTACTTTCGTTCTTTTACTGTTATAGTTGACTAAGAGTAACCAGAGATACGTATGAAGTAGGGTGATACTTTATATACGATATCATAATCCAGGTAACGTTTTACAAAATGCTTTTGAGACTTCTATAGAATGGAAAAGAATGCGACAGAAGTTATATAGAGGAATTATAGGGAAAAGTTGATATGATAGGAGTACGTTCATTGAAGCACAAAAAACAGTAGAGCTATGTTGTTTCATTGTTTACGAACAGGCATCAAGAAGATAACATTAATGGCGTGAAAATTCCACCACTTAACTCACTGTGAATTGTGATTGAAACTTTATGTATAAAATCTGGGGGTTGACATAATAGATTCACCAAAATTCGATTCCTTTCTGTATTATTTGACGTGGAAACCAACACCCTGGCCCGTTTTGCTCGCGAACGTCAACATTTTTTTAAATTGACAGGAAATAATTTTTTTCAAAACAGAGTTTTTCCGTGTCTCTTGCGATTATTTTGAATTGACATGATGGCGATCTCTCATGATAAGACAAAACCCTGATGACCACTTATTATTACGTATTCTGACCAGTTGAAAAATCGATGGAAGTAGTTTCAAAGTGCTAGGATACGTTTGAAACGATGGATAAGCTGATTTCCAAGTTGCTATAAGGAAAATTTGACCATTTTTGCGATAAATCTCAAGATCCTCACGGAATCAGCCGATACCATCCATTCTAAGCTCATGAGCACGTATTTCCTCTATCTTCATATATCGGTTGAGGGGAATCTATTTTCAATAGCCCAATCATGGATGCGTCATCAAACGTACAACTATCATTCGGAAAATCCGTTCTGAGAATTTTCTGGGGTAAGCTCAAGCCTATCCGTGACGAACCACGTCCTAAGTTCCCTAGCCTGAAGCACTTGAAAAACTATATGGATAGTCCTCCTAAATCACCATAAGATAGTCTATCAAACGCTGAATATTTTTTTCCACTGCCTTTGAAATAGAACCATTGGAATGCCTACATAGGCTTCGGATGTGAAACAAGGTGAAGATGATTGATCGCATTTCCATTCCGGAAATTCCGATATGGTATCATAATAACAAAAAGGTACTGTGCGGTAGTTGTAGAAGCCCGTGGGTACAAGTACTTGAGATTTGACTCATTACGAGCGGGAAGCTTGAGCTAACCTCAAAAAATGCTCGAAATGCCTCTTTGAAAATAACGACTGTCCATTTGGCACATCTGTCCCTTGCTTACTGCAAATAGTTTTCCATTATAGGGCGTTCCTGGTCAATATGGTGATCATTTCAAGATTTATTGCGAAATTGGTCAAATTTTCCTGATAACAACTTGGAAAATTAGCTTGTCACTTCTTTTGAAAGTATCTCAGCCCCATGAAATCACTGCCATCGCGTTTAACTGGTCAAAATACGTCAGAAAGCATGGTTTGGACAAGTTTTTGTTTCATCATGAGATATATTCATCAAGCCAATCAATTCGAGATATTAGCAAAAGCTCTATTGTTGGAAAATTCAGTTTTCGGCGATTTGAGACAAATTCTGACTTCTCGAGGCAACACCGGCTAAGGGATCAAGTTCTACATCAGAAGATACACCAAGAGATCATATTTTTGTGGATCTATTACTCTCCCAAAATTTTGTTGACCAATGTCAGTTCCCTCGTACTCGTCAATAGAACAATCAAAGACTTGTATTGAGCACTATTCTTGTTCCGATGTAATGTCAAAGTTGGCCTGAAAGATTGAGATTCAAAACTCACCATGAATTTTCAATATCATTCCGATATGTGTTGTTTGATACAGATCTCATTTTGTAGGCACTCAGATTGTTGAAATCTTGTCCAAATTTTTTGCCCAAGGAACATATTACGTCTTTCGAAACAGCCATACTTATTTTAATTACGTACGTGATGTGAAAAATACGCTGCTAAAAGTGATTAGCAGAATGCTTTCTCACGGAGTTATATGATGATAATTTTAACAAAAAAGAAAGTATCCTATATTTTGAGTTTTTCTTTCGAGGAAGCATTCCAGAGAGATTCGGGTCATCTGAAAGGAGGTTTTTCCAACAATATCTATTGTTTGATGAAGAGAAAATTTTGATATAGTCGGTTTAAAGATGATTAAACTGGAGTCCTTTGTGGAAATTCCCTTCCCCCGAAAAAATTTTCATATGAACAATGTTTTACGGATTTTATGAAAATTTCGTATCAGCCAATCGATTCAGAATGGCGCATAAGTAAGTCTTTAGGTCATTAGAATTGAGATAAATTAGTCGTAAAGGATGATACGAGAGAAAAATGAATATTAATTCTCATTTTCTACTACTTTTTGAGTTATTCTTTTGAGGAAGCTTCTTATAGAGATTCAGGCCATCTAGACTGAGGTTTTTTTAACAATGTCCATCGTTTGGTTGAGACGGAATTACGATGCAGTGGGTTTGAGAAGGGTTAAAATGAAATTTTTTGTGAAAATTTTGATTTTTTCGGAAATTTGAGATTTGTGAAGACTCAAATGAATTTCGGTATTAACCAATCGATAGATAATGCAGAAAAAACCATAGTTTAGGTCATTGAAATCGAGATAAATGAGTCATAAAAGAAGGTACGAGGAAAAAATGAATATTAAGGAAAATTTCCCATTATTTTTTTAGTTATTCTTCAGAGGAAGCTTTTTAGAGAGTTTTGGGCCTTCTAGTCTGAGGTTTTTTAAACAATATCCATCGTTTGGTTGAGACGGAATTTCGATTTAGTGGGTTTAAAAAGGGTCAAAATGAAATTTTTGGTGGAAATTTTGATTTTTTCGAAAATTTGAAATCTGTGAAGATTTTATAAAATTTCGGTATTAACCAATCGATAGATAATGCAGGAAAAACCATAGTTCAGGTCATTGAAATCGAGATAAATGAGTCATAAAAGAAGGTACGAGGAAAAAATGAATATTAAGAAAAATTTCCCATTATTTTTTCAGTTATTCTTTAGAGGAAGCTTTTTAGAGAGATTTGGGCCTTCTAGTCTGAGGTTTTTTAAACAATATCCATCGTTTGGTTGAGACGGAATTTCGATTTAGTGGGTTTAAAAAGGGTCAAAATGAAATTTTTGGTGGAAATTTTGATTTTTTCGAAAATTTGAGATCTGTGAAGATTTTATAAAATTTCGGTATTAACCAATCGATAGATCTTGCAGAAAAAACCATAGTTTAGGTGACTCAATTCGTGGTGAGACCGTGTGAGAAAAAGATATTTATGTATTAAAAGTCGAAATTCGAGCACTTTTGCTTGAAAAAGCCCATGGATCAAATTTGACTGGGAGCCGAAAGCTGCCAAATCACTGGGCTCTCAGAAATTGGATTCTTCACAACTTGTAGAAAGCCAAAAATTGATATGCTGAACAGAAAAAGAGAAAGCGTGTCCGATAGAAAACAACACACACACACACACACATACACGGAAAAAGGGGTGCAAAGATGAGTCTCTGACGGGTTTGGAAGGACATTAGGAGGAAAAGTGTTACCTACATTTGATAGATTTTGGCGAGAGGAAGAGAATGGTCTTTGGCTTTTTTAGATAAAAGGAATTTCGTTGAATAATATGTTGGTTTTAATGAAAAATTTGATCAAATTTTCGTTGGGGTGAAAACAAAGCTTTCTCTTTAGAGAAAGCAATAGGGGTCATCCATAGACTACGTGAAGGTTTTAGGTGGGAGAGAATTTCTCAATTTTGTACGCTGATTATATGAGTTAGCAATTTTCCTTTCCAGAAATCTCTCGAATGCGAAAGACAGAATCGCTCCTGACGTAATTTATGAATGGACTCGCGGAGATACAGATTCGTAGGTTTTTCTAATCACAGGCAAAACAGCCTCTTATCACGAAATCTTCTGCAAAAATTATCGATGTTCTGATCTGAAAAGATTATTTTCAAGATTATGGAGTGGGTAAAACCACTTGTTTCACCCAGTCACATACCAGAGCCCATTTTATACAACCTCCGTATAAACTAACATTAATGAACGATCTCGAACCATGATCAAAGCAGACAAATTCTTCCGAGAAACTAACATGCACCCGAACCTTGTACCAGAGTGATGACATGGATAAAGAATACACAAATGAATCAATTTATGAAGCTGCTTAGTTAACGCGTGTGACCAGTGCTAACTGTGAGATATAAAATTTGACTCGCAAACCGTATGGTGACAGATGCTCTTAATCAAAAACATATGCATCTGTGACTGGGTGACAATTGAGAAAATATCACCACAGTGGGTCACGTTCCATTCTCGTATTGCTTGAAATCCTCTAATACACTCATACATGCGTGTGTGAAAGTTTAAAATAATTTGTACCCCATCAACTTCGTCAGTGAATGTAAATGAAATCAATTATAAGCCCTAAGAGTCCTAACTAAGTTCACAATGTTCATCCTATGTGAATATGATTCTTGCGAAACACTCGCTTTGTTTTCCAAAGAAAACTATCCCAATATTTTGAATCACTGCTTTTCAACGTACCATTACGTGTTGACACAAATGTTGTTCGTTTGATTGTATTTGAGCTCTCAATAATAAAAGATCATTGGACAAATAAGCAAATTGTGAACAACAATGAAAAGATTTGACGGTTTGAAAATGATACTGGTATCGTCACGCTACAAACCATACATTTGCAGAAGCTGAAGAAGACTACCGTGCAGTAATAATTTCCACGAAGCCAAAGCAATGATAACTCGGAATGTCAGAGTTCTTATAAAGCACTGGAAGCTGTCTGCTATCTTCGTTATCATCGTGGTCTCTCTGAATGTAAGTTTTACAGTTGATCAATTCATCAATGACTTTAAAGTTATTCTGATTTGAATTCTCACCGGTCACAGAGAGACCGAGTCACATTTCATGCAAAATTCTACATGGTAACAAAAATTTGGGATAATTCTTTTCTTATTCTTGTTACAATTTGGACTACGAATGATATAGGTGAATTATCCTTTAAAATCACAAATCAAATTTTCCGGCCCCGAGACGATATTTGTCATGAATTTTAAGATGAATTTTCTAGAACTTCGTTTTCTTCTTTGAGCCATGTGACACAGGAACTTTTAATCTCTCAAAGGCGCGTACATACCTCAAATTGTTGTGTCAAGTGTAATCAGCATATCATTGACTCATTCACGGAGTGTAAACTTAATTTTCACATTCATCAGCTGAATATCCAGGAGTAAATCATCACGTTTGAATTCGCTGGCTAATGATATCTATTATATTCATTCAACTCATTCATGCAGATTAACAAGGTAGTGCCCTTCACTTTTAGCCAAATCCAAATGTACAAACTAAGATTGTGTGCGGTTCAGTGCGGTCCATTTAATAATAACAGTTATTTGAATATGAGTCGAAGATTAGGCAAGGATCGCTTGGATCCTCTGTTTTGGATCCCGGATCCAATCAGATGAATCTAGATTTTTAATCAATAAAATATTTTCGTATGCAACCAGCCTTCCATCCTCTTTCTCCCAGAATAGGATTTTCATAATTTCAAATTCAATCTTAATCATTTATTACTTGATTCTAGGTTGCACCCAGTTATGCCAATAAGGAAGAGGTGAGTTGCTTTTCTACCTCCCAGATATGATTTTCACGACCCTGGTAGAAATGTGACGAATTTTTTTGGCTTCCCAATATATAGATATAGTGACAATGCAATTAGATTAAACTTGGCCAGTTTTTGGCCAAATAATGCTGACAATTTCTACCAGGGGAAATACTCGTCTGAGTCATATACATACACTCACAATTTTACATACAGTCACTACCATAAATAATGGAACATGAATACCTGTACTGATTCGACAGATTTCTGGGAGGATGAGATTGTAGGTCTTGGAAAGATCTACAAGATGCCACAAGAATTTCTCTGATAGACTCATTCACTTCAAAATGACAGGTGATCGATTGAAGTCAATTTTTTTTCATTTTTGTCATCGATTTGGACACACTTGGAAGAGTTGGGAAAAAAATTAGTCTCGCATGATTTGAAAGGTCTTTTCACGGCCTTTAGAATGCTCTTTTGAACGTCCTTGTAGATCCATGAAGATTGGAGTTATCGTCAAATCAGTACAGGCATTGTTTATGGTAGGGACTGTATCTATCACGAGAGAGCACTCACAAAGTGATCAACTTGTCACATGCTATCATTTTCAAAATTTATATTCTTTCAGGCTGTAAAGAAAAGTGATTATGGAACATCGCATGCCTGTCTAAAGCTTAAAGAAACCAAAAAATTGATCCAATCCTTGCAAATTCAAGTGCGTAAAATGAATAAAGTGCATAAGGAAGAAATGAAGGAGGCTGGGCCATTTAAATCAATGAGAGAGTGGAATGAACTCTCTAATAAACTCAGAAAAAAGAGAGCAGAAATAATAAACAAAGAAAGTAGAATGACTCGAGAGTTGCAAACTTATCACAGAATATGTGAAGACGAGAAAGATCAGCAGAGGCGGGATAAACTTAAACGGAAAATTTGGATATGGTAGTCAGTAAATTTCACTCAAGATTTTATATGATAGCCTGTGTTTATGATATCCCCTTGATATTTTTGTGAATTTTGGAAAATTGTGAGACGAAAATATCATCAAATTCTTTCATGCTCCGATATCACAAATTCCAAAGTGGGCATGGGCTAGACAAAGTATGAAGGATTTTTTAGCCCTCCTATAACCTTGGGGAATGAGGAATGTCCCACTCGAATGTATTTGACATGAGCTGGTCAATTGAAATTCAGGTATTGTGTATTCATTTGGATCATTAGTGTCTCTAAACTCGAAAAAATTCCGGGCTTCTGAAGCTGGAGTGAAACTCGTTTTCAACTTCTGTATTTAAAAGTGCATGAGAATTGATAATGATTATCTATCTAATGGAAATGTTTCTCCTCAAATTTTTCTATCCTCCAAAAATCTTCAGGGCTCTTGTCGCACCTGAAAGTTTGAACCCCTAATGGAAGTCGGATGTTTGCATTCACCCACAAAAAGGTTGGAGAAGCAGAATTGAATATAACTGATTTAAAAAATTCAACTCTCTCTCACTAGGCCATGCGAGTACAGAGCACCTAGCTGAAATTATGTAACATAATTTGAAATTCGTATCATTGATATTCTGTATCAAATTTAGTTTCTGAGCTAACAAAAAAAATTCCATATCATCCTGAACCATATGTAACATATTAAAACACCAGAATACAACATGCTCTAAGTTATATGACTGCAAATATTCTCATTTATGAGAAATTTCACGAAACCCGATATCGGTACTAATAGAAAGAAAAGCACCGAAAATAATCTCGAATTCATCTGATGGATAATAGAATAGCAACTCAATTGTATTCATTATCACTCCCAACATCATAGATACAGAATTTCTGGAGATATCCAATTGAAAGCCACAGGGTCTTCAATAAACGAGGAAATTGAAGCGCCAGAGGGAAGCAAACAAAATTCAACAAAACAGAAGCAGGAAAGTAGAAGATAGGATAGTATCCAAAAGGGCACAAAACACAAAACACAGAGGAAGAATGAGTTATATGCAAATTATACCGATAAGGTAGATCTCATCGATATTTCGACTCTATCGCTCGATTTGATGAAATACATTTAATGAATGAATTTATCGTTCTTTCGAGCCACTTATAATCGTCGCGCTCAGGCGACGATCACAGTTTGACAAATGTCAAACTGCGACCTTCGAGGCTCCACTTTTATAGTGGCTGCATCACGAAGGGATTTTTTTATTTTTTTTGGATTTTTCAATTTTTTATTGAAAGATTGGCCAAGAGATGAAAAAATTCTTCCTCGGGCGGGACTTGAACCTCGCAATCTCCGGTACTCCGGACCGGCGCCTTAACCAATTAGACCACCGAGGCGATTGCGTATTCACTCGCTCGGGGAAGCCTTCTCTCATCTCTTGTGCCAATCTTTCGATGCGGTCAATCAAGGAACCATGACCATTCAAATATTTGAATGGTCATGGTTCCTTGATTGACCGCATCGAAAGATTGGCACAAGAGATGAGAGAAGGCTTCCCCGAGCGAGTGAATACGCAATCGCCTCGGTGGTCTAATTGGTTAAGGCGCCGGTCCGGAGTACCGGAGATTGCGAGGTTCAAGTCCCGCCCGAGGAAGAATTTTTTCATCTCTTGGCCAATCTTTCAATAAAAAATTGAAAAATCCAAAAAAAATAAAAAAATCCCTTCGTGATGCAGCCACTATAAAAGTGGAGCCTCGAAGGTCGCAGTTTGACATTTGTCAAACTGTGATCGTCGCCTGAGCGCGACGATTATAAGTGGCTCGAAAGAACGATAAATTCATTCATTAAATGAAGAATGAGTTAATCAGAGCGCGCGACTGTAGCCCTTTGGTCATAAAAAATTTTAATACACCCAAACGCAATGTCGCGTGTCCATTTCTCTGCTTTCGATGTAACCACACATCCCAATTCCATCACGCAGAAATATACACATCATATCGCTTGGCTGTCCACGCGAATGCATATCGAAGCTTTTGTCACACCCGTAGGGCAAAGGAACGCCCTTTAGCCCTTTTTTACATTGCATTTTTTATCGATGTAATTCCAGAGACACGTTTGCTCAATACACTCGCATTCACACACATACGCACAAACACACACACACACACACACACACACACACACTCACATGGAATTCCTATTTATCTTTTTCCCTCAAAGCAGTTGATACATGTAGGCATACAGGTAGGTACATGTCAATTTACGCCTCACGATTTTGAAGCGCGAAATTGTGCGAAAGAGAAGCGAGAAGACCACGCGTTTGGTGAAAATTGCAAAATTCAGCTTGGTGTAAAATGAAACAGAGAAGTGGTTGCAGAAAAAAAAGTAGAAGTGGTAGAGAGAAAGGTTGACACCAACGTGTAATACAGTTTTCTGTAAAAGGCCAAGCTTTGTAACGCGAGGCGTGATTAATAATTTCGTCAGTCGAATGCGACGCGGCGGACTGGAAATATTTTCACTCCTGGGTATATTGTGTAATATAGGGCCTATGTGCACTCTGAGTGATGGGTATATGGTTTTGCGATCGTAGGATGCGGATATTACGCTTTCAATCGTCGAGCTTTGTGCACCGCAGAGTGGTTTTTTCAAAATGTGTGGAATGTGTATACGCCATCGTTGTAACTCTCTCACGCTTCGAAGGGCTCTATTAAATTATGTGGAAGGGATGGATTTTTGAAGCGCACTTTGGAATGAATGCGTTATTTATGGCTATAGAATCTAGGATAGAAGTGACTCTCCTCTAATTTTGGGAAGCCATGATTTGGTTTGTTCCAGGAGCTATTTGGAATAGTATGATCTGATCTACAATCTATAAATTTCTCATTCTTTCTAGATTCTGAACTTTTTGAAGGCTGCACGACCATACGACTAATGAAATTTTTTCTGTGATGGTTTTTCTAATCAACATCGATGAAAAAATAGTTATCCAGGATCTTATCTTCTTCAACTGCTCAATACCGTCAATTAAAAGCTCTTAACCTCAATTCTTAAATCGAACTTTGAGTTACATCCTCTTTTTGCCTTTTTAAGGTATGAATCTGGTGGTTTTGGGTCAAAAAATCAATTTTTTCCTATTGTTGGAATACATTTTTCACGTCATCCTCAATTAATATTACTGTTAATACATCTCATCCAGCATCCATTCTCTTCCAAGAGAGTTATCCCTGATTGATTTTCAAAGGCAAGAAACTTCAATTTCCGCAACAATGGCTAATAGCACTATTTGAAAGGGCTCCCTACTCCGGGACTCCTCTCATAACCTCATTTCTGATGAATTCACGTCGGTGTGGACGCAAAACTCAAACGCGGTATCATATACAGACCAAACTTAAGATATTCATGGCGGGTCCGCCCTGACAACCGACCAGTCTAATCTAATCATAATATAGTATAGTTGGTACTTTATATCACTTTAGTTTGCTTTATTATCAGAAGTATCTGTTTAACATGCACAATGTATCATCCAAGTGGCGTAAGCCAAAGAATACTAAACGATGTTCTGAAAGGAGACAAATTGGGGAGGAAAATATTCGAAAATTAATTCATGAGAACAAACACCGTGCAAATACAAAAAATCGAGATACCCTTGAAGATGAACGAAGAACTCAATGGATATCAGCAAACTCTCGAGTAGAATAGTCATTCAACAATCAAAATTGCTATTCAAGAACAAGCCAAAGTAGTGGTGCAACTTGTAGGAAGCTAGCTTTCTTCAATAACAATAAGAGAGGAGAGCCAAAAAATGCGCAGAATGATGATGAAGATTTTCTAGTTCACTCAAATGTATTCCATCAAACTGCTGCGAAACTTCAGTGCTATGATTGTGGAGTTCCTAATACTGTTAGGGGCTGTCCATAAACCATATGGTCCGCCGAGGGTGGGTGGGTGGTTGTGAAAAGTACCATATCTAGCCATATGAGGTGGGTGAGTGGTGAAGCCTCAAGCCATATGACCCGAGCACATCGCGAGAACTGAGAAGTTCGAGACGATATCTTATCAAATCTTTATTTGAAATTCTACCCGTACATAATCGGTGCGCTGCTAGAGTTAACTATAGGCAAAATTTTTCCTGTCGAAATCTGACCATAGTCAGATGCATGTATGTACAACAACAGCAGCTATGTATCGCAGACGAGGATGTATTACGCTCCGTCTTACTGATGCCATAATTATTACTCTCGTTTTCATTCTGCGTCTCTGGCCATTTTTTGTCACCATATATAAGAGGCTCATGATCAAAGCATCCATTGTGTTCGCCGGTCATCGGATGATCAAACTCTTAATTTGATAGAACACTGATCGAGATTACATCGGGTCGAGATTAAGCTCATTATATCTTGTAGAGGACAACCTAGTGAACAGATCCCCCGATGGCAACATCGATTTTCCACTTCGTTGTTGCTTTTATTTAATGCCAAAGATTGCAAATTTTTCGTTTTTCCATTTTCAAAGTGCTCATTACTCGAAAACTATCAAATTTAGCGGAAAATGACAAGTGACCTTTTCTCTGTTATCTAATAAAAATAGTTTGAATTGATATTCAGCAATTTTATTCAATTGTTTAAGCAAACTCGATTTAAATGAATTGTGACCATTTTTCGACCTGGCAACATGGATTTCCATGATCAGGAGGGTCTTCTGAAGAGGATCCTGCAGAGATACCTCGTCGGAATAAATTTACCCAACGATGGTGCCCACTCGGCCTGGACTATTATGTCTCTAAAAAAAATCAAGCCGTGACAAAATTTTCGATGCATTCGGAAGTTGACCTTATTAACTCTATACCATCTATTCCTCAAACAGAAGAGTCGGACTTGTTCCCTATCATTGATGACTTGCATGGATGGCTCGCTTGACCTTTTACTACGTCTGATGATATTGCCGAAAGAAAATTTGTCAAAAAATTGTGACTTCAATGAATTCGGTTCGAATATTACTCAATGTTCCGAGTGAAAATTTTTTCGAACCATATGACTTCTAAGGGGGTGGGTGGGTGGTTGGTCCAGAGACCATAGAAAACCACATGGGGTGGCTGGGTGGCCAAAAATGACCAAAAATGAGGCCATATGGTTTATGGACAATCCCTTATATCCGATATAGGCCAAAGATATGGATTAGCATCAGACACTATACAGATTCAACGATTTATGATAATGTTTCATGGTTTTGGAAACATTTTGATTAATCTTTGGAATGGTGTTGAGAAATTTTATCAAAATTACCCGTAAAGCCATCAGATAGCTTGTTACGTCTTTTTGCGTTGCGGAAAACACAGCCAAATCCGTGGCAAGAAGGACGTAACCAACTGGGGGATATGGCAATTGGATCATAAAATGGGAATCTAAGTACTGAGGAACTTGAAGTTGTGCTCTTGGAGATTATTTGAACTGGGGAAACGGGTCGGATACGAGTATATTTGAATATTTATTGCAAATGAACATTCATACTCGGTTGCTATGGAAAATATGAGGGTAACCATGGAAGTAATAAGAACTTGAGACTTTCTTGCTTACGAAATCCAGTAAAAAGGGGAGTCGTATCTGTTTTAATCGATATTCTAGACGAAAAATCTGACATCGCTCGAATCTGAGTATGCCAGATTGTAGACGAGTACTATTATCCAAGTCATATAATTCAAGATCAACTATTCGTGTACTTGCCGACCCTTTCCTTTCAGACTGCAGAATTGTCCAAGACTAAGATTGATGTTGTGGCGAACTCACTCCGGAGTTTGAGGTCACACCGGGTTACTGTACTTATGAACTTTCAAGCTATTGTGAGTAGTCATAAATAGGTGAAGTGCTGTGGAGCGGAAAGATTCAGAATATGAGTTTCATTGGCAACAACCACTCCAATAGAAAGATTCAATTCGCAATCATGTGATTATTCAGAGAATTAGCAATTGGTTTACAGAATTATTGAACTCCATGAAATTTGGAGGCACTAATGCATCTGATCAATTTGTACTCTCTTAAATTGAATAAAAATCAGAGACAATATTTTACTCCACCCCAATCGAACAACACACAGTAGACACCGTTGAGAAAAGTCCATTCCAAATCACAATACAAGTTTTGATACAGCTTTTGGATATCAAAACTCTCCAAATGCTACTTCTGCCCTCATTCAGTTGTAAGAGTATCTCTATTGAATGGCTATGTCAGTAATGGGATCATCTTGCAATTCTGTGCAGGGTCACGTTCCGCACTGCGCGTCATCCACCTGCGATGGATTTGATAGAAGCGTTCGTGGGGTGACCTGTTTTTTTTTTTGCAGATCATTTTGTGCTCCCCATTCAGAGTCGGATTACTACGTTAGCAAATTTGTGCCACACATACATATTATATTATGGAGGTCGGGGTTGTCATCGGGTCATGATGTCGTGAGTGCGATTATGGCCAAGCATAATATGAAAGATTGAGACCGATGTGGAAACGTGATCGATGTTTTGGTTTGATAGATTATGTCTTCAGTCATGCATAGTTTTATGCAAAAGTATAGTCAAGGCTGATGACAGAGCTCGATCATTCAATTCATTCAGTTAGTATCAAAAAACAGTGTGAATCCCCCCTCTCCGTCCTAATAAAATACTCAGCTTGATTAGATTAAGGAAATAGAAATGTTTTGAGATCGTTTCCAATTCACTGCCGATTGATCGTTTTTAAATCACGTTTCTCGACTATCGGAGGGTATGGATCTGGAACGGTGGGAATCTTCGATAGTTGGGAATCGTGACTTGAGAAAGACTGGCAATGATTCTATACGATGATCTCAAGATATTTCTGGTCTCTTTTGTAAACGAGGAGAGTATTTTTCTGCACAGTGAGGGAACAATTTTCGTTGTTTTTTGATAACAAAGTACACACATGTAGGATCAAATCAATCCTTGACACGTTACATAATTCTCACCACCCAGAAATCGTGTATCTAGCCGTCGAGAAGATTTTATCTCATTCAGAATTTCCGTGAGTGAGTGGTGTTTTAATATTTTTTTGTCGTGAATCTATCAGTCACTTCATTTTCACCCTATACCAAACTTCAGCTCATTGCACCCAATGTCTCGATATTTTACGCTTCTACAACGAATATCTATAAGCCCGAGCGATAGGAAAGGAGGGAAAAATTGCTCGCCCCTAGCCTCTGTCCTTATTCAGGGCCAGAAGAATGCCCTTATAAATCTCACTTCTGATGCAGGGACATCTTTTGAGTGTGACCAAATTGAGCTTCCTCGATACATAATGTTACTTCGTTGCAGCCAAGAATGTTCCATTCTGGGACGGATATTGATATCAACTTTGCATTACTCAAAAAACGCATAAAGTCAAGAAGGCGTTTGCTTCGGTTACATAGGTACAATCACTTGCACAAATATAACTGACTGTCCGCGAATCTCCAAGTCCCAAATATCGCACCCGAGGAGAATAGAGATGGTAAAGGGGTTCCCATTTGATGAAATTGGTCAGTTCCAGGTTATCGAACATTTCGACTTGATACAGTTCTTTTGCGTTTCATGTGATTTTGAACACGAGATGAATAGTTGGTTGATACATTAGAATATGGTCTCGTTTCTCGTACATAAGAGTAATCGACCGACGAGTATCAACGAACATGTCATCAAGAAAATTGATTCTCCTGTCCGTATTGGTCCAACTCTTTTCTGTGCAATCCGAGGAAAATTGCGAGGAGATTATTACGTTATGAAACCACACTGGTGAGTCAAGCCATTGTGTGACTCTAAAATCTCATGCATTTATTGATAAGTGAGTCGGTTGAACGAACTTTTGCTCGACGTTTGATACGATAATATCAACATGAGCGTGGTAATTTAGTTGTAATCGTTCGCCAAGTTCGTCTCCCTTCCTGGAATAATGATCCTATTTCCGAGTATTTGCGGCTACAATTTTATATCACGCACCAACATAAATGACTAATAAGTGTTATTCACGTATCTAGAAGTTAAAAATTTTCAATCGGTATCCACACGCAATATTGATGATCTGCAATGGAGGCAATAATGTCTCATGAATAAGTCAGTAGAATCGCTGGAATATTCAATTAGTAATTAACTTCTCTTGAGTGCAATATTCTAGAACACGTGGAACTTCTCCCTGGAGTGGCTGCTCTGGAAATTTAATGACTGACTCGCGAGAGGCCCAATGACGCAATTTTTATGCTGTTCACTATTTCCATCTATGGAAATAAAATACAGAGTTGACTCTCTAGGAGAGACTGATCGTCTTGATGGGTAACTTGATACAGCCACAGAGTCCATGAAATATGAATCTCGAATTTGGCAGAAACTTTTGGATCAGTCCTCTTTTAGGTATGAAATGATGAAGCTCAAATCTGCATAGAGTTCACATAGTTTCAAAAGTTCCCAATCAGCAATCAATTTTATTACTATCGTCATATGTATTGCATGTGCGCGTGAGCAGCTATTCATCGATTCACATGAGCTGAAAAAAAAACTTTCAAACCCACTTTCTCAAGTATTCGGGGGATTTCATCGTAAAGTTGTAACCGCAAATTGTTCGAAATGCATTCTTCGAGCTGTTCTGAACCAAATCCGATTCTCACTAGTACCCTTCAGCCGGAATATTACTTTGGGCATGGAATTTTTTATATTTCTAGAGGTCAATGCACTTGGTGAGCAAGTTTCAAAACACAATGGTAGATGCTCAAGTCATGAGACACTGCTTTCAGAGGTATGAATAGAATTTGGTCTTTGCGGTTAGCCGTTGACAGGGTTATGTTGAACTTGAGCCTTTTCTGATATTATACGAGCAAGAGACTAATAATATTGGATGTTGTAGCTGTGATTCATGCCTTTCTCCTGGCGTTTATTTTCAACTCATCATATGTGAAATTGAGGTGACGATATAACGTGGAATGCTCAAACTCTAAGTGATCGAGTGTTACGACCCGAACAACCCATGTCTTATTGAGGTTTCATAAAATTCCACTGGGTATTCTTCCAAAATCAAGGAGCCATGATGAACAGAAATACGATAAAACCAACAGAGACCTCTGGACTTGAAATCTATATTTCGGAATGGGACTTCAAAAATCAACTATTTCCCTGTACTTTTTCTACAAACTATAATCTATAATTGAGATTATTTTGTCCCATGAAAACAAGGATATTACTCCACGTTAATGAGGTATAAAATTGGCTATTTTCAGAGTTTACGAGCTCACTTTCTGTTGAAGCAGACGATGAATTTCGTCGTCGCTGAATTAGGTTTGTAAATGCCAACCTCCCTACTGAGAATTCGATCGACTTGACTTCACATCTCATGGCAAAGTACAGCTTTTAATGGCAGCAATTAAAAGATTCACATCGTATTATCCTACTGTAATTAATCGTCCTACCGTAATGTTCTTACTGTTTACTATCTACGATTATCCTCGAATCTAGAAAATTACCTGTTCAAAGAGAAACCATACTACCCCCTCTGCTGTTTGAATACCTCATGGGATTCCACACGCGGTCAGAAGGAGAAAAAAAAATCAAATGGCTCGACCTAGAAGATTGAAAATCGTTTCAGAACAATTTTAGCTAAAAGTTGAAAGGAGTAGGAACAATTTAGACAACCACAAAAACTCGTTCCGAGACTCGTCCAATCAGCTCGAGCCGTGACCAACTTCCAGCGTGTCAAATACAAAGAAATTCTGACGATGCCAGGAGCCTGTATCGAATGAATACGAAAATTCGGAATATGATGCAGGAAACAGAATCGAATTGGAATGATATTCAAATAACAATAATTCCTTTTGTTACACAACGATTCTACAAATTGGGGCAATTAGAAAGAGCCTCGACGATTAAAATTGAATTCTATAATAAGATTTGTGCAAAGGACAGTGGATCCACGAGTACTCAAATCCACCAGGGCTGTCTGTTTGAGATATTTGTGGGCTCCACCCCCCTGACTTGATCGAAAACACCGGCACACAAAATAAAAAAAAGTATCTGTACTTTTGACCAGACCTACTGTTCTTAATGTATTTTGGCACGCTGAATCCGAATCCGAGGTCGGTTTGGCCCGACTACCTCTTGTTTTCGAGAAAATCGTGCTATTCTGCGCTATTTCCATATTTTTCAGGATTTTCTCGAAAACAAGAAGTAGTCGGGCCAAACCGACCTCGGATTCGGATTCAGCGTGCCAAAATACATAAAGAAAAGTAGGTCTGGTCAAAAGTACAGATACTATTTTTTATTTTGTGTGCCGGTGAAATTCATCGACGACTTATCAAATGCTCGATGAAACGTCTCAATCTTTAGAAGGCAGAGATGGCCACTATTATTGACCACCTACGGCGCATTGTCGGAGTGGGTCAGATGACTCTGGGGCTTCTGAGTCTGATTAGGAAGTTGGTGAGCCTTTAATTCATCATGGAGTACAGTAAAACCTGTCTAATTCGGGCACCTCCGGTTTCAGTCCAACCCGCCCATATAGACAGGTGCCCGAATTATAGAGTCTGATACAAAATTATAGAAAGTAAAAATTTTGAAAGAACTCATTTCAAACCATAAAATCTTGGAATAAATGAAATACATCGATGAGAACTCGGAACTCTCAAGATGTGGAATGTCAAGATTCATAGTTATTCAGATTCGGGATTTCGAAATTCGGTATGATGGTGATTCGGGAATTCAAGATTCGGAACATACTCGGATCGAGGGTCTGCAAATTCAAAACTTTGAATTTGAAAATCTCAAAGGTCGAGGGATCTCTAGGAAAGGCTCAAAGATACTCTCCGTCGAAGTAAGCATCCAATACTCTAGCATTGAAAGTCAGTGACTTAATAGCTGCGAATGATTAGAAATTAGCAGTTGTGAATTTTAGAGTATCAAACAACCCAGATGTCAAAATTACACCTTCAATTGACTCATTATAATTTTTCGTTGAATATTCAAATATGTAGTTTAGTAATAATCTTCTTAATTCGTCAAACTGAGACCGAACTCAGAAGATTAATGATCTTCGCTTTTTTCAATATGGAAACGTCTCTTTCAAGCTCATTCTGAGCTTGGCATAAGTTTTCGACATGCATACCTGGCTCATTTTGACAACTGGAGTGAATGCCCTGAATTCAAAGGTTCCTTTAACATGTTACATCATATGTTTGAAATTTCGAAAACCGCCCATATTAGTCAGGTGCCCAAATTATAGAGAAAGAATAACATTTGAGCCTATGGAGTGAAATTCGGTTCCAAGAGAAAGCGCCCGTAATCGGAAGGTGCTCGGATTTTAGAGGTGCCCATAGAGACAGGTTTTACTGTAACTCGAACACGCGATAGACAGAAATGTGAGATAATTGTATGAAATCATCTGTAGCAAATCTACATTCTAAGAAAATGCATGAATCTCTCTAAATGTAATGGACGTCTGCTGGTTGGAAGCTAATGGAATTAGAAACAATCACTCAATACTTCCACCTTAGGAATGACAATCCAACGAATTTCTACCCAGCAAATACCTCAATGAGTGATATCGTGCATTTGGATGATGAACGCATTGCAAGATAATTATATGCGTTCGACGAAAATGAGCATCAACTGGGTCAAAGGCAAATACAGCATTGACCACGAATAATTGATTTCTAATAATGAATTCGACACCAATCGATGTAGGAACCCTCCTACCACCATCAGTATCTGTTAGCTCAGCAAAGACTATTCATGGAATTTTTCCCACCTCGCTATTTCAGTCTCATCAGATTCGAGAAAATTGTCTCTCTTCACTTAATGGTGGCATTACAGCCTTTTTTTTTTACAATACAAATGTGTCACAGTCGCAAACATGTCACACTCAGCCATCTCTCTAGATGGCACTCAACGCTTTCGGCGGGATATTACAGCCTCTTTCAGTGCGTGCTCACTTTAATAAAAGAGACGACATATACT
This sequence comes from Eretmocerus hayati, assembly GCA_029851415.1. Lineage (NCBI taxonomy): Eukaryota > Metazoa > Arthropoda > Insecta > Hymenoptera > Aphelinidae > Eretmocerus > Eretmocerus hayati. Next base: position 25,546,854 of record CM056741.1, read on the forward strand.
CTCTAATTTCTCCCTTCAAAGGCGGGCGTGAAGAATTTTAACGCAACGCCATTACCGATGCTCATTCGCATTTTTTCAATCCAATCGTGTATAGCCCATGTACATACGCCCTTTGCATAATAAAATAAAAGCTCGTTCCCTCAGAGGCACTCGTAGAATTCCACGCTTTGTAACGACGATGATTACGAACCGTCCAGTATCTCTTACTCTTCCTACACCTTCATACTTTTAGTATTTTTCTCTTCCCTCTCAACCGAACTCATCTTTTTCAGTCTGGAGGCATATTTTCGTCTCATTTTCTTCAATAGAAAGTGACTATTAAACTGGTCCAACTTGGTTCAATTATAGAACAAACCGAGGGTATTGGCATCTTTGGTTAACTTTATCCCTGACAATACGATTGCGTAAATGTTCAAGCAAGGATGCGTGGATTAAAATTTGGCCTTGGGTAAGGTTGGGTAAGGTAAAAAATTATCGGCCTTTGGATGAGATTGTCGTGGCTGAAGGTTTAGATGGTTTGCACGATGAAATCTTCGGGATTCGTAGAGGTGAACATTGGGACTTTCTCGTGAAGGTGAAGAAAGTGAATTTTTCACACACGTTCGCTGAGAGCAACCCATTGGATGAATATTTTTTAGTATGGAGAATATGTATTCAGAAATTATATTTATTCAGATTTTTGAGATGCCAGATGATTGCTGAGCAATAACTTGGAAGCTACAAGTCCAAATAAAAGAGATGACTTTTTTTCTATTATGACAGACGGAGATTCTCATCAAAACAAAAATTATCCAGATCATCGAGCCTCCATTAGCAAGCATCCTCACCGTGTTTTTATCAAAAGACCCCCTTTTACTTGCAACGGTGCCATTGTCTGACCTGAATACGTCGTAACGACAGTTTTTTGTGTGACTGATATACGAGAATCTTACGGATATATGCGATCAAACAGCTCGATCTGGGGACAAAACGTTACAGAGCACCGTATCGAGAAGATCGTACCTCACGAGAATCATCGAATACTAGAAAATGGAAACCCAGTTAATGACATTGCTCTCATACGAGTCATGAGCATATTCAAAACTCAACAAGCTATCGAACTATTGAAAAAATACCATACATCAATGAATAATGGCTCAGTCATCATCACTGGGATAGCTAAACGCGGTAGGGAAAAAAGACTTATGTTTATGCAAGCTTCAATTTGGAATGAAAAAAATTGGGATCATTCGGTAGACCAAATTTGTATCACATACAGTGGCCAATCAAAAATGGGAGCATTAAATGGTGACTTTGGAGATCTAATGGCCAATGAGGCAAAATTTCTCGTGAGTCTTCATTCTGTGGATGGGAGATATTTAGATGATGACGAACACGTCGCAGTTTACACGAGTATTGCCAGTCATTACGGCTGGATACTAAATCAAATTGGTATTCAACCTAACAATTAAAATACGATGCATGTATACGCGTTCTACTCTGATAAGGTTCATCACATTTGATGCTCATGATTTCCCATGTGAATGGTGATATTATTTTTGTACCAATATATTTGGTTGCAATATTATGTTAGGTGAATGGACGAAATGGTAGTTTTGAAGATTTCATTCTCACCCTGGTCCTGTTCATAAGACCTACAAAGAACCAGTTCTCACAGATGTCCTTCGAAGTTATACGTCAAATGGTTGTGTCTTCCGAGATTTTCCCTCTCTTTTTTCACAGAATCGTGGAAAATTCATCATAAAATGGATTCCTTTCAGACCAAACGATTATTTGTTGCCAGGAGTGCAATCCAACTCAATTCATGGTGTCATCAATCAAGCCATAAACATGTGACTCCTCCTGAAAAAAAGACATGTAAATCCATTAAATTATCAGAGAATTACTGGGACGTTTGGTGTTATATTTTTCAAGTTTTCATATGATCCGCACGTTGGAATAATAAGAGAAGATCAATCATAGCTCAACTCTGACATTCTAAGATATTCTTGATTGTAACCTCAACGTATTTGATTATATTCTCCAATGTGCTCCAGCTTATCAGGAAGAAAACCTGAATGGAGAATCGAACTTATTTTCGGAAATTAAAGTCCCAAGAGATTCGCCAGGTTCTTATATTTGAACAAAAAAACAGAATATTGTATATAATCTCGAATAATACTCGTTGACCATGTTGAATCTTTTTTCAGGAGTTTAGAACTCCTAGATTTCTTCGAATCAGAACTTTTTCCTTCCAGGATTGCAAACTGTATGATTCAAAGAGATACGCCAGGAGAGACCTCAAATTTGCACCCCCATCCCAGTGGTCCGGTACATCAATCCCCCACGCTGAATCTATTGATCTCTATTCACACTCGTAGATAGATGTTTAATATTTATCCTCTTGATACAGCAGAATCCATTCAGATTTTTTTCCTGCAAACCCAAGCAGAATAACACACGCATCATGTGATATTTTTTCCAAGATTTTTTTCCCTAACCACGTAAAAACAACATGCAAACTAAGTAAAACATCGTTCGAATATCTTGACACGCGTCGAAATCATGTACTCCATAAGGCGCGAAAACAGCCCGCACAATGAACACATACCGTTGAATACAAAAAAGAAAGAAGAAAAAACATTCATGCATCCACTAAAAAAGACAGTCATACCAACACCCTATGCAATTGTCGGTTAAATTTCTCTCAATGTAAGATCGATGGGGTGTATGTAATGTTTAGATGGGTGAAAATCACTTCCCTTATTTTGGTGTCATCCTCGACACGCTTTTTTTCTATATATATCTACTTCTCACCCCAGTCTGATTTGTTCACTTTTTTATTGGCCACACATCGATATCCAATTCACGTCTCCCAACAAGCATTGCCCAAACACGTTCCCGCATACAATTTCTTTTTTTTTCGGAATAACACACAGTCCAGTATGGATATACAGAAAAGAAATGATAATAACCAAGAAAAATATTCGTCCCATTCGATATGAATTCGCAGTTTCAGTCAAGGCTATCGCACAAAATTCACAAAAATAATGGCGAAGGTCTAACAGAAAAATTGACTCGATTTTTCCCCTCTTACAGTTCTGCATAGAACTGTCGTCAACAGCAAAGTGTATATTCTATAGTATTATCACAGGCGCAAGAAAATCGTCTCGCGTATCTGTATAGAACCCGCAAAAAGAGCTTGCATTCGCGTTCTGATATACTCTTTTATATTCAAACTTGTGAACGGTAGAAGCCTAGAATGCTAAAGCGACCTAATAACTCATAAGAGAATCGTACGGGAGCAAAGAGACACTATACGTAGGCGAAAAAATGCAAGTCGAACAGGCGGAATAATCGAGAGGGCAGAGAGAAACTCACTCTTCCACGTCCCTTTTTTGCTTTCAGCTTGTTCTTTTGAATAAAAAGACGATAATCAACGTACTGGACGGCTATTTGCATGATTCCTTTATTTTTCTATATTCCGATTCTGGGTTGTCGTCGTGTCCAGCGTAGCCTCATTTTTTCTCAACTCGTTTTTGCATTGTGCAAATATAAGGGAATAATACTGTAGATACAGAAGCCCAAAAGATTGAGTGAGTAAACCCATACCGGAAAACTCATTGACTTTATTTCCTTTTGGTGTCCCTAAAATCTCAAAGCGTGCATAAAAAATTGAGCCATATCCTTGACTTCTTGCAGAAATTCTCGGACAGGATGTTAGTGTGGATATTTTTTTGTATGGATCCTTTGGACGATAGGAAAATGAAACCGGCAATGTTGCGGCATTGATGGATACATTTCTTGAGCCAAATGGTTAGATTATGCACGGTATAAATACGCAATTCTTTCACATGGCTATTCTGCGTTCATATAAATGTTCTATTCGAGGACTCCGGAAACGTCACACATGGGTTGTTAGATGGTATGGTATTCTGTCTTGTGTCTTACGGATGTCTCGTTTATTTCGTATACAAGATGGAATATTTGGTGGAAATGAGCAAGGACTAATCTTTGGGGGACTGAGAATTGTCGTTATTTGATGACCCTTATCACAGAAATTTTTCGTGAAAATTTTTTGTTATTGGACATTTTCCGAGAAAACACATCACCATGTACTCCTTTACCGGAGACTATCGAGAGATTCGAAATTAAATGAATTTCGAGGATGATAAGCATGAATATATTATCAATTCTAGGCTGAAATTCTGATCCATCGAGTAAGGAGATGAATCGTTCCAAGTTGAGGGGGAAAATTTTTTAACTGGACTTGGAACGAAATTCTGAGATCGGGAATGATTTCCTTTCTTATTTATGGCGTGGAGTCTGAGTACAACTTTATTTTTCATCATTGCCAGATGGATCGCTCGTTGAAGAATTCCGTTATGTTTCGTACACAAGCTGTACATTTTCCAACTACTCTAGAACTAATTTCGTAACATCCAAAGTGTACCGTCGACATAAATGTCAACCTAGAGGAGAATTTGAGGTGACTTGTTATCCAAAACAAAAGACGATTATTACCAGAAATTGATTATCCAACCAAAAAGTGGTACTTGGAAATCTTGCACCAATCTCAACTACCACTTCAATTCAGTCTAAATACATTCGGCTGAGTGGGAGGATTAGTTTCGAGTCCATGATCAATGTTTTGAAAAATAGTCTTGTTGACTGTGAATAGAATAAACGAATTCAAAATGATATAATAGGAGATTGTGATACTAGTTCATCATATGTTAGGTGAGAGTATACAATTTGGATGAAGATGGATTGGAAAAATAGATGGGAAATTTTTTAGAAGCATACTTATCGTGCCAGAAATGGCGAGATGAGACTAAGGTGAAGGATCTCTGACATATTAAGCGTGATTAGTCTTGGAATATCGATTAGCAAACAATACAGTCTGTAACCATTAATAAATGAAGCTCTCTGTTTTAGGGTTTATGATCAATCTGGAAGCTGCCACGGCCTCGTGAATGAGATTCTTGCCTTCAACTCAGAAGGCTGGGGTTCAAATCTCGGCCGGCACCAATGTGAATTTTCATAAGTGCTTTTCGGTGGCTTCGATAACCTCGAAAAGGAGTTGAAGATGCGTGATTTGGGGGAAAAAATTTGATCAATATGATTCTCAGACATTGCAAACGTTCTTCCTCCTTCCCAAATCACCTAGACAAGGGTTTCAGTAGAAGTTTTGTCAATAGCTTAGGCTTAGTCTCTATATGAAATAGGTCACAGTAAAATAATCTACCATAGACCCACTCACCTGAACAATTCTAAACTTCTTATTCACATTCACTGTACACCTGTTTCATAAAAATTCGCAATATCCTATCCCATTCACAAACTAATGCGTATCGATACCATCGAGTGGCCATTCAAAAATTTCATTCACCTCGTCATCGGATAATTAGTACTTACCTCTTAAAACCAGACTAATCTTCTTACCGTCGTTCAATAAAATAGGAGCAAGCTTTACTCGAACAATGCATCTCGTTGCCTCTCAACATTGAGAACAGTGAAAAAAAAAAATTGCAAGAAGGCAGGGAAACAAAAAAGTAAATCCGTCCAATGACTGACTGCCAACAAAACAGCTCTCGTATTCAGCCTCGTTATGTCCGATTAATCCAACCGGGCTGATTTTCTCTGTGGCTCTGACCACTCGGAACAATTCCATGGTAAAATCTATGGTGAACACAAAAAAAACACACTCACACACACAAAACAAAACAGAGTAAAAACTGCGGGAGACTCGTATCGGTCAGCGGGATACTCATATCTTGTTCTTTCTTCTTCTCTTGATATCGTAGTTTTTTTTTTTTCGAAACATGGATAAAATACTCAGGCTTCGGCCAATTATACCAACGACAATACGATGAACTCTGACCGTGTGTACACACAAAATTGCGGGGTCTCTTTGCGCCCGCATATATATTGTTGTGAATTCACACATATAAGATATATGAGTAATTCCACGCGAAAGCGGACCACGAATTGCAGACATATCTCAGATTGTTTTTCCACTATTCTTAATCGATTCTATGGTCCAAAACATGAACTTTTCACCCTCTATGGGGTGAAAAAAAAATTTTTTGTTTCCGTGGGGAATATCTTTGTGATAGTGTTTTTAGGAAAAAATACCAATCTTTTTCCAGTAAAATGGGTGTAGTTCCGACTTGAGGTGGGATACGACCACGCAGATAGTGGCATTCGAAAGATCTTTCAAAAATCTATCGAAATATGTTTCGAAAAATTTTTTTTGAGGCTACGGGCGCCCCCTATGAGCAAAAAGGTGAAAAACAGAAAAAATTCATTTCCTCAAAAACCTAATTTTCTAAAAATCTGGAAATCCATATTTCGATGTAAAATTGCGTGTTCTTCCAGAAAAAAGTGGTCCCGATCTTTGTTTTTGGGTTCTACGCTGTTTTTTTTCACGTTTTATCAATATTCTCAGCCTTTTCGGTTGAAAAATGAATTTTTCTGCGCATGCGCAGGAATTTAGACTGCTGAAACCAATTCCATTGAAAAGCCAAGGGAATTTCCTTCAAAATGACTATACTTGGTGAAGTCGATTCGATGTACTGGGACCAAAGATAGAAGGTCTAAAAAATGATGACACTTCTACTCGAGTCACGATAGTAATGGGAAATTCGTGCAAGATCTGCATTTACCCCTCTTGAGGATGCTTCATCATTAATGTGATGTAACTTTGGGCCCAGTAGATAAAATTGACTTCGCCAAGTACTCATTTTGAAGGAAATTTCTTTGGCTTTTCAATGGAATTGGTTTCAGCAGTCTAAATTCCTGCGCATGCGCAGAAAAATTCATTTTTCAACCAAAAAGGCTGAGAATATTGATAAAACGTGAAAAAAAACAGCGTAGAACCCAAAAACAAAGATCGGGACCACTTTTTTCTGGAAGAACACGCAATTTTACATCGAAATATGGATTTCCAGATTTTTAGAAAATTAGGTTTTTGAGGAAATGAATTTTTTCTGTTTTTCACCTTTTTGCTCATAGGGGGCGTCCGTAGCCTCAAAAAAAAATTTTCGAAACATATTTCGATAGATTTTTGAAAGATCTTTCGAATGCCACTATCTGCGTGGTCGTATCTCACCTCAAGTCGGAACTACACCCATTTTACTGGAAAAAGATTGGTATTTTTTCCTAAAAACACTATCACAAAGATATTCCCCACGGAAACAAAAAATTTTTTTTTCACCCCATAGAGGGTGAAAAGTTCATTTTTTGGACCATAGAATCGATTAAGAATAGTGGAAAAACAATCTGAGATATGTCTGCAATTCGTGGTCCGCTTTCGCGTGGAATCACTCATATGTATATGTATCGACAGCCTGAACCGATTTTGTTATCGTTCTCTTACTCATTGTGCAGCTGGGATATCTATGTACTGTATGTATGCAGCTATAGTAATTTTTCCCGTTTCGATTCTACCCCGTGCGTGTTTATATATAGTCAGTGACCAAGCAACTACCCCCTAACGTGTCGATCGTCACAACCGAGTTTTGACCATTCTCCCCCATTAGCTTGTTCCCGTACTGTGCTCACATTTTTTTTTTTTTGCAGTCCGGCTTCTTTTTTTTCATTTAGCATCTCTTGGGGTATATAAATATATGTATGTATGTATGATGGTTTCTGCATAGTCGGGCTCTTTTACGCTTTTTTATAGCATATACAGAGCCGGACACGTTCCAGTGATCTCTCATTGTCCAGTATGCCGTACGACTTTTTTTTGAGATAGCACATTTACTGTATCTATAGATATGTATTGTCAAAGTGGCGCCTGTAGAAGAGAAACCATATAAATGGATCGTGGCTTTGTACGTATGGGGAAATTGATTATCCTCGTATGTATGGTGAATATTCATTTTTTGGATATTTTCACGCCGTGGTACTCGAGATAAGTGATGGATAGTATGATATATGTGTGCATGAATGCATGATAGGGGACGGCTGAAACGGAAGTCACGTGGCTCGACGTCTGATGTATGCTAGGTTGTAGGACTTGAGTGGTGGAGAAAAAAGACTGATCGAGAATAATTCTGATGGATGAGTGGGAAGACTTGGTTTCAAATGGATGATATTTTGGTGCAAGCTGAAGCTACTTCAGATTTAGTCATGATGGAACTTGGTAACAAAAAAACTCAGTTGATTGAGCTCATACTCCGCCACATTTGAAATTGTTGTGATTTCGCCAAAATCTTATTCCAAAAGATTACACAAGCCTGACAAAAAAAGAATTCTGATCAGAAAATGCAAGAGTGGTTCATTGCGTATTTTGAGCTGCTTAACATAAGCCTGAAGTCAGTGTTAGTCCTTTCCTCGGTCGTTCTTGATCTATCACTATATTAGTGGGTTAAAAAATACCTGGGTATGAGTTTATGCGTTTTAAGGGGGAATTGCGACCTTTTACAGCAGGAACGAAGGCAGGACCATTTTGTCCATACCCCACGTCTTGGACATATATTTTGAGAATATTTCACCCCTAGGAGGCTAGGTAAATTGCTAGATGTGCTCAAAGTCCCTAGGAGAAATATTTCCGTTCTAGACCATATGGGTCAGATAGATCAAAATTTAGGACTGTGTCGAGTTCTACGCCAAATCTCACTCTTAAAATCTATTTTATGAGAATTTTAAGGGGTGCTAGAGGTGGAGAGCTAAAAGGGAAGACGGGTGAAAGATTACACATATCGGGCATCATATCAGCGTCTTGGATTCTAGTGATTCCCTTAGTGATTTTAACGCTGCTAATCATACCTGGCTCCTAGCATTGCTGGAAACTCTCGAAAAATATGATGTTGCTGTAAAATTTGACGTAGAATTTGATTCTAACCTCAGCTTTGACCTATCTAGTCACTATTGATACACTGAATTTCAGCACATTTGTGAGTCTTCTAGCCTCCTTCAGGGTACCAAATCCTCAGAAGAAAATGATTCCGGCGTGATATTTAGTGGCAAAAACGATCACGCCCTCAATTTTGCCGTAAATTTGTCACAATTTGCCTCTCAAATGCACGACCTCATTTCCAGGTATTTTTGCAACCCATAAACATGGGCATTGCCCGAGGATGGCCAAAAAAAGGTGCTGTGAACATCTACCATCCTGATCGATCGATACTCATCGCATGCAACGTCTAGATAAGAAACAGTCTCAGACTTTCCTCCACGCCACAAATAACAACATCATCGGCGCCGAAGAACATACAGTGAAACCTGTTGAATTGGGCACTGTATATATTGGGCACCTGTCTAAATTGGGCACTCCAATGTGGGACCAAGAGTACCCTCTACATGTTTAATGCCCTCCGTATATTGGGCACCTGTCTATTTTGGGCGTTTTTTCTTGGAACCGAGGGTGCCCAATTTAGACAGGATTCACTGTACTTCCATTCAAGTTCTCAACACATTTTTTGGGTATTAATTGGTCCATCATTATTCGATTTCATCGTTTGATCAAGGATAACTGTGAACGATCCGAGACAAGCGTAAAATTCACACCATATTGACCTAACTTATTTTTTTATGGAATCGTACCTACCAGAATCTTCTTTTCACCAAACGCATACCACACCTGGAGGGACTCATGCAGTAGTCAGCGAAGGATAGAATGAAAGGGTTCAACTGGGAAGAATAATGGCCATAGGCGGACAGTTTACGAGAGACCTGCTACTGTTTTTCATGCAGAATGCAAATTGATTTGGCTCGAAAGGTACTTGCCTCCGATGAAAGTGTGGTGAAAGGGAATCCATATCTCTATATAGATATACAATATGTACTTGGAGTCCGAGACTCACTTTTCGAAAAGTGTGAATTGATGACCATGTTGTGGTCGGATGCAGAGAAGAGGATGTAATATAATGCCCGAAGGGCAGGACGTGACTGCTTGACGACGACGACGTGGGATGGATTTATGGATGCTTCGTCTTGATTAGTCTTTGATTGGAAATGCGGGATGCATGGAGTGTACAGGGTTTGAGATAATTGACCACTGGTCAGCTCAGGGTGCGAGAAGGGTTACTCGAGAGGTATTTCTGGAAAGGGTCCAAATGTGTCTTAGGTTGCGGCAGATTGGATCTGATCTGGGATCTGAGTTGATTAATGCTACTCCTAGTAGAGAATCTACAGAACCAATAATTTTTAATGGACCATACAAGATTTTCATAATATCGGGACTCTCACGCCCTGGTAAAATGTTTTGGTAGTTTCTGCACATGTCCAAATGGTACTCTATCGACTTTTCATGACACGTGTGTTAATCCTTTCCATGGACATTGATATGATGTCATCTGATTCTTTAATGTGACTGACTCAACGTTTGAAAACTCCTCGGCCTGTAGAGAGGATGACATTGTCCCAAAAAATCTGAAAAATCATATGTGGCTCTTCAAACCTCATTTAATCTCAAGGAATTTGTTCTGATAGCGACTCAGGAACTTGATTAGAGCCGTGCTCCCATAAATAATAGTGTAACTCTCTTTTTGGTAAATTCTCACTCTTCTCACTTTGCGTAGATAACAAATATGATATTTGAGCTAGCACAAATCATGTTGTGAGGGATTGAAGAGTACGTCCTGTTGTGAGGTTGCATTTTCACGGCATAAAACTTTTTCCCCATAGCCTATCACTCGCCATTGGAGCAAAACAAAGAGACAGTTGATCTAGTGTACCTAAGCAGGCAATTATCTCTCTCACTCCAACGGTGAGAGCTAGGCCGTGGAGGGGGGGAGGTACTCTGCGTCGTGAAAAGGCACCCTAATACTTTGAGCTCAACTATCAGTTCAGGCCGAGTACGCTACTTTTAGTATCAATCTCATTGAAATTTCTGTAACGATATCCACGAGAATTATGAACAGATACATCAATTTTTTATGAGGTGATTACACCATAGCCCCGCAGAGAAACCCCCGGAAAGAAAGATATGCCCTAATCATGAAACTAGACATTTTCATGTTTTTGGGTTCGCTGAATCGGAATCCGGGATTATTCTGGTCCCACCACGCCGAGATTTTGACATAACCTAAAAAAACCACGATTCCAAAAACTCGCTCAAAGATCACAGCCGAAGTGTACTAAATTTACTTTGGGCCAATAACTATAGGTTCTTGGGGTCGCTAAGTTCGGTCCGAGGCTAATGCAGCACGCGAAGGTTCTGACATAACCTCAAGAAACCAGGATGTAATCGCAATTCTCGAATCGTTCGGAGCTAGGAGTCTCATCACGTCACTTGTAGGTGTTCGGGGTCGCTAGATTCAAATCAAGGATCAGATTTGTCCTAATACAATAAAATTCCAACATACCCTCGAAACAATAGCGATGAATCGATGAACCTACATTCTTCCAGGATCACGTAAATTCCCAAATCCTGCGAAGGCAGGATTTCAGGGAACTCACAGATATTCGGATGCTCGAAATAGCGACTCCGTCTGGGAATGAACCTATTCCAAAACCTAGGAAGACAATCAAAGCCGCGAACGCTTGGATGCTCGGGGTAGAATTTGTCGGAAGATGAACAAATCTTGAAAACAGGGGAGGTAATCCAACCCGCAAATGACTGGATGTTTGAACCAGGATCTCCGCCAAAGGATAAACCAATCTCAAAACCTAGGAAAGCACTCAAACCCGCAAATGCCCGAACCAAAAACTATGCCGTGGGACGAACCGATCTCATAACCTAGAAAAGCAATCCAGCACACAATTACCGAAGGCATGATCGAAGCTATGCAGGAGCTCCAACCATCACAAACCAATAAGACCCCCGGTAGAAATGCTGGTCATAGCTATCAAGTATATGCCGGTTTGATTGTTCTTCTAGGTTTTGAGACTGGTTTATCCATAGAGAAAATATCTGGTTTTGGCATCCGAGTATTAACGGGTTTGATTGCATACCTGGATTTTCAGACTGGTTAATCTTCTCACAGAGACTCTGATTCAAGCGGGATAGGTTCGTACCCGGACGGAGTTCTTAGTCCGAGTATCCGGATATTTGTGGTTTGCTTGCCTCCCTTGGATTTGAGAATTCCCTTGACCCCAAAAGAATTCCTGTTGATCGATTCATCGTGGTTGTTACGAGATCATGTTGAAATCTTCTTGTTGGGCGAATCTGATCCTGGATCTGGATTCAGCGATCCTGAAAACCTGCTATTACCATAGTGAGACTCGCGGCTCCGGACAACTCGATGATTGCCATTACATCATGATTCTCTGCGGTGATATCAGAACCTCAATATGCTGGGACCAGACTGGCTACAAATCCGGATTCAGCGATCCCAAAAACCATCAAGTGAGTGCAAAACAGCATGTGTAACATCACCAGCTCGGTGCTTCTCCACATAAGCAAGATTTTTTGAGGTTATGTGAGAACCTTGGCGTGCTGGGACCAAATCGACCTCAGACTTGGATTCAGTGACACCAGAAACCAATCTCTACGGGCCTAAAGTTAATTTAGTCCAGTCTGATTGTGATCTTGGAACGAGTTTGTTATAGGTTTTTTGAAGTTTTATGTCAAAATTCTGATGTGCTGGGACTAAACTGACCCCGGATTCGGATTCAGTGGCTTCAAGAGCATGAAAGTAGTATAGTTTGGGAGTGAGGTCAGAACTTTTTTCTTTTGTGAGGCTGTATATAATCCTCGAATCATTGATGTTCAATATGCATTCTCGTGTAGCTGACGAGAATGAAAGCGCATAAACAGTCTTAATGTACACAAATTGTCAAGGAATTGAAATCAAAGAGATTCACAAGAGGAGTGGATGCCTTGAAAAATATGATAGTTAAACACTCAAATCTTAACGTCCAATCAATGATTTCATCAAAATCACAACTTACTACACCTTCCACTCTAGAACAAAAGAAATGGGGCTTTCCTCATGGCAGTCATCATCCCTGAGCTCCACCAAAGATGATAAAATTATTGCCAATCTATTGAGCTTTGTAATCCCTCAAGAGGTGCGAAGCAGGCAGAAGATGGTGTCAGATTTGGTGATGTTTCAGTTGAAATATTCCTTGAAAATTTGATAAAGGACCCATGGGTGACTTCACGTAAACGTAAATTGCATTTTGACGGACTCATATGCGATTTATTAGGAAATAGGTTACACGACTCAAATTCTAGATCACGTCAAACTCACTCATATCCTTGGAAGATAGCACGAACTCCATGAATAACTCGATCATCTCGGTTTTAAACTGAGATCTCAAAAAATATGAGCGAAAAATAGCGATTCGTGCGCCTGAAACCTGTTTCGCTCGTTTTTTGTTGTTGCAAATTTCACGGTTGCAGAACGAATAATTCAGATTTGTGAGGCCAAAGCATTATTGCTGCAATATTTCCAGTCACTCCTTTTTTAGCTCAAATTTTTCATCGCTTTCAAGTTCATTTCTATTGAAAATTAAGAGGGTAATGAGTGTCACAACACCTCGTGAACTGTAGTTATTCGGACAATTATTCATTATTTGCAGTCTTCTAACGCTTGAGCAAATACTGACAGAATCATCAATAAAAGTATACAGCTTTTGCATCTCAATTCCCATGAGTTAATTCGGATTGCTCAACAAAGGAGTGCAGAATAACTCGTGTGATTTAAAAAATAATCCAGATATCCCTGAAGTCAGTTCTTGACGCAGTCATCATGGCATCTCAAACTGCAATGGATTTGCTGATTATCAAACATTTGAAAATACAATAGTGGATTTCGTTCAGCTCTCCAATCTCCAGTCTTCATCTTATTTCACAAACCGACTCACAGAATTGAAATATACAAATCAAAATTTGCAGCTATAACAAGGGTTACACGAAACTTTAGAATGACAGGGTTGGCTTGGAAAAAAGTCGTTCATCAACTATCAAACAAGTCGCCAAGATATGTAACCCATCCACACCACGACTCAAAACGATTCACGATCGTGCAGAACACATACTGTTATGATCATTGCAAATTATGTCATCATTCACCCTCACAAAAACTCCCTCCACAATGAACATATACAACACTATAATCCACATCAACCACAAACCTTGCAAACATTTTTTGTCCCCACATCCTTCCATAATATTCCATTCGTTTCTCAGCTCGCGTCTAAATCTCACGTTCCCAGGAGGTTAATTCTCCGCGACACGTAAGAAATGTATAAATTTTGAACCGAGATAAGATATCAATATCGCAATAAATCGATTTACGAGCCAATGTTCAACAGCGGCAAAATTTCAAAGCTTGTAAAAATCAAAATACACAGACACAAGTGACACAATGAAGAAAAAAAATTTGCGTAAAGCATCTCGAGCGTTGTCACAGATAAGACGAATCACAAAAAGGAACAAATCACAAAAGACCTAAGCGAATACGCAAAAACATCAGCAGCCACGTGACTCTTGTGAAACATTTATGAAGGGAGAAAACTATAGGAAACAGATCACCTACTGTGCAATGCTTGTTGCACGCGTACATTTCTTTCCCTTCGTAGACGTCATAATAGTTAGTCCAGAAGTGTCTGTATGACAGTATGAGTCTGAATTATTACCGCAATGCAGGCGCGATGTACCAGTGCGATGCTTGTGTCTATATGATGGTTTTGCTTGACTCTCGATTGATGGATACCGGTTTTTCGCGACATGACTGCAAGAAGTTTTATAGCATAACCGTGAGAAAAGTTTGATGCCTTTGATATCGACTTTATTGGTTTGTGGACTTGGAGATAGGCCTTGTATGAGCTAGCTGTCATTTGAATTTGTAACTCACTGATGATAAATCGAATCTTGTCACTGGAACTGTAGCGGGAAACTTCTGCGATTCAAAAATATGGAATGATAAATCAGATGAAGATCGATTCTACTACTGGCTATATACGAGAACTGAATCGAATATGAGGTTATGTCAAGGCTTGAGACACCTTCTCATCGTATTTGAGTCATAATAATCGTTTCCAGTCAATACTGGTTCAGTAAAGAAGCAATGAGTGCCGAACATACGTGTTTGAAATACACATGTTGCATCCATTACAAACTTTGCTATCTGAATTATTATCAATACAGCTTTAGAGCTTTGAAATCCGCAGCTATACTATCGTGTTATTTGTTCTATTCTTCCTCGTATTGCGACTTTTCATTGATACGGTCTATTATAATTCAACAACGGAAACGAGAAAGACCTGTATTAATACCGTGAGAAAATCGATGAGACTCTAAAATGTGTAATGGGGGTTTCTCGTGTTTGCCAAGAATTACGTAAAGTATCGTGTTGAATATGTGATTTGCGGTCATCAAGCTGAACGTTGAGTTCCGATATCGTTGTGGACTTTATAATGATTCAAATTGTATGCAGTAGGTTATATACACCATTGTTTTGAAAAATCTTCGATAATGTGGGAAGATGGCTGAATTATTAATTAAATTTGTGTGGTCGAGTTGACTTGATTGCTCGAGACCGCATTGAATTGAATATGAAATTAATCCAGTGTACAGGGTTCTTGATCAATATCATTTTCAACTCAATGGGTGGGAGCGCGATGTTATATTTCATTTGAATATGGTGAGAGAGTTGTGATATCTTCCTACAGAAAGACTTATTTGCCTCCATAACGATAACAAAGCATAATTCAGTTGAAGAGTGCGTTAAATCATGCATGAAGACTCGGAGAAATTTCTAATGAAAAATGGATCATGTCTGTAGATAATGGATGAAAAGCACATTATGAACTCCATACGGGTTTTGAGATTGGTAAAATATTTCTCAACTTGCAGAGATGTACACTATCAGTCAAGAATTTGTATACACCTGAAAATGAAGAACCCAATCAGAAAACTCGATTTCTCCTGCCTCGGTGGATCAAAATGACTTCATCTCTGTTTTTCTGGGAATTCTTTTCCAAGTCATTCAAAAGATCTTTGAAAGTCTTCGTCTTCGGGCACGACAGTTTCCCTAGGTTGAGCCGAATTCTGAGGAAAGTTCATCAAAGTAGGGTCAAAACGTGAAATTTTGCAAATCATACATAAGTTAATGGATGTAACTGATTCAAGAAGGTTTTCAGAAGATTAGACATCGTAAGCTACAAACTCGGTCTGAGAATAGTTGTACAGTTATTGGCCTGGGTGCGTGCGCTTACTTGGGGCGCGAGGACAGCTCATCTCCGAGCGTAGCGAGAAAAATCAGTCTTCCGCGCCCGAAATGAGCCTGCGAGCACAGGGTAATAATGATTCTTCATCATGAGAATCCTGGAATTGGATTCGAAAGTGGCATTTTTTGTTGAAAATGATGACAAGTTACTCCAGGTCATTCCTAGTCTAACAAATGACGGTTTTACTGGTGAAAGATTTCTCTCAATGAATGAACCAGGCATCGAAAATTATGTAAGTACTTGTATTTGAACTGGTATGAGCACTATTCTTGATCTTTTTCCATCGATAATAGAGGAAAATTTGGGAGAAATCAACGGAATATCGCTGTGAGTAAGATTTTTTCACCGTTCATGAATGTTGGGACCCTTCTTCGAGGGATATTTCCCTTTCGGAACTAATATTCATATTTCAAACCAGAAATGACCTAAAGTGACTTACAAGAACGAATTATGAAAGTTTCATTCTCTGCCTTGGAATATTTTTCCAATTAACTTATCCACTTACTCATGTATGTCTGACTTGTAGAAGTCTGGATGTAGACGCAACTCTTATGAATTATCTCGACGGAAGGAAACCCTAAAGAGCTCTCCCAGTTTTTGGAGAAAGCTGCAGAATGACCTGATTTGGAGTCGTTTTGGATCACCTAGGCTGAAGGGATCGAGTTTTTTAGTCTCTACCTTTAATGTTGGGAATGTGTACGAACTCTCGACCAGTAGTGTAATACCTGGCTCAGAACATTAATGATTGCATCAAAGTTCTCAAAATAGAACTAATTTCTGATAATACTTCCAATCACTACAATTCAACCTTGTCTCTTCAGTATGTAAACTTGACCGTACATCTCGTGGATAGAAGCAAGAACAAGAAAAGGGGAAGAGGAAAGGGACTCATGCAATCTATGATATTATTCGAAGGGATATCCGAAAACGTCAACGCGTAGAATACAATTGAAAAATCTTGGATTATCATGGGAACATAGAACATTTTTCTTCGATCATTGACTTTTCAAAGAATGCAATCTTATTATTCATACAAAATCATCCGACCGCAAAGAAGTACATGATTGCTGAGCCAAAGAGATCATGGCCCTAGAAAATTTTGAGAGGTTGTATCAGGATCATCTGAATTTTTCAGTCATTGTGAGGGCCATAAATATAGCCCATATCATTTTTTCCCCTTTTGAATGATCCCATTTCACCAGAATTTTCCATGAACTTTCATCCTCGAACCATGTGTCTTGTAGGCTGGAATTTATAGTCGTTGCCCTTATCCAAAATCCTTAGGGCTCCCCTTATGCTACACCTTACGGACGGTTTTCAATAACATGTCGCAACTATCTATGCATTTTTCCGTTCAATTCATTAATGGAATTCCATATTATGAATGAGCGGGTCATATTTGATAACTTTTTGGCCCATAACTGCATTTAGTCTGTTCTGCCGGTCCCAAATAATTTAATACTGCACATAATGTCACGACAAGTTGTTAGAAACCAGCCATAAGGTGTCGGATAAGGAAAGTCGTAAGGATTTCGGATAAGGAGAACGACTATAAATTCCAGCCGTAGAGTTCTGATCTGGATACAAGAGTTCAGACAACTTCGATCCTCTCGAACATTTTCAAATGAATCCTTCTCACCATTCACATCATCATTTCATTGATGGCATACGTCTAAGTGAAAAATTGGGGAACATTGCGAAAATTTCCTATGCATTTGGAAACTTTCATCCAGTTGACGATGATATTCGATAATGAGTCACTCTGGATGCTGAAAAAATTTTCTGCAGTAAGTCGGATAAAAAATTGATGATTTCCAGATCATGTTCCTCTATCAAATTTTTTTGCACGGCTCTCCCGTGCCTGGATAATTTTGAACCTTTGACGCCTTTCTGAGTCCGAATGCGTCTGAACAAACTCGGATGTCGGCTACTGAAACTCACCAAAATCTGATCCATTTTAGTGAACTGAACCAATGTAAGACGTCAAAATTGTATGCAGTGACTCCAAAATTGACATTATCCAAAACATATCTATCCTTATACTCGAGTGCCACTGAACATCTAAGCCCCACAACAACACATGACGATTATACTGTTGAAACCACTAAAATCAGAAATCTGTAGGACGATCGCGCGTCACATTTGCGTCATTCGCATTGCTCGTAAAAATCATCCTTCCAAAAGATGATTAAATTATAGCAAAAGCACTGGATCTGCGGTACGGGTGAAAAATCGTAAAAACACTTCGAGCGACAAATCTGTATAATGTTTCGTGATTTTTATCGCCACCTACGCGCGTGATCGTGATATGCGCGTCTCCCAATATTTACGAGCTTCAGTCAGATATGTCCATGGAATCGGATGCGCGAGCGATTTTATGTGCCTAACCGCCGTCACTTGCGACGTTTGGGCAAAAATTGAACATTTTTATGGGTCAAATTTCGCGCTAGAATATATAGAATTTAGGGTTCCATGTGTATAGAGCGAAGAACACCGTAGGAAATAATTTCTATGTGAGCAAAGCGTTAAAGTAATTGGACTGTGATATGCGGTATATTGTGCTGATGCAGAGCTAACGCGTTTTCGGAAATCTCGTGTATCCGAGAATTTTTATGACTTGTTCACCCTGACTTTTATCACCCAAGCCCTTGAACTTTCGACATGATTAAGATGTTTACGCGTTTGAGGTGATTTACACTTATAGTTTTGGTAGAAACCATGGGATCGATCAGAATAATTGGTTGGTCGTAACGCTGATGGAATCGTGAATATGTATTTTCAATCGTGTAGATATTGTCATATCGTTGTGTTCCATATCCAAAAATCCTGTTAATATATGAGGATCACAAACTGCTCGTGCTAGTTGTAAAATCCCGTACGTGATATCGTTAAATATACGAATCCAGAGGATGAGCTTTTGCACAAGCAACGCAATTTGTTACAGATGAAATTTTATGTCATACAATTTGTTGTAAAAAAAGATAATAAAAAAAATTCAGAACCATCATCCCAGCTAACGTAGATAAGAACTTTGGCTTGATTTATTGTCAACCACGGTTCCAGGAAATCCCTCATATTTTAATTTTATCAAACATACGATTTCGAACCTTGTGAAAGAGCCTCTCTGTACATACGTATCGCATTTTTTCTGGCATTGGTCGATTAAAATGTTTTTCCTATGTAAATTGAACTGGATGGAATCTACTCTTGTCGAAATTTTTTCCACGGCGAAATATAATAGACGTAGTTGTTATCTCTGGAAATAATCTGTTCAGGGATGTAAAAATATTGGATATGTCTAAATACCCCAAAAAGATATGTTGACGATCAATGAGGCTTGTAGGATTGAAATCAGAGGACGAGAGATGAATTATTCTGAAGTGAACACAAGAGCTTCTCAAATACAGTACAGAGATTGTCATTCAAGCTTGACAATGATAATGAATCCGATCTAGAAGCAGACAGATGAACAACGTGGTGAGTCTCGAATTCTAGATCAGCACGTCAGCAAGCAAAGCCGATCTCATTACTTCGAGTACCACTCTGCATGCTTGCGCGTTCCGGCTATACTACAGAATGACCCTCGACAGCTACCGTCCTGGTACATTACTGTGGCTGGAATTGCGCTCGGCTCTCGGACAATATTCCCTTGTGCAGTGGTGAATTCGGACTAGTATAGCTTGTTTGACTGTGAGATTGAATTGACACCTCTGGACAGTCTCGTATTTTTAAATTCGAGTCAATTTATCATACTTGATATAAAGTGAGGTTGTGTGAGTTATGGCTTCTTATGGTATCGCGCAAACCCTAAATGAGATGTTGGACTCATTGTGAGATTGATCCGGAATTATCCCGACCACAGATCTCGAGAATCTACGAGGTTTGGTTGTTTGGATGATTTTGATGTAAAAACGAGTGTACCCAACTTGCCTTTGTACCCAATTTTCTTCTGTATGCCAATCTTAGAAATGAGCACTCGTTGACGATCCCTCGAAAAATTTTTACGTTTGTACATCCTCGTCATGATTCCAACCTTCGCCTACGGCTCAGGCCGGAAACCCATCACTCGGACGCGAAAAAAAGTTTTTACACCCTTGTATCGAAATGTACCATTTCGTGTTCGTACATACCGAGAAAATCGCGTTCAGTGAAACCGGTAACAGATTTTTTTTTGTTCCAACCAGTCTTAACATACGTTGACGCATTAGACTCCTTGTCGCAAGACTTTTAGAATCTGCTCTTTAGAGTTGCAAAATCCCGATCTGGAGCTATTTTATGTGCAGAACACGGAGGAGATTCGTGAAACAGGAAGGCTATGACTTCAAAGTGTACCCAACATACCCCCCTGAGGTCATTTCGGAAAGATATCCTTAGGGGTATGTTGAATACACTTCGATGAGATTCCAAGCTTTTGATTGGTCACCCGATAAGGTAGGTTTTGTCGTGATCTTTCCGAGCTTGACGAAAAACAACGACAAAAGAGAGCCAAAAATGTGGCAAATTTATGACCTCGATTGAAGGTATGAGATCAGTCATTATTTTTGTAGAACGAATGCGATCGTAGAGACTGTATACTTTGTGAGACAATTTCCTTCCAATTTAGTTACATTCATCAATATCTCAGAGGGGCTTTCATGCAGTATTGTATTCGAGAATATTTATACATGAACTAGGATGGATTTTACCAGTAAGTGCGGGTAAACGACTGGTATTCTTCATTTCGATCATTTCGAATGACAGCTCATACGAGCATTCCATCTTCAGACATCTCATCAGAGTCTCTGTTCGGTAAATATTGAATCAATTCCGAAGATCTAGAATTACTTCATGCATTGGTTCAACAAGATATGCACCGAGCCATCTTGTGGAAATGAATGATATTTACAGGGTTCACTTAGGAGTGAGACCACCTTAATGAATGTTAAGACCTGACTCTCAATATTTGGTATTCCAATCGAACCTCCAGATCATGATGGAGTGATATGGGATTGAATAATGAGTGTTTTGCTGTTGAATATTTGTATATTGTTATGGAACAAGTTTGAAATTATTCATCACATGGTCATTCCTTGAGTTCTTTGTCCACAAATAACTTTGGCCAATATTTATTTGGAGTAATTAACTTGAAATATGTGCCATGTAAATGCAGGAACACATGAAATCATCCCAAGTTAGCCCAACAAAGTTGGAAGCCCCATAGAGAATTTTCATCAATACGCGTAAATCTCCATCCATGCATATTTGCATTCCTCCGTGCAGATTCCGTGTACTAAAATTGGTTGAGATATATATAAATCATGCACAAACGTTGATGAATCAGATTTTCAAGCCAGCATTCAGTAACATATGGTGTAAGGATCGCACCAGAACGTCAATAGGTGGATAATTGCTTACAATTAAGGAAAAACGAGTATCCAATAAATTTGTAACTGTATTCAGAGTACAGATTTGACGGAGTTGATAGTGACTCTCCATATTTTTGATAGCAGATTGTTCTTAGAAAAATTTTAATGAAGATTTGTGGGCGGTGGTGGCTTGAAGTATCCTTGCGACCTATATTCCCAAAAATACTGAGTTCTAAGGAAGAACAATGATGATTCATACTGCCGTACGTTCGAAATCCTACATCAGAGGAGGTGACAAAAAACAAGTTCTAACGTGAAATTAGTTCACCAGCTCTTATCTGTTTGAATTGCTACGTAAAATATGACGATGCCTTCTTCTCAGAGCCTGAATAGCTTTTGTCAATCTCGAACAAAAGTGCTAAGAATAGAAAAAGATATCCTCAACCTCTCCACAGTTACTCTTTTTCTGGCAAATATGACAAACTTTTGTATCAAGAATTTTTCAATGGGAGTAATGAGAAATTCCATCTACATCATTTTCGTGCAACATCTCTTTGCTATACTAAACGGAATCGAAGAATAATTCCCAGATAACTCAATCTTTGACGTTGCGTTGCAATCATTCATATGGACCTTGAAAACAGCTGAATTACACCAGAGAATCCAGTTTTTCTCTGCGAGTGCCAGTATAAATTTGGTTTTAAGAGTTCATGGTGTATTCTCCAAAATTACTGATGGGGACACCAAACCGTTGATTGGGGGAACTCGAACACGTGCGCTTGTCGTACATGGTCAGAAAATAAGACAAAAGTGAGACCCAATGCGTTACTGTGTTTAAACTGACTTGTGCGTATTTCAAGTACGTAGACCTAGATCCGATAGGGCCCACTCAAAGTTTCTTAAATAGCCTGATATGGTCTTTATCATCACAAGAAATAATACCCTTCCAAAGCAAAGGGTACGTACTTTTTTACCTATTTTGAAGGTCCTAGAGACCAGCAAAATTGGTTCCAGACGCGAGCCACAAGAAAAAGAATTTCGTTATCCAGCAGCCCTAATATCGAAATTTCTGTGGACAGACTCATTTACACAACTTCATATTCACGAAAACTGATATTGTAAGCCACGGTACACAAAAAATACCAACTTTCTTTTTCCATGTACTCTCGGAGAGCAAAAGTTTCGTACAGCGTCAAGCATTTCTTAGTCAGAATCCATTCAGGGGAACCGTGGGAGGTCTTTGCGCACTCTGAGAATGAAAGTTCGACGAGAAACTTTTAGGGACTATACGAAAGATTTGGATGACAACTCACCTGAAAACTAGCTCGGGATCTCAAATTTAATCATGAAATCTCTTGGCTGTCTCAACCCTTGTGGACCGAAAAATTGAGATCTCAATGATTTGTGATAAGGTAAAGTCGCCAGTAGTGGAACAAAAAATGAGCGCTAGTCAGTAATTTACATATTTTGAATGATATTTGAGTTTCTCACGCATGGGAAGTAACGCATCTTATGGATAAACTCTTTTTGCAAATTTTGAAAAAAGGTACAAGTTGATTACTTGAGTACAATAAGAGTAATTGAATGTTCACGAAAGGATCTGTTGTCTCCTGTAGTGGAACAACCAATCCTGAGCTATGTGCCCTCAGTGGAACGCGAAAAGTCTCCTATAGTGGAACAGCGCTTTGGAGTCATTCTGAAAATATTTGGTAGATAATTAGTGGTTTTTTTGTGCTGATCTGTATGAAATAAATGACGTGTGACCGAAAAAAATCGATTCCCGGAAGGTTTTTCAATACAGTGAAAATATAAAACCTGTTCCAGTTGAGGACACACTCTTGTTCCAATATTGGCTCCATTTTTGAGAAAGGCTCCTACAGTGTAACAGCCTCTAAAGGGTGATTATGAGCTTATACTTTTCATGATTTTTTTATTTGATTTATGAATCTTTTACGGGTGTTGCAGGACATCGATTTGAAATATATAATATCAAAGAACACTGTGTAATTTTTACTCAGATGATGGATCGACTTTTGGCGGTTAAAAATCCATGTGAATTGGGTGTTCCACTATAGGCGCCCAACTAGCCGTGTTCCACTACCGGCGCTTTTACCTTAGGAAATCACAATCTTTGTAATGGTTGTTGGGTTAGTTTGCCGAGCAAAGGGTTGTATTTGGATGATCTGTTTTCTCGAAAAGCTTGTAAAAATAAGAATCCACTTATTATAGAAGAATACATTGTTTATCTTCTATTACAAGAAAATTATGTGACATCAACCAATATTTGAATCACAATTCATCTAGGATCTACCTAAATATACATTATATCATATCCATGAGCGCGCGAACGAATTGTGTAGTCCTAGCTTCATTCCGTTGCAACGCTCTCGCTGCCACATAACAAGTTAACGTTTTTAAGGTTATCGACGATAGATTATCGTCCAAATGATCCTGCGCAGGCTTAGTCGAATCATCAATATTTTTAAAAATCCAGTCCCGGTACATATCAGCCCTCTGGAATACAGTGGACTCAATTCGACCCTTGAAGTTCCAACCTCCATACCAACTACCGATGCCTGCAAATTTCCCATTAACGATAAGTATAACGTCGTGATGAAGTTTCACAAACCCGTGTTTAAAATTCTGCATAGAAACGCAAATTGCTTGGTTTCCATTGACGCCATTCCTGCCGCATTTTGATGGATCACGTACTTTGACGGGTAGCACACGAAGTCCATCTGTAGGCTTATCTTTCGAAGTCAATTGGCCAAGTGAGATCAGATAAGCAGCTTCTGTACCAGGAGGTTGAAAATTTTCTTCAATAATGGAGATTGGCTTGCACGTTTCACCGTAGCTAAATGGTTCTTTGACTCTTATAAGAATAATACCACCTCCAATTTTTTTGTACACGGGTTCATCTGAATCGGTATATGTAATCACTTTGTCTAACTCGTGTTTCATTCCATACAACCTTGGGTTACTGCTACCTGAGCGAATATTCCAGATCATGTCTCTAGACAATACACAAGAGGGGTTTGTGATGGCGTATCGAGGTGCTACTATAACACCGGTACATTGCTGACCAGATTCGGCTAGGATCCCCGTAAGTATTATCCAAGGGTAGTCTCTGATATCGGCCAACTTGCTCACAGCATCAGTAGAGTTTGCTGAAAAAGTCATATTCGCCCTTGTAAGACTCAAATTTATTTATTGTACTGCAATTATCATAGAAAAGGTGCCCCCATAGAACTTCATCCATAGCATATCAAATTTGAGTGTAATAGCTTCAGTTGAAGAGCAAAGGCGTGATATTCGCAGCTATTTTCATCTATTATAGTGTTATTTTAACCGTTTTTTGACTCTTTAATGCAAAATCACATTACTATATTTTGGATATTTCGTCGTTCAAAGGATGCTGAACAGATCTAGTCCAACTAATTCACGCCAATATAGCTGAATAATTTTAGTAAGGATTTTGAGGAAGTATTCTTTAGGAATCGCACGTTTTGAGTTGGATTTGGCCATAGAAACTAACTGCCCCAATGAATTGATGGAAAAATCATGTATTCTGGATTTCTGTAATCTCATAGCACGTGAAAATCATGGTTTCCATGCGATAGCTCCACAGGAGTGGGCATCGAATCGAAATCATGTCAGTCGCATGGAGGTGTTAGAAGAAATTCTATTCTGGTGATAATTTCTCCATAAAACTGACATAGAAGCGTTCAAATATCTGTGAAAGTTGTTAATGTGGGTGAAAACTGATGTTTCTACATAACACGACTGTGGAGCTCTGGTTTCAAATCAACTGAAATTCCAAGGCTCAAACTCTTGCCATATTAAAAATGATGACCACCCATATTGAAGACACGGTATACCAAGACATACCTCTGAGAGTCAATATTGCAATGAAAACCGAAAGTGGAGCCTTCATACTCATCGGAGTGGCATAAGACGATAATGATTCAGTACATTTTCCTTGCCACTTATACTTTTAGAACTGATAGAATACTTGGAGGAACGTTGATAGCAACTGCCAGACATTCACAATTCCTCATGATTAATTCCAATTCATCAAGTATCATCTGTTGATTTTGCTCCATCAGTCTTAGTTCATTTCACCTTCTCAGAATTTGACGATACCGCTGTACTCAAACAGTCATTTTCCAGGTATCGAAAAATACATAGTTGAGAAACGCGGTCATTCTATTTTAAACGACTTGAGGAACACGTTCATACTTTTGTGGATTATTGAAGTTTTCTCATAAATTTTCGTTAAAGAGGCAAGCAAAAATGCTACCAAAATATGCGATCAGACTGTCTTGAGATCATCAATTTTCAGGGTCTTCACAGAACAACAAGAGAATCGTTTCCCTGAATCGGCGGTTTCTAGCATATTCTCAAGTTTCATAGAAATTCGGGATATTCGATTGGCTCCGTTATGATGGAACAAAAAGTGTTTTTAGCCATGCTAACTCGTGAGTTTTGACCTATCAAATACGATAACGTTTCTTTGATGACGCAGTGTAACATCAGTAATCAGACCCAGAGTAAATCAAAATAGAAATTTTGAAATAGTATGATAGTCCTTCCTATATATCATATCTGATATACGAAAATTCCATATGATGGGTCAGAAATATTCTCAACTAGCTCATGTCTGTCTTTGTGTCTACTCTTGAGGGAATACATCCGCTAATACTTGCACGAGAGTGGTAAAATTCTCGTGAAGTACAATTTTCCACCCAGAATGAACACGAGCGATCAGAACCGTATAATCTCGAAAACCCGGAGAGATTCTCGAGTTTTTATCTTAAGTGCTTGAGCAATATAGAATATGTAGATTGAAAATTTTCATAATTTTCAAAGTCTTCCGAGCCGTCTGATCCGTTGATCATTCTCGTCGTACTTTGTTCCAGACAAAAGTATCGAAATTAGTCACACAGGTTGCTCCCGAACAATGGAAAATAAAATTCTACCGGAAGGGTTGAGCTTCAATTTCATCTCTCATACAATTTAGAGTATACCTATGAAGTTTATCGCTCGAAAAAAAAATTAAGAGACACGAGTGGCTGATTTGACATTTTATTGCTAGTATTGACAAAATTCATCTTTGGCATTTATGACTCTCACGACGAGTATTTACTAGCTTTCCTTGTATTGATACAATGATTATCTGGCACTAGGGTACAAAGTTACATGACACGTGACATCAATGCTATAGGTGTGATACTGAAGGGTAGATGAAATTTACGAGCATCGTCTCGATTTCGATTACACACATTTGCTATTGACTCCTTTCAGCTGATGAGATCTCATTGATACCTAAAAGCCTATCGAGAAAGGGAAGATGTTGAATTATTTTATGGAGTGACAATTTTACAATTTTTTAAGCCTTTC
Source organism: Eretmocerus hayati (assembly GCA_029851415.1). NCBI lineage: Eukaryota > Metazoa > Arthropoda > Insecta > Hymenoptera > Aphelinidae > Eretmocerus > Eretmocerus hayati. Next base: position 25,573,706 of record CM056741.1, read on the forward strand.
ATTTAGAAAGATTGTAAAGTTTCGATGCTGATCTATCCGAGCGGAAATAATGATAGATCCGCCGTCTGTTCCGAAACCTATAAGCATGTGTGGAAACCAACACTTGAGAAGATCTAATGCGGTAAATCAGAGTTTATCTTCAATGTAACGGTTATGTTAACCTATTCACTCACAATGTCCAATATGAGGGACTAAATTTTTTCTGGCAATTTTCAATAATCGGCAGTTATTCCTTTGGGGCGCATCAGAGAGATCTGGAAAAATTCTCACAGGTCCTCAATTATACGAAAAATGAATCAAACAATCGGCCAAGGCCAAATACTTAGTCGCGTGGAAGAAAAATAATAAAGATCAGAAAAAATTTTAATTCGAATTTTGCCATTTTTTGTCGTAATTTCACCAGAATAACATTATCTGAATGTTAGAAGTACAATTCCAAGTCTCTAGAGCTCCTGGTAGTAGATGGGTTGTATTACACAGGCATACAAAAAAAAAAGTATCTGTACTTTTGACCAGACCCACTCTTCTTCATGTATTTTGGCACGCTAAATCCGAATCCGAGGTCAGTTTGACCCGGCTACGTCTTGTTTTCGAGAAAATCGTGGGAAATTCGGTGGAAATCGTGGAAATAGCGCAGAATAGCACGATTTTCTCGAAAACAAGAGGTACTCGGGCCAAACCGACCTCGGATTCGGATTCAGCGTGCCAAAATACATCAGAAAAAGTAGGTCTGGTCAAAAGTATAGATACTTTTTTTTGTGTGCCGGTGTTATCAATGAGACTTGTAGGGATACTCTGTGACCATATGACATTCGCACATTTTGTAGCAGACATTCTGACTTTCGTGTCGTAAATGTCTCAAAATGAATGGATCACTAATATAACAATTGATAGCTCATTCCACGTGTGATAATTTGAGAGAAGGCATAGTCATGATAGAGCGATTCCAATCATTTGAATTGGAATTGAATGATGAGGATAACTTGACTTTCTTTACCCAACTTTCTTCACAGATAATGGTTTCACGATATGGTTCAACTTTATCCTAATTCATTTTTGGAGGCCTATTGTAATGTTGTATGATTCTTGGCATGTATTTCCTCGACAAATTTTATCCCCATTTCCTATTCTTCTACATTCTTTCTTGTTCGACTCACAGATGATGTCTCATACCCTCCTGTAACTCACAGCTCTTCATATCAATCACTTGAATGTTTTCTTCTTCTAAACCTCATTTTTCTATTCTTTCAGAATTTTACTCCATTTTCATCAATCTGTCCTCCTCAATAGACTACCTCCGTACTTGTCTATTCATAGTGATTTTTCCGTAACAAATGTCCTCTTTGTTACCTTCTGCTTTTCTTTATTCTCCTGTCTCCTTAGATCATATCTAATTATTCTTTCTTCGTTGGTCTAGTGATGTTTGGTATCTATTTCCAAACCTTTCAGATGGTTACTCAATTTTCGTATTCCCTTCTGTGGTACCCTCAATCTTTCTTTGGATTCTCCCTCAATTTCCTGCTGCTTTAATGCCCTCCGACAATTACCGAATCCAGTCAGAAGTCTCCCTTGAACCAGTGTCTGATACTGCGTCTGCTACGTAAATATCAACTCACACGCTTTTTCCTACTGCTCCGTGTCGAAGACATTTTTCTGCCCTCAGTGCTTACGGGCGTGTTTTTTTTTGGAGCTTATTGCAAGCACCTTATTGCAAACCGCTAGTGATATTATTATCAAGGCTGACAACGGTTCGATTCGCAAATATTTCAACCGAAACTTATCAACCAGTCTTCGAGGCTATATCGCCATGTGGTCGCATCGCTTAGAACTTGTGGTGCTGAACGTGTGTAGCAACCACAACGATCCGATCATCATGTGTACAGCCCGAGCCTCTACGCTACCCACCTATTGTCGTGAGCACTGCTTGCTTCGGAATTTGACAGAAATTCCTAACCTCAAATCAAAGAGACGAGTGGCAAGTTCATCGCGTGTTATGGGATGTGCAATAAGCTTACTACTCCATACAGCAGACGACGAGATATTTACTTGCTGGCGTGCTGTGGTTTTGGCCAAAACAACATCATTATGTGAAAACTACATACTCGAATTCGACCGCCTCATGCGACTGAGCGATAAAGTGTAGTCGAATTTTCGTTGTCTGGGAAATATCCCTCATCTGACATGAACTTTGGTGGCGATTAAATCAAATGTGGAATCAAGATGTCTTCGTTTAATGTTTTGAAATTCACAGTGGCTTGCAAACTTGCATTTAGGATCATTCTGTGATCTGCAACTTTCTACTCCTGTGTTACTCAAACCCACTTTAGCTCATGGTGTCTCTCTACCGCCATGAGCTAATCTGGATTCCCTTAAATCCCAGAAACTCAATTCTATCTCACACTTCATTCACCTTGCAATCCGTGTATATTAATTGCTTACTCCAAAGTCTGCTTCAACAATCAATCTGTTTTCCGATAAATTCTATCCCTGCTGATTACCCAATCGCACTTCGCTTGTACTTCGACATTTTTTTACCGTAAGCAGAGCTGGGAAACTTTACGGATTGCTTCATAAATATCAATGAGGATTCCATGTACAAAATTATGATACGATATGTCTTCTACCATTCTGTAGGGCCTAAACTTTTGAAACCTTCGGGAGACTATTAGGGTAAATGTCCCAATTACTGCGAGTTTTTCGGGTACCTCCAAATTGCGCACCACAGATTTTGTGTTTATCGGTAGATATCGAGCCCGGAATTCTTCAAGGTTGTTCGTCTACGTCTTGAGAAAATGTCCCTAAATTTTTAGACCGATCCGAGTTAATGATAAATACTTATTAATTGAATCCCGAGTCAGAAATGGTGATCCTATTACCCGTGGTTGATGATCCAGGAATCGATTTATTCCGTAAAATCGTCTCACGAGACGTTCAAAATGCATACCTATAGCTAGGTTACACACGCGAGCTCGCGGACGGTTTGTTCACATCACATCACTGTACACCAAACACAAACCTTGCCACAATCAAGAATAATAATTTTCCAGGGCTTCATATTCGAGTCATGCCGTTTTATGCATGATTTCGGTACATTCTGTTCAATAAGAATCTCATATCAATCGAGACAATTGTCAAGACAGCGATGTCGGCTGCTGTGCACATCAACACAGCAGCGCCCATGCGTGTAGCAGACCAGACGACGCCGTCTGGTCTGCTACACATCAATCTGAACTGTATTCGCGGTCCCAGCATTCGTGGGATCCGGTATTCGCGCTCTCTTCAAATGCAAGGTACCCCCGTATTCGCTGACCCAAGGCTCCGTATTCGCAGTTCTGCTCCATATTCTCACAGTATCGTGTACCATGGAACATACATTTGAATTATTCAAATTTGCCATTTCAAAACAAGACTTTCACAGAGACAACGACCGTCAAGTCCGTCGGACAGCGAGGAATCGAAGCAAATTCTTGGTATTTAGCGTCTGTGCTTTTAGATGGCTTCTAGCGACCAAAACTTTGTTTACATTCCTCGCTGTGTGTCGGTTGAATGTCACAACATTCCCTTGTCAAACTCGAATTCGATTCTTGTGCTTAAACTTGCAGTGAATCTAGATAGATATTGAGTTTCCTCTCATACAATGCCCAATTGTTCTGTCACGAATTCACTTTAGGAGAATACTCTCCACATGAATTATATAAATTCCTAAGAATGTTCCATGTTTTTTGCCTCCTATCCAATTTTTGATGTACGTAACCCCCTAATTTCCATAAAGGTCCCGCTAGTTGCCATTTCGGTATTCCCAGAACTTTGGATATACTCGCGACCCAGAATACCGGGGGCTGCCTGTACTGTCTCTTCTGTACTCGATATTTTCGCTACGCATTAATCAAGACTCGGATCGAATCTTCAATCCCTCACTCCTCCCTTTCCTTCTCATTCTCTTGATGTATTCATTTCAATTCCACATTATTTTCTGTCATAAATATGAAACTTGTCAAGAGACTTGTCTTTTGGATTGATTTTCCACCTTTATACGGTTGTTCAAGGTGTGACCTCTCATTTTTCGTCGTAGTATCATCATTGTATATCACCGCTTGAATACTTCCGTATATGCTTGCATTTCTGATGCTGTACCTATGATTAGTATTTCCGTATCACTTCGAATTTCAGAGCCACTCAACTCTGATTATAGAAGATCCTGGAAATGACCGTTACTTTGTGTGCGTGCATGACGCCAAATTTCTGCAGATCAAGGTGTGTTATTATTTTTTTCTACTATCAACGCATTCACATCCTCTTTTCGAGGTTATTTTGCGGGACCTACCTTTTTAGTTGGGTTCCAAACCACCAAAGCCACCGAAAGGTCTGTAATTTTTTTCCTGCGCATGCGCAATGGAGGTATCTGTTGCGCATGCGTACCAGACCTGGAATTCTATATGACCGTGGTTTAGTTTTGTCTTCGGTTCATCATCCGAATCATGGCCATATGATGAAGATCTGCTCACTTCAGAGCTCGAGCCTGACTCACGAATGATGAGCGGTTGTTCCAAATCTGACCCCAGGATTCCATCATGGCGTTACCAGAGCCGCTCTCTGATTGGTTGATGGGATAGATCTACCAATCAGAAAGCGCCTTCGACTCCTGCCATGTTGGGTTACTGAGAGTGGAGTAGAAGCAGCTACTCATAACTTGTGGCTTGGGTCCGAGCGCCGGAGTAAATAGACGTATTTCACACAGTCAAGATCCAAATACTCGTCGAAACTCCTGTAAGGGTCGAATTTCAAGAATAATTCATGCTACTTTCAATAATAATGGATATATTGTAATCTGCGATTTTTCTCCACATGTAGACACTCGTGTTTTGTATTATATTTGATTCTTGCGCTGTCACGCGCTAATTAGCGTAGGCAGAAGCAAACCAGCGTACCAGCCATCTCAATGGTTTTATCATAGATTAGATATTTTGCATGCAGCGGTGTTGCTATGCTAGATTATCTGCGGTATACATATGTAGCCCCGTACTTGTGTCTGTTTGACCTTATACATTTCCCACTTCCACACTCATAGTCATCTCCTACACACGTGGGTACCTCACGCTCTTCTTGATCGTTCATGTGCACTCCTTCGTCAACTCTATATTCTAGATCATATCGTAATTACAAAACCAGAAATACCACTGCACTGGCGGTAATCTCCTTCCTTCAAGATCGCTCCTCGTTTAGAGTAAGGTTATTCAAAATCCAGTCGAATTTGAAAATTTTCCCCATGACAACATGACCGAAATCCGATTCAGTACGATGTAGAGACAAGGATGGAAACTATCATCAGCTCTGCATTTGAGACTAACACTTATATTGAAGTTGGGTTCTTGATATCTTCTCGATGGCTCTGTGGTTCTATAGGGGATGTATGTTTCCCAGACAATGAGAATGACGGAAGCTCCATCAAGAAATCCTGCTTCTATAAGGAATGCCTCGCCATTCGGCCATTTCTCCGATCAAAATCCAATTTCCCTCGTCACTAGTATTCCCAAATCAACAACGAGTGCATCAGGTCTGCGGAATACGGATGACGACGAATATCTAGAAAGCATCTTGTTTTGGTAAAGAATGAACGGATCTTCAAGGGTTAAGTCCAATGGGCCTTCTATCCCAAGATACAGCTCTGGAGATTAACATTGTCCATATGGGGCCATGTTGGAATGACACCTATATAGAATACTGACAATGTTAATCTCCATAACTGTATCTTGGGATAGGAGGCTCGTTGGATTAGGCCCTTGAAGATATCTCCATTCCTAGCCGAAAAAATATGATATCCGGCATTTCATCAAGATTCGTGTTCCGCAGACCTGATGCTCTCCTTGTAATTTTGAATGCACAGTACTCCATACCATACACCAGCATAACACCTGATTCAAAACAATCCACTCCAAAGAATCAACTCGAAAAGCAATATTGATAAACAGCTCAGCGACGCCTAAATAATCCAATTGAACTCATTCGCGCCGCAATGTAGCCCGCATATAAGCTCAAATTCAACCCCCTTGTAAATTCTCGCCCTAAATTACGTACGCGTCGACCCAGTAATATCTCGTACGATCGGTTTGCAATAATTACCAACAGGAGAGATCCACATACATAGACCCGAACGATATACGAAGAACCAGAAAAAGTATATCACACAAGCATTGACAAAAAGGGGGCTTGCTTCGTATGTAGTCTCTGTACATAGATACATTTTCGAAGGGTCGCATCTAGGAGTCGCGTCGGTGTAAAATCGTCGATTCTTTCGCGCGTCAACTTTAAATTCATTTCGCACCAACGATCGGGAGTTCTTTCTGCATTGTACATTGTTACACCCATCTGTTCACATCCTACAATACCATAGCTCATCCTATCCATCCCTCTCTTTCTTTCATATTCTATCTTCCTCTTTACATTATACCTACTAGATATGTATGAGTACTTCTGATGCGTTCGAAAATCTCTGTACAGTTTTGCCTATCCTGACGCGTTCATAAGAGGAGAATTAGGGTCTCGTGACCAACCAATTTCATTATACCAATGTAATTTTAAAGTGCCCACGTTGAATTGGTAGGGGTGCGATTTAGACTAGCTCAATCTGAAACTTCTGATACTTTTTTTATTGGTGTATGGTCACGTCTATGTCTATGAGTGTGTGTGAGTGTGTGTGTGTGTGTGTGCGTGTATGTGTGTGTGTGTGTGATGTTTGACGATCGTGGCTTTGGATTTTCCATTTTGTACGTCTCGCTCGAGATAATATAGGGTTGAATCATCATTTGGATGGGATGAGATGGTGCTCTGAAGCCTTTCTTTGCAGCCCTCATGTCGTATGTTTACGTATGGATGAATTTTGAGACATGTCTCGTATACGATGTGCGCTCACAGATTTTATAGTTGACGCACGAATGAACAGGCTGACGAGACCACTAAGACAGGATGCCGAAGTAGATTTAGAATTTTGTCAGATGGGGAAGATTCTAGTAGCAAGGGTGGAATGGGGAAAAACTATAAACAAGAGTTGCGTGTGCAATCATATGTGGGTTCTCTCAAATGTACTGAGGAGTCTGGAATTTTGCAGCTATGAGGTTTCTGAGTCGTTTGTTTCGGGATGTATTCCTTTTATTTTCTATTTCAGAAGTCTGGAGATATCGAGGGAGTTGAGGAAATATACGATATATTTGGAGATATTGAAAATTCAATGAGGAAGAGATTTCCTGTCTGAAGCGCTTCATGCGATGGGTCCCACCAGTGAGGCCAAAGATTTCTCATTTTTCAATCTTTACCGAGTTGTATCAGCTCGGAATATGACCCGTATAACAATTTTTGAGGGTAAATCACGTTGTCAAGAGAGTAGGTAATGAGTTGAAACAGATCTAAACCGCTCATTCTGGACTTTACTTCCCATCCTCGAAAAAATTGTTGATACGGAAAGAGTCAATAACTTGTATTAAAATGGCATAAATTGGCAATATTACAAAATCGAAATTTGCTGGCTTTCTTCATTCTTCTAAAGGGTAAAGACACAGAGAGAGTTCATGGTTGTCTGAGTATATTCCTGGCATCGTCACAGATGTTTGAGGATTTTTCATATTCTCATGGTGTCTGCCCGTAGAATTATCACAAAAATCGGTTCTTGGTCATGTCCACATAATATGTGGACACTTTTAATGAACAAATAAAGTTCCAGATGGAAGTGTTTGCCAGAACACGAGAGTTTAGCTCATGATTGGAATGAAATTGCGAAAAACAGGCTTCGCAGTGAACGCGTTAGAAGGAATTCAACTTTGCTGTCGAAGATTATGGGATGAATGTTGAATGGATGATGAGATTTGATCTTAACTTGTTCCAAGATCCCATATCTGTACTCCGTAGTACGATTACGAGGAGTAAGACGTGTAATAAACTTTTCCGCGAGCCCACGATACTTTTACCAAAGTAAGTGGTGTTTGATTTGGTCGGTATTCACAATGAAACTGAAATCCTCTGGAATTGAGTTCGATTTTTAAGAGATCACGATACGCGTATAACTTTATCTCTCGTGTATGTGTCACATAGGCAAAATTCCTACAGCTCGGGCCCGAAATACTCGCTTAGAAGCAGCCTCATGAGCAAGAGGTGAAAGATATTTTATGTAATTTTGTTCTTACGAAAACTTTCGTTTCCCTGAATTGAGTTTGGATGCCTTGGAAAAGACGGCTCCTCTTCCATATTATTTGGTCATGAGTTGATAGATCATCTTTGTTTCCAATCATATAAAATTGTCTCCCATGATGTTTCACATTGTCGTATGTTACGAATGGATCGAACGTTAGAAAAAACATGATTCATATTGATTGACTCTTGAAGTACGGATGTTGTAACAATTACGCATCGATGACCCTGAAATGAATTGGAGGGGAAACAGACTGAATCCAGATAATTATTTGAACCTCGAAGAATCAAAAATCTACAGATATCCATTGCGAACTATTATTTCCCGTGCTTGTTAATGTAGTATATTGAACTTTTGAAATCTATGATTACATAATTCTCTACCTAGCTCAGGTTCAATTGACTTCGATTTTCTTATCGGGGAAGACTTTTTCCCATATTGTGGTCATACCGACCGGAATAAACTCGTAGAACTTAAAGCTATGAAATTTCTTCGGGATTGCTCCTCAAACACTCAATCTGAAACTATTGTTTCAGATTGAGTTTACATTTCGATACGAAGTCGGAAAAGTTTTTTTTCGCATACTGACCAGGAGAGTATTCCATATCCGGGTCACCGATCTCGCTGGAACTTTGGATATAGTTTCCTTTTAGCACAGAAAGACGGTATCCAAAATTATAGACTCTTACGCTCGAGCCTTTCAGAGACTTGGTGAATCTTGAGCATTAGGGTCTATAATTTTGGATATCATCGTTTGACACTGAAAAAAGACTATTTCCAAAGTTTCAGCCAAATCCGTGACCCGGATCTGAAACTCTCTCCTGGTGAGTGATATTATCCGGCCTGAACCTAACTTGAGGATCAGAATCATCACAAGAATACGGACCCCTTCCCTCTTTACTTGAGTATCGAACACTTTGTTTATCAGCTGTGTGAGGTCAAAATTCGGGAAGATGTGCAAAAATGTAACATATTTACAAAGACTATGGCAAATTCGAATAACGTGCCTATTAGGTATACATATAAGACCAAAGAATCAACTTGTACATTAACCATCAAGGACGAAAACTCTACCAAATTACTTATGATGCCTATTAGGTGGTATACAACAAAACTTGATCGAGTTGGGGAAAGCTGTAGCGTATAAGGCTCAGCACAAAATACTAGAAAAATTCAATTTGTAAGTTGAGCTGCCCTGTCAAATTTATGTCTAGTAGCAAATCCAATAGTAATGGGTGATTTCACGATAAGTTTAGGTTTATCGAGAAGCGCAAAGAATGGAAGAGTAGCAAGGAGAACTTGTAAGAGGGGATTTGCCGTGCAACATAAGGGTGCACTTAAAAAGATCAATTGAAAAATGGTTGGTGCAGAGCGCGTAGTTCGGATTCAAACAGACAGAATTAATTTGGCTTCGGTCACATTTAACTGGTGGATTTCTTTTTTTTCTTCATTCTTCCTCAAGCAGTGCAACATTAAAAAATCCATTAATCAATAAATACAGCGTGGTGGTCGATTGGCTGTCGAGGATAAGCCAATGATTCGTGATTTGATAAATGGCTCGAGTGCTCAATAAAGCGTGCTCCGTTGATGCCTCTTGAACAACGAGTTTGAAATCGCAGTAGCCTCGACCACTTTTCTGATCAAATGAACGCGATATCATCCATCATATCCGAACGTACCAAGTGGATAATGATGTTTGATTAGAGATTTTTTTTTTCAGTGTTCAAATCTCTGTTACTATCCCCCGTGCAATTCTGATGATAAACTATTTGAATTTGGAATTCGTAGTTTGAGGACTATTTTTCAACACTTTTATGAATTCTGCAAATGATTGTAGAGGATAGCCCACGTTGAAGTAGTGAAAATTCCCTGACATGTACTTATCCAACTCATAATCAACGATTTCAACTAGTACGACTGTGCACAAAGTTGTTCAGTCAAATATTAAAAAAATGTTGAAAGTTACCGTGCTTGGTAAATTTGAAGTTTCTTGGTATGCTCTTGGTATGATGAAAAACCTCGCCATCGACGATAACTCCAGATTATCCTATTCACCCCCCAACTTTTCAAACTTCCCAACTTCTACGACATCAATCTGGTCAATAGGATTGAAAAATTGACTGATTGTCAGAATATTCGAGAGATGGGTAATTTACCGCACAAGAAGTACAGTACCTTCCAAAATTAATGGATCATGCATGGTCTCACTAAATCCATGATAACTTCGAATCCCTCCATCGTATGGAAATTTTAAGAAAAGGATCTTGAAAATCACAAAAAAATCTATCGATTCATGTGTTTTAAATATTTTTCAAGTGCTTTTTAGGTGCCCGTAATCGACATGGAAAATCTAAAAAAATTCTTCTTCAGTGGATCACCCACAACTTTGACGGGAAAGGTCAGATCACAAAAATTCGTACGGGATCTTGTCGATCGTTTGAAAATCTGAAAATTTGGTTCCTTGTAAAATTTTTGTACGACCCTTCCCGTCTGACTTACGAGCTCCGAAAGAAAACTTTGTATTAACATAGGGTGCTTATGGAGATCCCGAAGCTGGTACCTATTTCGTCTCGTCTTGCTCTATTCCAGTGCAAAAACTCATCAAAAAAATATCACGCCACATGGTTTTGACGTAAAATGATCTCATTTTTCAGAATATTCTATCAGATTTAGTCTCAAATTTGAGGCAACAACAATTTTCCAAGTTTTGTCATGAAAATTGATTTATTTCACGTTTTGGCCGTCCATATTATATTTGAGACGAAATCTGATAGAATATTCTGAAAGATGAGATCATTTTACGTCAAAACCATGTGGCGTGATATTTTCTTGATGAGTTTTTGCACCGGAATAGAGCAAGACGAAACGAAATAGGTACCAGCTTCGGGATCTCCATAAGCACCATATGTTAATACAAAGTTTTCTTTCGGAGCTCGTAAGTCAGACGGGAAGGGTCGTACAAAAATTTTTCATCATTCTAACCTAAAAGGGCCGCATTCAAATGCGGTTTTAGGGTTCTCGTGATGAAAAATCATTATTGCTCTGTGCTCGCAGGCCCATTTCGGGCGCAGAGGACTCATTTCCCTCGCTTCGCTCGGGAAATAAACTGTCCTAGCGCCCGAACTGGGCGTACGCGCCCAGGGCAATAATGTACTATTACAGGGGTCCAAATTTTTAGATTTTTGAACGATCTACAAGATCCCGTGAGAATTTTTGTGGTCCGACCTTACCCGTCGAAGTTGTGGGTGATCCACTGAAGAATAATTTTCTTAGATTTTCCATGTTGATTACGGGCACCTAAAAAGCACTTGAAAAATGTTCAAAACACACGAATCGATAGATTTTTTTGTGATCTTCAAGACCTTTTTTTTGAAATTTCCATACGGTGGAGGGATTTGAAGTTATCATGGATTTAGTAAGACCATGCATGATCCATTTATTTTGTAAGGTACTGTATGTTAAATTTCGTATCATTTCATCTTAGATCCAACTTTGACCTAATCTTCTATATATTATCCTGAAGACTGTGGTCTCCGGAACTCTCTTTACATCCATAATTAGATACCAGAATCGTCTGACTGGAGTAGAAAAATATCAACCAAATCCTTTACAGGCTGTCTTGCACCATTCAATCTTGTACCATTCAGAACCCCATCACAAGAAGCTCAAAAAACCGATGAATGGAATGGTTTTTAATCTTACGAAATCAACACAGAGGGACAGCAAGATTGACCGAACCACAGAAATCAATCTACCCAGTAGCTCAGAAAGAAATCGTAAACCTCAAAGATATTCCCTCAAACTCCGTCCCTCACGCCGCATCTCGAGCCGACTTGATTTCAATCAAGTTCCTTCGAAATGTACAAAAGAAGATTTCGTACGAAAGGGCCACCCCTCGTGATTCGCACAATGAGCCGATACACCTCTATTATGCCAGCATCTCCTTTTAGCAAGATCATAAATAAAATTCGGGAAGAGATAGGTATACATGAGAGAAGGGAAGAGTCTAAAAGCTTGTTATTTTCACACTTGGCGCGTCTGAGGTCAAACCACGAACTTTTTTTAGGGTTCTATTGAGCAATTGGTACAATACCTTTACCTGAATGGATTCCGAAGTGTAATACGTATCGGAAGGCTGGAAAAGTAACTGATATAATAATAGGGAGGAGATGGATTTAGCTGTGATATTTCCACGATGATACAGAGGTGAGAGAAGATTTGAAGAGGATTGACCTGTGAAAAGAGCAGTGAAGGTATTTTAGATGCTGCTGCAAAAAGATGCTCATCTTTGATGGTGTCAGCCAGGAAGTGACAATCTTTGCCCGAGTAGTCAATTTGGTTGAGGGTACTCTTTTTCAGTTTGGCAAAAAAATCTATTGAGTCAGAGTGGTAGAAATTTTGATTTTGTTACAAGTCCTCACTCCTATACTCGATCTTCGGAATGTATTCCTTTCGAAATGGAGCACTACTCTTGGACTGACTTATTTAAGCGCAGGGGGGGCGAGGAAGGCTTCTGTGATAATGAAAAGAATAATTGCTCAAAAATTCTAATAAATCTCCTCACGGAATACGATAGAACAAACGTTGCCTAATCAAGGACATTTGGGTGATGTATAGAATACTTACAAATTGGATTGAAATCCGGGAGATAGTTTCCATGCACCACCAAGACCCGATGTGCAAATACTCAACTATCTCGGAACTAGATTGGGAACTATTCCTGCGGTACAGAATTCTGAATACAATCTAAATATACGATGAGCATGATGGGCTTCCCACCTAGAACATAAGATTCCATGAACATATATGATCATGGAATCCGTGGATTCCATGGTCATATATGATCATAAATAAAATCGGTTTCGAAATTGGTGCTTTTCATTACGAAAACGTGTGATATACCAATTTACAACATCAGTACTTCACGGTGATGATCGAATATTACTCAGAAAATTTTTTCCCGAAGTCATTCTCAGGTTTTGAAGATTTGAAGTAGTGAAGAGAAAAAATTCACATCAAATATCATTTTTCGTCGAAAATGTCAGTTTTTGGGAACTCGAGACCGACTCCTGGAAAGATTTTTTTCAGTAGTATATGATCAGTATCGTGACGTATTGATATTAGAATAGGTTCGAATCAATATATCACAACTTTCTGGGATAAAAATAAAATGTTTAAAGCGGTTTCACTTATGATCATATATGACCATGGAATCCTCGGATTCCATGATCATATATGTTCATGGAATCGTATGTTTTACATGGGTTATGTAAAGAGGGGATTTTGCAGAAGTGAAAGATTGTTATATCCAACGTTCTGGCCTCATCCGTTGTTAACAGTTCGTGAGTGTTATTTGTGAGTATCTGTAATATTATTCTAGCATGATTGTGAGACGAGTCACAAATAATCTTGCCATGGTCGAAGATTCAAGATATATTCCATAATACTATGCACTGCAAAATCAAGCTAGAGGTCTTCGTCATGATGATGAACAATTTCGTATTTTCACAAATTGTTCCATTTTATTGACTCCTGCATTATTCCAGTACATCCACATGTATCTCAATCAATGAGATATTTTCCGTCACAGTAACATAGATTCTTCTTGCAAGTCGATGTCCGGTGCCCAATTCTTTGGCATCTATCTTTACACTCGGGTTCGTAACAATCTGTTGAGTGAAAATTTTTGTTAGTGCATGCCAAATATTTCTCAAAATGTGGTTCATTATGGAATCAAATCACAGTTTTGATTCGTATCGATTCAAGTGATTACACTGCTCGTATTCAAAATCATATTCGGAATTCAACATAATCGAACACAAGTTTTGAGAATACAATGAGAGATCAACAGTCTCGCACAGGATCAGGCAAAAAAAAGTCAGTTCTGTATCGATTGTTAACCCTAATCCTGATAAATTGATAACGATCAGTCTTTGGTTTCTGATCTCAGATTTGTCCTGCAATACAACTCATGTGTTCAAATATTGCGTTCAAAAACAATGTTCACTTACACGTTGCTCATTCTTGAGCTGAGTAATTCCAAACTCGTGGGAGAACCTCCAAAAGCACTCTCCCTTACCAAATAAAATTTTCTCGAGAATTTTCAATGTGAAGTCTGAGTCAAGTTGAGGTTAAGCATACCACACTGAGAATATCGTGATCGTCATCATTTCATGAGTTTGAGTATAGTTTGTATAAGAACATACTTTTGGTTGATTTGTTTCCAAACATGGTAATAAATAGAAATCGTGCAGATAGAACCATTCAAATGGACTGATTCATGTGATCATCATGACTTCACATTAAAATAGATGATTACAGGCTGTCAAACTTGCGTTGACCAAAGTTTATAGTTTTTCAGAAAAATGAATCTGACATATTACAACAAAGTTGCCTAGTAGATGATTCCTTCGCTGATCATTGATACTTTCTATTCATTCCATATTATTTCGGACAAGTAACAACAGAAATTGCAATTTTATTGATTAGATCAACTCAATATAACACAATTGGAGAATTCTTATTTTTTGGCGTACAAACCTCAAAAAATCAATAAATATCGTGATTATATGCAACATTATTTCTGGTATGCATCATTTCACCTTGTTCTACAAATGGACAATCACATTTATCATAACATGACTCTTACTCAACACCTAGCATATAATCATTATTGAAGAGGGCTCATACGGGCTCATACGGACTCTGTTTCTTATACTATATAGATATATTATTTCTAAGACTTACATTGTGGTGCCCCATCGATGTTCATCATCTGAAGCATTATGCAGAGAGCAAGAATGACGAAAATAGCTAAACACTTCATATTCCATGAAGGTGACACCTGTCCTAAGTGAATATCTAGAAACAAATTGCAGAGGAATAGAGAGATTTACTCTAAATACCACTGTAAAATTTGCACTAATGTGTGCTAATTGAAGATGAAGGCCAAGTTGAAAAATAGGAGAAGAATGTAAAATGCAGTTCTGTACGATAATTCACAAGTGCTCGACGATTTCGAATCCAGAGTGAAATCGATTCTTAGCGATATGATTCAAACAGTAATATGATGATTTTTGACAAACTGTATCAGACCAAATCAAAGGAATCCCACAATGATTGCAATTTCGATGTACAATCGATTGTAGCAGCTGTGGTGTAACACAACCCAGTCATACTCGGAATAATTTTCAGTTCTGCTGAAATATTTATTTTGCGAACAGAAATCTTGAATTTGGAATTGATTCTCCTCTAGAGCTAGTTACGAAGCATCATAAATTTTGACGATAGCAAGTTCTTCAATTACAAAATCACAGTACCAAAACTCACATTGATACTCACAACGAGAGATCACGCAGCAAACTAAGTCCACATAGTGATATCATTCAGATTCGAAATGATGTTATCAACTACCCAGAGCTTCCGCTTCAAATTAGAATGAGTTCGTCATTTTCCAACAGCACTCGTCACATCGTTGACTCTGAAGTATTTCCGGATTACAGGGCCATTACTTTATTATCTGACGAGATTGAGGTATCTTTCTGTCACCCCGAATGATTCAGAGCTTAAATTAGGACGGTTGAAGTGAACACAATGATAACCGTCAATTTTTTCACTTGCCACTCAAAAACTTTACTCTAAACAAGAGTGTGCTTGTATATAATATCGAGCGAGACATATGAGCGTATGAAACTCGATCTTGATATGAAATTTGAGGTTAACTTTAGAAGAGTTGAGAGTTTTCTCTCCATCCTGGGAGATAATGGCCGCAAATACACGAACATAGTCTCCCTCAAAGCTACTCTACGGTACTGTGTGGAATTGTGTTATCTGAATTTCTGTCTACATATATACACAATTTCAACGATTTCGATTGCAATAGTTTCTTGGCAAAGTATATAGGATTCTTGTACCTATGAGATAAACACTTGTCGTACAAGCCCATATTGATGATGAAATGATATATGTTCGAGGACCTCATTCTGCAGCATGATATTACGTTGACATTGCCATTCATTAGCCGTAAATAATGGATGGCGTATGATTTTGTCAGATCATGGCCATTCTATCACCAGTATGTGTCCAGCAATTATGGCCAAGAATTATGACCGATATCTGGATAATTTTACCGTTTCATTTGGTGTAGAACTTGGCTATTTATACAAGCCATATTTTGGCAATCTATGCGGCATAATGGTTGTTAACTGGCAAAAAGTTGGAGTGAATTTTTACCAGGGAAGTGATAATAGATCCTTTTCTTATTCGAAATTGATACAAATCAAACAATCGGAAAAAGTTCCTGGGTATTTCCGAGGAATGTCGGGATGGCAGAAAAATATAAAATTATCTGGACTGTTATGATAGGTCCAAAATATTCGGTAATATAGATCTATGCAAGCAGAACAGTTGAGATCATCTTGGTCTGGTGTCCCCATTCACTTCAGTACCCTCTTTTCACTTTCCTGGTCAATGAAGATGCTACTCCGTTGCTAAAGGTGTTGACTTGACAGTTTTATTCCTCTTACGAAACCTATCTCTCCGCACTTACAGTGACCTTCAGTACAGCTAGCCGACTCAGGGAGTCCATATGATTTGCACATGAATGCGCAAAATGATAGACGGCATCCTGTAAAATTCAAGGTATAAAATATGTGGAAATGTGTCCGTTGAAATAGATTTTGAATCATAACCAGCATCAAGTTTTTGGTGATCAAGATGATCAATTTCAGGATTAAGGCGATGCGGTCACCGTGCACGCTGAGAGTTATTCGCACTTTTATTCAATTCTTTTGCGATTTGGGCTAAACGATGAGAAGAAGAATACTTATTATCATCTAACTCGACTTCGTCTTCTCATTGTTTAGCTCAAATCGCAAAAGAATCGGATAAAAGTGAGAATTACAACGTGCCTATATTATAGGTTAGGAGGTGCTTGCGATCAAGTTATTCCCAGTTTTCTCCAATTCTTTTTCGATTTGAGCTAAACGACGAGAAGACAAACTCAAGTTAGATGATAATAAACGCGGGTCTTCTCGTCGTTTCACCCAAATCGCAATCAAATTTGATAAAAGTGCGAATAACTTTCAGCGTGCACGGTGACCGCATCGCCTTAATATGCAAATTCACGATGAAACTACACTTCCACTGTCAGGGGGAATAGAATAGAATGATATCCTTTTTTCAAAATTCAAACAGATGATCATGGGACCTCAAGAGTCATTCTAATCGACAATTTGAGCTCGTTTCCATAATGAATATTCCTTCTGAGTTTTTCGATTCTTCTGAGATGTGGCAAATATCCCTCGCACATTCTCTCCAAGATTATAGTCTCAAGGAAATATTTCAGATAATGGCAAATATTTCGACCTACACTTGAAATTTTTCTCTTAACCTCGAGAATTTTCCGCAATTGAGACGATACGGTCACCATGCAAGCTGAAAGTCATTCCCGTTCTTCTGCGATTCTGCTGCAATTTTGGCTAAACGAGGGGCTAAACGACGAGTGTGCAAGTACTTGTCACCATCCAAATTGGATTCGTATCATTGTCTTTGAGCCCAAATCGCAACAGAATCGCAGATAAATGAGAATGAAAATGTGCCTATATTACAGATCAGGTGGTGCCTACGATCAAGTTGTTCACATTATTATATAAGGTATCTGTGCCTAATTTGCCCCCATTCAAGTTCTCACATGTACGAACCCGCAGACCTTGCCCCGCATTTTTTTCATGTTTGTTACGTTAAAATATGAGAAAATAAATGTTTTGGACCGATCCTAGATGACCCGCGCCTTTCTTAGAACAGAAGAACTGATTTCGCTACTTCCGACTTCTTTTTTGTTATTCACTAAAAGTTATGCCAAACAAAACTGATGGAATCAATTTTAACGTGCTTTAACTCATTTTCTTTGTCTCTGTCCCAACTTTACAATGCTTTTTGCAGAATTGCAAAATTCGATTTTTAGCCGATTCTACGCCCATATCACTAGAAAAAGTGCAGTGTTCCTAATTTGCCCCTATAGTCTTTTTCCAAACTCATTCCTCGGTCCATTAAGATGCACTAATTTACCTCAAAAAGTTTTAAAGGCAGTAAAAAAAGCTACAAAATGAGCTAAAGTACGTCTCATTTGGAGGTCTGGGAGCCGAGATATCCCGCTTTCACGAAAAACCCGTATAATCCCATGAAAATAGGCCTCTTTTCCCTGTGGGGGCAAATTAGGAACACACTGACAAAAACTCGCAAAAAATCTTCTTTCGCGAAAATCAAGATATCTCGGCTCTAATTTGTTGAAATTGAACGTAACTTAGCTCATTCTCAAGGTCTTGAAACAAGCTCCAAAATGAGCTAAACTACGTTGAAAAATATAGAGATGAGTTGAAATGGCGAGTAAAACAAAAGTAGTGGGGGCAAATTAGGCACACTTACCTTATATGGATACAATCTGCGTAATATCGAGAATCCAATAATTCGTCTCAACGATCGATTCATCAAAATTCTTATGTGGGGGGTTTTTCAAGTTTCATGGTGGCGATGCTCGTTGACCGCATTGCCATAACGAGATCCTCTCCGTGTAAAGGGACCAACGACTCTGGTAAGGGCTGAATTAATCTTAGGAAAAAATACAGGATTCTTGTGGAGGTTGTCGGGGTTTCTAGAGCCTTATCCAATACTTGAAAACCTTGTACAAACACGAATCAATCATGATTTTTTTTCATGAAAATTTTGAAAATTACATTTAAATGTAACAATTATGTCGGGTTGGGAAATTTTATTCCATCGCCATCCATTTCTTACATTCTGAATATGGCTGATCTGAACGAATTCTCGAAAGCGGATATTGTTCCAAGAGGAACAAAAATGCCCTTGACTCAAAATACGGAAAATTGCAATCCACGAAGCTGATAGTGACAATCGTACGAGTTAATATGTTTTCAATGTGAAGACGATGGACCAAAATCATGTGACATCTTCTTGAAATTGTCAATCAAATGTTCCTGTAATTTTTTCGTGTCAGAAATGTGACTTCTGAACTTTATGTCGGATAGATAACAAGTGCTAACAAGAAACTTTACTGAAAAGAGACTGGATTGAAACATTTGAACTCTACTATCGAGCGAAGGTTATCCATCCGAGGTAATAACACGTTCACTGCGAAGGAAGTTTTTCGAGATTTTGGTTGATTAGTGTCTCAACTCTCACTCTCTGATTGATGCAATCACACGAGAATTAAAGTTCCCTTTGACAGATTATTAAGGTCCTTGGCAAATTGACAGGTCGAGAACAATTTCCGTCGGGGATATTTTTCAAAGAAAAAATGGTTCAGAAGACATTGAATCGCGAAAAATTTTGGGCTCTACCATCGTGGCCCGTCACAGTGAACATATTTATCTCTGTTTGTCGCCTTCAAATCGCTCTTGCATGTACACTCGGGAACAAGGTGAACTGCAATGGGATGACGGTCAGTGACCATTCGAGATCTCCCACCTCACTCGCACCTAATATAGGTTATCCCTTGAGTGCGAGGGAGACGACAGATCTCGAGAGGTCACTGACCGTCATCCCATTCCAGTTTAACTTGTTTCTGAGTTCATCACCTGATTGGTCTATTATAATTTCGAGTTCGCCATTTTTCTTTCAATCATACATTGATCAGTTAGATGATACACGATGACATAGAATAGTGTGCTTCAATATTTTTTCCATAGTCGCCCAACCACGACCTGGCACATGACGGGCGTCTGCACGAACCATCATTTGCTAAATTTTAGCTGGGTGACTATAAAAAATCATATGCACTTCGTGCCACAACCGCGGCTTTCCTTGACTCGTGTCGCAACAAACTTTGTTTGCAGCAAGAGTCATGAAAATTCTGCGACTGCGGCATTCGGGTACATAATCTAATATCTTAGTTATTGAATCCTTGTCACGCAAAATATGTCGGAACAAACGAAGCCAACGATGAATTAAATGCTGATCGATTGAAATATATGTACTGATCTCAAATTGAGATTTATCTGAAGAAGGTGCTGGAAGGTACAGTTTCTTTAGAATGATCCAAGATCCATGATTAATCTGTATATTTAGATTCTACAGAGTATACTCCCATTCATTTTATGGAACACAGAGGACTTGTTATTTTCAGGGAAGGCGACTACCGCAGTAGCATTGACTCTTCCTACATTCCGCAGAAGCTGCAGAATATCCGCT
This sequence comes from Eretmocerus hayati, assembly GCA_029851415.1. Taxonomy (NCBI): domain Eukaryota; kingdom Metazoa; phylum Arthropoda; class Insecta; order Hymenoptera; family Aphelinidae; genus Eretmocerus; species Eretmocerus hayati. The sequence goes on from CM056741.1 coordinate 25,594,092, forward strand.
GTTTTTGCACTTGTATTCGCATTCTTTCAGATAACAACCTGTTGAGCGGGAATATATTCTGTTATACTCGAGCAGTAAGGATATTGGATGTATTTTTTGAGATTCTAGATTACAATTCCTCGTGTCTACAATAACATTAGATCATCTTGGCTCGTCCCCCCCCCCCAGATGAGCAGTATTTTAAAACTTGAGCCGATACAGAGGTACCAAGGAAGGTCATGCAGAAGATATTTCAGCATCATGTTCGCAGATGGCTATACTAGCGATGTTTCCTCAACTTGTTCTGTTGAGTTCATCAAAATTTTCATATGAACCTTGGGATAAACGTCACATACTTACGGATCGTTTCATCTTCTCACAGCAAAAATCATATTATTACATCTTTTGCATGAACCTTGGAGTCTTCCTATCTCAATTCGAATTCCAAGAGTACCCTCATGTCTACGGTAAATCAACATTTCCGATGAATGATGCAACACTCTCGTGAGAACACTTCAAATGTTATTGCATACCAATTCCCTCACAAGCATATTCACACATGTCATAGAAATACAGCTCTATTGTACTCAAATTAAGTCAGATCAGGTCTCTCAAAGTTCTCAGAGTCACGTGGCTCATTATCAACTATTTTCGTCACCGTTATCGAACATAATGCATTCTGAATTCTCTATCATCCACTGTGACTAGATCAATATAAACTTGAGTTTTATTAATATCTCTAGTGACCACCGAATTTTTCTAAATGTGGAACACATCTCTCCTCGGATTATTTTCCATTGATTCGATCGAGATGTTTCAGAAGTTTGACTCTTGGGTACTCTTTGTATATGGATCATCAATTGACTTTGGGTTATACTGAATTCAAAAACTGCCCTAGCAATCTCTCTGATCACGATCACACTCAGAGCTTGATACTCCGAAAAATCTCAAGCCTTCAAGATATCTGGACTTCAAATTTCATTCAATAAGATCTCCGAATATTTTCGCTGTACACTGCCGGTCAAAAGTTTGAGGACACCCGACATATATATTCCAATTTTGTGAGTGGATCCACGAGTCTTTATTTGACAAAAACGGACTTTATCAGAGCTCATTTTGAAGGTCTTTCCACGTCCCTCAAGATGACATTATTCATTTCCATCAGTACGAATCTAGATTCTCCCAATTTGAGCTTGTAAAATCGACAATTTTGATGATTCTTGGGAGAATCTCCTGACTCCGGTAGCTCAAAGGTACAGACATTTTTCGGAATAGATCTGAAAGGCTCTGAAAGCACAAGTCTGGAGATTTAAAATCCGTTTCCCAACATCCTTCTACATTACTTCTTCTCCGAGCTATGACATTTTCTGTGAAGACAGATTTTTCGTAACAACTAACACTTAAATCCGAAAAGATAAAGAAATGCGTTTGAAGGAGAATATATTCTGTGATCCTGGTATTTATCTTCCATATCATGATAAAAAAAACGAGGAACCTTTGGCACATCCCCAAAAAAGTAAGTTTCTTCGTCATTTTTTAACAAGGGTGCTACTTTTTCTCTGGGAAAACTCTCCTCAGAAAAAATATCATAGCTCGGAGTACAAATAACGTGGACGAGTGTTGAAGAACGGATTTTAAAGCTTTTCCGGAATATTCGTGTACCTTTGAGTTGCCGGATCCTGGAGATTCTTCCAAAAATCATCGAAATTTGTACTTTTTCAAGCTCAGATTGGGAAGATCCAGATTTATACTGATAAAAAATGAATAATGCCATCTTGAAGTACGTGGAAAGGCCTTCAAAATGAGCTTAATCCTTTTTGGTCAAGTGGAGCCTCGTAGATCCACCTACAAAGTCGGAAAAAAATTTTGAGTGTCCTGAAACTTTTGACTGGCAGTGTATTTCCTGTGAGCTATGTTACATTGACTTGCCGATATGACCAACCATAAGGAATAGTGGGTGATCTTTATGAGCTTCATAGTTACAGTCACTTAATAAACTCACCATGAACGCTGGAAAGTTGCATCATCAAACATAATACAAACACTGATAAAATCGCAAGGAGTTTCATCTTGGTTCGTCTTAATAGGTCGCAGGAAAATAAAAATCTGAAAAAGGATGATAAAACTATACGAAATTTCTTACAGAGTAGTGTGCAAAACATTACGATGAGACCATGAATATAGTTGGCGAAAATATTAAACTACATGCGTATACTTAGACCAGTTCATAATGTTATTCGAAGAACAATCTTGAAATGTATCCATTACCCTAAAGATCAGCGATTTCTATTGTCAGAACTTGGGTACGTCTGACGATCACATGCTTCTTATTTGTTTTATAATACAATCATGGAACCCCTGTCGGGGATTGACTTCGTGACATTGTTGCATTTTATTGAAAGTAGATGTTTATTTGACTCTTGACGGCATTACCGAAAGGCAGTAAATTTTTATGAGCTTAAGAGCTCGGCTCTCACGATTGTTTGTTGAATTACGCGATCATCGTGAGCGAGTTGCCATCAACAGAAAAGTATATTTTTAGCCCGTCAGTAGTTCATTTCGATTAGCGAGGCTCAGAAAAACTTCTATTATAGCGAGCTTTAGGCCTCAGAATGATTGATGTATGCTTAATCCCAGTTCACTCATGATCAAAAATGATATCTAGATGGAAGACTATATTTGATGAAAAACGATACGTAACGAGTAGTCATCTGCCATTGCAGCCAACTCTTGATTTAGTCTTCCACAGTTAACGTTCCTGATTCTCTCGGTGAACACTGAACCACTCAAAATTTCCACTGCAACAGTGAAAACCGGAATTCCACTGCAGATTGCGAGAGGGTACAAACGCACGATTTTGCATCAATAAAAAAATAACTTTTAGAATTTTATCAGCTCAACATTCATTCGCGAGATCCTCACAAATTTCCGCGGGTCCCACCAGTGGGATCCGCAAAAATTCCAATCGTACAATGGAGATTAAGTGGGTGATCGAACCACCGGAACCACCTAAATGAGTGATCCTAAGATGTATCATTCAGCTTTTTGGGAGCATTCATTGATTCCTCGGTATCATTTGGATGATGTGCGAGTATGGCCTGAACTGAAACCTCCCCTCTAGTATGAACCGCGGAGTGCGATTGTAGTCTACGCAAGTATGATGTTCTACCATCGTGAATCCAGAAGATGAAAGCTCTTATCCGAGACACTCTTCAATTGTTCTGAAAATATGAAGATCCTTATACACGGTGAGATGAATTTGATTGAAGAGAGAGAAATTGCAGCTGCAATGTCAACCATTCACTCGGTTGGCCTCAAGGTAGTTTCGCGTCTAAATTCCTGATTACTCGGCTGCATGTTTCTCAAATCACGCGTATGTGGGCTCATTTTGTAGCCATCCATATAAGTTTTCGAATGAGCTGAATGACGTTGTAAAATATCCAAAAGGGCTTGATGAAGTCACCATTCACTGGCTATTTTTGTGAACCTCGTTGGCATTTTTGCGAGAACTGAGTTTTCATCAAATAACTCATACAAATTAAGTCCAATACTAAAACTGGCGTGCATATATGTCCTTGGTCTCATATATAATGAGTTAAAACTGCAACATGAGCCAATGACTGTTTCTCCGTCATTTGGTAAACACTATGTACAGCCCGGACAAAAACGGGTACCATCCGTAGGACCCATCGCACACAAAAGAGAACACGCGGGTCTCACCGATCGGACCCATCGCAGCGAACGCGTTGACCTCTGACCCGTAAATTACATTGATGATTGATGGGCAATGTTAAGACGACGATTACCGTAAAATTGTCGACCAAATGATGCAAAAATTACTATTCGAAACAAATTCCATGATGAACAGTACTAAGGAGGAGGCTGACAAAGGTTTGTGTCACAGATTTGGCTGAAACTTTCGGAAAAGTCATTTGAACCAAAAAATGGTATCTTGAAAGGCACTTGCCAACGCTCAGAGCTCCTCCACCTACACCACATGACATCAGCATTGCTTCTTTAAACCCACGCTTGGAAACGATATGAAGTAGAATTCTGTTATAACGAGCAAATTTTGAAAATTTGGTTGGTTTGTGTACCAAGTCAATGGAATCAGCCTCGGTTATAACGAGACGAATTCCGCCCAAATTTGGATTTGGACCTCTGCTATAGCGAACAGATACGAATTCAACACTACGGAATGGTGAATTCGAGAGCAAGGCACTAAATTGTAAAAAAACAGGTATCATCATATTGAAACTAGTAAAATCGACACAAGCAACATAAAAACTAATGAATGGAAAGCTTTCGCGCTAAGAGGACAAAATAATGCGGAATTTTGTAAGATCTGCGGTGTGAGCAGTTCAACGATTTCAACAATCTTGAAGATTATAACAACTCCCATCTCAATAATGAATATATTGATAATGAGTTATTCACCCATGAATAGTTGAAAAACGTTGTTACAAATGTAATCTTCGAGCCAAAAATAAAACATTAATCTCTGAATTCACGAAGGATACAATCTTGTGGCTCGAGATTATGATGTATGTGCTCAATACTGATATTTCCAAATCGGCATTGCATTTTGTATTTATCTTTTTGACTGCGAATCTATATCTATGTACACTAGGGTGGTCCTTATTTCCCAAGTTTCACAGATCCTTTCTCCCCCCCCCCTCTGGATACCTTCTTTGAGCCGAAAAAACATGGGGAAAATTTTCCCCGAGCCCCTAGAGAGTGATTTAATAGTGCCTCAAAGAGCATCTTGCTTTGAAACTCAAGTAAAAATAACGCTCTTTGTGATTTTTCTGTCCCTATGTTCGAGCTCTTGAAACTCAGTGTTTTTCCGCGAATGTAAAAGTGGGGATACATGTTCACACGTAAAATTTGATGCTGAATCGAATTTCATCGTGACATTTGAACTAGGATGCCACCCAATACTCGTAAATTGCGTTTTCCGACGCGGAAAACATTTTTAGCGCGACTTTTTCATCTCATTCGAGTGTCTCAGGCGTCACTTACTACCTCAAGATTAATCTAAACCACCTATTTTCATGTAAAAAAAGACGCTGAATTAGAATCCATCGTTATTTCCTGGGTATAATGTCGCCCAACGTGAGGAAAATGCGTTTTTCCACCGAGAAAGCGCCTTAAGCGAGTCTTTCACGCCCGAACGCGAGTGTCTTAGGCGTCACTCACTCTCTCGAGATCAATACGAACGACCTAATTCCATGTAAAAAAACACGCTGAATTAGAATTTATCCTTATTTCCTAGGTATAATGTCGCCTAACGTGAGAAAAATCTGCTTTTCCACCGAGAAAGTACCTTAAGCGAGTCTTTCACGCCCGAATCGAGTGTCTCAGGCGTCACTCACTCTCTCGGGATCAATACGAACGACATCATTTCATGTAAAAAACCCGCTGGATTGGAATCCATTGTTATTTACCAGGTATAATGTCGCCTAACGTGAGAAAAATGTGTTTTCCCACCAAGGAAGCTACCTAAGCTCATCTTTCACGCGGGAATCGAGTGTCTCACACTTTCTCGAGATTGATCTTAACGACCTGATTCCATGTAAAAAACCACGCTGAATCAAAATTCATCGTTATTCCTTAGGTACAATGACGCTCAACGTGAGAAAAATCCGTTTTTCCACTGAGAAAGCACCCTAAGCGCGTCCATCACGCGGGAATCGAGTGTCTCAGGCTTCACTCACTTCCTCGAGATCGATCTTAATGACCTGATCCCATGTGAAAAACCACGTTCAATCGAAATTCATCATCATTTCTCAGTAACAACGATGCCTAACGTGGAACAAATGCGTTTTTCCACCCAGAAAGCATCCTAAGCGCATCTTCCACCCCCGGATTGAGTGTCTCAGGCGTCACTCACGCTCTCGAGACTAATGTGAATTGACCAAAATGTCTCTTCCATTCGATTCGAGGGTCTCAGCAGTCACTGACTCACGTAGGAATGGTCAGAACGTTCCAAATCCATGCCCAATCAGAGTTCACCATCATTTCTTCCGTAAAATTGGTCCCTGTAAAGAGACCTAAGGGAGAGTTCCTGCCATAATCGAAAAACTGTCTCACTTGGTCTCATATGGGATTTTCGGGACCCGTGACAAACTCTCTCCACAACCATTCCTAAAGGCGCTCACTGTCGTATGAAGATCTAGGCTGAATCGAATTCATCAATGGCGTCTTGTTGAAATTCACTTCCAATAAGCGCGAGATAAAAGTATCTCATACGAAAACGTCTATGCACTCTGGCCGCCTAATCCAGAAAGAGATCAATCGGGCTTACTCTAACCCAACCCTCACGGGTGAGGTCCCTATCTCACGCGAAGATTGTAGCGCCCCTTGCTCGTGCGTTGCGGCCGGTCATCGAACCAAACCTTACACGCTTCGCAATCCTAGCATTTTATGTGAAAATGGGATCCTATGGCCGCTCCAGTAATCCAGGCCCTGCTCCCAGCCTTTTGTCAGCGTCGATTCACGTCGGTCGTTTTGGCAGTTAACGACGAGCAACGTCAAGCTGTCATGAAATTTTAGTGAGTTGCGGATAAGTAGGTCCCTGGGGAACCGATCGAGATTTTGGAATCACAATGCTTCCCTAAATTACTCTCTGGTATACTTTCAAGTCTGAATCCATGTCGAATCTGACTATACAAAAAAGTCTTCTGCTGTGACCATGATTTCCAGAGCCAAACTATACCAGAATAGTATATTATGATACAAGGGCGCAAACGATGGTTTTCGCAGTTCGAGTGACTTTTTTAGGCCCGAGCCGCAGGTGAGGGTCTAAATAGCCATGAGAAGGAGGAAATCATTGCGCCCGAGAATCATATTATGTTTTTTGATCTTCTGTGAGCAAATGGAAAGCGAAAAACAGTGTGCAAATTACTCATTTGCGCACAGACGATCAAAAACCCAGTTACATTACATACAGCTAAGTTTAACGAGGGATAAAAGACAGTATCCAGATGCAAGCAAGATGACCGTTCTGAAAAAGATGAGGATCGAAGAGGAAAGATCTTCATAATTTGATGAGTGGAAGACTCGGGTTATGTTGTTAACTTGAGTCACTCGATATCTCCACTCTTGTTTATAAATGCATCTCCCTAGTCAAAGCGTGATAAAGAGTATCGACTATCCCATCCGAATCAGATACCGTGAATTTTTTTTCCAGTAGATGCCTGAAGTGTAAATCCTTTTGACTCATGATATCCCTATTTGTGTCGAGTGTCAAAATGTTCTGGTGGAGAATGATGACTGAGTTCTTTAAGAATCACAATGGTTTGTAGGGACTTCGAGCTGTCTCTCAAACTGACCTGGTTGATTCCAGACTTTTTATGAATTTTACCCAGGAATTCGTCATTTTTCGTGGATTTCGGTGCATTCTGGAGGAAAAACGGATTTTTTCACGTTAAGCGTCGTTGTACTCGGGAAATAACGATGAATTTTGATTCAGCGTAGATTTTAACATAAAATCAGGTCGTTCAGATCAGTCTCGAGAGAGTAAGTGACGCCTGAGACACTCGATTCCCGCGTGAAAGATGAGCTTAGGGTGCTTCCTTGGTGGAAAAATACATTTTTCTCACGTTAGGTGACATTATACCTGGTAATTGGAGCTGGATTCCAATTCAGCGTGTTTTTTACATGAAATTATGTCGTTCGTATTGATCCCGAGAGAGTGAGTGACGCCTGAGACACTCGATTCGGGCGTGGGAGACCCGCTTCAGGTACTTTCTCGGTGGAAAAACGGATTTTTCTCACGTTAGGCGACAGTATACCCAGGAAATAAGGATGAATTCTAATTCAGCGTGTTTTTTTTACATGAAATTAGGTCATTCGTATTGATCTCGAGAGAGTGAGTGACGCCTGAGACACTCGATTCGGGCCCGAAAGACTCGCTTGAGGGGCTTTCTCGGTGCAAAAACGCATTTTTCTCACGTTGGGCCACATTATACTAGGAAATAACGATGGATTGCAATTCAACGTCTTCTTCTACATGGAAATAGGTGGTTTAGATTAATCTTGAGGGAGTAAATGACGCCTGAGACACTCGGATGAGATGAAAAAGTCGCGCTAAACATGTTTTCCGCGTCGGAAAACGCAATTTACGAGTATTGGGTCGCATCCTAGTTCAAATGTCATGATGAAATTCGATTCAGCATCAAATTTTACGTGGGAACATGTATCCCCACTTTCACATTCGCGAAGAAACACTAAGTTTCAAGAGCTTGAACATAGGGACAGAAAAATCACAAAAAGCGTTATTTTTTACTTGAGTTTCGAAGCAAGATGCTCTTTGAGGCACTATCAAATCACTCTCTAGGGGCTCGGGGAAAATTTTCCCCATATTTTTTCGGCTCAAAGAAGGTTTCCAGAAGGGGGGGGGGGGAGAAAGGATCTGTGAAACTTGGGAAATAAGGACCACCCTAATGTACACGTCCAAGTATATATGTTACCGTGAAAGCCCGAAATGCGTGATTGCCGGGCATTCACTAGTGAATCCTAAAATTCACTGGTCGAGGCCAGTGAATGCTGACATCCACTAGTGAAAGCCTGGAATTTGTAGCTGATCTCGTCAGTGAATCCATGTTCCTGGCTTTCACAAGTGATTGTCAGCATTCACTGACCTCGACCAGTGATTGTCAGAACTGACTGGTCTCGAGCAGTGATTGTCAGTATTCACTGAGCATCGAGCAGTGAATGTCAGTATTCACTGACCCGGACCAGTGAATGTCGGAGATTGGAAGAATTGGGGAATGGAAGTCGAATAAAATGTCAAACACATTGTCTCATTATCCCAAGTTTCCGAGGCAGGTTGGGATATGGAGAAATATCAATTATTCATCAATGAGGAGTTGTCAACAAAGTGTTTTATCAAATACTTGTCGATCTCAGAAATACCTCATAGAAAATAGTTGCCAAAGACAAAAGTTGAGTGACATAAACGTTTCACTTATGATTATTCATGACACACTGCTCATGTTGACACAATTGAGGGGGCGGGTGGGAAAAAGGGGTAACTGCAAAACAGTCATTTCGAGGGAATCAATAAGAACTTGATGAAAACCGCCAGAGGCATACTTGTACGAGTAAACCTGACTGACTTATTGCGAAGAAGATAGCATTCTCGAAATAGCCCAAACCGAGCCGGGGGATGAAATTTGATTCTGAGCTTTTTTCGGCGATTCCAGAGAAATGCAGTTACGCCTTTTTCCTACCCAAGCCCTCAATTGTCTTTTCAATTTTGCGCTCCACGACTTCCTTAGTAGATGAAGGTTGGAAACGTAGGAACTCCTGACCTCATTTGATGGGTGATGAATGAAGAGGCCGTATATTGAACACTATACCTCGATTTTTCCATATTCCAACCGGCCTCGAAAACTTGGAATAATAAGTCGTTGTGTCTGACATTTTATTCGACTTTCATTCCGCAACTATTCCGATCTCTGACATTCACTGCTCGATGCCCAGTGAATGTTGACAATCACTGCTCGAGGCCAGTGAATGCTGACAATCAATAGTGAAAGCCCGAATCATGGACTTACCGACGAGATCAGCTACGAATTCCGGACTTTGACTAGTGAGTATCAGCATTCACTGATTTCGACTAGTGAATCTTAGGATTCACTGGTGAATGCCCAGCAATCACGCATTTCGGGTTTTTACGGTAGCATATATTTCTCTCATAACTCATTTGTTTATAACATTGATCGTCCATTTTTCGAAGTAAAACTGGATTATCTGACATTTTCCAATGTGAAACGATCAATTCATCACTTATTCACATTATACACACGATGATCTAACCATTTTGAGTCAACCTCGGTTATATCGAGAAATGGTTATAACGAGCAAATTCTACTGGTCCCTTATGGAGCTCGTTATAACCGAGTTCTACTGTATAGATGTCCAAGAAATAACAATGCATGTGTCATAGTTCAGAGCTCAAGAACGTTTGAGCTCTTAGTACAACTCTGGATACCATCTTAAATTCCAAGAAGATCAGCCAAAGCCGTGACCCGTATCCTTAGCATCGCATCGTTATCGTGGAAGAAGTTTCTTTTTATTATAATACCTACTAAAAATAGAGACTTTCTACAGATTGAATAGAGTGATGAGCATGAAATTATCAAATACCATCTATTTCAGTAGGGGAGACTTCTCAATAGCTGTGACGTAAATAGAAAATTGATTGAATATTTGTCCCATATTTCATAGCAAATGAAATGATCATTCTCCCTCATGAGAAACGAAAATTTTTCTTGAGAAGCTCCCTCAGAGCAGAATGATTGAAAAATTCTTTTGGAGCTATAATGCCAGCCAGAACAAAGTGAATTACCATCGCACTGTCATCCAGTATCATTCAAGTTTCAGTTCTGACTTATATCTAGTTATATGTCTAGAAGAGCCCAGATGGACGAAAAAGGTAGTAAGCATGTCCAGAATCAAGTCTTCTTCATTGGTCCTCATCATAGGGTGGTTTGAGCTTGCATAACCCAATGAAACACTTATCTTCAGCGCTAGCTGATCATTATGAACTTTTTACCGTGCATGTCCTCCGATGAATATTGGATCTATATCAGCGAGGTTCTGATTTTTCACAGCTGTCAAGTCACCAACATTGATCTCCATCCAATAAAATTCTGATTTTTCTGATTAGGAAAGAATATCTCTGAGCATTTTCTACGACACCTCTATAATTTGGGCGCCTGTCTATCATAATTGGGCTTGACCAGAACCGGAGGAGCCCCGAAAGGAGGCCAAATTGGACAGCTTTCACCATACATTGTCAAACAATTTCATGAAGTACGCTTGCTGAGGTGGAAAGTATTTGATGAGAATGAGGATAGATACCAGGTATAAGGATGCAAGAATCTGCATGACTGTGATTGATTTATTCAAATTTCAAAACTCATAAGATCACTCATAGTATGAAACTCCAAGGATTTGATGCTTTTCAGGGGGAGTATCTACCACATTGGCAAGATCCATTCTGGCACTGAGGCGTCTCATTAGGATATTTCTGCCTGCATGCTGGTCCACAGGTGTAACTCACATCATTCTTGGTACAACCTGCATATATATACAAATATATTGAAGTTAAAGGAACTAATCCTCAAAAGTTCGGTCAATGTAGATGTTACGGGCATTTTTCGAATCTGAAACTGGTGAGACCATAATCGATTGACTTTATGCGTCAATTTTATGACCAATGATACCCATGGACTGTGGAAATAAAGTATCGTAAGAAACAATTGGGATAATATTGCGAATTGAATCATACTGAAAGATAGCTTTTCTCGTGAAAATTTCAGTCAACTGCGCTTATATTCTATTTGTGGGCGTATTCGATGTCTCAAAGCCTGAATAGATCAAAATATTCCTCCGGAGAAGGGTGATCTGTCAGGTCCCCCAACTATCATAACGACAACGGACAAGTAACACCGACAAGAATGTGCTTCTTCAAACTCAAAAAGATAGATCGAAATTGGCAGATGGCTATGTGGCACCCGGGCAAAGTTTAGAAGTCGAAGAAATACGAATGAATATCCACTAATCTAATGCTTATTGGGATAAATATGTCACACATTGATCGAAATGCTATTTCCAGTATCTTATTGGCAAAGTGATATAATAAGTCGTGACATAACATCTAGTCAACTTCATAGGTGAATGTCATAAAATAGAATACATATTGATTCTCTGTTACATTTTGAGATTAGGATGACAAGAATTTAGCATTGATATAAATTCTCGATTGCTCATTGAATTCGCTCGAATCCATATCAAATCCACCACTTGCAACTACATTCCTACATATAAAATGAGTCTAACTTCTGCATTGTATATTTGCAAAGTTGTCAAACGACTTCATCGTTTTATAATGATATATGATGATTCATCCAAGCCATTTCTCCGAGCTAGATCACACTCATAAATGGATTTTTCATATCTCAAGCCGTTGATATATTTCAGAATCACATTAAATATCTTCCTGAGTATTCAACCTGTTAAGCTTCTACTCTTGTCATTCAATGAAATTTTGAAAAACGTCTGAAATACTTCATTTGTGATATATCACATTTGAGTGCTGAAAGACTGCCTTAAGGCAATTACGGTCCCACTTTTAAACATTAGAATCGCAAGGACACTATCAACTTACCTGCTGCATGAACACTGAGAAGTTGAGTGACAATACATAAGACGAATACTGATAAGATTGCAAGCAGTTTCATATTTATCGATTGTAGTACGTTCGAAGGGAGAAAAATCTGAAATGATAACCAGACAACATGAAAATCCATGAAAGTGGCGGGCTTCAATTTGTAAAAGTCACCAGAATGCTTTCCAGAACATCGTATCGTAAATAAAATTGCTCCTCACAAGTAATGTTCTCATCTGTATCAAATCATTCAGCAACAACACTGTACAACGAAATTCTGAATGTCACATCGGCCGGACCATGATTCCTTTACGTATTTTCTGACGCTGAAACCGAATTACGCCAAAACGTCGGGATTTTTTTTCAATCGCAGACCGTTTGTCATCCAGAGGTTTCTCCCACGTAAACAGGAATCCAGACGCATAAATTCAAAACAGAGCACTTGATCATGTTTGCATGATCATTTTGCATCGGAGAGGCATATTTGGATACCCCGCGCGAATGAGAATTTTTCCTAGTGATTTTTGAACAAAAACTATCGCAAGAACAGATCTTTCCACATGTTTTGGTGGTCGATCACATATGTTTTCCCAATGATGCTCGTTGCTCGGCTCGTTGCTCAAAATTCGCTAGGAGAAAAGATTCCATCTTCCGCGAGGTATCCCAATATATTCCCCCGGAGCAGAATAACCGTCCATACACAAACGCGTGCTCCGTCTCATGCGACCTCGTCAGGATTTTCGTCTACATCAAAGAAACCTCTGAATATCGATTTTTCTAAAAAGAGTCCTGACGTTCTGGCGTTATTCAAGAGCTATTTTCGGTTTCAGAGTAAAAAATACCGAAAAAATCATGGTCTGGTCGATGTAACATTCCAACCCCAAAATTTCGTCGTACAGTGCAATAGCTCTTTCTTCGATGAAACAGTAATCGGCAAGGAAAGTTGTTACCACGTTGACTCGTGGTTTCATAATTGTGACTCTACGTGGCGCTCAATTTCCGACTTTCAGTCAAGTAGCTCAAATTTTTCCACATCATACAGGAAATTCTTCCCGATATTCTATACGGCTCAATTACGGATCAAGCACGATTTGAAGGATTCCGGTGGAGGATGAATGGAGTAAATCATCATGAAATCGAAAGAAAAGCTGGGCGAGACAATTTCATCCATGAAACATTGATCTGGATCTTTTCGATTCAGTATAAATATGCTCCTGGAATCCCTCCGAAAATAAGAAAACTGCATGTGCACTTACGTTCCTCTTCCTCGTCTTTAAGCCTCACCGAATACTATCTTTGACCTGGCAAGTATCGACTGTATATCCACCAACTAGAGAATCAAACGCCAATCGGATATCAGAACCTTATATACCTGCGTTGGGTCGATGTACGACATTCAGGTTACCATACCTACAAAACCGCTAATGAGCTAGAGATGAATCATATGCACGTGTTACTTTATTGACACGTCCAACAATGTGGAATTAAATTAAAAATCATTCCATCAGTTCCCAATTTAACATAGACAGAATTTATTCACAGTCATGCGCTCCAATTTTAAATCTGGGGCACTATTCTTAGAAATCTACGGTTACGAAGCTCACGTGCCGCAAAACGAGTTATCTCAATAACCACATTTATGTAATGAGACTAATTAACTGATAAAATTTAATTGAGGTTCAATTCAGAAACTAATCGAAAAATTCCATGACACCGTAGCCGTAATCTCTTGATTGCCGTGATTGGAAATCAGATAATTTTTCGTGAAACTCTCGTAGAGACCTAGACAATCAGAAGTAGCCTTCTTCAAAAATTGAGTCAACAATCTTATTCCCCATTGAGATCGTCATGAGTCAGTTCCTCGTAATCAAAAGTGATGTTAATTGCTCTTATTCTGGGTTGCAGGAGCTAATCAAACGCTTGAATTTCTGGCTTGCAACTAATTTGATTGATGCATATAGCATCAAGATTGCTCGAAAACTCTCTTAATCGGGCTTCTAGAATAAAATTTCCTATTATTTGGATTTACATGGTCGAAATCTTGGATTCTTCTTGGAAAACCCTGGAAAATTACCTTCATCCGAGCAATATCAGTTGTTAGGTCCCTGAGGTTCATAATGAGTCTAGCAAAATAGTCGTTTCAGTGTCCAACTTATGTCATTGCTGTGAACGTGAGTGATCAAACTTCTCATGATTCTTCTCCTTTCCATTCGAAAAATCGGGGCTTTGAAGGCCCATGCAGCTCCAATGTGGTGATACTATATTGATTCAATCTGATTATTGTGTCACGACTAATGCAAGCTTTGTAAATGTTCTTTAATACTCGTAGTTGATACGTTTGAGACCTTTCCGGCATAGCCTACCAGAGATGGTGAGCGACTGTATCCGACTTTGTTTATCCGGCCTTTTCTGACCGACGACTACTGCCAGATATCACTCGTGTACATCAGACCCCGTATTGTTAGGGCATCTGAGATGCACCTGAAGCTTGACCTGAACTCATCATTCAAGGGATCAACGGGTGAATCTGCTTTCAGGAACAGACTCACCTACTCTCAGATTGGGAGGCCTCATTTGGATAACTGGAGATTACGATGTATTAGTGTACTGTGTGTATTTGTCATCTCTTTGCTAACCCGTGAAGCAAAGGAGAAGTTTTTGGCACTAAAAAAAGACTATTTCCCAAGTTTCAGCCAAATTCGTGATCCGGTTGTGATGACCTCTCCTGGTCAGTAGCTGTGAATTTTGGATCTGGGATCTTTCTTCAATCCCATACTCATTCTTGAAACCATTAGTGTTACGCAATGAAGAACTTCTGTCATCCTTATCACAGAGAACATCCAAACATATCGTCGATTTTATTCGAAAAATTATGAGACAAGAGCTTTTACAGCAAATACAGAACTATTTTATTGGAGAGGTCGATCCTGCCAACCAACTTTTTCACAGTTACATTCATTTTTCACGCATTTACCAAGGGCTCTTAGCGACTTGCAATAGTATCTACAATCTTTCTCATTACAATATTCTTGTTTGTGTGAAAATAATGAGGTATCACGATCTTGCCAGCCACTTTTTTGACAGACGCATTCGTGTTTAATGCAAATTCCCACAGCTTTTTGCAATGAGCACTTCTTCTTGCATCTTTTCTCGTCACAATCTGCCACAGAAAGATTTTAATAAGAAATTTTCATAGAATTTGCTTCGAAATTTGAGGTATTTCCTGTGCAGATTGCCCACGGGTAAGATATTTCGTAATTTTATTTCATGAATATCAGGATAACATTCCACAATTCTATGTGATCATCATTATCGAATGTCAGATATCAGTTTTGATGAAACAAGGTACTCTTAATTCTTGATGGATCATCGTATCGTAAAAATACACATATCTTTACTTTTTCCAGCTGTACACTAAATCTAACATTGGTATTCATAGTCGTCGTAACCCGACAGTTAAGAATTTGTCCGCAGATTAGGCACTGTAATCGGCGTGGCAAACGAATAAACCATAGACTGTTCATTCCTCTCACACTGTCCCAATGCAGCAGAACATCGCAGACTTGAACTCATTTTTTGTCCACGCCAATTATGCAGGGCCTGATCCGCAGATCGATTCTTAGCTCTGGGGTAACAACGACTATGAATACCAGTGTCATAAAGTAGATCATGGTCTGCTAACTCAGATTCGTAAAGGTAACAATAGAAAATGAATGTTGATCCATGAACATGAAATTTTTCAGACAATACAAGATCTTCCTCTTATACTTGTAAATACTTCACTCATATAGCTACTCGATATTTACATTATGCTCAAAAACTCACATTTTCCTCCATGAACGAATGATACCAATACCAATACGTAAATCACACATATGGCGAGATAAACTAAGACTTTCATATTGATCAAGCAGGTTATTCGCGGTCAAAAGGTATGGATAATTCTATGCTATTTTCAGCTTGAGACAAAATTCACTCTCCTGGCGTGGAAAAAAGTCACACGAAACTATAACTTCACACTGATGAAATCAAAAGAGCAGTATAGCTAGACCGTGTTCTGTTCTAGCGCCGAGTTACATATTCAAATCCTTATCTATCTAGAAATGATGCCAATGATATTCAGAAACTATAATTGATTTCTCGCTGTCTAATTCTGGCATTAGAGGAGTGAGAGGTATATGACCTCAATTGACATAATCCGAATAGCTTAGCCGATAAATTCGTCATAATCAGCTGTAAGCAATTTCAGATCACCATAAGTAAATATATCTCACAGAACATCACCCGACGTTCACTTTTTCTAATTAAAAATTCATTGCCATTGTGAGGAGTGACCAATGAGATACAACATCAATAAAAACCAACTGTTGAAATCCGATTCCTAAATTTTGCAATGTAATATATGAAAGCGGTACCTTAGCAAGTTTCATCTCTGCCAGAATCACAACAAAAAGTGAAATTGTCTAATTATCATCAATAGAAACATTGCAAAAGATCAATTCATTGCTCATTGGATAATTTCGAACCAAAAGTTGGAACCAATGCCATACACACAATTTTATCCAAATAAAAGAACAACCCAGACAACGTATCAATAACTCTTGAAGCAGATATCATCTACCAAAGGCAAACCATTCATTGAGAAAACCAAAAGAAAAAGGCAGTATCCGTATGACAACCAACCAAACCCCAACCACTGCTTTGATTCGAAACACGTTACTAACTGCCATAGCAATCTCGAGTCAAAAATCGAGACGTCAATTGGCCTACGTATATTCTACAGATACGAATAGAATCTATTGCACAACTGACGTTAGCCACGCCACTGGAGCGATCGTTAGGACAAAACGTTGCCTTTGATCTCGTCACGATCGACTCGTCGATGCTCGATTCGAACGGATCGTTTCTATAATACCACAGTCCATAACGATGTGTCCCGCACGAGTTTGGATGATGGTTTTGGCCTTCATCTAACTGTGTGTGTGTGTGTGTGTAGGTTGGGCGTTTTGTTACGCCCGCATCGTCTTGTCAAAAGCTTTTGCTGACCGACGGGGTGGAGAAAAGAAAAGAAGACACAAAGAGAAAAGCAGAAGCTGCGAATCTTGATGTTGGTTCAGAGCTTGAGGGCATAAGGATAAAGTTTGAGAGTTTGTCGCTGTGATGTTGTGAGGAAACATGAGCCAAGATTGCCGTGGTCATCCGTATTGTAGAAGTCGTTGTTGAGGCACGTTTCTTGGAAAGGGTAGTTTTGGTTAGGGGTTTCGAGATGTAATAGACAGGGGTAGCAATTCTTTGAGGGTATTCTTGTATCCATGATTAGCATCAGCTGATGCAGATTCAATATGTATTTGATTGATGACGAAATTTTATTCTGATTTTATCTTAATTGATCACGTTCCGATGTTTGAAGTATCGAGATTTGGGAACCTATTCATCAACTCGCCCCCAATATTAGCTTCACTAGCAATAGATATTAGATTATGTTTGTTCAAGTTAGTTAATACAAGTGGTGCTTGTCCTGATTTCCGTTGAATTGAATACAAGTTCTATGTGAGAAACGTAGAGTCTTCTCCGCTTAAGCCTGAGATGAGTCATTAATAGTTTGAGGTGACTAACAAGGGGGGACCACGGGGTCCGGGTCGCCAATCATCCCCAAAATTTTTTCACAGTTTGGTACCATCTAGAATATGAAAAATCTAGAGTAACTCCGTCAAATGGGCCTCCTGTTCAGAGCTACAAGCAAAAACGTTAGCATTACCAGTATATCTATATATATCCCTTTTTAACATGGGCCTATATGAGCAATGTTAATCTCAGTGGCTGTATCTCTGGACAGGAGACCCATTTGACAGGGTTACTCTGGATTCTTTATCTTCTCGATAGTACAAAACTGTTAAAAAATCTTGGGGGTGATTGGCGA
Organism: Eretmocerus hayati; assembly: GCA_029851415.1. NCBI lineage: Eukaryota > Metazoa > Arthropoda > Insecta > Hymenoptera > Aphelinidae > Eretmocerus > Eretmocerus hayati. The sequence goes on from CM056741.1 coordinate 25,612,172, forward strand.
CCCGGCCCCCGTGGTCCCCCCTTGTAAGTCATACGAATTGAATGAGTTTTGTGCTTTCATATGTTATAGGCGAACCCCGTTATCTGTGGATTCAATATCTGGGGTTTTGTATATCTGCGGTTCTATTTTTTGGGACTGCTCCCCGCTATTTGCGGTATAAGACACCGATCATTGCTGGTGGTTTTGATGACGACCAGACATGAAATTTTTTCTGGTAAACAACGAAATCTCAACAACTTTACTTTGTTGAAATTCGTAAAGAAGCGACTTGATTCCAAATTCACCTGAGATTGTTTCCAATGAATTTCGATCAAAATGGTACCTCCAGAGAGGGATGGAAGTGTCTTGGAGAATGAGGGAAACGAGACGGTGGAATTGTTAGAAAGTGAAACTGAGCTACTCTCAATCGATGATATCGAAATCAAACTGGACTTTTATAATATACAGGGTATTTTAAAAGTTATCCAACCCCCCCCCTCATAAAAACTCGAAAATGGCCCCGGGTATTGAAAAACCCTGAAAATTGTGTCTCCTGAAATTGAGGGGGGAACTCAAAACTGGTCCCAGATTTGACCTTGAATTTGACTTTATGGCCAGTCCGGAAAGAATCCAGAGTTCTTGCCCAATAGATGGCACTTTGATCGGTCTATGCATGCAATGGGATAAAGTCATTGTTTTTGCTCCCAGCACGTAACCCTCTCATTTTTCCCCAGAACGAATAATTCAGGCAAAGCATCACAAAATTATCGATCGAATGAGTCATTCCACGTCGAAGCATATGCATTCTTCCTCAAGAGGATCACAATTTTTTAGCTCGCTAAGCGATGCACCCTGCTCGATGCTCACATTTGTTCACGTGTTTTGTTAACTGGATTTCGAATTTTTGGACGTGGACGGGCTGATTCGATTGGAAATTTCAATACACAGGGGGAATACTATCTGCTTTCGGCTGGAAATGTTACGTTAATGAGTAATGAATAGGGATAGGTGAGGCACCACCGGGTTGGACCATATTATATTCCTTCCACGTTTTTGTCGTTTCCTATTGAACAGAATGTTATGAGATTTTGTATGGCTTCATAAAGTGAGATTCGGAATGCTGGATACTACCTGGGCAACTTATTCAATACCAATAAAAGTGTATAAATGATAATTTCGCTCTCAGAATCATTGCGTGTAGCCACAACCTGAAAGTACGTCGGTGCGTGTCTAGTTGCGGTCCTGCGGGGACTCAGGACTGACCTTGATGGTTTTTTGGGGGTCAAATTGGCATTACGAGATAGGGACCCTCACCTTTGTATCCGGATTCTGCAAGGGCACAAAATTCTACATTCAAATAGGACTTGTTGCCAATTTTCTAGATAACCTCTAGGGGTTATTTGAGGGTCAGTAGTATCTGGACAATAGATCAACGTACCTGAGCTAGTGCGATAGTTTAGTTTGAGAAGGTCCCCCTCGGAGAAGTTGATAGACTTATTTCGACCCTTTTCCTGCGACCTTGAATACCTATACAATATTTATACCTATACAATTGAATACCTATACAATTGAATACAACCTTGACTCTCAAAACTCGAAAATAGCTCCGGGTATCAGAAACTCCGAGACAAGCGTCTCTTAAAATCGAGGGGGAAGCACAAGAATAGACTTAGTTTTGGCCATAAATATGACCTCGAATGTGACTGATGGTTCTTCGGGGCTCAAATAGAGTTTTTCAAATGAAAACCCGTCTCTCTCACTCGGGGTCCTAAAAATTTGACAAGTTTTGTGCCAAGATATGATTCTCCACTAATCGCGTCAATGACCCTCGAAGGTCATTTTAAAGTCACAAATCTTTTAATAGTAGTTCAACGTGTCGGGACTGAGGCAATTGTCTGGATCAGGGTGTTATTCTCAAAAGGAATCCCAGATTCCAATCAATCTCTGACCTGTGACCTTGAGCGTATCCTTGACCCTTGTTAGATGTCGAATCGAATTTATCGAACGGAAAACCTTACTTTCGACTCTGGGCCTTGGAAAAATGACAAATTTTGAGTCCCGGTATGAGTCTCTCTTCAATGCGCGGATGACCCCCAAAGGTTCTATTCACAGATTTGTGACCTCAAAATGACTCTTGAGAACCATCATCGCGATTAGTAGAGAGTCATATCTTGGACCGAAACTTGTCACATTTCCAGGTCCCGGAGTCAAATACAGGGTTGCCCATTTGAAAAATTCGATTTCACTTCCAACAAAAAGCTTGTCTAAGAGTAACTTTCCCAAAGTAAACTATCGTGCTAGTTCTGGTACGTTAATTCACCGTCGAGATACTTTTGGCCCCAAAATTACCTTCAGAAGTCATCTAACAAATAGGCAAAAAGTCCTATTCGAACTCATAATCCGTGCCCTTCCAGAATTCGGAGTCACATATAAGGGTTCCCGTTTCAAAATACCAACCAGACCTCTAGAAAATGATCAAGGTCACATTCAAGCTCCAATCCGGAACCTTTTTGAGTTTCCTCCTCGATCTCAGGAGACACGTGTACCGGAGTTTTCCAATACCTGAGGCAATTCTCAATTTTCCCGGAAGGGGGGGGGGGAGTCGGAGGGAATGACTTCTGGGACATCCTATATAATTCATTTTCAAATAGACTCGATTATCATCAAACAACATGAAGTGAGATGATGTGAAATGGAAAATTCCACATCCCTCTCGGATCCCAAATCCTGGAAATGCTAAATGTATAACGTAGGGGATACGCGAGTTTACAGAAACTTTTTGTTTGATCCGAATCACGGAATCGCCCAAAATGCCAATTTCTCCCCCCCCCCCCCCCCCCTCCCCGATTAGAAGAATGAGTCGACGTCTACCAATTTCCTCATTCAAATGAATACCACCAATTTTCGAATATGAATAAAAATAGCTATACGGAAAGCCACTATCCAACCAACTCTATTCAAGGGTAGAAATCGACATCCCACAACCACTACACTCCTTCAGACAAGTATGCCTCGATCTCTCTCTCTCTCTCTTTCGTCTCGACTCGCATTATTATGCAATAAACAGTTGCGTCTCGCTGTTGAAACACCTCTCACCAAAGACAATTAATCTAAATGTCAGCGGGAGTTAATTTATACGGCTATCGGGGCGCCGTTTGTCACCACGTGGTCTCTGCACGCTATATATGCGCGTTATCTCCTTCGCGTATTCCCCGTGGGCCAGATATGCGGTTGCTTTTCTCTACCCTTAGATCAAATATACAACAGGAGCATTCTCTTACGCGGGATCTATCAACCCTTCAACGCGGATTTTCTATCGCTGTTTAGGTCTGTCTCGGCTGTCTTGCTTCGTTTGTAGGCTTGGGTGCAGGAAACTTAATTAGTTTTACGGCTCTTTAATGTGGGATATATCGCTTGGTGTCGGTTATTCATACCCGTGGGAGCGCCAAGTTTTCGAACATGCAAACTTGATTAACGATGCCCGAGCTTGCGAACTTTATGACTTTTATATGGAGGTTTTTCTTTAGAATGGAAGCTCTGGATGTGGTGTCGATTATTATCATGTCGAAGTTGGGTGGAAGTAGGCGTTGATTATTAGTTCAATCGTTTTATGACTTGATTCAATTTTTGAGCGGGAGATAAATTTTAAGATAAATCTTTATGTAGATATCAATTCACCTTTGGAGTAGTGATATTCATATGATTGGTCACTGAGCCCATTTGAATTTACAGTACTGTAGCCTTCATCTCGAAGTAAACTCCATTTCTATGAAAAAGAACCACGACTCAAGTGGTACATTAAAGAATTTGGAATGATATCGAAGTTTTGAAAGTTCATACTCTCGATTGGATGGAATCATTTCCGGAATCGTTTGAGAGTAAAACATCTGTAATCTTAGTGGGTTATCGTCCGAGTTGTCGGCATTAGATATACCATACGGATCGGAGAGACATGTGGAAATATCTGTCAGTGATGATTAGGTGATAATTCAGGGAATAACAATAGGCATGAATTTACTTGGTCAGTCTTGACATTTCTTGAACAATCTCTCGAAAATCAGGAGGCTGAACATCCCCTCACTTTGGTTTCTCAAGACGAGATAGAGGTTGGAATAAGCGATCCAACTCATATAAACTGATCCTCAATTCCATGGTGATTGTAATTCATCAGACCCATGTATGGCTGGCGTATTATGGAATGATAGGTATGAGATTCTTCTGAATTCATAATGAAGGCATGTATGCATTTAGAAATGAAAATGCACGCCTGGCGAACTGTGAATGTGAATCACCAAAATCTCCATTTTTTGAGCCGAAATTCCATAGCACTCAAAAAATGAGAGCCCAAGCACAACCTCTAAATCCGCAGAGGAATCTCTACGGACCCTGCCCACCACCATTTACCTCGTACAGTAAAACACTCAGAAAACTTTGAATGCACTCCGACGAAAATGAAAATCCCCCCCGAGTAATCCTTCTACACAGTCTGGCCTCTACAACCTCCTACACACTTCTACTCTCTCAACGAATTTTTTTACAGCCGTTATCTGTGTCCCGAGAAACCGCATTTGTGAGACAGCTGAGCATCAAGTTTCGCATCCCAATGAGCTTTCGGAGTTTAGCAAAACCACGGAGATCTAGCTCGCTCACAATTCTGTGAGCCAAGCTTCAGCTCAGCCTTGGCGACGAAAAGCTCACTGGTTTCGGAGCTCGTAAAATTTTTCCACGCTACGGAATTAAGCTCCAGTGCGGATATCTCTAGATGAGGATATTAACCACGTTATATCTATGTCTAGGCGTGGTCTGTATAGAGGGTAGATATTTCTAATTGCGGTTGCGAAACCCGGCTTGCTACCGTAAAATCTTTATTGAGACCGGGACTAGTGGTTCGTCTGACCCTGGATGAATTTAGTGCGTTTGGGATGTGAAATATATTTCATATGAGAGTTCGGAGTGTTGGAGATGTGAAGGATGTGGGCAGTCGACAAAAATTGAATGGATTGACCGGTGTGTGCACCGGATACTTTGTCGAAATGCGTCATGTGTGTGGAGCTTCATTTATGGCAGTTACGAGAATGTCACGCTATAATGGTTCATACTAATCATATTTCTCATGAAGATTCACCAAGATTTTTACGATTCGCTTGACACGTTATGGTCATGGTTATGAGATGAAATTAGATGGTTGAACCATTTGTTCACGGTGCACTGTGCACTCTTGAATCAAGGTGTTTCTTGCCAACAGTAAGCAAAGTCGATGCGAACGAATGTGATATTACTATTCTGAATCGATTATTCTGTACCAAATCAAATGGTTGAATTTATATGGAAAAAACCCAATGAACACAAAATTAAGCAGTATCGGCGTTTTTGAGATAATTTTACCTAAAAATTTCGAAGAATTGGACATGAAATTGTCCCAGACATGTACTTTTAGATCACATATGTTTCATAACCGATAGAAAAGAGATAAGATAATCAAAGTGATAAAAAGACATCGCCAATTCTGAGAACCGATCATGTTGCAATTTTTTTGGAGCAGTCAACAAATTTGAAAATGAGAGTCCTAATCCTGTATATACTTTGTGTCCTATTTTGATTTTTTTGAGGTGTCAATGACAATTCGTCATTCAGGAAGCGGAATTTCATATGCTCATTTCATATGCTTTTTTTGCAATTTTCCGATGTTTGGATCGCAAAAAGTAGTACTCGCACTTCGTTCATGAAGTTTACCGGTTTCACTAGGAAGCGAGGCTGCAACATCATAAACTTGGTACAAAATGTACTATTCTGTATCATCTTGAATCATCGGGGGAATTCATTTATATCCTTATGCAAGATATCTCTCTAAATCGACAGTATGACTATGTCTATGACTATGAGGAACAAACTTCACACATAAAACCACTGACACTTTTCCTCCATTCTGCAGCTCTTGTGTCGTCATCATTGAGTGACCGTAACTCTCCACCCATTTCCTGCGATTGAAAATCACTCAATTGGTGCTCACCTGTGAGTAGTTCCACGCGAAAGCGACCCACGAAAAAGGGTCATGTCTCAGATCCTTTTGTTAACATTCTTATTCGATTCTATGGTATAAAATATGAACTTTCGATACACTGTGCGTAAAAGTGCACTTTGCGCACAGTTTGTCGACTTTTACTCACAGTTTATCGAAATGTATAGTTAGATACACGGGCGTAAAACCTATTATTCGCATTCTCGTGATGATTCCGACCCTCGCCTGCGGCTCGGGCCGGAAACCCATCACTCGGACGCGAATAAAACGTTTTACGCCCTTGTATCGAAATGTACTATTTTCACTACCTCTGGGGTCCCAAAAAAATTTTTTGGTCCCATGGCGAGAATTTTCGAAAATGGAGTAAAATACATTTTCTTAAAATTCTAGCAGCTTTTTTGCACTAAAATGCGAATAAGTCGAGTTTGCTCCCATATAAAGATATGCGGCTCGCGGCATTCGAAAGGTCTTTCAAAAACCTATCAAAATTGCTATTGAAAAGTTGTTTTTGGGGTTATAGGCAGCCTGTACGAACAAAAGTGTAAAAATCACTAAACAGTAAGTTTCTCAGTTGCCTATTTTTTTTCAATTTTTGAAAATCACATATTTGATGTGAAATTTTGTGTTCTTCCAGAAAAAAGTAGTCCCAATTTCCTTTTCCGACGTCTAAGGCCTGTTTCTTCAAATTTTCGCAAACCTATTTTTTAGGCAGGTTGGAATTGTCTGTTCACTGCGCACGCGCAGGAATTTGGACTATTAGAACCAATTCCATTGGAAAGCCAAGAAAATTTCCTTCAAAATGACCACTTGGCAAAGTCAATTTCATCAATTTGGCTCGGAGCTACAACGTTTGAAAGACAACCGAATCTCGATAACCAACAAGAGGTGGACGGAGACACCGCGACAATAGTAGGAAAATCCAGGCACGATCTCTGGCCCGATGTATCGTTTGCCTATTGACGCACTCGAGCTGAAGCTTCATCTTTTGTAGGCTGTAACTCCGAGCCAAATTGATGAAATTGACTTTGCCAAGTGGTCATTTTGAAGGAAATTTTCTTGGCTTCTCAATGGAATTGGTTCTAACAGTCCAAATTCCTGCACATGCGCAGTAAACAGACGATTCCAAACTGCCTAAAAAATAGGTTTGCAAAAATTTGGAGAAACAGGCCTTAGACGTCGGAAAAGGGGATCGGGACCACTTTTTTCTGGAAGAACACAAAATTTTACATCAAATATGTGATTTTCAAAAATTGAAAAAAATAGGCAACTGAGAAACTCACTGTTTAGTGATTTTTACACTTTTGCTCGTACAGGCTGCCCATAACCCCAAAAACAACCTTCCAATAGCGATTTTGATAGGTTTTTGAAAGACCTTTCGAATGCCGCAAGCCGCATATCTTTATCTGGGAGCAAACTTGACTTATTCGCATTTTAGTGCAAAAAAGCTGCTAGAATTTTAAGAAAATGTATTTTACTTCATTTTCGAAAATTTTCGCCATGGGACCAAAAAATTTTTTTGGGACCCCATAGGTAGTGAATAGTTCATATTTTGTACCATAGAATCGAATAAGAATGTATACAAAAGGATCTGAGACATGACCCTTTTTCGTGGGTCGCTTTCGCGTGGAACTACTCCTGTGTAAGTATCATACGAGAGCATCGAAAGTCTGAGTTGATGACATAATTCTGGCATCACAATTGCTATAAGGAATTGAGATGTACAGATTCAAGTTCAGAAGTTTTTGACACTCAGATATTCAAACAAGAATTAGTTCCATTTGATGATTTTTTAACAGATCAACAGTTGATTTGAATGACGGAGCATGTTTCAAATCCACAGACGTCATGTTTTTCCTGCTTTTCAGGGTTTCGGTCATATGTGGTATTCAAGCTGTTTGCAAGAGACTGGCCAATGATGCGGATGGAAAGAATCATAGTTGACAGCAGACCTATTGGACTACTGTCAAGTATTGAGTAATAAAGGGCCCATAACCCATATTTGTGTTCACGAGATCCCAAATGAAATCGAGATCCTGGGAAAATTGACCTTGATTCATATTTTGTTTTACTTGAATGAGCCCAACAGCATTGGCATAAAATTGACTCGATTACGCTGGACTTCATTCTTCCATTGCCTCCATCTCTACTAGAATAAAAACACTGAGGATGATGTTTATACATAATGATAGGAAAAATTCAAGACAACCGCCTAAGATTGGAATACATATTTCCGTTATAATGGCATCCATAGTAGCTCTAAGGATGATCCACAAATACTCTTCCACAACTCCATCGCAACAAGGAAGCTTTCCTGATTCACGTAAAAGATCGCAGCTGCATAGATACTCAGATCTTGTGCGTAATGTCTTGGCCATGAATCGCTTCTCTTTTCGTTCATCTCCATCTCTTCCTTGAGGAGTGCAAAATCCGCGATAGCAAGTCTGCAGCGCGGTATATTAGCCTTTCTAGTATCTCAATGTTTTCTGTTCTTCAGGGAGAGTGGCTCAAAATTTTTATCGGTCATAAAATTCTGAAGTGCAAGATATTACCGCAAGCTCGTAGAAAGAAACGTGTAGCTCTGGGCTCATCTCGCGGCATACCTGTTTCAATTATTAGATTTCTGCACAAAAACTGCGCAGTACTTTTTTTTAATAAAATAAAACCAGTACTCTCCCATAGAATTTGAGAGCTATGATCATAACTCATCTAATATTTCATTTTGTTTGGTAAAAGACAGGATAATCAGATAATGACGATGTTGGAATTTGAGATTGCCTAAGTCATGCCACCATTAGTAAGGTAAATTCAAGAGATCACAGCTAGTCCAGTGATCCAGCCTCAAAAAAACCGTCCTGAATATTCTATGGTGCGTCGTAGTAGTGAACAAAACTTTCCTTGAGACTCTTCAAACCTGTTAGAGTTTAATTTTGGCTTCATGCCAAATACATGAATGAATTTGACTTCATACACTGGATCAAAGCAATATATCACATTCCACTCGACGATTGTATAAAATGTCTCTAGATATTGAGCGGAGGATATTTATATAGCTTGGGGTACAATCTTACAATTACTCTCGGAGTCATTCCCACCGAGAGTAGGAAGCTTCTATTGTCTTCAATGTTGCTGTTTCACCCACGAGTTTTCCATCAAAACGTATCTCAGATATTCCTACAGGTCACATTCATCCGCCGCTGACAGCCAAACATGCACGTTCGGAATCACATGCAGACTAGGTTACACGAGATTACATTGGTCCAATGATCAAACCTGATGGAAGATGACCACTGAGAGGGGGGAGGGGCACTACTCCTACCACGGTCAGTACTACTTTTGTGCCTCATAGGGCGATCATAGGGCATCTTGCTCTCCACTCCAACTACGGTCAAGGCTTTTGAGTCTACAGCGAGTAATCTGACCTCCACTGTGACTACGGTGCTTGATCCTATGACTGATACAAGAATTCTAACCTCCAGTAAAACTACGGTCAAAGTTTCTTAGTTTACAGCGGATGATCTGACCTATACTATGACCTATGGTCACTGCTTCTATGATTGATACAAGGAGTCTAACCTCTACTACAACCACGGTCAAGATTTTCGAGTCTAAACCAAGTAATCTGACCTTCACTGTGACTACGGTCACTAATCCTATGACCAATACAAGGATTCTAACCTCCACTCTGACGGCGGTTAAGGCTTCTAAGTCTGCAGCAAGTAATCTGACCTCCATTGTGACTACTGACACTACTTTCATGAGTGATACGAAGACTCTGAACTCCACTACGATTATGGTCACTGCTTTTATGACTGATACAGGGATTTATGACAGATGCTTTTTTGACCTTTACTACAACCCCGGTCAAGGCTTCCACGTCCAAAGCATGCAAATTGACTCTCACTACGACTAGGATCACTGCTTCAATGAGTGATACGGGGACTCTGACCTGTATCACGACCACGGTTACTACTTTTATGTCTCATACAAGCCTCCCGGCCTCCCCTATCATTACGGCCACTGCATCAATAATCGCTAAGGGATCTCTAACCTCAATTTTGACAGCTACTTCTGGGCTTGATGGGACTATCCTAGGCTCTTATCATTGTTGGTTCGCTCATTACATTCATTGTAATAGTTTGGACGCCTGATCTTGCCCAGAGGCGATTTTGAGGCTTACTTACTACGAGAAATCTTTTTCTAAAACGAGTTGTTTGTAGAATGCTCTTTCAAAATCCAAAGTCGAATTTCCGAGTAGATATCATTCTCGACCCATTTCACTCGGAATCGTAACCTTCAGGGTGGCAGGGAGGAAGGACAATCTGAGGTCGGATTCATACTTAGCGCAGGATTTTACTCAAGGGGGAACAATTGGTCCCGAGAACAACAACAAGGGAAATCTTTTGGACTGGTCATAAAAGATCTGTCCGAATCTTGAGAGTGGATGTTGATTTAATTTTTAATGAATACTCACTCCAACTTGGAGTAAAGATCCGTTCATGGGCGAGTGGCTCGAATGTGGCTCCCAAGTCAGGGTCAAAATTTGCTCCAGCCACTTGAGCCAGGTAGGACAAATGTTGTCCTGGAATTATGATAAAATTATCTGTGACAGTACCCCTTCATCATCTCAAATAATATCTTTGATGCATTCGATATTCACAGTAAGTACTGAGCCTGCAGGATTTAATACATTGACAAAAGATGTTCATTCAAACTATGTGAGATTGGATTCATAGCCGCCACTCACATCATTTTAAGGTGTGCATTTTTAGTGTCTACATGTATGATGGATATCCCAGGCAATGATGCGTCATCTTTATGTATGGCGGTGCAATTGTTGTGGAACACCCCAAATTACAGGTCTCGATTCATATTTGATAAAAATGGACTACTTCCAAGAGTTTCGAATCAATTGCATGCAATCCGTGAAGTATTCCTTATCATACATGGAAAGATGCTCTAAATTGTGGGAGGAACATGCAATCCCCTCCGTATTACTTCTTTGCAAATTTTACATCAGTACTTTTCATCGCTTCTTTGAAGCACATACGAACTTGAAATATCTACGTCAAATTCAAGCATCCATCCGATTGACAGGCAGAATTCCACACATATCGTCAAAACACCATATTGCATGCAGTGAATTATCGATATTTTATCGAGGACGATACCATCGAAATAATGACCTCACTAAAATTTCTTTTCCCTATAATTTTTCCAAAGAACTTTTTATAAAGTGCGTGCATGATGGTTGAATGAGGGTACGTGACAGGTAAAATACTCACAGCCCGCCACCAATTTACAACCATCTCCCCCCTCTTTTCCCCATCTTGCAAACGTATAAAGTAATCGTTATTATTCGTTCCCCGAAAAGAGAACACAGAACAAACTCATTTAAATAGTATGGCAAGACGTGCCATATCACACTGTGAGCACAAAGCAAAATCGCATCTTGAAACTCTCCGCGAAAACAGCAAACGAGATGTTCATGCTCAAATGCCTCGTTAGCAAAGTTTCTCGACTACCTCTTGCAAGAGAAACAATTGCACCCTGACTTGTCATCCTAGATAAGGAATAAGCAGTTACTTCTAAGACAACTTTTGGATATCGTCGTCTGCACAATTGCAAAGGGCGCATGAGCTATAATGTAGATTATACCCGCAGCTCTCAACATGATAATCATAGTCATTTTCTTGAAATTTCACAGATGAAATCTATTTTAGTATACAATCCATCATTTACTGCGTATAATATCAAAACCCTCACCACGAAAAATACTGTGGTTCTGGAAAATGAACAAAATTCTTCGTCGACCATCGGAAGAAAAATTGGTCGAATAGAATGAAAGCTTTTTATGTACCTGGGTATAACGGAAGCACTCAGAGAAAATCACCTTTGCGTTCATTCGTTCGTTCGTTCGTTCGTTCATTCGTTGGAGCTGTGCAAGACTGTCGGTCCATAACGACAACCCTCAGTTGGCTTGTACAGTCTTAATTGTAAAAGTTGTCTCGATACGGCTAGACGACGAGCCTTTGTCTCCGCGGTATAGCATGGAATAGCCCGCATGCAGTCTGTACATATAGAGTCAAGAAATCGAGCGCTATACAAGCTTGCAAACGATAATTGGGATTAGCGCGCGAGCGTGCAACGTGGCGTGTCTAATCGCTCGAGAATAAAACACATCTCGTGTGTAAAGGTAAGAGAGTCTCAAGGTCGATAGAGAAAGAGAAGGACATAGTTATCTGTCTTTTACTTCTTAATAAGGTTTAGTACCAGTCACATGCATGAAATACCATCCAAATGATAATTAGACTTCTGCGCACCCACTCGCAAACACCTTAACGTGATTTTTTTCTGTATATCAAATCATGCATTTAAGGCATAGTCTTATACTGGCTGATCTCAAATATTCAAATTTCTGGAACCTAAATTTGCGTTGATGGTCCAGATATCGCCCAAATCGAAAATAATTTCAGATTGAACCAAAATATGTCTTGGTTAAAATTAATGATTTTGTTTGTAGATTTTACAACATCCTGTCACGACCCGGTCCGTTCAGAGAGGGAGAATCGTGTGTGCGAGACGCCTTTCGTGCACCTGTCGATGAAAACGAGACCGTGTGGTTCGTTATCTAGAACGGATCGTGCTTGCTCAGGTCGTGATGCGACGTTAGGGAAGAACGCAATGATTTTATTGCCAGCGCGGAGTGCCATTGGATGGCTTAGGTCGACTCGAAGGCTTGGATGCCGAAAGGCTAGATGGAGCAGCCATCAAAGCTTCCAAGAGCGCAAGCTTCCGGGCTACGCACATACCGCACGGGAAATTTACTGCTCTCCGATTTAGAAACATCTGAAGGATTCTTCTTTTCCATTGCAAAAATTGAGATATCACAAATCGGCACTCCGTGAACGAATTGACCCTTGATAGTGAACGTGCTGAATGTTACACTCGAGTGGAGGATTTCATTGGAGCAGGAGCAGGAACAGGAATACGAACTAAATGCTCTGTTTTGGATTCAAATTTTCCCGTGACTGTCGATGCACGACACACCACAAACACACACACACATACTCGTCCATGCTGGTTTACACTAACTTGAAAAGAACTGAGTTGAACGTGACCATCGCCTAGACCGGGGCACGACTTCCCACGCAGGCTCTTCGGTAGAGCTGGGCTGCGTCGTCAAGATGGCGCGGTGTCGGATGACCCCCCGCTGAAACATTTGACTTTGTTTACAACCCATTAGACAACTTTGGGAAAAACCTTGGGAACATCCTCATAAACTACCTTGTAAACTATCTTGTAAACAGGGTTGTTCACAAGATAGTCTACAAGGTAGTTTTTGAGGTTATTTCCAAAGTTTTTTACAAGTATGTTTACTAGGTTGTATGGTGTAAACAAGGTTAAATATTTCAGCGGGGCCGAAGTCCGTCAGGCCAGAGGCTGTCGGACTACAGGACCGACAGACCTCGTTACGTGTCCTTTGACAAGCGTTTTGATGTGAAAGAATGTCCGAAGTCGACTGAGCTTTTATCATCGAGGAGGGCTCACTTTTGAATATGGCAAATCTGTAGATCTAAAGATCTGCCGATTTTAGGATCCGCAGATCTGCAGATCTACTGATAGATGGAAATTTAGGACTTTATGATCAATGCTATTGTATCCGTTTATGAGTTTAATGTGCTGTTTTTCGATTTTCGCGTGAATCATCCCCGATCCAAGGATCTGCGGATCGGCGGATCTGTGGATATGTAGATTGACGGAGATTTATAAGTTTAGGATTTTGCTTTGTACTTCGTTTCGCGATTTTACGCTGTCATTTTGGAATTTGTATGAGTCATCTTTCATACGTGCGAAATATAAATAAATCGAGGTGCCAGTTGTATTTCGTACAAGTAGAAGTGCTTACGCACGTCAATCCTATTATAGCTTGAAGACAGTTTGTGTAATTTAGAAAGATTTTCTGATGTCGAGATGAGCATCTGCTACAAGATATCAGTGATGAAACGGTGAAATATTGATCGAACTAGAATGATGGAAAATCTCTCTCAACTTTTCCGAATGAAATCGTGGCAACTGCGTACCGAGTGGATCAGAAATGCAAGACATATCGGAAATTTCAACGCCAAAAATCCACCTCTCTCACTCATCAATCAACTTTTCATCTGGTTCCTCGCTTGCACTCTACCGTAAACGAGCGACTACCGTATCCACAAAATTTCTCTACAATCATCCTACCAAAGGGAAAAAGAAATCTCGCCACAGAGATCCTTCCATAAAGACTCAAAGATATAAATATATACTGTATATATCACACAATGGGGTAGAAAACAAGGGCAGCTCTTCGCAGCACATCAAAGCTACGGAAGTTATGGAGAGTCAGCCAGCCAGCCAGTCTCTCTTTCCCTGTATATAAGAGAAGATGGGGGTATCCGGAGCAGACTGATAATCATCCGAACGAAATACTTTGTAATCGTTAATTACGCCACGGCTCTTTGACGCGCGTCTACTCTGTGAGATCCTTTAATCCGAAACTGAATCGGTTTGAAAGTCAAAAGAGTTTCTGTGATACCAGAGCAACGGCTAAATCAAAGAATCGCAGGTGTATTGTGTTCGCCCACTCGTCCATTTCCGGCCCATTAGACGACTCTATACTATATATATATATATTCCATGAAGATCAAGAGCAGATTTTTTTTACTCTTCTACTTTACTAAGATCTGCACAATTGAACGCTAGATGATTATACTTTATTCTTGCTAGGATATTTTTTTGATGTGACTGTCTGTGAAATTTTTTTTTCCTTTATAGATCTGTAGGATCTGCGATTTTATAGTTTGATACTTAGCGCCACTTCAAAATCTTTGCGGGGGGTATGGTAGAGACTCTTGGGACCGCGGATTGCACTTGCGGAGTGTATTATGAGTGGATATCGAGTACGTTGCGCTATGGGGTTTCTTTTTGATCAATAATATGGGCGTGCGGTGCGATTGATCTTTTGAGTACGATGCTCGTGTTGTGGATATACTTGAAGATTCGAATTGATCGGATGGGAAGTTGACGAGTATACAAGGATTGTCTCGAGGATATGTGCTGAAAAGAACATTGTGCAATTGAAATTCACTACAAACTCTCTATTGTGAAGACTTACTTTTATGAGGACAAATCAGGTGGTACCTTTCTATTTTGCCAAAAAAAAAGATAGCTACTCAAATATAAAGAAAGAAGGAAATAATATCATCTGAATTCTGAATAAATCAAAAAATTCACTACACTGTGAAGAAATGGTTGAATTTCCAACCAGGTGCTCAACCAGGTGATTGATTTCTTTCGCCCATGAGATAGTGGGATTTCCAACCAGTTAGTTGAATTTTCATCCAAGTGATTAAATTTTTGAGTCACGTCGGTCGGAAATCCTGGTTGAGAAACATTTCGATGGTGATCGTGTCCGGATGGGTGACCACCGGTCTGAATCTGCCACGCTGAGGTCGCGTCAAGGATTCACCCACTCTTTTATTACGGATATAATACCAAACTCGTTAGATTGGTAAACGGTAGTCTCCGGACGACATTTTTGGGTCAAAGAGATACGTTACGGCGTGTTTCTTCACTGTTCATAACTACATAGGAGTAAACAACCACGGCAGTCGTGTGAGATTTTTCGGTCAAAAACCCAGGTTAGGCAACGTTCTCACAATTTGTATCCGGATATATGACAACCTGTCTCAATTTACAAAGCCAATAGGTTATTTGCGATCAAAAACTAAGAAAACGCAATATGACTGGTCACCCATCCTGATATGAATCGGAAAAATGTTGCTTGACCAGGATTTTCAACAATATTTTTATCTATTTCTTCACAAGAAAACACGAGGACTCTTCATTTTCTGATCCACAAATGTCTTCCGGAGACCACTATTCGTCTCACGATTCGCGTATTCATAAACTCTCAGCCGTTGAAAATTCAACCACTGTAGTTGAAGTTTTGATATAATCTGTAAGTTCAGTTCTCCATTCAACCGCTGGCTGAATTTTACGTTCAACAACTGGTTGAATGGAAACTTTAACCAGCTGTTTGAAGTCTTTTAAATAAAGGGACTAGGCGGTTAAGCATGGTGAAGTGGACCTTGTCAGATATGGCCCCGAAAATATTTTTCCCCACTTTCTAACACCAAATGATGGGGGAAGCAAAGGTTTGGAGGTCCCAAAATCGCCCCTGTTTTTCACGGCACCCCAGAAACCCTCTAAAAAACGCTAAAAATCGATGTTCCTTCTATCAAATCGCATTCTGACGCATTTCAACGAATTGATCTGAAAATTTTTCGACATACTCTTGAAATGTGGTCGATCATGAAGAAAATATTTTCATTCCGACGACTCTCGATTTAGGCCCTAAAAAAAATTCTTCAAAACTTCAAAGTGACCTTTCTTATGTAAATTGGAAAGAACTATGTTAGAAAACCATCGCATCGTGTTTATCGGGTTATTTTGCATCAGAAACAGGTATTTTTGGGATTTTTTAGGTGGTGGAACATGGTCAAAAATCTAAAAAACCATTTTCAAAGCAAATTTTAATTCAGTAATTTGCATCTTCTGCGCATGCGCGTCCTCCTACGTCTCTGAAAGTATTCTTAATCGATAGCTGATGCAATTTCCTTCAAAATGACCCCTTGAGAAAGTCAATTTGATGCAGTAAAATCTGAGATCTAGCTAGTTTAAGAAATGGAAAAATCCAAGGTACCAAATCCGTGAAGCCGTGGCTTCTTCAATGGGCCCGAAAAGTGCGAATTTTGAGTCGGACTGTTTCAAAGATGTGAACATGTGTTTTCGATGTAATTTCTGACGTAGAAACCGAATCCGTGGTCAGTTTTGTTCCGAACCTTCAAGATTTTTTATGACACTCAAAAAACCGACTAGAGGGTGTATGGCCATTTCCAGCCTTTTTCTACACATTTGAGATGTATGATGAATATCGGCAAAGGTTTGAACTTGTCGCATAGAGGATGCAAGTACGTTTTCCTTTGTATTTTGACCAGCTGAAGACAATAGCGGTGGTTTTGAGGCACAGAAATAACTCGACAGAGAGATATAAGGTGCATGATGCAGTTTTCTCTGATGAGATCATAAAACAAAATATAGCTCCATCAGCCCAAATCTGACTCCCAACTCATTCCCAAGCCTCGAAATCATCGGCATCATCATCAGCTGGTCAAAATACAAAGGAAAACGTACTTGCATCCTCTATGCGACAAGTTCAAACCTTTGACTATACTCATCATACATCTCAAATGTGTAGAAGAAGGCTGGAAATGGCCGTACACCCCCCGGTCGGTTTTTTGAGTGTCATCAAAAACCTTAAAGGTTTGGAACAAAACTGACCACGGATTCGGTTTCTACGTCAAAAATTACATCGAAAACACATGTTCGCATCTTTGAAACAGTCCGACTCAAAATTCGCACTTTTCGGGCCCATTGAAGGAGCCACGGCTTCACGGATTTGGTACCTTGGATTTCTTCATTTTTTGGACCAGCTAGATCTCAGGTTTCACTGCATCAAGTCGACTTCCTCAAGAGATCATTTTGAAGGAAATTGCATCAGCTATCGATTGAAAATACTTTCAGAGACGTAGGAGGACGCGCATGCGCAGAAGATGCAAATTACTGAATTAAAATTTGCTTTGAAAACGATTTTTTGCACTTTTGACCATGTTCCACCACCTAAAAAATTCTAAAAATACCTGTTTCCGATGCAAAATAATCTGATGAACACGATGCAATGGTTTTCTAACATAGTTCTTTCCAATTTACATAAGAAAATTGACTTTGAAGTTTTGAAGAATTTTTTTTAGGGCCTTAATCGAGAGTCGTCGGAATGAAAATATTTTCTTCATGATCGACCACATTTCAAGAGTATGTCAAAAAATTTTCAGATTGATTCGTTGAAATGCGTCAGAATGCGATTTGATAGAAGGAACATCGATTTTTAGCGTTTTTTAGAGGGTTTCTGGGGTGCTGTAAAAAACAGGGGCGACTTTGGGACCTACAAACCTCTGCTTCCCCCATCATTTGGTGTTAGAAAGTGGGGAAAAATACTTTCGGGGCCATATCTGACAAGGTCCACTTCACCATGCTTAACCGCCTAGTCCCTTTTACACAATGCATATGAAAAGAAATCAATGGTGCATTCTGCTAATATTCATGTGTGTAAAAACTGGGTAAAACTCTTGCAAGTGATCATTCTAAATTTTGAGAACCTTTGACCATTTTCAAGAGTTATAAGATAGTCAGTCTGTCATCATCATATCCCCGGATGAAGACTGTAGGAAATTAGTTCATTGTCCAACTTTGAACCGAATAGAATGCGAATTTAAATTAGATTTAGATGTGTCAAAATCTCATCAGTTGTTGAAAAATCTAAGACAAATTTCATAGAGAACCCCTACAACCAACGAGGAGCATTAGCTGAGACCGGCGTTTACTGCACAACTCACAAGATCTGAAATTATATTGCCGACCAATCCAATCTTGCTTTGATCCAAGTTTCAAGGAAGCTGAAACTTTGCCTATGTTCTACGCAAACACTTACCGAAGCCCGAGTTACCTTTGGTGCTATTGACCAATCAATTTCTCATTTCCTGAGCATGCCACGTACAAATTACCTTCTAAATTAACTTGCCTGATAGTTTAACTCCCAAGGAATGTCAGCTCTTTAGAATATCATAACCTTACCACTCCACAGGCACATAATTATCGAACTATTTTTAAGCATTTATTCATAGTATTTAATAATAAAATTTCCAGAAAAAGTGGTTCTAGTATTCACACAGACGAGAAAGTCACTTTATGAATATTTTCATCGAGCTCAAACCATTTGTGACTTCCTCCTAACAAGATGAAACATCAAAGAAAGAAAAGAAAAAGGTGAATCGTTGCAGTCACAATATGCCGTGAAAACAAAACTGACTCGATCAAAAGTCTCCTGAAAGTAATGCCTGCTTCTCATCCTCCATTTTTCTTCCCCTCATTCTCCCGATTTCTTCCTTTCACTCCCCACGATTACGTCTGCAAAAAAAAGTCGGCACTTTATCATTATTTAAATCATTCGGGCGTCGATGTCACCTCAATATAACTCTATAACCAACGATAGGGGTGAAGAAACCTCAAATGAGGCGTTCACGTTAAGTATATATCGTATAGGAGAGTGTCGAGATATAGAGAAACTTGAAGATGCTTTCGCATATACTAAACGGGAAGCGAGAAAAGTTTTTCCGTTTGCCACCCAAGTCGTTTTGGGGTAAATGAAGCGGTGCAAGCTTGCGATGAAGAAGACCCTCGAGTGCAGTTTTCAGCATCGTCGTCGTTGTCGTATCTGCAAAGGCGCGCGCGCGCGTATCTGTGTCTATATATATTCTTAAAAGTGGTATGAGTATATAAAACGAAATCTGTGCGTTTTAGAGTGTATACCGAATCCTTTAGATAAGAATTGATGCCTCTAGAGTGCCAAGAACCTCTCAGCTACTGTAAGAAAAGATATTCGTCTGCGGTGGCAAGTGTGTGCCATCTTTGCGAGTAATGTGAAAGAATTTTCCATTAGTCAGGCGGAATTTTGATGGAAAAAGATGTATTCATGCTTGCTTGAATCGATTGTGGGTATATGAATGTCTCATGTGTGTCGGGCCTACTTGAGATTCTGACTCACGGGTAGATTTGATCATTGAGAAGAGGCTGCAAAACTTTAGTACGGTTTCACTTGGTGAAATAGATGTTCACATGTTGATACTTATTGGAACTGATTGTATGCCTTAGCTTCACCCGCGGTAAAGGTATGTGCTCGTCTGATAGCTCTACGATATTTGAGATAGTATCCAGTGAGGCTTGTTGGAGAACTTAAAAATTGATATTTAAAAGGGAAACAAAATAATTCGGATGAAATATATGAGTTAACGAAGTTATGTAAGGATTCACTCTCCGGATGTCCTTATATCGAGGTATCTATAGAACAATTTAGATGAGTATTAGAGAAATCTCCATAGTGTAGATTCCGGAAGAGTGATTCGATCCAAGGTGATCCAGCAGGAAACCCGTTAACGTGTGAGAAAAAATACGGTTGCCATAAAATGCAAATCTCTTCCGCTTCCGTTCCCATTCCCAATTTTCCATTCAATGCGAACTTCAAGTGTTTAACTGACGGTGAAATGAGTACCATACTGCAAGAGTGCTTACTAGAAATGGTCGCAACCGGACTTCGAGTGAAATTCTCACTCGAATTCATTCAGAGAGACTGCAGAACAATGATGTGAATAGAATCCTGATGCGAATCATTTGACTCAGACATATTGCCAATATTCCGCTTTCAGATCTTTATATACTTAATGAAGTATATATCTTGAGTAAGATCCTTGGTGAATATTTACACTTGGATTCGTAGACAGAGAGGTCAAAGTAGATTTTTCCATCTGACTGGTGAGCAAAAATAGCTCACCAGGGGGTAAGGATAAGTGGTGCAATCGCTCAGTACTCGTGATGAATCTCAACTGATGGACATTACAAATTAATTCTCCTAAGGTAAGTGAGCCTAATATGCCCCCACTACTTTTGTTTTGCTCATAGTTTTGGCTTACCTCAATATTTTTTAACGTACTTTAGCTCATCTTGAATCTTGTTCCAAGACCTTTGAAATGAGCTAAAGTACGTTTGATTTCAATAAATCGGAGCCAAACTATCTCAGTTTTTGGAAAAAAAGATTTTTTTTCCGAGTTTTTGACGGTGTGTTCCTAATATGCCCCCACGTGGGAAAGAGGCCTATTTCCATGAGATTATACGGTTTTTTTCGTAGAATCGGGATATCTCGGCTTCCAGACCTCCAAATGAGACGTACTTTAGCTCATTTTGCAGCTATTTTTACCCTCTTTTGTATTTTGAGAGTTAAATTGAGGTATCCTGATGGAGTGAACGACGAGTTTGGAAAAAAAAACCATGAGGGCATATTAGGAACACTGGACTTTTTCAGTAATATGAGCGTAGAATCAGTTGAGAATCGAATTTCGCAATTCTGTAAAAAGCATTTTGAAGTTGGGACAGAGACAAAAAAAATGAGATAAGGCACGTTAAAACTGATTCCATCAATCTTGTTTGGCATAACTTTAGTGAATAACAAAAAAGAAGTCGACAGTAGCGAAACCAGTTTTTTTATTCTAAGAAAGGCGCGGATCGTTTCTTTTCCCATATTTTAACGTAAAAAATATGAAAAAAATGTGCGGCAAGGTCTGCGGGTGCGTACATTCGAGAACTTGAGTGGGGGCATATTAGGCACATTTACCTTGCTATGCTTTGTATGGTCGCGGGTGATACAGTCACCTTAGCTGATTACAGTACAAGAGAGCTCGAGCTAATGATGATCCATTTATGAGTGAAACGCTACCTGTTTGGGTAATAAAAGTTCTAATTTATAAGTGGTCAAGTACTGGTCAAGTTCCGTTGGAGTACTGTAGACCGGGGTAAATGTGAACGTCGGGGTGACTTTGTAAAACGTTTGTTTTTGCGTTCACCTTTGACTGATCCACTCTGGTGCATTCTGTAGGCACTCACTTTGTTGCTTCAAAGTGAAAGCTTGCATGATGCCTCAAAATGACCTGATCGAGATTGAATTTAAAAATAGAAGTGTCACAAAATCACTCCGGTGTCCACCGTCGATCCGGTTTACGGTATTTCAACGGAACTTGACCAATACTTGACTACCAATGAGTCCCAAGAAATTGCTTGATTTCCGCGGAAAAAAATATATGGGTTTGATGATCGGGGTAACCCGCGCGTAATGGAAACCATTAATAGACCGTCATCCTGCTGACATATTTTGGTAAGGTAAGTGTGCCTAATTTGCCCCCACTACTTTTGTTTTACTCGCCATTTCAACTCATCTCTATATTTTTCAACGTAGTTTAGCTCATTTTGGAGCTTGTTTCAAGACCTTGAAAATGAGCTAAAGTACGTTCAATTTGAACAAATTGGAGCCGAGATATCTTGATTTTCGCGAAAGAAGATTTTTTGCGAGTTTTTGTCAGTGTGTTCCTAATTTGCCCCCACAGGGAAAAGAGGCCTATTTTCATGGGATTATACGGGTTTTTCGTGAAAGCGGGATATCTCGGCTCCCAGACCTCCAAATGAGACGTACTTTAGCTCATTTTGTAGCTTTTTTTACTGCCTTTAAAACTTTTTGAGGTAAATTGGTGCATCTTAATGGACCGAGGAATGAGTTTGGAAAAAGACTATAGGGGCAAATTAGGAACACTGCACTTTTTCTAGTGATATGGGCGTAGAATCGGCTAAAAATCGAATTTTGCAATTCTGCAAAAAGCATTGTAAAGTTGAGACAAAGACAAAGAAAATGAGTTAAGGCACGTTAAAATTGATTTCATCAATTTTGTTTGGCATAACTTTTAGTGAATAACAAAAAAGAAGTCGGAAGTAGCGAAATCAGTTCTTCTGTTCTAAGAAAGGCGCGGGTCATCTAGGATCGGTCCAAAACATTTATTTTCTCATATTTTAACGTAACAAACATGAAAAAAATGCGGGGCAAGGTCTGCGGGTTCGTACATGTGAGAACTTGAATGGGGGCAAATTAGGGAATGGGGGCAAATTAGGCACAGATACCTTAGTTATTTTAGCGTCGGGCTGCCACAGCTAGATCGGTCATCTGTGGTGAAGAAAAGACGACTGTGAAGTGACAGACGAGAAAGCCGTTCCGTTTTCGTTCAATGAATAAACGAACATATCGGACAATTCGTTGTTTCAGGATCATTTTATACACAGGAATCCAACAATATCCCGTCAATTCAGTGGGAAAAAATTCATCGCTGACCAGTAATTTGGCGATTCCTAGTGCCTGGCATACTCGATCGAAGGTGTCAAATTTTTAAAATATTTAGAATCATTCTCCACCGTATCGTACTTTGATATTCGGATAGATTATCATGATCGAAAAAGTATCGCCATACTGATAGGGCGATTCTGGATCAATCAAAACCGCGATCAAAGTTGCATAAAATGCATCAAATTCCAACGATCCGCTGCACCATCTCTCGGTCAACACTTGAGTCGTTCGGCCATTTTTTTTATTTTTTTATTAGGACTTCTTTAGACCATGAATAAATAGTCGTTCGGCCATGTGGGAATTCCATGCATTTCACGCAACCTTGATGTCGGCTTTGCTTGATCCAGAATTGCCCTATCAGCATGGCGATACTTTTTCGATCATGATATTCTATCCGAATATCAAAGCGCCATACGGTGGAAAATGATTCTAAATATTTGAAAAATTCGACACCTTTGATCGAGTATGGCAGGTACTAGGATTCGCCAAATCAGTATGCCAACTGGTCAGCGATGGATTTTTTTCCACTGAATTGGCGGAATAATGTTTGATTTTTGAGTAGAATATGATTCTGAAACATCGAATTATCCGACACGTTTATTTATTTATTGAACGAAAGAGGAACGGATCTCCCGTTTGACTTTTAACCGTTGTTTTCTCCTCATCGCAGATGACCGATCTAGCTGCGGCAGCCCGACGCAAAAATAACTACCGAAAAGTGTCAGCTGGCTAACAGTCTATCGAGTGTCACCGCAGTGAAGTACCGCTCATGTACCGCTGAAATCCCAACAAAGTTTTGCTCAAATACCGCATAAGTACCGAATGCGCAGATAAGATATTCCCTAAGTGCATGATGGAAACAGGTCGAATACCACCGCAGTACTGATATAGCACTGCAGATATGGAATAATATTCAATTAAAGTATTGAGAAAGTACGGAATAGGCCCTGAGGCGATGATGAATGAATTTTACCCCTCCCCATCCAGTATTCGAATTCGAAAATATAATTATGCGAGCATGAAGATTTACATATTATCAATTCGTAGAACATCAACATTTCGATTCTTATATGATATGGTTTAATTTTTTGTGAAGGGCATAGCCCCATCGCCCCCTCCTCCCCCCCTATCTCTTCGGCGCCATATAATATGATTCTGTATTACATCGATCTAGATGTTACAGGTCAACCTCACAATGAGAAGAGAGAGAAGAAGAGAAAAAATTACTGAAATCACTCGCCTTTCCGTAAATTTTGCCTATTCCTAATTACCTCGTGCGCAATATTCGCGAGCGTGAGGTGACTTGTTTCGGTCATCTAAGATGGAACATCTCGCGCATTGACAGGTGTCCGTGTCGAAGTTCCTCGCGTCACGCGTGCCCAGAATGATTCCGACAATATACGTAGTGGTCAAGACATCTTGCAACTATAGACAACAGCAAGAACGCATCCAAGTCCCTGTCAAGGCTGATTATAAAGTAATGGGAAGCATCATTCCCAGGGCAGCGGTCCGGTGATGCAAGCGAGTGGATATGTGAGTGCCCGCCCGTAAAAATCTCTCTCGCGCCAACCGTAAGGAGATTTTCAAACTTAGGTGAGAAGACCCTAGCCAGCCGGAGGGTAGAGACCGCACATCTCTATCCGATGGCCACCGCAGCCATAACGATAGGGACCGAGTGAGGCTAGGGACTCGTGGTAAGACTGTCTTCAAGAGCGATCCGCCGCGAAGTCTATAGATGAATTCGGTAGTAAGCCCAGGAGTTGGGTTATCTCTTGGTCTCGAGATGGCATCCTTTTGCGTAAGCGCGCTTCCAGGACATATTTCTGTCCCATGCCTACGAGAGCACCCGGGATATGAAGCATAAATTTCTATTTTCTCTTTGAATGTAGTGCTATTTATGGACTACATGATTCTATGATTTGTAATCTAGAGATGACCGGTTTCGGACATCTTAAATTTCCTTCTTCAGGTTAATTATTATCCCATCTAGTGACAAAAATCAAGAATGTAAGCGAGAGATGGGAACCGAGATTTGCACTAGATTCCAACACAGAGGGGATCAGAAAACACCCGCACCTACGTTGTTGAGTTTTAGTGGGGATTTGAGCCTTCACATTTTTAATCCTCGTCCCTAGATTATCAAATAATAATTAACCTGAAGAAGGACATATTCGAATGTGTGAAGCCGGTCGTTTTTGAATTACAAATCATTGGAACATATAGTCCATAAGCATTAGATTAAAATAGGAATTATTCCTGCTATTGAACATGAGAGTCAAAACTGAAAAAGATATTGTATCTCTGTCTCACCATTTGCGTGGTGAGACAGTGGTGAGACTCTCTCTCGCATTTTAATACATCTGATGCCCAAAAAATCTATAAATTGATTCCATCGGAATGTATTACAGAAAACGTTTGATTAGAATATTGATATCCCTCATTTCTATCAATGGTGTTGAGTCTAACAAGATATCAGACAGTACTCTACCTGATTTTATTGGATCTCATCCATTCAAGAATTTAAGCTATATCATGCAAGGATCGAAATTTCGATGTTCTATGGATTGATGATTTGTAAAACTTTATACTCGCCTAGTTATACTATACACATCAAATAGCCCTGAGGCTCATTATGATGCATGATCGAGCTCATTGTTTTTTTGTACCATTATCTGTTACAACAAAAGCGTAAATTTAGACAAGGTGCGACCTCGCAGTCAATATTTTTGTTACAATAAATGAAAATGCACAGTATTTCAGGCTTTTGGACGCATGCCTGCACACAATTTATGAGGCTGGAATCTCTTGTCCACAGAGTGCCTCGATTAAATTTACTGATCAGATTCTACAATTATACGAGGCGCGACTTGAGCATCAGAGGAGAAGACGACTCTGTACACTTCAACGTGTGGCTGTGAAGGATTCAAGCAAAAGTGCGATGAAAGGAGTGGCTTTTAGCTTCTGTTGAACGGATGTAGATAGTGTATGTTGTATTCATATACATGAGAGCAAATGCTTCTGTGTACTAATATAAAGTCATAAAGTAACAACGCTGAGAGCCACGTGTCTCAGCATCGGAGAGCAAGGATCCGTAGATTCTCATATAAGCAGAGGGGCTTCATTAAATTTCCCTGTTTCTTCATTTTATGAAGGCTGACATGCACTTACCAGTTGCTGATCTACCTCATGATGGGGTGAAACTTTATGGCAGGCAAAGGATTCCATTTTCATGCTTACAAGGGGAGGTCCAACCTTGTGGAACACGGATCTTGATGAAACTCTGGGGATCATCTTGTTTTGGTGAGAAATGAAGGTCTCTTAAAGGATTTAATCCAATGGGCCTCCTATCCCGAGATATAGCTATCGAGATTAACATTGTTCATATAGGCTCATGTTAAAAAGGCACATATATAGATATACTAACAATGCTAACCTCTATAGCTATATCTCGGGATAGGAGGCCCATTGGACTAAATCCTTTAAGAGACCTTCATTTCTCACCAAAACAAGATGATCCCCAGAGTTTCATCAAGATCCGTGTTCCGCAAGGTTGGACCTCTCCTTGTTAGTATTTTTTCACGATTTTGGTTGCGCATATCAGGAAAGAGTGCGAAGCTTACGGATTGAGGTTATTGATTTGGCAAGATGCTTCTGAAATATGATATTCCTGGCTAATGCCATCGTATGTTGGGATACCATCAAAATTATTCTGCGCATTTCGCCGAATTATTCCGTTTTTGCTCTTGATTGAAGTGTTCACTTTACCAGATTTAGGTACGTCTCCATCTGACGAAATCAAATTTTCAATCTCAAAGTACGCCAATCCATCATCCTGATAAAGCTACTTCAACAAAAGTTACCCCGCAAATTGAAAAAGTGTATTGCTATTGTCATTATTGATATCACTCCAACATTTCAAACCTTCATTTTTCATACAGACTGGCTGCAAATGGACTTTTAAGAAAACTTGAAAACTTCATCAATTATAAACGACGTCAAAGACCAAGATCCAGCTTGCAAAAGAGTAAAAGCCACAGTGAAATGAGCATCAGAGCGAGTTCTTTCATTATGAATCTACCATCAGAGTGATTCCATCGATTATCTCACAAAAGGAGCTCGTCAAGTGCCACCGCTAGCTCAAAGAGAAAACTTCTGAATGCGGCACTTAGAACCCTTAACCAGTCTCTTTCTTGGTCTCTACATTTAGTGCGAGTAATTTTTACCCTCTAATGCCTCGAACATTAAATGCTTGATGTGCAGTAACCATGAGCTCATATTCCCTTATCGAATAAATGACACCAAGTATGACCCCTCAGAAGAAGGTAGAAATTATCCAAAGGACGAATTCCACACGAATTGGAGGTGATTTCAACCACTGAGATTTTGGTAATTTTTTTCGTGTAAGAAGGCTGATAATGACCTTCCTACTCTGGCTAGTTTTTTCTTTTCAGTTCAGGAAATAATTTTCAAATTTGGGGACCAAATCAACAACGGATTTGGTTCCTGTGTTGAAAAATAGATCGAAATGACAAATGTGCGTTTTTAAAAAACTCTGACTCAAAATTCGCCTTTTTGGGCCCATTGAATCGGCCTCAAGATCATGGATTTGGTGCCTATGATCTATTCATTTCTTGGACCAGCTAGATCTCGGGTTCTAATGCATGAAATTGACTCCTTTTCGTGGTCATTTCGAAGGGAATTACACCAACTACCGAGTGAAAATATTTCTAGAGACGTGGAAGAACGCGCGTATGCATTAGAGGCTAATTAACGAGAGAGGATTTGCTCTAAAAGTAAACTTCCACAATTTTGACCACTTTTCACCACCAAAAATGATACTTTTCAACTAGGTTATCGATGTGTTATGACCAGGCAAATACGATGGAGTGGTTGACTAGCGTCTTCATTAAAATACGACAGGGTTGAAGATCAATTTTCATTTTTTATCAATCCTTTCAGATCCCTCAGTCAAAAGTGATTAGTATACACATATACTCCCCCTATTTGTCAAACTTCTGAAGATATTTCAAGGAAATTTCACATCGATCAATTGAAATGCGCCAGAATGCAATTTAATTGATCAAACACCGATCTTCGACATTTTTAAGAGGATTCTAAGGGATCCGTACAATGTAGATGCGTGCCTGCCTCGGAACTTAAGAGACTTCTCTTCCTTACTCACTCTGGTACTAGAAACTGGGGAAAGTTCCTTCTGAGGCTATACCCGACAAAGACCAATTCACCCTGCTTACCCGCCCAACTTCAACCTGAGCAGTCATCCGGAACTTCACGCAACTCGGGGTTGGCCCTGTTGGCCCTGATAAAATGCTACGAATGAACATAGGATCTTAGAATATTGTCAAGGTATTTCCCCATATCTGGACCGAATGAACTCATGTTATTATCAACTTCCATGTCGACAAGTCTCCAGAAATGTATTTTGCTCACTCAGAATGAATTAGCTGTTTTCGCTGATTTAATAGTAATTGAGTACTGGTTCCCAACAACAACCAGCTACTTTAGCAAATTTTCAGTCACCAAAACCGATTTTTAGTGAGAATCCGCCCATGTTAGTTGTCACATCCATACGAGTAGTTAATCTTTGTTGAGAGAGTGAATATCTTCGTGGAAAATTTTGAATCCAAGAAACCAAATCCCAGGAATATTGTGTTGGATGGGCATGGATTATCCCGCAAAATTGGTTCCTGAAACCCCAACCTAATCTGAAATCCGTTCTATTTTTTTTGCATTCATCCCAATTGAATGCTTCCCCACAGCAAGATCCGTAACTCCAGTCCTTTGGGCTACAGCTGTACCCAATGACGAGTCTCAGATACACATAACGAATCAACCAGTCGTGCATTCAGAAATTAGGATGAAAGTATGAATTTTTCATCAAAAAACTATACCAAAATCAAGGGATCGTCAGATTCTTACGTGCATGAAACGAGATATCACCAAAACATTCTCCAATTCTGAATTTCTACTTGCGTATGATAAGAGGGTCCCCCATTCATTGCACCCTCAATTCACTATGACTAGAATGTCTTGCATAAAAGTAAGGAAGTTGATGATGATCGACTGGTACGAACGACCGCCATAAGAATGAGACAGATCCCCGCTTTTGGACATAAACGAAAACTACTATTGAGGATGGAAATGGGCTCATGACTTGATCGCTCGATCAACTCTATGGATGAAATGCTCGCTCGTTTTGGGATAGATAATCTCAAGAATGTTGAGCAAATGGACCTGTGGTAATCAAAATGCCGTCAGAATAGCTAAAGCTTTTATGAGCAATTTATCGGGCGGTCGGGAAAGACCTGGGACCACATAATCGCATGAGCTACTGTAGTCGCGCATCACCATAAGTACACTTTGTCTCGAGTACGTCATTACGCATGTAAGTGTTTGAAGCAAGATAGCGAGAACCTTCAACCGGTAGTCGAAATTGCAAGTTGAAGCATGAGGAGAGAGTCTTTTGCAATATACACTTGATCACGTGTAAAGTCACTTACGACTTTCTCGATACACTTTTGATGGGATTCTTTGTACCGGGAGCTGAGTTGTGAATTTTGTACATACTGCCGGTACTTGGTCTATGAGTGCTGAGTATCTGACAAAGAAAGTTTGTAAGTTCACTTTGATGTTTGTTCGCCTGCAAACTATTGGTATCTGCTACTGTGAAACTCGTCGCTGTGAAAAAAAAGAGGTTTGAGTTTGTAGGTTATTCGAACCTCGGAGCTATTATTCGTCACTCCATTCACAAACCATCGTCACAGTTATAACATCTTTCCTATTATCTGTGCGCATGTGTGTGGACATTTATCAATTTCCATTGCAAAATCCATGAATATACTCACTACTATTCTTGTCCATCATAGACCATATTCTTCCGATCATAAGTACGTAATATCACGAGGACTATTATTAACGACAAAATGCTATGGTACCTTCTACACAAGAACTCAAAGTCTGCTAGATAATAATACGTTCAATGTTACAAAAACATCAAAGCTCAAAAGTTGTCTGTTCGACATGGCGCTTACAAGAATAAAATCGTCGAAACAGCGCTATTTATTATCAGAACCTTTGGACGTATATCCCGGAGCCATTCATCTCCCCAAAGGAGCTGCTTCATGTCCACGTTAACAATCCTTCTTCACCCATAAGGACGAGTAAGAAACATCAGCAAAGAGTTGTTACTTCTCATTCTCCTTTTTACTATGTAATGCAGCAATGGCTATACAAACCAGTTGAATCCCTCGAGAGAGCTGCGCGTGGCAAGCGAACCGTAAAACATTGCAGCAAAGGATAATTAACCCTTTGAGGACTTTGATGCTCTTTCTACCTTCTGATGCCTCTCCGACAGTTTTAATAATCTTGAAAGATGTCGGGTTTGGTAATTCATCCCGATATCCTTGCCCATACTGTACCACATAGATATAAATTAACCAATTCAGTCTATTATATGAGTGAATGGTATGTTCCTTATTAGACCCTATAGTTACCAGACAGGTGGCATTTCGGCACAATACAAATGTTCATTTGTTTGAAAAAAAATCCCTCAATCAATTTATGTTCTATCGATCACCCAATCGTTGATGAACTTGTTAAAATTCCAAATGGAAGTAGTCTAGTAACCTGCAAAAGTATGAAATGTACTTTGGTGAGCGGGTTACTACACCTGACTAGCAAATGACTATTGAAGTCCCCGTGTCACTTACGAGTTTGATCAGAACCAGCACGTATTTGGCCACGACAGTCACAGGGCAGTGGTGATCTACCTTCACTCTTTTGATACTTCAACAATTTCAAACAATGACAAGGAGATTGAGATTGGAACATGCACAACACTAGCGTAGCATCAAAAATTTCCCACATATTAATTTTCAATGATATTCCATCAGAAATCTTTCAATGTGAGTCCATAAATGAATAAATTGTAAAATTGTTGTATCGAAAAATTTTGACTCAATCTATGATAAACTGATGTGATCTATTCCAAACACCATTCTAAGGATGCCCAATTAGCGAGTGATTGAAGTAACGTCAGAAAACAAGTCAGAAAACTACCCGGATTTCGATAGAGTCTTCCACCCAATCAAAATCCAGGAAATTAGTTCATTGTTGTCCTGGTTTGAAATTTTGGTTCAGTTTCTATTTTCTGTACGCTGGTAATGCATGACTCTCAAACATCATAAAAGTCGTGGCAGCTGCTCTCCCGTATTCTTGAAAGTGATAGGTGTGGAATGACGTGGAAACAATAAATTAGTTGAATAAAGTGAAACTGTAATTGGAAGTTTGTCCGATAATCACCCAACGAATCTGTAACTATAATTGAATCATAGGAAGGGCCTGAAAATGTTTTGAGGTTACCTAGCTGGGTGAACAAAGGACGTCGACATCAAATGAAAGAATTATTTATACTCATTCCAATTCGATGTTGATTCTCAAATCCAGTCGATTCTGATTTGATGAAATACAAACAGTCGCATAATGACATTACTTCCGTTCCAATTACTCGAATTACATTCCGAATCAGTTGTTTAGAAATTGAGCGATTATTGCACCAATAATGATGCTTTGTCTCGTGAAATTTTGCATTTAAACGTTATTTCCATAGAATAAATACTTTCAAGGTAAAAATTATGTTAAGTAAACACACTATTTAAAAATAATTTGGGAGTCAAAAGGTTCAGTGGCTAAAACCGTATAATTTTCATTTTACAAATGAGATTAATTACGTCGAAATCGTCCCAAAGCCAACCCAACCTCCTCACTGGCTCAGAATTAACTCATTCCATTCAAATGCAGCTCACATCAATTAAGCCTCCAGAGAAAAGAAAAAAAGTATCTCCACGCGAGCTGTATCACCGAACAAACAACTAATCCGCGGATTAACCTACGCCGGAGAAGTCACTCGGATCAGCGACCACAGAGCGTACGCGACAAGTTTCCGAGTAAACAAAAAAAAAAGTCAAAGCCTTTGCTTGCTTTGCAGGCTGCAAAAATGCACGACAACTGCAAGAGTATATGCGTGCAATTGCATCGAAGCCAATGAGGGACAATATTATACACATCAGTCGCAGGGGCACGAGGGTAATTCTTTTGAACCGTTCTGCAGCACCGCTTTCTTTTATATAATACACAGACATATATTATGAACCACTGGGATTCGCAAACGAGCGCCACTTTGATGTATGTCGCACCCAATGTTATAAGGATTTTGAGCCCAATGCACATGCAGAAAAACAATGAGACGGTGAAACATGAAACGAGCCCGCGATTGCAACACAGACGGGCTAATAACCTCGCGGATCGTTCAAAAATGGCTAATTTCTATGAAGCTCCGATGCAAGTTACGCTGAATGAGCATCGTGTGTCTTCTTTGAAGGCCATTTGGGTGCAGGATGAGTTCTTTTGTTGAACAGAAGATAATGCAAGATATTCGCGATTCTGCAAGCGTGAGGAAATTCTGTAGAATTATGAAGCTTGGTTCTGAATTTCTGAAATGAGAGTTGGAAGGTTCGAGACTCACTCAGGTTTTTGATATTCCTTTAATCTCTAAATATGAGAGTGAGGTTTGTATGCACCCGTTTCAATAACGATTGACAATCTTTTGAAGCCTTCCTTCCTGTTATAGTCGATCCCTCAATCTTCTCATTTGGATTGACCAAAATTATAGCCTTGTGAAAGTCGAAGTAGTATTTCATCCATAGAACCCAATTCTCTAGAAGGAAACCAAGAAAATCTCTCCGAAATGATGGGTGCAAGAATCAACTCGAGCTTCAATGCCTCCCGCAGAAATAATTTTAGTGTCACCACGGCCATTTTTTCACGGGTAACAAAGTTCTTGTGGAATCCGTGTATTTTTTCAAAGAATTCCAAAATCCCTCAATTTTTGGTACAGTGAATGGGGTATGTCCATGATTATGCGGAAAATGAAGTGAGAATCACGAGAATGTATTGGTTTGTTTTATATTCAATTTGTTGATCATTGGTGATCATACTTTCCAGTTGTCCATGAGCAAAATTCCTGGATAGGATATAAATGAACTGAAACGGATCCGAAAACCCGGATATCTTAAATTTAGTGACGAAACAGATATCTCAAAATGTGTAAACTCGTGTAAGCTTGTTAGATTCTTTCTGTGGAAACACAAATTCAGTCAGGATTTCCAGGGTTGAGAGATTTAGATCATGCTACAAAGATGATACGGATCTGGTATCATTCTGTTTACTTATTCTTTTAGTATGCCAACTTTTTTTCATATTTTGATCCATATCAAATGGTTTCTATCAACCCATGCGTAACGAGAAATGTCACAGTTGTGAACGAATTCTGATGGAAATACTGCGAAACCTGCCAAGCCCAACGCTTTGTCACATCTCCATGAACGAAGGACTCATAGCCATCTAGTGGCGTGTTATGGAAGATGCGCCACTTCAGGAGCAAGAACAAATCGAAGGAGTTGCATTAAGGAACAAAGTTATGAATGTGATGTACATCTTCACATATATTAGTATTAATCTTTAACAAGGGAAGTCCGGAGGGTCCGGAGCACCAAATTTCACCAAACTTTTTTCACAGTCTCGCATCATCTAGAATAAGTAGAATCCAGAGTAACTCCATCAAATTGGCCTTCTGTTCAGGGTTACGAGCAAAAACATCAGCATAGCCAGTATATCTATATACATCACTTTTTAATATGGGCCTATATGGGCAATGCTGATGTCACAGGCTGTAGCTTTGAACAAGAGGCCCATTTGACGGAGTTACTTTGGATTTCTCATATTCTACGTTGTACGAGACTATGAAAAAATATTGATGTGATTCGGTGACCCGGGCCCTCCAGACTCTCCTTGTAAGCTTTAGAATGATGTATCTTAACACCCTTAGAGATATCTCAAGCATGTATAGAAAATTTGGCAAATATCGTTTCAGCATTACCTCCAAATGAAAGGGCGTGAAAGCTGACTCAGGTTACGGTAAGAATAAGGAATTCAAATTACTAAGGTAGATCCGTTCTTGTCCGGTGGCTATCCAAAGTATCAAGAATATTAACAACCGCTTTAATCAATCCTAGCCCTAGTAATGAAGATGCTAGCGATCTGTTGCACCCACTTGTGTACCTTATCCACTCACTGCGGACGATAGACGATGTGAATATCGCTCGTCTGCAGGCGTTGATTAAGTGACCGAGAATTGGGAACCTCTTCCGCTTCTTATCATGATTGAGAGGATGTAATGAACCAACATTATCGTGTCATCAAATATCTCCGCAAATTCGTGAGATATGGTACTTCTATAGCGGGTAACGCCATTTGTAAAAGCAACAAAGGATCCACGTAACTTTATAGACTTTCAATATTTCCAAAATGCATTGAAAAACTTTGAGAACTCGATAATGTCGATAAGTATGCGCTAGGGATGGGACTCCAATATCCCCTCAAATGAATGAGGAGTAAAAATGGTTCGAATTTTATGAATAATACAATGGAAGAAGAGGACGAATACTTGTTCTGATTCAGTCTCTCTCCCGCACTCGTCAGTTAGGCTCGAATTTATAGTCGTAATCCGGAGTCCGGAAGGCGCCACAATCGACAGTCCTAATAGATTCGCGAACTCGCTGCACCGATTGTGGTGCCACGGATTAGGTTATCCGGACTCCGGATTACGACTATAAATTCGGGCGTTAGGCGACAGAGAGACTCGTCGAGAAACACAAAATATTATAGAAGAATGATTCCTAATGAAGTATGACGAGCTTAGATGGATACTAACAAAAAGTTTGATACCATTTTGAGAGACAATGCTTTTCAGAGCCACGCACATAAATTCAATCGCATCGAGGATCAATCTGCATCCACTAAACTCTATAAGTAACCATTGTATCACACACACAATTACACTCTCACACACTCATAGCACAACTTAAAATGAGACCCCGATGAATTGAGCAAACGCTCAAAAACCCCATTAAAAAATCATTCCAATCGAAAATTTACCACTTCTCACAACTCCATCTGCACCCCAAGGTGTGAAGTCAAAAGCCACAATACATCTCTTTACAATTCTAACCATAGACTCTCGTTTCACACCTCGCACCCTCTCAATCGCTTGCATTTCACGCCAATTGTTTCGCAACAATCGTCTTGTGTACACATCGCTTTTGTACTCCATGCCAGAGCTGTAAATGGGATTACATCGATGTACGGAAGTTTGCCAACCACCTTTGCTACACAAGAATGGTCCACATTGCACGATCGGTGTTGCAAAAAGAGTTCAATATACAGTGTTCAAGAGATCTTTTTTTTCTGAAAGATTTTGTAGGTATAGAAGTGGATCCAGATTCAATAGTGTAAAACGAGTCTGAAGTGTGAGCGAGGCGTGAAAAGAGGTGTCGAATTGGAATGAAAAGAGCAAAATTTTGTCAAGAAGGTCTCACCCGCGTTCACTCGTTTACTTTGTACACATGTCTAGTGGTTGAGAATGGACTATGATGGTTGTAAGTACGAGGTGTTAGGTAAGACGACACGTATTGTACTTGTGGGTGATTCTATGAATGAAAATCTGTCGCGGATATTTTGACGAGGGGCGAAACGAGATATGTACATGGATCAACGCTAAAATTACAGCAGAGGTGTGTAAATAGGTGATGACACGGCTCATCTGTTATGATTCTCACGTTACAAAGCTTGACAATTGTCGATAGTTACACCTACCAAATTTGTGTTAGTTTAGTGAGTTTTGAGCTTCGTACAGAATGCATGGAAATGTGAATCGAAATACAACCGATGAAAAATTCAGGGAGACCGTATCAAAATGGCCATGAAAATCTCCGAAAAACTGTGTGAGTGAAATAAAAACTGCTAGGTTGCACGTAGTCGAGTGGATCTGGGAGATATTTTTTTTTCAATGATCCTCCATAGACATTCTCATGGTGCCATTCAATAGGTCATAAAGTATTTGAATAGCAATATTTTGCATCTTCCTTGCGATTTTATCCATTTTTCTTCCTAACGATTTCCCAAAATTTTTTTCGATTCGTTTTTCTTATTAAACTTCTCCATTCAAAATTCGTTGGACTCTTTCAATGTAAATAAATGAGCCCATGCCCCTTACTATTACAATTATGCAAGTACATGGAATAAAAGACTAATCATCCCGAAAAAGAGTAGCAAAAGAGTAATAAAAACAAGATAGTGAATGTAATATTGTTAGTACCGCAGGGTATTGTCGAACAAGAACGTGGTGATACATTAGGAAAATTCACAGTTTTAACAAGGTTAGTGTACCCGAATTGCCCCCATTTGCCAATCTAAGGGATGGGCACTTGCCGACCTCCTCGCATTTCTTTTATGTTTGATATGACAGAATATGAAGTAAATTAATGGATCATACCAAGCTCGAATGAGTTTGCGTTTCCCAGAAAATTTGAGGTGATTATTCCATTATTCGTCTCTGCACAGCTTAGCTATCGCTTTAAGTAAAATATGCACCAAATTTATTTAGTTTGGACAATTAATGTGCCTCAGCGTATTTGATTCCTTCTTCCAATATCTTTACAATTTTCCCCACAAGGTTGCAAAACTATGATCTAGAATGAATTGAGGCTAGATACGGTAACCTGCTGTGAGATGAGATGTTTACCCAACATGCATCCCATATGATTAACCACAAAAGGCGTGCAGTACGACTTTTTCTTACCACTAAGAACGTACTTGTCACGTCAAAATAGATTGGAAATAATGCCTCGGACCGGCGCAGAGCTCCAAATGTGCATCCACAGCGATAAAAATGATTTCTCGCATTTTATCGACGATTTACAACTTTTTTCCGGGAAACTAAGACAGCTCGGCTCCAGTTACTCAAAATTAGACGTGATTCAGTTCATTTTGGAGGTCTTGAAACAATTCCAAGAATAAGCTAAAGTACACTGAATAATGTTGAAGTAGACCAGAGCTGTTGAGGAAACTGGCTTAATGACAAGTAGGAAATAAACAAGTAGGAACCCTTTTGTAAATTCTAAAAAATTACTTTGTGGGAAAATTAAGTCAGCTTGGTTACACTGAATTGAGATGAGACGTACCTCAGCTTATTTTGAGATTCCTGAAACAAGCTTCAGAATGCGATAAAGTATGTTGAAAAATATTGAGGTAAACCAGAAATGTTGAAAGAATAGCTCAATGAGGGCAAGTTGGTACACTTACTATAAATTTCTATCTAATGTCTTTTGAATATTGAAGAAGTGTTCGAGAGTGATTTCACGTTGCAGATATTTCTGCCTCCCATGTGTGAATCAGAAATACGCCAGTCCATCGAATCATGATCACCTACATCCCAGCCTACATCTCAGCCCAAGTCAAGAGTGTTACAGAATACAAATCAAATTTTGCTTACAGCCACTCGAACCAACAAGTATCTCACGAACATCGAAAGAAGTAGAAGTGGAGAAAATCCCTGAATTTAATATTCCCAAGTCTCAGCGGATAACACGATTTCACGGCACGTCGCAATGGGCCTATAAGCATTACAAATACGATTTTCGCGTGCAACCCACGAAGGAAAGATTCCTTCTATAGTTTGAGCTTGGCAATTCGAGCCCTACTAGAGGTGTCCAACACTTGAAGGGCTGTTTTGTGGGCGTTTGTTACACAAGGGTGCCATTGCTACAACCGCTTTTCGACATACAAGAGGATGTAAATCGAAGAGCCTGTTTTCCGCAGCTCTGAAACCAGGATGTAGATTGAGTTACCGAATTTGCGCCCATCTGAAGGACTCAATTTTGCGCTTGGCCCTTATTCTTTGACGAGGGAAAAGACGAATGAATTTCATGAGCAGAGATAGAAAAGTAAGACAGAGGACTCAGCTAAATCTGTCTGTGATATCCGTATTTCTAGAATGGGATGAGAAAGAAGGATGGGTTTAGAGGAGTCGAGGAAAATTTGCCACAGAGATGATAAGCTACCGCCAACCGAGGGAGAAAAAGAAATTAGCACTTGTCTTTTCGTGCACGCTGTCACGTCATGCTTACTGATGGAGCTTGACTTGCTAGATTCTGGGGATCGCATTAACATAAGTAATGCAATTTGTCCCGTCGTAATCTGACAGTTATGATCGTTAGAAGCATCCTATTCTCGGCAACCCATCGATGAGCAGGACTTTTTTAAACGCGATCTTATGCTCAAGATGAGAATCTTATTGCCATTCATCATCAATCTTTCTAAAAGGACAATCATTCTAGCTCGAAAAATCTTCAAAATTTTATAGCATGGTTGGATTTCGAATTTCTTTTATGTTCAAATTCAGGGGAGTAATTCCCAAAGACGGAGAGGATACCTCATGGAATCTACCTTGGCGAAGGGAGTTATTCCCAAAAATGAATATTGAGAAATAACCCATGAAGTCTATATTGGATTTAAGGTGAGGCCGTAGTCCGCTATAACCTCTAAATCCATTCGGAGGATATGTCGATTTTTACTTAACCAAATGACTTGGGATTTCATATGCATCTACAGAATGCATGTCTAAAGGGGGCTACGAAGCTAAATGTGTGAATTTCCTACGAAAAAGTATCCCAGGCGAAGTTTGCTCGAGACGTCGTATGTTGCCGCTCATTAGCAGACGACGTTAGTGTACACCTCGTCTGGATACTTTTTTTAGTGAAATTGACATATTTGGCTTTGTAGGCCCCTTTAGACATGTATTCTGTCGATGCATGTAAAATCCCAAGTCATTTGGTTTAGTGAAATTCGATTTATCCTCCGAACGGATTCAGAGTTACATTTAATATGGCGACTGACTACGGCCTGGTCTCAATCAATGAGATCGAACTAGTCAACTCTTTGCAGATTTCAAGGGAACTATTATACAAATGATTCTCATCATACTCGTATGTTGTCGGTATGACATGGAATTCTAATAGTAATGGACTAGTTATCAACTTTGAGGTTCAGGAACATACAAATATCCCATCAGCATACTCATAGAATTTATTTGTGAGCACTATAGGTCAAATGATCATGAGAAATCTTAAGAGTATTGCGCATAATTCATTTAAACAACTCAAATACCAGTAAGTTCCTTGATCATGGCAATATGGTGAGGAATGCTCAAATAAGTCCTGGCGTATTCTGTCGTATTATCCGTAATAACAACGATTGGCAAGGCGTTAGTTGAAAGACCCACCAATTCTCCACCCAAGACCAAAGCAGAGTTAGCATTACTAGGGCAGACCTGTTTTGGATGATTAGAGCAGATGAAACCTTCCTTCAACTGGGTTCGTCGACCATAAGCGGCCAGAAAATCTCTACAACTTTTTTCAGGGCTGATAACGACTTCAATAGCATAAACTGCATTAGATTTTTTATCATCTTTCTCAAAAATCAATTCCGTCAAGTTAGCAGGCTGGCCTGTATAGGTAAAATCAAAAGAATCTCGCATTTTAATTGGCTGAACTTGTGGCATGCTGAAGTTCATTGGATCCCTTGTCTGAAACAGTGTAATTTCGCCTCTCTTGTGTGTAGGCCAAATGTAGTATGAAGATGAATTTCTACCAGGTGCTCCGACATGTGCGGTGTAATAAATACAAATTTCTTCAGATGGAAAATAGTCGATCACCGAGAGTATCCATCTGTCCGAGATAATAACACCGTACCATTGGTGAAGATTAGAATGTTGGTCATGTTCGCAATTGATGTATGCGTGATATGGGAATATCTCTTCGGCAACAGTGTTTTCCCAGCACTTTGGTGTCACATTTGCTGCAAAAATTTACACGTTGAAGTAAAGAGCTTGTTGCTATACTGCTAAAATTGTTGAGTCATTCCATGTTTCCGATCACAGTGAGCTCTGCCGCGACTTACAAGGGGAGTCCGGAGTCTCCGGGTCCTGAAATTTCACCAAAATTTTTTCAGTTTCGTACCACCTAGAATATGAAGAATCTGAAGCAACTCTGCCAAATGGACCTTCTGTTCTGAGCTACAGCTAGAAACGTCAACATTGCTAGTATATCTATACATATCACTCTTTAACATGGGCCTATATGGGCAATGCTAATGTCATAGGCTGTAGCTCTGAACGGGAGGCCCATTTGATAGAGTTGCTTTGGGTTCTCCATATCCTAGGTGGTAAGAAACTGTAAAAGAATTTTGGTGAGATATCAGGACCCGGAGACTCCGGACTCCCCTTGTTAGTGAATCTGTTGATGTTACGATAGCATGTTTACTATTTCATACTTGAAAAATCGTCAAGACTCTCAAGCCACCTAAAGATCTTATCTTTCAGCATCCGAGGAATGATTTTTTTATGATTGAATTAAATAGAATGAATACAGATACATGAAGCGTAATGGTTTTGAAAAAAAAAAAAAAATTAATTTTTCAATCCACTTGAATGGATAATATCGGAAAAATTCAATAAGTCTCACAGATGTGTTCAAGAGAAAAACCAGGGCAAATGTACGGAGGAAAGTCTCCATCTGTAAGGTGAATTTGTCTAAATAAATCCATCTAACTCTCGAATTCCCCGATAGTCCTTGCATATAGCTCCGGAGATACTGGATTCAAATTTTACTCAGATTCACGAGTTTTCACTGCATATTTCGAGGGAAGTTCAACAAATCTCGGCAATTCGAGTTGAAAATAAAAACTTCCTGAAGCATACAAAATTCATCCAACCCAATTTATTATAGAAAACGTTTGTTGTGCAGCGCAACCAAACCGCCATTTTTCTTTGGATTTGAACGGAAAATCAGCGTTTAGTCTGACCATGAGTAATGCCTAATAACAGTAACTTAGGTAGGCAAGCCTAGTTTTCATTCACAACTGGTTTTTTTTGTTTACAACTCGAGTCCATTGAAAAAATTTTCAGTCATCTTGGCTGATAGGTTCAGAAATAGTTAATTCTTCTGCAAATTTCAGGGAGGGTGTGCCGAATTTTTCTCCACATGGACACGAGGCCTACTAAACCACTAATCGCTTAATGTGCTGGAACTTATATTATTATGTTTCACATCATGAGTTTGAAATTTATGAATGAACTGGATAATTTAATAACCTAGAATGATAGATAACTCACCCGTCACAATTGCAACAGACAGTAAGATGAGAGAGACGTATAACATTTTCGATACGATCGTTTGACTGCGACACTAAAGAATCAACTGTAGAAAAATTCATGGATCCGGAAATATATAGGACCGCTGAATGATTAGGATTCACTCAGATAGTGGAATCGAAATGTAATGATGTTCCCAGTCTGCAGATAATGAAGAATAATTTCATCTCAACATTGTGTAGATTGGCACTACATTATGAAAAATTCGGGAACTTTCATGATACAATTTCACTCTCAATGATAATGAATAATTACTGCTCATTCTAAACATCCTCTTTCTGACTCGTTATGAGAGTATTTGGGGAAATCCCAGAAACTTTTGACTTTTGGCCTCTAGAAGTGAAGATATAGAATAATGCTATGTACATTCATGAAATTTTTCATACAACTCCTTTGAAGGCTTCAAGAACATAACCTGTCATGTGGATCATCTGAAGAAATTGGCTAAATAACTGACCATAGACATATAGTAACTGACAGAACGAAGCCTTGCGCCACATTTTGAAAATTTTGGAGAAATTTGTTTCTAAATTCTCATTGATTGAGTAAGTATTGGGGAGTCTCTTGGGATACTTGAATGGATGCGAAAGAGTCTTGATTTCCAGATTCCATGGTTAGAGTCGCACGATGGTAATGATGTACGATTATGAGGCAAAAGATGGAAACGAATGTAGGTCATGTCTCAGAGGGAATCTGGTAGCTTATTCTGAAGGATCAGAGAATTTTACATAGGAATTATGTAGCATGATAATTTTTGGGATGTATCTTGGATTGGGAATAGAGACTGGAGAGATAAGAGTGAAGCATGCCTCGGTATCTTCATAAGATTCCATGTAATCAGTTCCTTTTCAGAGCTAGGGCCTCCGACGGAAAAGTTCGCACGAAAATACGACAAGAGACCAAACTTTCAGATTTTTTAACAATCCATAATACCCTTTTTGAGAATCTGTGATCGAATCACTCCTCTCGAAGTCACAGGTGATTGGTTGATAGATATTTCGTTTTCATTTCCATTGTCTACTGAGGTAAGCTAAACAATGAGTGAAATATGTTCCAGCACATCAATCGATGGATTCTTTTGAAATCTTTAAGATTTTCTGTGCAAAATTGCTGTTCGACAAATTGGACTGGAGAAATGATTTGCTGAGACTGTCCATCATCCATGAAGAGTACTGTGTACATAACCAAGATAGTATAAAACCCGAGATTCGTGGTGAATGAAGTCACAAAAATTCTGCAGAAATATCCAAAACACAACTTCGATTAGTGCGCCAGGATCCGGAGAATTTTCTTCAACTCATATAGGAATATGGGAGAGTATTTTGTTGATGATGCGTAGGTGAAAGACAAAATGCTATTCTCAAGAAAAGGCCAATATAAATGATTCCCGTACAATTTCCACCCTTGTTCCCGCTGTGGAGTGGGATATCATTATATTGTTGAATTCCCATCCCGTGTCGAAATATATAGAATGAATTAGTCTAAATTTCAAGGAAACAGCAGTATGACCTGCAGCTTTGATTAGAAGTGGTCTTTTTTCACGATTCTATGCCTTCTATTTACGTGGCATGCTCCAGCTTATCTGCTGAGAAAAATTTCATTTCAACTAATGTTCCAACAGTTTACATTCCAAGAGCACCTGCCACTCGACCTGCCGACCAATATTTTCTTGAATAAATTCAGCATCTATAAGTCACCCATTTCATGTGAATATTTCATATTTACTAATCATTCGAATTCCGATTCTTATCGGCAAAAGGCTTGTACTGACGCAAACAAGTCACTGGAATAACCCAGAAGAATGATGGAGTAATATCAGCGGAGGAATATATCTAATTATTAAGAGTTGGAACGAAGAAGTACCAAAACAAATATGATGCCCGGAAACGATACTTCAAATGAATTGCGTAATTGGTGGGGAACTGCTCAACTCAAAGTTTGGATACGACAACTCATATCAGAGCAACCCCAGCTATAACGACGTAGAGAATGTCGAATAGAAGGTACATTCAATGCACTGTAAATATTTATCAGAGAAAATTCCCTGT
This sequence comes from Eretmocerus hayati, assembly GCA_029851415.1. Taxonomy (NCBI): domain Eukaryota; kingdom Metazoa; phylum Arthropoda; class Insecta; order Hymenoptera; family Aphelinidae; genus Eretmocerus; species Eretmocerus hayati. Next base: position 25,655,209 of record CM056741.1, read on the forward strand.
AAGAAAGTTAATGGGATTTACAGTCAACTCACAGTTACTATGTTATTCTTATGGAGGCTAGAATTTTCAACTGCCATAAGAATAACATGATGACTGTGAGTTGGCTGTGAAACAGACTGTGAACCCCTTTAACTTTAAATCATGAATCGCTTCTGTAGATCCTTCCTCTTCGATTCGAATGGGAAAATTTTTCCAATGTCATCATATGATTGAAATTGATGTTACTACGTTTCACCATCAAGCCTCGATGGCCTCATCAGGCTAAAAAAGTGTCCGACAATTGATCAATCTACATTTTTCATATGAGATATCCTGCAGATATAAATCTGCTGGTCGTCATATCGAGCAGTTTTTCTTGACTCAATCAATTTCTTTTGTACCGATCATACATCGAGTTGGCGTTCATTAGGAAGATTTTCAAAAAATTCATATTTTTTGATTCGATTCTTGTCGGGTACATATATTTTCTAGACACTACTTTCTGTATTCACTATTTTCCAAGGTCAGCCTGTAAACTCCAAATCCTTGAAAAAGTGATAGAGTGAATGAGGTTGAGTATCAATTGCAAACAAATCAAACTTACATCTATACACGCTTGCTAGATCTATTCTAGTGACTTTTGAGTCAGAAAATACAAAAATTCCGAGAACTCTACAACATTCTACAAATCATTCCACGAGAAAAGGACTATCAATCAAACTCACATAAATTTTCTATGTGCCATATTCAACCCTTACCCCAACTAAATTTTTCTGCATTTGCAGAGATAAAAATAATGGTCTTCGCTCACATTTTTCAGTGTCATCCACAATTTATATCAAAATTTGTACAATTCACAAGCAAGACTCATCACCAAGCAAGACTTTAAGAGTACTCAGCTTGATAGAAACCTTCCATTTCCCCGAAAAGAAAGGAAGACAAACCAAGTGAGCAAACAAAGTCCTCGTCTGGAGTTTTTTCAATACCCACGTTCACTCATCACTCCGCTCAAGTGCGCGACATCTCATTCATTTGCTCAACGTGGGCAGGGTCGACATTTAAAAAATTGCCTTCATTCACCTATGCTTTTTTCATTCACTCTACATAGACAACCCTATTTCAGCCACTTTTTTTCTATCAACCCCATCACCACTGCTAGTTAAACACGCAATCCCAACCAAAATACATCTAGTAAAAGATCTTGCATTCTATTCATTTTTTCAAACCTTTCTCCAAAAAACATGAGATACTCTCAACTCCTTGAAACACATTCATTTAAACAATGGCTGTCAGACGTCAAAAAATGAATAAAAATACTCGTAATACGCCTTGAGCTCGCGCGAATTTTCGCAGCCCGAAAGTGCAAGGGTCAAAAAAATGAGAGTGTCTCATCCTTCATTACAAATGTAACCATCGCCGAAAAAAATTCATCGGCTCAGCCAGAGAAGACGAGATAGACAATGGCCCAAGATCCGACATCTTCATTTTTTTTTTGGCTCGTGCTACCTTTTGTCACGTGGCAATGTTTTCATATTTTTCCAACCTCGAATACGCTCACAGCTAGCAGACCCCACATTAAACATTCAGTTGGCTAATTTTAGCCAAGGTTTGTTTAGAGCTCCAAAAACCCTGACAAGGGCGCGAAATTCAAAAGCTTAAAGGTATATAGAGTAGACTATAGGGGATGAATTCGAATCGCCTTCGAAGACTGAAATAATAACGAGGCGCCAACGCAACGCCTTTAATCACGATATTAAACATTTAGAGATCTCTGCCTCGAAGACGAAAAACTCTGTCGCAAACTTTCGTATCTGAGCTTGTCCAATTCGATTCGGGTATTCCATAAGGCGTTGCCTACTACTAACGGCTCTTGGATTTTATTTTTTCAGAGTCTCACTCGAATATAAGAGCGCCGTATCACAAAGGATATCTCTTCCGCTTGGGTAATTATGCTTATGCTCAATCCCCTTATTACGTACACATTTGTTATGACGAAGGGAAGAGAAAAAATTTTCCAAGCATTACGAGATGTATATATACATAAAAGTATAGTCAGATGTTGGATACAGGATAGAATGAGTTCGTTATTAAAGCTAGGCTGTGAATCCGGCACGACATTAAAAATTGATCGACTTTTTTAATCACGAGTTGAGAGAGGAAAAGAAAGCTGCAAAGTACTACGGATTGCGCTTAGTAAAGGAAAAGCTTAAGTGCTGATTAAATACACGTAATTGGTGGATGCTAAAGTCTGAATCGTGTTTTTGTCCAATGAGTGAGTTTCGGTATGAGGGACTACAATAGATGCTGCTGAGAAATTTGCGTGAAAGCCTATCATGCATTGCAGTCGTATCTAGGATTGTTATTTTACCTTTTTTTTTTCTAAGTACCATTTTTAATCAGTTTTATGGTCTAGAAGATGAACTTTTCGGGAGTTCAAAACATTTCTGGACCCGTGGGGAATATTTCTTTGATAGTGGTGAGAGAACATAAGTCAATTTTTTTCTATTAACATGCGCATAGGCTCGATTTGATGGCAAATACGATTACGTGGGTTTAATGAGGTAAGTGTGTCCAACTTGCTCCCATGTACCGATCTCAGGAATAACTCCTTGGCCTTCCCTCAGATTTTTTCACATTAAGTGGTTTCGACCAAACCGGGCCAATTCTGTTTTACCCAGAGAATTCACAGTAATTTTTCCATTTGCTGTACTTGAGCAACTAAGAAATCACCGAGGAAATCGTATTCAAGAATACCGATCCCAAAGTTTATCACGTTGACCAATCTCAACATACCTGCATTCGACTCTTTGTCTCAAAACCTTATAAGAGTCCGGTTTCCAGAGTTAAAAAACTCCAAACCAGAGGCAAAACGAGGAAATGGTTCGTAAGAGGACCAATATCAAAGTTTACCCAACATACCCCCATATGGTGATCTGAAAGGCCCGTGCAGTAGGACTTTTTTTATCACTTAGAACTTGTTCATTACGTCAAAATGAGTCGGAAATAGTATTTTGGATCGACGGAAAGCTCGATCCAAATGGGATTACTTAATGATAAAATAAGATGAGAACGATTTCATGCACTTCATCGCTGATTTGTTTTAAATGGTGGGGGCCAATCGGGTTCAAACTTCCCATGAACTCTCAAAAATTACTTTTTGGCAGATTTGAAATACCATGGCTCCAGGTCGTCAAATTTAAACGCTCTTCAGCTCATTTCCAAATTCTTGAGACAAGCTTTTAAATGTTATAAAAAACATGCCGAAAAATATTGAGGTTGACCAGAGTTTTCGAGAAAATGACCCAATGAAGGCAGGTTCAGTACACTTACCTTAATACCAAAAGAATTTCCCGCAGGAATATAAGGAGTTCCTTTTTCCAACCATAGGGAGTGAGAAGTTTATGTAGTGGACCATGGAATTGATTACAAACAGTAAAAGATTAGGTCGTCGTGACCTCACTGCATTTGTGATCCACTTTTGCGCGGCATTACTCTTATGTGCTATGGGTATTAGTAGACTTTTGTCAAATAATTCATATAATTTGAGATCGGGTCATATTTAGGATGATTGTCAGATTCACACATTTGAAATATTTTGAATGAAAACAAGTACTTGCAACAAACACGAGCGAATTCATCACAATCCCATTCAAAAGTCGCTTTAGATGATTCATAGTTCGTTTTCAGTAAAGGCGTAGGGAGAATCTTCCATTTATTTGATTGTGATATCTCAATCTTACCCGATTGAAGAAAAATTTTCAATATCGTGAATGATCTATTTGATGATTCAGAAAGTCAATTCGATGACTCATGTCGAGACCTAGTTTTTCTACTCCATGCAACGTACTTCGAGCTCACGCAAATGATCGCATCTAGTTGACCTACATCGTAAATTCGGATTTCATCGAACGTCACGTCGTACATCATATTAAATAAAGCGAACCATTTTTTGGGGAATTCTATTGATAGTATGAAATACCAGAACTGCTGCGACAGGCTCTACCAGTGAAACCCATCAATTCACCTCTGTATTCAGAGTTGTTAAGAATCTTTCTAATGTTAATCCCACCGATAGAGCTCATGTAAAATTTGATAATAGGATTTTAATTAGAGGGGAAATGGCTTCAAAAGCAAGAGAAAATATTGTGATATTCACTAATAATAAGAGATGATACAAGTCACAGAAATAGAAAAATTCAGTTCCTCTCCTACTGATTACAGAACTCTACCTTACCGGCATTTCAATACAATCGATTTTGATATGGAATATAAAATAAAACGATATCATTTTTCAAAAACGTGATCTAAGTGTATCCGTGTACTCGTAAAATTTACTCAACATCGTAATAATTTTTAATTGGTCATGGATATTTATAGCAGTTGTTTGGGAGATGAATATTCAAAATTTGAGCCCAGATCCAATCTAGAGTGATAAATTCCACCAGTACGCATTCAAATCGGTACAGTTCTGTGAAAATATTCTATTTTCCTAATCTAACACACTCATTTTTGGAAATCTAGAATCTATTTCCCGAAGCTCTATTTTCCGAATAACTCAAACATAGTACGGATAACATGGCTAATTTCCCTCTGACCGTCAGTAAAAATTCTTACGAACTTCCAAATCATGATTACAACAATTTTTAGGGAAAACTCAATTTTCCAGCTTGAAAATCTACTGCTCCGTGGAAGATGAAGAACCGATACACACGATTCACGTCGAGTCTCTCAGAACTCGTATAAATATTTTATCCAAGCTTCGAAGCTCCAAAATTCCAAAAATCAAGCTAACGTCAAAGACATTCCAGTGTACGCATCGACGCGGCCACGCATGGTCATGTCGCGCAGCGACATATTATATCTCATAAAAATTCCTCTCGCATCGTATAAAGCACTGTGCTTTCAGTCCAGCTTTAACCCAAAGACCCCCAACTATCAAAAGAAGAATCTCACAAAATCCTTCCTCCCACTGCCTCGTCACCGAATCTAAAGCAATGACCACACGCTCCACTGCTGACCCTTCGAATAAGTATTCGCAGATTTCGTTATATCTATGGATTTTTATGCCATTTTCACGTACTCTCGCGCATGTATATGAGCTTTCGAGGTGACATAAAATATGTATAGTCTCAAAGTCCAAGCTCTATACGATGAGAGCTTGCGTCGCGCCGGACACGACAAGAGTATATTATAAAGTGTATCTGTATGCAAGGGGGAGCTTTTTTGCAAGTTACTTTCGTGTTTTCTCATATTTTCAGTCCTTTTTTGGTTGATACAGACTCACCCATATATGTATATATATCCATACCTACTCGTCATCTCTTTATTATATACGTGGACTGGTTTAGGTGAGCACGGAGAATCTGAGAAAAGGAATGGGGGGCTTTGAGTCTATTAGATTCCAAAGCTCAAGACGAATTTACGATTTTCTGCATAAATCTACGAAGAGCTTTGCCGCTTGAGCTTTCGCGATTTTGCTTCGTGTGATTCTGTTTTGTGTATTATATATGATATAGGATTGCGATGACGTACCTCGGAGTGGAAGGAATAGAAGAGGGAAGAAAATTTTGTGAAGCGAACGACTTGTCCCATGAGCAATATAACGTGCCTGAGAGACGAGGAAAAATAGAACAAGGAAAAGATTGAGCCGCAGACGTGATTTTGGCCCCGAGATTTTCTTGTTTTGATTTCTTAGTTTGAATATTTGTATGAATATTTCAGATAGATAGAAGGCATATGGTAGTTTTGAGATGGTGAGGAAATTTTTTTTTCATTGGAGATGCTGGTCGGTATAAGAATGTGTGACTCTAATCTGATTGAGTATGACATTGACTAAGCTCACACTATTGACGCGTCTACTTGAATTGGACTTCGCCGATCGGATCAAATGTATTTGTATATACTATATCGTTCGATATGAAGTCAATGGAAATAGTATTTTTCTTGAAAAAGTATTATTTATCATTCATCACAATAGAAAATAGTACATTTCGCACCAAGTTCATGAGGTTATAGCTCGCTTCTGAGCGATTGGTTTTCGGCTCGAGCTGCGGGCAAAAATTGAAATAATTGCTCAGAAGCGAAGAACCTCACGGGCAAAGTCATTTTTCGCAATTTTGTGGGCACACAAACATCGGGAAATTGAATTAAATTCATTCTTATTCGAAAAGACGTCACGGTGCGAAATAAAAATTCAGTCAACAGCGTTTGGCAGATTTTCTTCTTGTTCCTTGGCAGTGATGAGGGAAATCGAATCCATCACAAAACAAGGATGAGAATGCATTTTCTCTCAGATTCACTAATCCTTTTCCTGATTTTTGCATTTATTCGATGCGCAGTACAGAAGTTTTGCACGATGGAATGGATCTCAGAATTGATAAATGTTTCAACAATATACATCTGTTTCATTTTACGGAAGGTGAGTACTATTTGAAAATATCAATCATTCCATACCTTCCGGAAGTATTTTGCTCATTTTTTTCTCGAGAATCTCCATCAATCGCGTCAGAAAAACTCATCAGAAACGAGTAAGATCATTCTCACTCCTTATATATCGACGACTAAAAATGATACCGAGTACTTGCTGTAAGGATCTACACCTGACACTTTCTATTTCATTTACGGAGACATTATTACGACAACAGTCATAATAGATTAGGATTGTTCTGCTTGAAAATTTAAGTTCTTATGTTGCCGAGTATTCTTCGTGATTCAACAATAAACATATCCTGCAATTATAGCAATGTTCAATACACCGACGGAAAACAATTTTCGGCATAAGAAAAAGTTTATAAGACTATTTTGAGCGAGGCGTCCAACAAAGTTGAAAAAAATCATAACTTAACTTCCTTTAAAAATTTCCAGCTGGTAGAATTGAAAAAGAGATTGAAAAAAATTGTGATAAAAAAATATTCTGATGGTATAAAAAAAAAGCTGGAGATGCCGGGGATCGAACCCGGGACCTTTCACATGCAAAGCGAACGCTCTACCACTGAGCTACATCCCCGCTTGCAGGAAGCGTTCTGAATGAACAGTTGTAACCTTAGCGTACAAAGAACGAGACGTATGGAGTGGGGATTCCCCCATTCAGTCGAATACACGTTGCGACGTTGCCCCTTCATTCATTCCCCTCCCGCCGTGCGCGCACGCGATTTATGCGCGACATTGGTCAACTGATAGTTGATAGCTGATGCTGCTATTTAATTTATATGAAGCACATGATTATTCTCGATTATTCTTGTTGACAGACACTTTTCGATTCATTTTGATCTGAAAGAAAACTTAGACAACTTGATTGGATTATTCTGCATACACGATCTAAATTCATTTCCATTCAAAATAACGATAGGATTTGGTTTATGGGGGAAATGAAAGTAAAATTTTTGATTTCACGGCGATTTACTTTAATTTTATTCTTCCTGTGTTTCTCATTAGCGTGCGTACATTCGTGTTCATTGTTGAGTGTGTATGTGAGCATCGAGGTGAGCCTGCATCAATTTATTACAGGAAATTTTTCATTATTGAACTAGGGGCTTTTCTTCTCACTAGATTGAATTTTTTTCAAAAAGAACAGCAAGAATTGGAAATAATTCTTTTTGTATCTCCTCGGCTTTATCGCTTCATATTATCCGGTACCTTGCTTATCATTTGATGCAAGTTTCAGCATATATAATTTGAATTCATCCTATGGTGTACGAGAAAATTACGAATTATGGCTGCTGATTAGTAAGCCTACAAAAAACCTGATAAAAAACCCATGAATCTAAGAACGTGAAAATAGATGATTCACGTCTCGAAGACGTAACTAATTCTCGCTGATGCAAAAAGTTCTGATATCACTGGACACCAATTTTTTGGATGGGGAATAGTGCATTGAGTGGACAAAGATTTTTTGTGTATTTTTCAACGTAGAATCCAAATCCAATCCCAGTTTCCGTCAACTTATCAGAATTTCTTTTAATCGCAAAATACTGATTCTCATGAATATATAGCTATTTTGACGTTTTTTGTCGAGTTTTTTTTTTGGTCTCTCCATAAATTCAAAAGTCTGGTGACTCATCCTCGTTGTGGACCACGGGCGCGTCGAAGCTATGATTTTCTCCATATTTTGACCTGACGAACATGATGGCAGAGGCCTTACAGGTCTAAAGATGCATTCAAAACAAGTGACAAGCTGATTTCTTAAGTTCCTATCAAGACAAATAGGACGATGTCGCTATAAATCTCAGAATGCTCACGGAATTGATCAAACACTTCTTTTATAAACTCACGAGTGCGGATTTTCTTCGTACTTATATACATATGATGAGGGAAAAACATTCGCATTCACCATAGGAAGGAGATGGGTTGAACGTACACGTATTGTTCTGAAACAGGCGTTTCAACGAGCGTTTTGAGCATTTTCTCTTTGGGCGCTTCCTGAGGTACCCATGTAGAATATAAGATTCCATGATCATATATGTAATTTACAGCTGGTGGAACATCAATACTCCACGGTATTGATCAAACGTACCCCAGAAAAATCTTTCCTGTGGTCATTTTCTGGTTTTGAACATTTGAAGCACTGAAGAGCAAAAATCCACATTAAATATCATTTTCCGTCGAAAATGTCAGTTTTTGGGAACTTGAGACCGACTCCTGGGAAGATTTTTTTCCAGTAGTATATGATTAGTATCGTGACTAATTGACGTTATAGAATGGATTTGAATCCATATAGCACAACTTTCTGGAATAAAAAAAATGTTTGAAGCGGTTTTCAGTATGATCATATATGACCATGGAATCCTCGGATTCTATGATCATATATGTTCATGGAATCGTATGTTTTACATTGGTATAAGCTCAAAGTCCTTCGTAGTGAGTCAAATATCAAGATTTCTCATCTCACGTGCTTAAAAATTAATCATTCAAGTGTCCTCCTCCAATTACCCCTATATAGATATCTACCTTTGAATGTTCTTATTGAATTTTTTTCGGAACTGAATGAACTGAATTTCATGGAAGTGCTCACATAAGCTGGAAATCGGAAACAATGTAAATGTGATGAATCGCATATGAATAATATACCAAAATTATCGAAGTGTAGATCTTCCGAATTTCAGATATCGGATCATGAGAGCAAGAATAGTGTAGTATTTTAGTTAGCTTTGAAGGTTCGTACGTACGAATACTCAAAATCTGACTCATCAGAGGGAAGCTTGAATTCACCTTTAAAAGTGCTCAAAACGTTTTTTTTTTAAATAATACGTGTCTATTTAACCCAAATAATTTCGGGCTCTTGCATTTCATTTGTCCTATATTTATATATGTATAATATGGAGAAAAATGCGCCCTTGCGACCTTGAAAAAAATTTCCCTGGTTTGTTTCGTAAGCATTTTACAAATTATTGCAAAATTGGTCGAATTTCGCTGATAGCAAAGTTATAAGATCAGCTTGTTACTCGTTTCAAACGCGCGTATTAGGGGGAAAATTGGGGTCAGATTCCATTTGTGTGTCGAAATATACACAAGATAGTCATCGTCCGATCAATGCATTATTCCAGACCCAAAATTGAGCGGTATCCAGCGTATCTGATTATGTTTCAATTGATCTCTTGCAATAGAAATACTATTAGTTGAGAAGCTGTCGTAAAATCTTGATTGTACAGGATTATGAAATCTCACAGACGTGATCAGCAGGAAGAATATTGAGTGCGTCATTCCTGTGCAAACTCCTCAAATATTACAGAAAAAAGATAATGTTCTAGCTCATTCGCATCATCAAAATTTGTGAAATTAATTTTTGATCTCAAATTACGAATGCAGAATCTACAGAGGAGAAGTAGCTGGTTTCACTTTCGCGCGAACATGATCACCAATTTTTGTTTCGAACGTAACAATTTTAACAACCCAAAAAGCTGGACACCAACAAATTTACTGGCTTTGAGATAATAATAGCTATAATCAGTATACACCGCCAGAAGAATCTATCCCTTCACAGATGATGGATCAAATCTTCAAGGATTTTTAATCTGAGTCTTTGAAATATTAATCAACAGGACAATCTCAAACTTTTTCAAAAAATCTTTGAGGAAAATGTGTAATTTTGAAAACCAAATGATTTTTCAGGAACTCTAATCTTGGATGAATCAAAAATCTTACAGTGCGGTTTTCTCATCAAAAATTTTACAGATTCCATCTTTATCAATATCTAAAGAATATTGCTTTTTTGTACATACAGTCTTATATACAGCGCAACATGCCACCTGATATACAAAGTTCGGTCTGAGCTTTGAGCTTCTGTTGCGCAAGCGTTGCGCAGAAATGTTTGCGTGGTAAGCGAATTGGCATATGAAGCTGGCTCAAGCAAGGATCAATGTTCTACTGATGCAATGTTTTAAGCCGGTCCCATGGTGTAATGGTTAGCACTCTGGACTCTGAATCCAGCGATCCGAGTTCAAATCTCGGTGGGACCTGTTTTTTATACAATTTTTCAATAATTATCTTGTTTAAAAGTTAATTTAAGAAATTCTCCTATATTCATACATTTTAAACGATGGAAATCCTTGTATGTTGCACAGACCGAGCAATCCAATAAATAACGAGGAACATTGATTCCAGCGAGAGAATACACACTCATTTTTTATCATCAATTAAAAAATGATTGAGTGATATGGCAGGCGTGATGACCATCATACAGCGTCCAAACGAAATCGTTGCCATTCGAATTCTATCTTCGAAGTAGGGAGATAATTTCACTCATCAATAAGCTTCTTTAAATCCAATCAGAATCCTTGTAATATCAACCAAAGCGATTAATATACTATGATATTAAACGAAGGATCTCCCAGCGAACGTCTTGTTCAGTCATATGAATTTGATCAAAATTATGTAACGAATCAAGTCAATTTTCATGATGTTATCTTCCAAGATATATTCTTGCCCTATTTCAATTATTGAAAATCAAGATTGAAGTAAAGTAAAATTTTTTTGCGTTCAGCTATGAATCCTCAAAATAAAAAAAGCAATTGCAAGTCCACGTGCATTATTTAATCCAGGGTATTAGGAAATTGACAAGTTGCCTCCGTGATCTTCTAAAGTTAATCAATAATCTATCTTGAGGGAGCAAAAATAGACCTATACGAACGAGAAAAAAAAATTTGACAGCGGTGGGATTCGAACCCACGCCCTTTCGGACTGGTGCCTAAAACCAGCGCCTTAGACCGCTCGGCCACGCTGCCTCACGTTGAAGCGCGCGCTTATACTGGTACCAAAGCTGCAGAATGTAGTACACTTGTTATCTCATCGTTTTTACCACAGAATCGCTGACTTTCTATTTCCTCGGAATTTTCTGCGCAATATCTTCGAGGTATTGTATTCAAGTAATGAAAGGATACATTTTTTACGGTTTTTTTTATGTGTAATACCACATGAAAAATAGCACTATTTTTTGTCACAATGATCATTTGTTCATTTGAACGGCTTGTCTTCTGTATTTTTCTCATAAGCTTGCTGTTAGCTAAAAATCCATTCATGAACCAGAAACCATCCAGATGTCCATAATTTGATTTCTAGTATACACAGTGCTCGGGAAAGGATGATAGGTTGAACAAAATTGTCACGAAAAACTGAACACGTGGTGATTTAGTACTATGCACAAGAATCAAAATCCCGTTTCAACCGAAATAGAGCAATCCCATTTTTTGAAATGCGAGCTTGATTCGTATTTTTACGTGTTAATCAAATGGAGCTTTTTCGAGTAACATACTTGTCGAGACAATAACGGCTCCCAAAGCCCGTAACTTCAATGAATCTCAATATTTTCCAACGTACTTCAACTTATTTTGAAGCTTATTCAAAGACCTTCAAAATGAGCTAAAGTGAGTTTAATTCTAACCAACTAGACCCGAGCTATCTCAGGGATTAAAAACCCGAAAAAACTCAAATTCTTAGAAGAGGAAATCTCGGATATTGAATCGAAATGAGGTTCCTCGACTCTAGTTTGTTGAAATCGAACTCTTTCAGATCATCTTGAAGACTTTAGATTGAGCTATAAAATAAGCTCAAGTACGTTGAAAATAATTGGGATACGTTTGAGTTATGAGCTTTGGGAGCTGTTCTTGACAGGTAAAAGTGCAACAGGTCTTGACAAGTAAAAGTGCTGAAACAGCTCCATTTGATTAACATGTAAGAATACGAATTGAGCTCGCATTTCGAAAAAGGGGATTGCTCCATTCCGGTTGGAACGGGATTTTGATCCTTGGGCATAGTGCTAAATAACCACGTGTTCAGTTTTTGGTGACAATTTTGTTCAACCTATCGCCCTCTCCCTATAGCATCGTGTATAATGCACAAGCAATTTCCATTACTCACTTGAGTTTCCTGTAATTCACACAATGAGCACAACCTTGAACAGAACAGTATGATTAAATTTACATTTATTGCTTTAAAAATTTTTTAATGTTCGAAAAACGCGATTATAATAAGATCCTTGCATTTGAGTTTTGAATAAAAACAAGCTCATAAAAGTTTCTCGGAGGTTTTTACGACTCTAGATAGTCTATTTATGATTCGAACAGTGGAATCAGAGAGATCTCGAATTAGAATCTCGTAGGCTTATTCACGACAAATCGACGAATCTAAGGCAGTGTATTAAATAGAAGAAATAATCATGTAGCCACATACATGAATTGATTTGTTGATTCTTTGGGTAATTAATCTTGGAAGAATCAGACTAACATAGATTCTGTGAGATAGTTGATATTCCTTCCTTAGGAAAATCAAGTACTCAATCCAACATTGATATGTTGAAATTAAGTTGGTGTGTTTACTTTCTCAAACGTTCACAAAGCTTTCTCACTAAACAACTAGGTAAGAAGGGGAGAAACAAGTCTCCGGATCACCAATCTTGTCCAAATTTTTTTTCCAGTTTTTTATCACCCAGTTTTTGAAGAATCCAGAGTAACTCCGCCAAATGGGCCTTTTATTTGACAGAGTTACCCTGGGTTCTCCATGTTCTAGATAGTACAAGACCGTGAAAACAAAAATAACGAGGAAAAACATTTAGACAAGATTGGTGATCCTGACACCAGGTCCTCCCCTTGTGAGTTTAAAATATCTTAGAAGAGATCTACCATGATATCTCCACGGATTCTTATCAGCAGAGCATTCTTGGACTTAATCCAAGAATCTCATAATCGACACTCTCGAACTAGTTAATAGTCGCTCTTCTGAAAATGAAATGTGCCAGTATCTGGAGCTTGTACTTTTCCATCTGGGGAAATCCAAGTATCACCGTCAAATTTGAAAAGTCACGAAAATTCATATCAGCAGTATATCGCTGGTAGAAATGTGACCAATTTTTTGGCCATCCATGCAATATATGGGTATAATCGCGATAACTTACACATTTTGTGTCCCAAATTTCAGAAGTTGAATATTGAGTCTGCGCGTGTCTGAGTCGACTTTTTAAATTTCTTTTCGCATATTGGGCGATAATATATGATGGAACGTATACAGAACGTTTTTTGGAACGAGTTAGAACGGTACAGGTAACTTTCACATGTATGAAGCATAGAGGGAAATACGAAATTATAGGAAAAAATAGGGGGGGGGGGGGGGTACGCGGAAATGGCATTTACCGATTTTTACGTTTTGTTGTCTAGCAAGAAATCCTGATACGATAAGACCATATGAACTTGAAATTCGTGTTTAGATGGTTGGTTTGAGTCGATAATACCTGCTCCGGAGCACAGAATTCCATCCCTCCGTCTTTTCCGTGCTATTGAGTATTCCGGGGAACAGCTACTGGATGCATGGAACTGACATGCATGGAACGGACATTTCGCCTTTTTTCTGCTTGCAAGAATAACATAATCGACATAGAAACTTCTCCTTGTAGATTTCATCGATTTCCACCACACTTTAATAGAAAAAATGGTCCCCGCCCGGATAAATTGACCTTTAGTGGGGTAACATGCTATGCACGAAACTGACAAAGTTAATTACATGGCCAATTTTCGGCCATAGATGTTAATGCAGTGCTCAGAATTTCGATTCTGGGCCTTTAGTCATGCTGAGATTTGATTATTTGATATGTTTCCTTGAAATTTCGTCCGCTACAAAGCAAGCCAGAGTGATTTTAGGACACGCTGTAAGCATTTTACAAAAATTTCTCATTTTTAGTGAAAATCCCATAACAAGATTGAGGCATTTAGATTGGGGATTAAACAATGAGTTCTGGACATAAAACCCATGAAAAATGGTTGGCTTAACATTTTACTTCGAGGAAAAAATTTGAGCATACCCTTAGCGACTCTTACTCCGACGCTACTAGTGCTGGAGGTATACGTCGATCTCCAAGTATAACAATGCACACGGAACTGACATTTCGACCCTCAATCTTTGAAAATAAAAAAGAGTAGTGAACAGATCGATTTGGAAATTTATTCCCGAGTGTATCTCAAGCAAAAATTGAATCGAGTGATTTGGAGCTTGTTCGTCGAAATGAAAGACCGTCACACGTTCCGGGTGCGTTCTCCCGATAAGACTCATATAGATATAGTAACAATGCAATGAGGTTAGACTTGGCCAGTTTTTGGCCAAAAAATGCTTAAAATTTCTACCAGGGATGTAAAGCAAAAGTAAGAAATCGAGCTCTGATAAGGGATAGGATTTGCCTATACATGCTGATTTTGGCATTCGTTTCTCCTATTCATGAATCAAATCCATTGAGTAGTTGTAATACCTTGTCGTCAAGTTTATGAGGAAAATCTGCTTTTGTGCATAATGAATGTAGTTTTCTGGCCTAGAGAAAATAACCTGAATTTTCTCGAGCTACTTTCAAGAAATGATTAACAAAAAATACTCCCGCGGAATTCATTCAAAGGTATTTAAGATAAAAAAAACTCGATACGTGCGTGATTCAGTTGGTAGACCAAAACAAGAAAATTACATGTCAAAATCCGAAAAAAGCGGGGTATTTCATCTCTGAAGTGGATCCTGAGATTTGCCGGAATAAAATTTTCATCCGATAATAATGAGCTGCATCAGACTGTCGGTTTCTTTTTATATCCAAAACGGAATTTACCCTCAAGGTTAGCGCATTGGAAGTTACTTCAATGAGTCTCTCATCAAAATTGAAAAAAAAAAAAACGACATGACGTAGGTAGTAATTGTCCACGTGTTACACGTGTACGTGTTTGAAATCACACTCAGCGATTGTATAGGATGAAAATTTACGAGTAGTGGTAATTAGAGAACATTTTTCGTCATCGAACGTCATTTTTCCATGTCTGTATTTCATATCGATGAGTTTTTTATATTGACACAACAGATTATCATGATGTTCTCCAAATATATGTCAGAATGTGTCATTTTTCTTCTGACACAAGCAGCGACGAAAGACATGCATATTTTTTCATAATGCTTGTGAAAGTGTCTAAAGTGCTTCATGAATTTTCGGTGTTCCTCATTCAAAACGTTCTTCCTTAGCGACAATTTAAAACGAACAAACTACATCATACAAGTGATAAAAATTCACATTTGCTGAGTTTTGAGGGACAGACATCGTGACATTAATCCAAGTTTCGTGCGCATGCAAGTTTTTTGTAAAATTCATCTTTCTCTTTTAAAAATCTTTCATCTCTGACAAATCGAAAATTGATTATCTTCACAATTCTATGCTCTTCGTGGATCCATTTGGTATTCATATTAAATTCATTTAACGTGTTTTTCAGCTAATTGGAAGGATTGAAATGTTTCTGACGATTTCCCCCGCGTACGTCATGAGAAAAAATTATCAAGTATTCTACAGAACTAAAAAATAGAAAAGATTTATGTGTTTATTCAGAAAATATTGACTCTAACTACTCTGTCAGATCTTTATGATCTCATTTGGAAAAAAAAAAATTCGCAAATTATTACGACTGTGGAGTATATCGAACAACAGGATATTTGGGAGAAATTCGAAGAATGTGTTGGAGAACATTAAGATCGCTAAAACAGTTTCAAAATGCTCACGTGAGATTTTGCACTTATCACTGAGCCAACAACTCATTTAAGTAGATTGAGAATAATTTTTTTTCAGAAATAACGTTGCACGCGCGTGCTGATTGAAGCGAAGATTAGAATTGATAGCAGATAATTATTTCCAATCAATATCGTTCTTAAAAAATTCTCGAAAAATTTCTTTTTTTTCGAAATTTTGCTTAGTAGGCGCGTCAGTCTTGAACTTATAATCTCGTAGTTCATATTCTACGATCCTATTTCGGTTCGTGTGCCAAATTTCAAATTTGTATCTTCAATATCTCAAAATGTTACGTCATATTATCCTTGTCGGATTAATCACTTCCGCGTTTGCCACAAAACTTTCATACAAAAATTACAAAGTGTACAGAATAATCCCTGGCTCAGAAAGAGACTTGAAACTTTTGAATAAATTGGAGGAGAAGGGGGTAAGTGTTGTAAATTCAACTATTTTCATCACTAATATCTCATATTTTTCATTATTTCCTCACATCTACTATTCGGTCGCCGGAAAAAGTCTAGGAAATAGCAGTCCTCTATGCATGATAGTATGGTCATACAAAATATGCGAGGTCTATGTGATATCTTTGAAGAAATCAAAATCAGTTCCCAAAATCACAATAAATTTCTCCCATCGCGTGGCATTAATGTGACAGTCAAACAACCATGATCATGCATTTCATTCTGGAAACCATGTGATCGTTATCAATTCATTTTTTATACTGCAATTTTGCACTTCATTGTAACCTAGTTTTCTTCTTCTTCGATTCCTCGACATACTCCATCGCATTCGAAAAAAATTTTACTAATAAAAAAAATT
The DNA here is from genome assembly GCA_029851415.1 of Eretmocerus hayati. Classification (NCBI taxonomy): domain Eukaryota; kingdom Metazoa; phylum Arthropoda; class Insecta; order Hymenoptera; family Aphelinidae; genus Eretmocerus; species Eretmocerus hayati. Next base: position 25,672,013 of record CM056741.1, read on the forward strand.
CCAAAACTCATTGAGAAACGGACCACTTTGCATCGAAGGGAAAATGTATAAGAGGTCGAAATCCCATACCTTGGGTGAAGTTGGGAATATGAACAAATACGTGGGAATTATACATTGTGATAATGGCTGGGTCCTATGTCGGATGATGCAAGATGACTCAGGCGCCCATATGGCACAACTTGAAGAATCTCATACGCAGACTTTTTCATCTTGCGCTTTGAAATTCAACGAATATTTTGAGTTTCCAAACATTTGTACCTCTATCAAATTTTTCAACATGTTCACTGCGAAGGGAGATATCTGAGTTTTCATCTGGTCCTGATTTCAATCCTCTGTTTTCGATTGTAGTAATCATATTGGAGTAAACTCTTATCTGACCAATCATATTCATGCCCTAAGCAGACCAAACCAACGAAAAAATCGCCATTGAGAATATCTTTAGGCAAATAAGAGTCAGGAAAGATTGAGTTGTAGAATCACGTGAACCCCACCGACAGTCCCCATGACAGCGAACATGTTGATAAATATCAAGGAATTCTGATATGTACGGTTTCTTATGGTGTATATCGTTCACAAGAAACTAATTCGTGTTCCATACCCATATCAAAAAGCTTGTACAAAAAAGACAGCTTGCGTGCTTATGCTATTTTCACAAATGACAACTCTCAATCTAATAATTTTTTTTTTCTAAATACATTCTAGTTCAGTTATTGGCGGAGTCCAAGCAGAACGATGCAATCTGTGGATTTAATGGTAGCTCCAGAGAAATTTTCATATTTTGAAAAATTTATGGGCGATCACCGCATGAAATTTCAATTGATAGTAAAAGATGTACAACAGCTAATAGATCAAGAAAATCCACCAAGAGAAAAACGTTCACTCTACAACAATGGTACTCTTAATTTGAATCAGTATCACACACTCGATGAAATGTATAAATGGTTCCACGATTTGGAAAAAAGATATCCAAATAAAGTGGAAATTTTGGTTGGTGGTAAATCATACGATGGATTAGAAATAAAAGGCGTTCATATAAATCATGGTGCTGACAAACCGGCTATATTTCTTGAGGGTGGTATTCATGCTCACGAATGGATTTCTCCTGCTACGATAATTTGTCTCACAAAGTGGATTTTGAAAACAACGGACTATAAAATTCGGCAAATCATAGAATCTTACAACTGGTACATGTTTCCAGTCGTTAATCCTGATGGCTACGTGTACACATTTGAAGTGGTGAGTATCTTAATTTTCCAATGAAAAAAAAAAAATTCAATCAGAGAAATGCAATGGTTCTGACTCAATCGTTTGATTAGGATCGGTTCTGGCGCAAAAATAGATCAAAAAATAACTCAACCGAGTGTGTAGGGACTGATCTGAATCGTAACTGGAACTACCACTGGGATGGTGAGTTGGAATTTCTGTTCACTTTCTGTAAATACAGCAATGAATACCTTTTTTCATAATCTCCAACAGAAGCTGAAATGGAAAGTCAAGATCCTTGTTCTGACTCATATAAAGGCTCGGAACCTTTTTCTGAAATTGAAACGAGTACACTATCTCAATTCATCAAGTCAATAAGCGAAAAGATAGAATTTTATATTCCATTTCATTCTTATGGCCATTATCTATTATTCCCACAATCGTCGACTGAAAAACTTCAAAAGACCTACAAGCGATACGTAAGCTGAACTCACTTATATTCAACTCATATTCAGAGCTAAATAATGAATTATCCATTTTTATTGCTTAAAAACTACAGCTAGGTATGGATTTCTTAGAATCAGTGCATTCTAAATATTCTTTTGGGCAGCCAGATGATCAGATTCGTAAGTACATCAAAAAAATTTGTAAGAAACACATGAAAAATTTTTATCGAATCTTTAAATTTCACAAGCTCAATGATTGACACACACAAATGTAGGAAGTATTCGGATTGCGCAATAATTTTGCTCCGCTTCGTCGCAACGTGGCATCTCATTGCATAAAATCTTGCGTTTGAGTATGTGGAAGAGCTATCATATTTGATTATCTGACATCGATTAGATTGAGTAACGGCTTCTCTGAATCTGACTGACTGAGTATGTGCTTCTCTTTGATTTGAGAGATTTTGATCCATCGCGTCTTTTTGACCATTTTTTTATCATAACGCAAGATAGGTATTCTCTTGAATTTTTCCCCCGCAATCATCACATGATCCTTGTAATCCAGCCTCAGCTGATGAAAGAATTCAGCACTAGTGTGTGGAACCTACAAGGGGAGGTCCAACCTTGCGGAACACGGATCTTTATGAAACTCTGGGAATCATCTTGTTTTGGTGGAAAATGAAGGTATCTCCAAGGATTTAATCCAATGGGCCTTCTGTCCCGAGATACAGCCATGAAGGTTAGCATTGTTAGTATATCTATATATATCACTTTTTAACATGGGCCTATATGAACAATGCTAATCTTCATGGCTGTATCTCGGGACAGAAGGCCCATTGGACTAAACCCTTGGAGATACCTTCATTTTGCACCAAAACAAGATGATCCCCAGAGTTTCATAAGGATCCGTGTCCCGCAAGGTTGGACCTCCCCTGACTAGTTTCGGACTTCTACAATACTTTCATACTCGTTTATTCAGTTGGGTTAGAGAGCTCACTTAAAAACACACGGTGTTCCTGAAGCGTTCGAAAGTTTTGCAAAAATGCCGAAAAAAACTGGGTTCGCTATCATCTTCCTCTCCTTCTCCCGTTTGAAAATCCGTTTCGATCGAAATCGGATCCGATCCGACAGTGAAATGCGAGTAGAGAATGTGAAAACCCCATATGATTACGTGTATTTTGGATAGCCTTGATAATGACTCGACGGACGAGGGCCAGTTGCTGATTCGACGTTTCTGGGCGGTTTACAGGAGAAGAACCATGTATTTTCATAGGAAATTTCCCGCAAAATTAGCTGGTCGAACTCATTTTTTGATATCTAGAATCAAAAGGCACGGTAGCGCCTTGCTGGCGAGTATGAAAGAGAAGAACATATGTGAGAAAGAGAGAGAGCGCGCGTAAGGCCGCCGTGCCTTATATACGCTGAGTTGGGCCGTTTTAACCTCACACATTTTTTCGAACTTACTTATTTAATGCTTTTCTGGGTTCAGGAGGGTCTCAATCCCTCTGAACCCATTATTTCGGTCCTCAACAAGGATATTGGCAAGTCATTTCACCGCTGACAGCGTTTAGTGCCAAAATATCTTGCTCACTAATTTCGATCCTTCCAAATTTTTTCGCGTCAAGATTTCAGCCGCGTCAACACACTTGAAGTCGAACACAATCGATTGTTGGGGTCGACCACCGGACCACGCGGGACGATCGACCGCGAGAACACACGGGTGATGTCTTGATGCAGCCGCATGTGTAGCAGACGGCGTTATTACGCTCCGGCAGTATAACATGTTGTAACGTTTTTGATGACTATTTTGATTATATTATGTAGAGATAACAGCAAACATTGAATGTCAATTGATGCCAATCGTAGGACCGCCTGCAGCGAGCTTGTAGAAATCAGCTCTCATTGTTGCAGGAATAAGAGACACCTATTGTTGTGGGTTTTCTTGTCTGGAGTGATATTAAGAATAATAGGCCAGAATGTGTGTCATTCTCGCTGTTGTGCAGTGTCAAGAGTTGATATTCAAAAATATTTGGAGAATTTTGGATTTGATCGTGAGAAAAAATGAGTACCAGTATCAAATCTACATTTCAGCAGTGTATTGACTTTCAGAATACTTCAGACAGACCCAACTCTGGAGCTATAAATTGTGCATCTCAAAGAAAAGTTGATTAGCCACTCTAGTTGAAATGAAGTGTGCAACCAATAGAATATCCTTCGAAGTGCTTTTCGTGTCTCAATATAAACCTGTCAATGTCCAAAACATTAAGAGGGTACGTCTCTCACATCTAGATGTTGTGAGACAGGTCAGTCAATTGACGACTGTCGAAGAACAGTTGTTGTGATATATAAGCACTGATATTTTGTACTGCTCTGGTTACTTTTGAATATCATATGTCTATTGCGTAATACTTACTCTAATCCAAGGTCTCAGCTAGACTCTTACTCATATCACATATGGTATATGGATTTGACTTTCTTGGCGTTAAATTCTGAATAGGATTGGAAAGTTGTACAGGGTTCACCTGTTCCATCAAGAGTATTATGGAGAAAGAAAGGCTCATTTACGCTCTTGGTGGGAAGTGGTAAGTTCAAATTGAAAAAATGATTAGTTGAGGAGTCAATCACCAAACAAACTGGATCCATACATCTGTCTGGGAGTATCTTGAGGATCATTTCATCAGAAATCTAAACACATATCACATAATGCTATTGAACCTTCATTTCCCTCAGAATGAGTTCGCACGGATGGCTCCAACTTCTTGATGTGTTACGAATTGGAAATGTGATACATAAAATTTGTTTCAGTTTTTGGTTCTTGAAAAATGTTAGACAACAGATGTAGGGTCATAATTCTATGTTTCATTTATCAATTAGTCATTAGTTGTTCACTTTGAAACTTAGCATCCTTTGTTGCTGAAGAGTGGACGAACCAACTTATGTGGAGAATTTCCAATAACTAGAAGTTCTTTGGATCCAAAATAATCTCTTGCAAGCACCATCACAAGTAGATTAGGAGTCTTCGCATCAACTCAAGTTAATTTCATGAACTAATTCCAAGTCCTGCTATCATAAATACAAAGTTTTACTTCTCCAGATTTTTCTTTGCTCATGATCAAAAAATACTCATCTTGGAATTAAGTACACTAGTGTTAATTAGGAGAATGATTTTTATGGATGAGATACATCGAAGTTTTTTGTGTTTCCCCACATGCTACTATTTACAGCATGTTTTCCAATCTGAGAATATTCAGTCATCACCATACCCGAGTTTTGAAATCTCCCCCCCCCCCCACTTCACTTTTTCCAAAAGTATAACTTGGCGAGTATGGCCATCCTTTCCCCCTATCGCTTCATCTGGGATCAAAAGTTGAATTTCAACTCTTGAGGGTCATGAAATCAGGGGAAACATGTCGAGTAACTATTTAGCAAAATTTAGTAGAATTTAAACATGAAACAAATGGTGAGAGAATAAAAAATATTAATTTCAACTCTTGAGAGCCATGAGATCAAGAAAAATATGTCGAGTAATTGTATTGCAAAATCTGAATGTGAAGCGCATGGAAAAGGATTGATTACATTACGATTTGACTTTCTTGGTAATTTTGACTCAACTTGAGATACTCACCATCTCTACTGAATTTCAAACTAAACCGATCAATGCTAGATTGAATTTTTGGTTTCCTTTTCTTCTCAATGGTCTGAATGAATTATTATTTTCATTACATTTCATAGACGAAGGAGATAGTGAGAAACTCAAGTTGAGTCAAAATTACCGAGTCAGTCAAATCGTAATGTAATCAATCCTTTACCATTGCGTTCCACGTTCAGACTTTGCAAAACAATTACTCGACATACTTTTCTTGATCTCACCGCTCTCAAGAGTTGAAATTAATATTTTTCATTCTCTCACCATTCGTTTCATGTTTAAATTCTACTAAATTTTGCCAAATAGTTACTCGACATTTTTCCCCTGATTTCATGACCCTCAAGAGTTGAAATTCAACTTTTGATCCCAGATGAAGCGATAGGGGGAAAGGATGGCCATACTCGCCAAGTTATACTTTTGGAAAAAGTGAAGTGGGGGGGGGGGAGATCGTATTTAAGATGCGGAGGAAGTGGCGCGAGAACTGTCAGTAGAACTCGATCTGGCAGCAACGCTTGGGCTTATGAGTGCATTCGGCAACAGGCTATGGAGGTCTAAATAACGGGCTGGTTTATTATTCCTTGACAAATATCTTCATGTAGAATCAAAATTTGAGGTCTGTTTCAATCCTACTCGCTAAGTTATATACCATTGGAATTGCGGAAAACACCACGATTCCCCAAGCTTCATGACTTTCTCGATTCTCAGCTAAGTTTTCCAGTCCATCGATCAAGGAGGTATTTTTTTGCAATGAGACAGGACATCTCCGCAGGAGGTTCGTTCGAGTTTGCTTAGTCTGCTGAATATGATCGCAAAGGTGAAATAATCTGAAAACGTACCTAGATTGTACCTCAAGCCTACTTCTCCAACTTTTGTTCTGCAAAATTGTGATGGTTCTTGGGGAATCGTGGTAGTTTTCCGCAGTTCAAATGGTAACCTAGCCTCAAATTTGGATTCTACATGGAGATATACGTCAAGAAATGATGAATCAGTCCGTTATTTAGACCTTCATACCCTGTTGCCGAGTGCACTCATGAGCCCAAGCGTTGCTGCCAGATCGAACTCTACTGACAGTTCTCGCGCCATTTCCTCCGCATCTTAAATACGATTCTAGATATCAAAAAATGAGTTCAACGAGCTAATTCTACGGGAAATTTCCTATGAGAATACATGTTTCTTCTCCTGTAACCCGCCCAGAAACGTTGAATCAGCAACTCGCCATATCTTCGCCCGTCGAGTCATTATCAAGGCTAACCAAAATACACGTGATCTTATGGGGTTTTCACATTCTCTACTCGCATTTCACTGTCGGATCGGATCCGATTTCGGTCGAAACGGATTTTCAAACGGGAAAAGGAGATGAAGATGATAGCGTATCCAGTTTTTTCGGCATTTTTGCAAAACTTTCGAGCGCTCCAGGAACACCGTGAACGGATGACCAGCTTCGAAGACATTGTATTAAAACAGTGTACGTAGATATAAGGACCGTGAAATTGAGTTTTTACACTTCTCAGGTCGAATAGGCAAATCATTTGGCCCAATTCGGATACCTTTTTTCGATCGACTGTGCGTAAAGCACTGCTTTAGGCACGGTAGTTTTCGTTTACTTTACGCCCAGTCGATCGAAAAACGTATTTCGATACTCGGGCGTGGAGTTTTTTTGCTCTACTCGTGCTAATTTCGACCCTCACCAGGGCTCGGGCCGAAAACAATCGATCGACTAGCAAAACAAAACTTCCCTCCCTCGAATCGAAAAATACTATTTCGATTGACTGAGCGTAAAGCACTGCTTTACACCCGCCAATTTTCTTTCACTTTACGCCTAGCCGATCGACAAACGTATTTCGATACTTGGGTAAATTCCCAACCTCATATTGAAAGATAATATTTTGCAATTTTCCTATGTTTGGTTTCTCACAAAATTGCAAAGAATAGTATTCGTAAAAGAAGTATTCTCGTCCATGAGGTTCCCCGATTTCGAGCGATTATTTCGGGCTGAGCCGCATCGCTGAGAAGCAAGCTGCAGCTCATTAGCTCGTTGCGAAATGTTCCATGTTGATTGTATAGTCTTGAGAAATATCGATAAATTTGCAAAAGGAATGGTATGTCAACTGCATGCCCCGAAATGATGAATCAATAATTCCCATCCAAGAATGATAGTTTCATGATCTATGGAATAAAATGAAAAAATTGAATGGGAATAATATACCGTCAAATTGGGTAATTTCGGTACGATTTCGTTACTTTTTTCAACATACATTGACAGAACCCACTCCTATTAGTAAAGCTTACAGTCTCAGCTTCCAATTGATAGTCTATGAAGTTCAATTTCGTGTGTCTAAACTTGAGCTATTCGTAGTTGAAGAAAAGTACCAAAGTTACACCCCGATGGGGCGACTTTGGTACACTCACAAAACATTTCAATTCTACCCACCACCATATACGAGTGAACTAATTCTAATTGTTCAGAAGTGTCATTTTAAGCTGTTTGAAACATTCTAAAACCCCACAGACCATCAATCGACTCAAGAGGGGATGAAAAGAAGCTGTCATACAAAATTGGATCAAAGTTACTCTGCCGTAATGCTTCTTACGTACAGTGGGGTAACTTTGGTACATATAGTTTTTTTTTCTCTTCCATTCATCGAAATTTCAAATGCAGTAAATGCCCAAATGTAACGATGGTTTCTCCAATATGGTGATATATGAGATCAAAATAAAGCATTATTCATCCGTAGTTCGTTCCGGAACACTTCTTGCCAGGTACACTAACTGGACCACTTGCGTATCGCTACTAAATCAGCCTTTTCGGAAGAAGCTTCAATAAACGACTACAATCGTTCACGCAAGATCTGCGATAGCTCAACACATTGTTTATGTGTGTGCCAAGAGGGGAAATAGGTTTCAGAGCGATAGAATCGTTTACCTTGCCGAACGCAGCTCTGAAAGTCATTTTTCAGGGATGTACTCAAGTTGCACCCACTGAACCAAAGTTACCCAATTTGATGGTATTGGAATGTATGAGAATGCAAGAAAAATTTTCAAATTCTGTATAGACTTCCATGACTCTGTAAATGGCCTTATCCGTTAGTCAGGGAAGACCCTTGATACAGAAAGTTATTTTTTTCTGGATCTTATGCATAGTTCCAAAATTAAGCAAAATTCGAAGAATTGAATCCGTTAACTCGCGAGAAGTTCAATGATTTCAATGATGTAAATTTCTTTCTCCAAGTCGATCGTTATGAAGAATTACGTTAACTAGCGAGTAAAATCACTTTCAGCGTTTCAGAGTAACTGTGTTGTTTGGAAAATAAATGATGATAAAAATCAGAAGCAAGTTATAATCTTTATTTTCTTCATTCTATTAGATCAAGCAGTCACTGGTACATCTATGGATTGGGTAACAAGTGAATTCAAAATTCCATACTCGTTCACATACGTTCTGCAGCCTAAATTCTCCGACAAAATGGGATTCATCGTTCCAGCCACTCGAATACGATTTACGAGCAAAGAAATCTTTCTTTCACTCATGAGTTTATTGGACGAGGCTTCAAATTCAATTTGATTGACGGCTCGCAGATAGTTTGTATGTACTCAATGATACAATTACATATTTCAACATATTAAATGATGACTATTGATCTTCAGAAGGCTTGTTGTATTCATGAGTTTTTTGTGTTTTACAGATCCAATTTTGAGTATCTTCGGTCCCTCACGAACGAAGCGATGAGAAGGACGGATGATGCGAATATAGCAATTAATTGTTAAAATATTTTTTATAGATATTCATCAAAGAACTTCGGTGACAATTTTTATACCCACGGATACATGTACATAGATCTCATCAATACGCATCAAATAATGGAATTGTTTTGAACGATTTCATCATATTAAATTGATTAGTTATTCAAATTAGAAGGAGATGGTCTCAGTTCTTTATATTTTTTTGGGGAAGTTGTTATAGACGAATATTCCTTCGTTCCGTAGTAGTCGTTACCGATCAAGTATTCCACGTGCCGGTTGTTGGGATTCGTAACTATCTTGTTCTTATCTTCGATATACTCGATAGTACATGATTTTTACGCCAAAAATAGGGACTATCACCAATTTTGTTGCCACCAAAGTGAGTGAAGTAACCTCCACAGCGTTGATAGTAAACAACAAGTAGAATACTATTACAACGTCTGATAACAGATCATCATTGATATTTCAAGTCATTATCTGTCATACCTGACTTCTTTACGGCTATAAATTCAACTACGGTCACGTGGTTGGCTTTGTAGCAGCGTATTTTAGAGAAAATTTAGCCAGGCATGAGACTCACAAAAATCTGGCAAGGAAACAAATTCATAGATTATCTGGCTAAGAAAATTTGAATCCTCATTTGATCATTCGAGAATTTCCGTTTTCTAGCAGAATTCAAAGAGTAAGATAGTCGTGTATCGATCATCTGAGATGAAATCTTATTTTCCAGAGATGAAATCTTATCTCCCAACTCATATTAAATCGTTCTTTGGAAGCAATTCTCACGTGAACACGTAATCCATGTCAGTCTGATGACTCACGATCAAAGGCGTTGGAACTTAGATCTATAAATATAAATCAAAGTCCACATGACGTTTTGACTTTAGAATTACATTCATCACAACTAATACACCAGTAATAAATGAAGAATTCCATCCCAAGATACGCTTTCAGTGAGGATGAGCTCAGTTTGTAAAATGCAGTGAGTAGTGAGTTGGGTCAATTTTGCCACGGTGCAAATATCACTCAACCTCTAGGAATCATGGATCATCTCACAGGGATATCTCTTAAGCGTGAGAATAAGTAATCTCTCAGAACTCGTCATTTTTAAAATAACCATGTCAGGATAAAGCTCACTTCAGTTCCCACTTGATGTTCACTGAAAAAATTTGTGAAAAAGATGCCAAAGTGATACATGATTTTCAAGACTGTGTGCTATTGTATTCTTGCATTACTTGATTTGAATCATCAGATTTTAAAGACTTCATTGAGTTTTACATATACAGAGTCTCATAAATTTTCCATTGAGGGCTAAATCTAAGACAATTCTCATAATATCTGAACGATCGCTTATCGTGATTACTCTCAGTGGTCGTTACAACGTGCCTGTACGAGAACGTCTATAAATCGCGATACTTCGCTTCATTTTAATTTCATTCTTCCCTTTCCTTATTTTATTATAGAACATGGTTTCTTCTATTCTTCCGTACTGATTTTTCATAGCGTGATGTAATCTACCGATATAAAAAAAAGTCTCGACCCATAACAGCAGCTTGGCGACTTTCTTATTTTCTATCTTATCGCGTCCCAAGGGTATCGCAAGTAAGATTCACGTTCACTTTCGGCGCGCGGAGGTTTAGGGACTGATACTAACTCATATTACTGGGTGAGATCAATAAATGCGAGAATATAAATTTGGAAGCTGCGATGTCGGATAAGAAACCGAAATGAAGTTATGGTGGAACAATTTATGAGATTCTCCTAGTTCACGAGTTTTACTGACGCTTATCTATCTGACTCCTTGTATATGAAAGCACTGAAGATTTTTGCACAGTGGAGAAGATAGCATGTTTCAATCGAATTGCGGAGTAATTTGGTGAATTTGCTCTTTAGGTCGATGAGGTATCACAGGTAAGTCAGTTGTACATCAAATGCAGATACGCAAGCTAAACTCATTTTTCACGAAATTTTATTATTCAGTGACTCATTCATGAACCAATTCTTGATTCTCTTGGTCGCAAAACGGTTAGTCTGATCATTTTTGACACTCCATCAAAAATAATTCCACGAAAAAACAATATATGGGCGACAGTTGGGTCTTTGACTTCTTTCTAAGTGAACTATTTGATTCTATAGGTAAAAATGAACATCTGTCACCATAATAATGATTGTCATTCTTTCTGGACCTTGGTACACAAATCAAAATTATGTTTTCAAATTTTTTTCGCATAATTTTCGTAACATTTTCACACTCAAATCCTCATAGCTTCAAAATAATGTTAGATAAAGAACGAAATGTGGCGCATCTGAAAGGTAAGCCAAAATCCTATCAAAGACCACTTTGAAATTCCAGAATTGTTCTCATATCACCTCAATTATATATGGACGATTCCGTAAAAATCATCTTTTATTTTTTTCTCAGAAAACTACAGTAGAACTCGGTTATAACGAGCTCCAATGGACCGGCAAAATTTGCTCGTTATAACCGAGGTTGACTCAAATAATGGTTAAATCTACGTGTATATAATGTGAATAAATGGTGAATTGATCGTCTTACATTGAAGAATGTCAGATAACCTAGTTTTACTTCGAAAAATTGACGATCAATGTTGACAAGTAAGTTATGAGAGAAATGTATACTTGGATGTGTACATAGCTATAAATTCGCGGTCAAAAAGATGACTATGTAATGCGGATCTAAGAAATGCAGTATTAAGCACTTCATCTCACTTATATTAGAATCACGATTCGCAAGTTTGTATCCTTCATGATTTCAGAGATTAATGTTTATTTCTTGGCTCGAAGATTATATTTTTAACAGTGTTTTTCAACTAAGTGGTGGTGGAAAAACTCATCATCAATGTTCTCAATGATGAGATAAAAATTGTTCGAATCTTGAGGATTGTTGGAATCGTGGAACTGCTCACACCGCAGATCTTACAAAATTCCGCATTTTCGTCCTTTCAGAGCAAAAGCTTCCCATTTATCAGTTTTCATGTTGCTTGTGTCGATTTTACTGGTTTCAATATGATGATACCTGTTTACAGTTTAGTGCCAAGCTCTCAAATTCACCATCGCGTAGGGCTATCTCTCGTATCTGCTCGCTATAGCAGAGGTCCAAATCCAAATTTGGGCGAAATTCGGCTCGTTATAACCGAGGCTGATTCCATTGACTCAGTACACAAACCAACAAAATTTTTTGAAATTTGCTCGTTATAACCGAGTTCTACTGTATTTTTTTGGAATATTCAAAAGTACATTTCTTCATGTAAAAAGCTGTGTTCTCCACGAGTAAAATATTTTCACTCTGCATTTTTGGGGTTTGAACTATTTTCTGGGCATTTTTTTAATTTCAATGATTGCGCATGCGCGAAATTTTAAGATTCCAAGACCAATTTTTCAGTAACTCTACAGTACTGGAATTTCATCTAGGTATCTCAAAGGATCTATTCCTACTGTCAGGGTACGTTCAAAAATGATCGACAAGCCGTGCTGAACAACCTCGTGTAACGATATGTGTTATAATTCATAAAGTAATGACACGCAATATTTGAATGAAAACATGTACCATTGGGCGGATTCATGTAGGATATCACATCAGTAGTTTGTGGGCACGCCCTAATGAATTTACAATACAAACGACCATTACGAGATTACCTAAATGAAACTCTCGAAGAGTTGCTAAACTTCTTGATGCAACATCTGGTTTTGGAAGAACCTAGCATTACGATATTTCTGACCGTACCAATAAATCTGACCGTGAAAATTCAGTACTTAGAAAAAACGCTGATCTCGAAAATGATGAACGAAACCATACTAAAATCAAAAAGGAACTCTAATCTCATACATAAGTGCTCGTACACGAGAGCAATCTCAACCATAACTGCAAAATACCATTATCGCCAACCAGACTCTATATTTGAATTTGAATACCCCATACCACCAAACTATTCAATCCATCATAACGTTACACCATACGACACTCAGGTTATATACCTCAGCAATATAAGGATCAGCCAAATCCAGACTTCATTAATAACCATCGATTACATAGCCATCCAAGCGAGAAGACTCGCCTGCCGACCTTTCACAATAATTTGTAAACAGGTTTTGAATATATATCTAGAAAGCTATAATATTATATAGCCCTCATGCATAAGACGCCAATCAATTACCAAACTTTCTCTCGGCCCTTTCAACATTGTCCTCTATCTATAAGATATGGTGAGCACCAAGGCTATATCAGCCACTTACTTACAATATAAACCACAGCGCAGGGTTCGCTAAGCGGCCAATCTAAGTACCGAAGACTTTTCTTTGACGAATAGATCAATCAAAAGCCCTTGTCAGCACAAAAAAGTTTATACCCCATTGTCGCGCCTCGATGCAGCTTCCATCAACAGTCAGTCTTACCCTGAAGCATCAGACTAAAGACGATCCCTTAATATATACAGATATATAAAATGATATAATTTTGGGGTGAGAGGTAAGATTGTACCTGCATTACTGGAATCGCAGAATCACGGCTCTCAGATCATCCGAATGACTTGCACACGAGTGAAATTGTATCTCCCTTTTAGTATAGAGGGGTCAAACTGTGAAGGCTAGCCAACGGGCAATTTCATCCGATGAATTTATTATGCGCATTACCGGCGCCTCACGATTCATCCTCAAAAGCTGCCGATATGCCTTCGTATCTTATATTCCCTTTCATCCCTGACTCGTATTTATACCCCCACCAATCTTTACTTGCAAGGGGGGTCACTACGATAACAGACAAATTTCTTTTTCCCGAGTCATGATGGCAAATTTTCTATCTGTTTCTCCGTCTGGCCCGTTCAAATTTCTTCATTTCTTATAGGCATCAGTATTATATATGGATGCAGTCCAATGTTTGCAATGTGTTATAACGCTCGGCTTATTAATTCGTCCAGCCCCCCGGTTATTTAATCTCGGAGCACTTTTCTATCTCACTCTCCGACTCGTCTCGACTCACGTCTCCTTTAATTATTTTTTTTTCACTTCTCCTTTCGTTTCATCTGCATCAGAACGTTATCCACAAATTTCTTATCTCCCTCAGCCTCGTATATTCCTCGTTTCAGCTACACTTTCGCATCCAAGAATTCTTTCACTCTGTATATATCTCACTCGACGCTAAAGCTATACATACCTTTCATATTTTAATTTCGCTTTCTCATAAACTCCTTCATTTTCTTTTCTCATTCAACCATCCAGTCAGCCTCACACTCTGAGAAGGTCCATATCATGATCTTTATTATATTTTTCGCCTCAATTCCATTCTCACCGTACAATCCTCCCCCCATATATAAATACAACGTCCCAGCACGGTGCTAATTCTATATAGAACAGGTTGAAATGGTCCAGAATCCACATTGCGTTTCCCTCTCTAGGATTCGACATTGTACATATATATCTTTATATAGACTGAGTCATTTCAAAGAAATGGAATGGCCAGCAGGTGTGCAGGGCCTGTATTATACATACTGAAACTCACCCAGAGCCAATTAACGCCAACCAAGCAATAAAGGGGATGTTGGTGACGTATCGGGCTTCGCAGGTGTCCCCTCAAGCGTAGTCTACATATATAGACACATGTGAAACCTTGAAGTCCTCTTGTCGTGTGCGTGTACTATGTAGGCATGAACGCGTGTCCAGACCGGTAGATGAAATAATCATCAGTGCCGAGGAAAAACGATTGGCCACCCCTCGTTGACCCGCATGGGTATTGCTCGCGGCTCAAGTCACGTCTCGGCAACATTCTTGCATAGTCGTAGAGCAATGTGGATAGGGATGGGGGACAAGGTGGCGCTGGTCATTTTGACTTTTTGTAATCATCAGCTTGGATACTCTCGGGTAAACGCATGAACATTCGAGATGGTCGGTTAGCGTTGACCACATGCGTGTGATATGAGCCAATTCTTTCTACAAAAGAATGTTGACTGTTGTTTTCGTCTTACACTATAATCGAGTTTGTAGAAACTGGATTGATGAGATCATTCATACGGTAAAAAAGTACGTGAATCTCTAATGGAACCAAAATACACTAATAAGTTCCATAGTTGTACTGATGATAGTGAAACTCATCGAAAGAATGTTTTGAAGACCGTCGATCGTCAATCAGTATCTTGAGTGTCAGCACTCGACTATCTAGATCTCGATGTTCCGGCTCTCCACCAGATCTCTACATTGATAAAAATTTCCCAACGGAATACTAAGATAACCATCCATGAAACTGTTACACAGGCCGACAGAATCAAAGGATCACCCTTTCTCACAGACCAATCCTATACATTTCTACGGATAATTGCGCGCTAAATCCGAGAATGACCTCAGTCCTCCCAAACACCCTCAGATTTTTGAGAAATTTGCAAGGAAAAATTCGGGAAGCGAGATATCGGATGCTTGACCTCGGATTCTGAGAAAGGACCGAATTTTAGGCTCAGATATGGACTTCCAGGAATTTTTATTCCCCGTGATAGTCTTGATGCAGTAACCAGGATGACACTCGGGATCGAGAACTCAATGGGGTGTTCGTAATTCAGAATTAGATGGTACTCCTGATCAAGAACTCATTGTGGTACCCGTGATCGAGAATTCAGTGTGATGTTTGTGACCCAGAGCTCAATATGATACTTGTGATCGTGATCTGAATGTGGTACACCTGATTGAAAACTCAATGTGGCCCTCGTTATTCAGAAATCTGTAGGGTACTTGTGATCAAGAACTTAATACGGTGCTCATAATCCAGGACTCAAGTTATACTCGTGATCGAGAACTGAATGTGGCACTCGGGAGCAACAATTCAATATGGTGTCGGTGATTCAGAATTCAATGTAATACTTCGGATCAAAAAGTCAATGTGGTGCTCATGATCAAGAACTCAAGTAATACTCGTGATCGAGAACTGAATGTGGCACTCGTGAGCCAAAATTCAATATAGTGTTCGTGATTCAGAATTCAATGTAATACTCGAGATCGGAAACTCAATATGGTACGAGTACGTGATCCAGAACTAAATGTGGCACTCGTGATGAGCTCAATGTAGCACTCGTGATCGAGAACTCAATGTGGCACCCGTGAGCAAGAACTCAATATGGTGCCCGTGATTCAGAATTCAATATAATACTCGAGACCGAGAAGTCAATGTACTCATGATCGAGAACTGGGTGTGATACAAGTGATCCAGAACTCAATGTGGTGCTCGGGACCCAGAACTCAACAAGGTACTCATAATCGAGAACTCCGTGTGGTACTCGTGATCCAGAACTCAATGAGGTACTTGTGATCAAGAACTAATTATGGTACTTGTGATCCAGAACTCGATAAGGTAATCGTGATCGAGAACTCAATGTGGCACTCGTCATGAACTCAATATGGTGCTCGTGATGAAGAACTCAATGTGGTACTCGTATTCTAGAACTGAATGTGGTAATCGTGATTGAGAATTCGATGGGATACTCCTGATCGAGAGGTCAATGTGGACCTCAAGATCGAGAACTGAATTTGGTATACGTGAGACAGAACTCGATGTGGTACTCGTGATGCATAACTCGATGTGGTACTCGTGATCCAGAACTCAATGAGGTACTCGTAATTGGGAACTAATTGTGGTACTCGTGATCCAGAACTCTATGAGGTACCCGTGATCAAGAATTCAATGTGGCACCGTGATCCAGAACTCAATGTGGTACTCGTGATCCAAAACTCGATGTGGTACTTGTGATCCAGAAATCAATGAGGTACTCGTAATTGGGAACTAATTGTGGCACCGTGATCCAGAACTCAATGTGGTACTCGTGATCCAAAACTCGATGTGGTACTTGTGATCCAGAAATCAATGAGGTACTCGTAATTGGGAACTAATTGTGGTATTCGTGATCCAGAACTCTATGAGGTACCCGTGATCAAGAATTCAATGTGGCACCGTGATCCAGAACTCAATGTGGTACTCGTGATCCAAAGCTCGATGTGGTACTTGTGATCCAGAACTCAATGAGGTACTCGTAATCGAGAACTAATTGTGGTACTCGTAATCCAGAACTCTATAAGGTATCCGTGATCAAGAACTCAATGTGGCACCGTGATCCAGAACTCAATGTGGTACTCGTGATCCAAAACTCGATGTGGTACTTGTGATCCAGAACTCAATAAGGTACTCGTAATCGAGAACTAATTGTGGTTTCTCGTGATCCAGAACTCAATGAGTTACTCGTGATCAAAAACTAATTGTGGTACTTGTATTCCAGAACTCGATCGGGTACTCGTGATCGAGAACTCAATGTGGCACTCGTCATGAACTCAATACGGTGCTCGTGATGGAGAACTTAATTAGGTACTCGTATTCTAGAACTTAATTTGGTAATCGTGATCGAGAATTCGATGTGATATTCCTGATCGAGAGGTCAATGTGGACCTCAAGATCGAGAACTGAATTTGGTACACGTGATCCAGAACTCGATGTGGTACTCGTGATCGAGGACCAGTTTAAGTGTATATCTCGTAAGTCGGGAATATTTTGATTGAGTGACAGAGATTCCCAGAAAACACTAGATACTGTTGAGCGTATTCTTCTCCCACTAATCAACACCAAAGATGATATGTATTTGCATAGAAGCACCAATTAGATCAATCGAAATACAAGGCTCCCATCCAAATGCATGTGAATATCTACTTTTGCCTCGCCCACCAGTAGCGGAGTTGTAAACAGATTTCCGCAAGTATTTCATCATTCTCCGAGGTCTACTCTATCCAAAAAAATATTTGCGGGATGTGTGCAGTCATCCTGAGAATCTCAGAATTATAAAGCCGAAATCGCCTTTTGATTTCAGCATGGAACATAAATCCGATCTCACAATATAATAACCAAGAGTTCTCTCTCCGTAGTGCAATAGTTCGTCTCCGCTCTACTCAATGTCCGGCCAGACGGCCGATGATTATATAACTATAGCCATTCATTCTCTCTGATCTATCGGCATAATGATAATTGACTTTGATTGGAATATTAATCGAGGAATTCTGACATATCAAATGATATGATTTTGATCAATCTCAAAGCAATTGACCTACGTTCTCCACTCAGATTAATTGCTCTAGCCAAATTCACTATCAAATATGGCCCCTCAGAATGAATTCTAATATGATAAAGATACAATCGGATTTGAGTGTAGTGAAATTACGATCCACCGATGCAGCAATAAACCATGAAAAAGAACCATCAAGTCACCATAGTGCATCAAACCACGAACGCAATTCTATCCCACGGGATCAAAATCCACTCAGTCATACTCGGATGCAACGAGCCTTGACGCTGATGCAGCTCGTAACCAAAGTAACAGCTATCCCTTTGCACAAAAAATTCACTCTCTCAGGAGATCTCCAAAAAGTTTTCCCACAGCCTATCGAATCGAAAACGCATCCCAGCTTCATATCTTCCATAGACAGACATACACATACACACATATACATACATACACAAACCTCAACCACAAGCAAAACAACAAGGATTCCGTGTCACAACGGAGTAAAAGCTCACGCCCGCGAGCTTTTTCGTTAATTTCACGACCAGACCTTACCAAATAGTCAGATAGATTTGCAAATATCCAATGTGTTACTATACTATAGATATATATCAAATAATGCGAGTGAAAATCGGAATACGCGTTGAGCTTTTCGTTAATCACCACCGATGACGGTCGAAAATGCCTCGTTAGCGAAATGCCAAGGGGCATATCGAATCTCTCCCCCTTTTCCTCATCTCTATCTATCTTTATGTGTTGTCCAGTATAGACATCGCCTACGGGTATATATCTGCAAAAGCTCGCCTTCAATAGTGTCCGAAGAGAACGACATGGCTTGATGCATAATATCTCATGAGTATGGATATAGGCATCAGAGTAGACAATGGGATGTACGCCATTAACGAAATTCTCAATGAGTACATCGAGCATCGATCATTACGCTCAACGACAATTTTAGTTGAGACACATAGTGGAGGGCATCAGAAGAGGCATTATGGTGGAAATCAGTTTTTTAATATGCCCTCGTTGCAGGTGTGGTCCGGAAGATTATTATGGAGGGTTGGAAGTATGAGGGTAACATGTGCGCGACGATTATGACGTTGGCAAATTTTGAGATATGGAAAGATGTATTCTTATATTGGATAATGCATGTATTCCATCAAGAACTGACGGATTGAGGTTAGGTTATAATTGTCACAGATCCAACGAAGAATGCAATTTTATCACGAGAATCTCGTCGTGTAAACAAATACAAAATTGAATATTAACAAGTCTCTTGAATCGGACTTGAAAAATGAATGTTCCCAATGTTAGACTGTTGCAAACAATCCATTGTAACCTCACAATCTTCCGCCCATATATTCAAATCCTCTTCTAAAGTGTACTGGTGAGAAAGTCAAGACAAAATTTTCCAGAAAGCCCGTAGTAACAATTAAGAGTGGCTAATCAAACCCCATCAGGCTTCTTGAATACTCTATTTGTGAACTTGAATCGGTCTATGTTGATAAAGTAATCCTATCCAGCCTGGTGGCAGAATGTAAAAGTTTGTCTAATTAGTATGTCTTCAACGACCGACACAGTTGGTGGGGTCGCTGAGTGTCAGCTCGGCCGATTATTGAAGTTAAACATCGTTGGGCGCGGTTAGTACTTGGATGGGTGACCGCCCATCTCAGTCTAATCAACCTCGACTTGCTGACTTTTCTGATCGATTAGTTGACACTTACACCTCAGCAACGTCAGCGGGAGGCACGAAATGTTACGATTGCGATGTTCATGCTTACGAAAAGTGGCATGAGCACGGTAAAGGTAGCATGAAATATGTGCCGAACTCTCCGGAGCAGAGTTTTCTCCCTTCAGGAGTTTTCCCTCGCTCCACGGGCATGATTCCCGGGCAAATTCAGAGAGAAATTAGGTTAGGGTGAGTGTCTGGATCTCAAACTCACCAGGCTAAAACACGAAACGTCAAACCCTCGAGATTTGCCCTGGTTGTATATAGTCAATTGGCTGAAGACGACCGCGGAACACTTGAAAAAGGAAAAAAAATATCCTCAACATCAATTAATGGAGCCTCAGTTAATTGCCCTAGCATACGATGTTGATTCTTATCATTTCCAGGGGAAAATTATTAAGGAATCTTCAAAAGGATATGCGTCCATCCACTGACAAATCCAATACAAAGCTAACCAATAAACACACTCAATAGCTATAACCATCATTTCGGCAAACGACAAAGTGTCACCTAACTGATATTCCAATATCAAAATTATCATCAAAAGTGTGAAAAGAATCCAATTAGTATACTTCACAATCATGACTCTTCGACGAACAAGCTAATCGAGTTTATTCACGTATGAAATTAAAATATTGTACCAAATGACTTTATTGGCGTTTCTCCCCATATATCTAACCGAATCTATATATATTCGTTGAATTCCAAAAGCACATAACGGCGTTCACAGAGAATATAAAATTAATTCAACGCGACGCAATCATTTCATATCGCGTAACGTCAGTTCAAAAGGATCGAATGAAACTCAATTATCGATGTATATACCCAGTATGTATGAGGGTTCAATTTCAGTAAAATTTCCAATCTTCTATATAACTGAAAATTTTCAAAAGCACACACACGACGGGTAAAGATACTATAGTTATAAATACACAATCGGTCGTATTCGTATGAAATTTCGCGCGTACATTTCGTTTATATATCATATCATATCGGATAAGTGTAGAATGTTTCCCATTTTGCACAATCCCGCGGGCAAAATTTACTAAACATATATATGAAGCTCAGAGGGTCTATACCAAAGAGACAAGTCCGATTTGACGAAGCTCGTCAGAGAACATGCGATGTAGCCAAATTCTACGCAATACTATGTCCGAGATAATGAAACGACGGGGGGTATATTTGAAGGTTATATATATATATATATATATATGTGTGTGTGTGTGTGTAGTATTCATAGTTGAACAGATGCCTGTTGTTACCAATAATCATGCAGCTTAATGACAATTGATGAACGTAGGAAGTGCAACATCAGTATGAAGCTCTCTCATTGATGCAGTCGTTGCGTTATCTTCGATACGCTATATAGGAGTGATATTGTACGCCTCGAGCTATATACATCCCACATATGCACTATTCTACAGTTTCCCTCCGATACACTCTAATATACTCTATATGTATATCTATAGTATATAGATATATTGGCCAATGGCATTGAACATCTGCGTCACGGATGCATCAATGGCTTTATGTACCGTCTATTGTTCTAATACTACTACTACTACTATATAGCAGACGACGCGATATACTAGAGGACTGATCGGCTCTTCCATTAGATCCGCGATTAGTTTAAATTTTCAAATGACTTCGGTGTTGGTTGTTCATGGTGGTTCTGATTCTCTCTCTCTCTCTCTCTCTCATTGCATATCCGTTTCGTCAATGTGTAGTATATATAGTATACATAGTACAAGAGAAGTCCTCTGATGATACTATGATGTGTCTATGGGATATATGCCTGAGTGAACTACCCCTTTTGTGCGTATAGGAGACTACATATATGGAATGACTAGGAGACGCATGAGAGAACGCTAATGATGTCCGTGTACGAATTTCATGCTTAGATCGATTGGAATTGAATGTACGAGTGGTGCAAATAGTGATACCTGGTATAGAATGGATCATGGAATGACTTGATTTGTGATAGATTAATAGATAAGGAAATTTGGAGTGATGATAAAATTCTGGTCTGAATTAATTACCCGAGATCTGAGATGGATGCTGTGGATAGCGAAATATTTTATCAATGAAGATGTCCGTCAATGAATTGTACCCGTAATCAAGATGCATAATTGATCGATTCGAGCAAAGTTTCCTTGAAAATTTTCATGACACACTGTCAAACATATACGGGAGATTGGGGCAAAATTGGACGGATTTCGCAGTGGGGCTATCTGACGATACTTGGGGCTAGGCGCGCTATGGGACTTTGAAGTTCAACTATTGAATAGATTGTAAAAAAATTTTCAGACCCCTAGGTCTCGGCGTTCATAGTTTTTCTTGAAGTTGAAAAACAAAAATCTGTCCAAATTCGCCCCGAGCTTGGGGGCACTTTTGACAAGTTTTGGGGGCAAATTTGGACAGCCTTCCAAAATTGAGGTATACGGCAATATTCCTCACCTATTAGAGTCGTATTTACCCATCAAAACACGTGGTAATAACCCAAAATCAATATGGAAACCCCACTTGTGGCCTTTACATCCTCCCAGAGTCTCAACAAGCGGACCATTTTTGTGTCATTCTTCGGCATTAATGAGATAGGCGCTTCATTGGTGCACTACCGTCTTCAGCAAATCAGTAATCGACTCGCAGCATCATAGAGTCGACTTTCATTCGTTTTTCTTCATATTGGAGGTATTCATACTCGCCTCTACATAAACAATCCCGCTGATAGTGTGTAACATTCGAGGCAGTGTCACCGAATGCGAGAGCGAAAATGCTTAAATCGAGCACTAACTCTCAACACGTTGAAAGCGACTTCTGACCTCCAATCCAACTCCTAATGACCGTCATTGGACATCGTAACTTCATTTTCTCACCCATTTTCAATCACCTAACTAACCTTCAACCTCGCGCACTTCGAAAAATTTGCGCAAACGCATACGCGCCTCGATACGAGCAATTACCATCGAAAAACACGGACAGGCGATGGGTCGACCGATTTTAGATAGGATTTAGCATTGTCCAATTTCGCCCCCACCAATTCGTCCAAAAATGCCCCCAGGCGTTTTTTTCGCAGAATTGCGATAACTTGGGTTCAAGTGGGCCGATTTCGACCCACGACGGCTCAACATCTTCGTTTTGTGACCTAATTTTTGACCCCCAAACGGCGATTGAGCCAGTGCACTTCGGTAGAAGCAGCGCGTAATCTTGCATTTGGAAAATAAACCGCGTGAGGCCCCCGAAAAGCACCCCTATGTCCTATACTCGCCTCCGACCTAGCTATCTCATTTATCCAATTCTGCCCCCGTCCAATTTTGCCCCACTCTCCCCTACTCGTAGAGGAGAGACTATTCTCCCCAAAAATTTTGAGCTGCACCCTCAGGTGGGTGTTTGATTTTTACATTTTCATGGATTTACTCGGAGTCCCAAAGATTCCGAAAGAGCTATTTGTTTTGCATGAATTATGATCTACTTTGATTATACATTGGTACAACATGCTTAACCTTCGGTCCGACTTGTATTGTATGTAAACGTTAGCTTGATTGATAATCATCTTGTGGAAGGGAATAAGACTCTATCTGAGTTAAGCTAATCTTTACTTAATCCATCGCATCAAAATGATCCCAACACAGGATTTTTCCAACATCAATTACAATATCGAAATCGCCGAAGTGTGGCCACCATGCACCATCTACTTTCAGGTCATGCAGTCAATTATTATCGGTTAGTCCGGGTGCAATATGGCGGCCATCATTCTAGTTTTTCAGTGGCAGACGTTCTATCGGACAGTATTCCGTTTGAGATCATCCAAATGTGAGAAAGTGAAAATTTCGATCTTATTTCTATATTTGATTCTACCGAATGAAACTCATATTATTCCTGGATACAGTATGTTCAAGAAGTACCGGAACCTTTTCCACCCATATCTACCAACCACCCCCTGATTTCCCACATTCAGGCAAACTGTTTTATCTCCTAATAGGGTTCCCTACTTTTCATCTGGAATTCTGGAAGAGCAAGATATTCTACGTTCAGACAAATTTTTATTAAATTCGTCAAGGTCATCTTTAGGGAACCACTCAAAAAATTCTACGTTTGAGGTAAAATACAGGTGTTTCCATTCAAAGATCCAAAATTGGCTTCCATGGGGCAAATTGGTGGGTTGAGGTGTATTTGGACGATTTATCTGAGACCCCTCTCTGTATCTCCAACAACTTTTGTATCTTTTGTATTAAACGGTTCACTACATAATTGACCCTGATATCGGAAATGCTATTTCTCTCATCAAAATATGTTTTTGACGTGAAAAATGGCTCAATTGGAACTTTGGAAATTTTTCATTACTCATTCATTTCTCTTGCATAATACCATATTGAGCCCTCATTGTGTTTCATTTTGTTTCTTGTAGTGACTAAGATTTTTCAGAATTTTTTCAAATTTTTTCGATGCATTATCAGGAAATCATTATGAATTACTAGAAATCGATAATGTCCCTTGGAGGGAACAAAATAGTGAACTGGTTAAGGCAATTCGGTCACCGTGCACCGTGACCATTCAATTCGAAAACGCATCTCGTATGAAAATGTGGAACTTTCGAAAGGACCCCGCTCCGAGAGATAGGATTTTGGCTTTCGGTTAATTTTGTCGGGGAAGAAATATGTTGTCAAGCACAAAATTCTGAACAAAAAGTTCAATGGGCTCGAAGACGGAAAATGGCTAGTTTTTTCAGTATAAATCAAATAAATACCAATAAATGGGAGGTTATGAGGTTATCTAGAACAACAACAAGGCTTGTCTGCAGCGTTCGAATTTGAATTGAAAATGTACAATTTGAGTGTGATGTAGCTAAAAGGTCTTCAATTTGGTGATTGAAACATTTTATCTGAAACCTTCGATACAAAAAGCAAATAAATGCATGCAAAAAAAGTGATAATGCGCGATTGACAAAGAAATCATAACGGCTTGTATTCTCAACAATTACATTTCATTTCAATCAATGTAGCAGCTAACGCTGCAGAGCTGGATCATAAGGCTGTGCTGACTCGATGCAACGAGTACATGATCTTGAGAGCCCAGATATGGTGCGGGAGCGGCTTTTTGAATATCAGCATCATCGCATAGCGTGAGTCTCGCGCTCTGAATAGTTGATAAAAGGTGTCCGATAATGCATAGGCTGCAATCAAATTCTATGGAATGAATCAAAATTAATCTCGGATCGCGTAAGACTGATGTCTGACAAATATTTCGAGGATATGGAGATCGAATCTCATATTGCCGTATCTCGAGATCATGTCGCGTAAGAGGCTGCGGGGTCGAGAGCAAGCGACCATCAAAATCGAGCTCGAAAAGTCGAGTGGAGGGTGTTTTTGAGTTATTTCAAGGTCGCTGAACACGAATATGACATTGCCTTGCCTCCTAATCGTGTTGCGTGGGCGGCTGCGGGGGCGGAGGCGCGAATTGACCGAGATCGAAGCTTGAGACGTGAGTAAGGGTGTTTTTGGGGTATTTTGGGGTCACTAAGCACGAATTTGAGATCGTCCAGCCTCCAAGTCATGTTGCGTGGGCGGTTGGGGGGGGGGGGATCGAGTAGAGGCACAAATTGACCAAGATTGGAGTTTGAGAGTTGACTAGGGGTTGTTTTTGGAGTATTTTGGCATCGCTAAGCACGTATTTGAGATTACACAGCTCCCGAATCGTGTTGAATGGGTGACTGCAAGAGCAAGGACGCGTGTTGAACTAGATAAAACTGGAAGAGCCGGCGGGGGGGGGGGGGTCCTTGATATCTCGAGATCACTGGACACAAATCTCAGATCACCCAGCCTCAGAACCGTATTGGGTGGGCGGCTGTGATGGTGAATTCGATGTAGTTTCCTGACAATGATCATTTCCTGAGATAGAATCTGACCAGGATTGTAAGCCGAATTAAGGCATCGGGACCAGACCACGGGCATACGCCAAGTATCTCCTTTGACCGAGGGACCGAGCGATATCCTGTTTATCGAAATTCCGAATCGCTAGGTATGTAATCATAATTCTCGATCACGGAATAGGCCACAAATAGTTTCAGGCGTGAATCTGCGAGAGAGTGGTGACTGCCAGG
Organism: Eretmocerus hayati; assembly: GCA_029851415.1. Taxonomy (NCBI): domain Eukaryota; kingdom Metazoa; phylum Arthropoda; class Insecta; order Hymenoptera; family Aphelinidae; genus Eretmocerus; species Eretmocerus hayati. The sequence goes on from CM056741.1 coordinate 25,697,913, forward strand.
AGATTTGACCGTTAAACCTCTATTCTGGCCATCTTCACAAGCAGGATCTGATTGGATGTACCGAGGGGCACGATGACTAAACAACGTCCAGAATCACCACGTGATCCAATAGCCTAAGGATCGGAAGATATCCCAGGACGTGCGATTCTGAAATCTTAGCTCTGTGGCAAAAAACTCAAGAATCTACCCGACTCTTCCTCAAGATTTTTGATCACACGCTGAGATTTCAGGATCACACTCCCTAAAACACCACTCGATCAAGCTGCTTTGAAATCGTGCTCTGGCCACGGTCGTTGTATCGTAGTCATGCTTCTCGCAGGATCAGATGATACTCCCTGTGAAATCGGCCAGAATAGTGAATGAGCTCTCAAATCTCTTTGCAGTCACCGCCCTCTCATAGATTCACGCCCGAAAAGATTCGTAGTCCATTCCAATATCAAGAATTGTGATCGCATAGCTAGAGGATCGTAGTTTCAATCCCTAGAAAATTGCTCGATCTTTGGACCACCAAACACACTCGTCTTAGTCTCGAGGAATGGTGACAGATAACAGGTTTATTCGAATATGCTGGTCGGAGCGCTCCGAACTCTGAGATCTCTCTCTCTCTCTCTCTCTCTTACTCATTGCGTTCGAAAAGAGAGGTTCGGGGGTAGGAGCGCTCCGAGCGCTCCGAACTAGCATAATCAAGTGAATTCAATGTGAGTCTTCCCACGACTTGGGATCAGATTTCATCCGTGGGGATGTCCAGATTCAGCAAAGGAACACTCGAATCTACTACCCGTCAGTATCGAGTAGTAGATTCACGTCCGCCAATGTATTCGAATCGAATCCTTCTCGAGATTTCCGACCACATAGCTAGGATTTCAGAATCGGACGTCCGAGGTTATCTCCCGATCCCTAGGCTATTGAATCACGTGTTGGTTCTGGGCCGTTGTATGGTCACCATGCTTCTCGATACATGAGATCAGATTCTGCTTGTAAAGATGGCCAGGATAGAGATTTAATGCTGGAATCTCCTTGCAGTCAACACCTCTCCCTAGATTCACGCCCGAAAGGATTTGTAGTCCATTCCGTTATCAATAATTGTGATCACATAGCTAGAGGATCGTAGTTCCCGTGCCCAGAATATTGCTCGAATTTTCGGCCACTGAACGCACTATGCTTAGGTTCGTGATAAGGTGACCGAATAACGTAAGTCATCCCACTACTTGGGATCAGATTTAACCTGTGGGGATGTCCAGATTCAGCAAGGAAAAACTCAAATCTCCTAACTGTTACTATCGAGAAGTTGATTCACGCCCATAAATCTATGAGAATAGGCTCCTCCTCGAGATTTATGATCACAGAGGTAAGATTTCATAATCGCACGTCCTGGGATATCTCCTGATCCCTAGGCTATTGGATCATGTAATAGTTCTGGATGGTTGTATGGTCACCATGCTTCTCGGTACATGAGATCAGATCTCGCTTGTGAAAACAGTCAAAATAGAGATCTAACGCTTGAATCTTCTTGCAGTCATCACCCTCTCGTAGATTCTCGCCCGCAACGATTTGTAGTCCATTCCGTCATTGAGGATTATGATCACATAGCTAGAGGATCAGAGTTCGAATCCCTAGGATATTGCACGGTGCTCCATCCCACAAACACAGTTGGCTTAGGCTCGTGGTATGCGTGATTTACGTCCGTCAATATATGAGAATCGACTGCTTTTTAAGATTTCTGGTTACAGAGCTGAGATTTCAGTATCACACTCCCTAAGTCATTGCCCAATCTCGCTGCTATCACATCACGCTCTGGTCATGGTCGTTGTGAAGTGGTCATGCTTCGCGCATGATGAGATGAGACTCCGCCTGGAAAATTGGCCAGAATAGAGATTCAGCTCTCGAATCTCCTTGCAGTCACCACTCTCTCGCAGATTCACGCCTGAAACTATTTGTGGCCTATTCCGTGATCGAGAATTATGATTACATACCTAGCGATTCGGAATTTCGATAAACAGGATATCGCTCGGTCCCTCGGTCAAAGGAGATACTTGGCGTATGCCTGTGGTCTGGTCCCGATGCCTTAATTCGGCTTACAATCCTGGTCAGATTCTATCTCAGGAAATGATCATTGTCAGGAAACTACATCGAATTCACCATCACAGCCGCCCACCCAATACGGTTCTGAGGCTGGGTGATCTGAGATTTGTGTCCAGTGATCTCGAGATATCAAGGACCCCCCCCCCCCCGCCGGCTCTTCCAGTTTTATCTAGTTCAACACGCGTCCTTGCTCTTGCAGTCACCCATTCAACACGATTCGGGAGCTGTGTAATCTCAAATACGTGCTTAGCGATGCCAAAATACTCCAAAAACAACCCCTAGTCAACTCTCAAACTCCAATCTTGGTCAATTTGTGCCTCTACTCGATCCCCCCCCCCCCAACCGCCCACGCAACATGACTTGGAGGCTGGACGATCTCAAATTCGTGCTTAGTGACCCCAAAATACCCCAAAAACACCCTTACTCACGTCTCAAGCTTCGATCTCGGTCAATTCGCGCCTCCGCCCCCGCAGCCGCCCACGTAACACGATTAGGAGGCAAGGCAATGTCATATTCGTGTTCAGCGACCTTGAAATAACTCAAAAACAGATTCGATCTCCATATCCTCGAAAAATTTGTCAGACATCAGTCTTACGCGATCCGAGATTAATTTTGATTCATTCCATAGAATTTGATTGCAGCCTATGCGTTATCGGACACCTTTTATCAACTATTCAGAGCGCGAGACTCACGCTATGCGATGATGCTGATATTCAAAAAGCCGCTCCCGCACCATATCTGGGCTCTCAAGATCATGTACTCGTTGCATCGAGTCAGCACAGCCTTATGATCCAGCTCTGCAGCGTTAGCTGCTACATTGATTGAAATGAAATGTAATTGTTGAGAATACAAGCCGTTATGATTTCTTTGTCAATCGCGCATTATCACTTTTTTTGCATGCATTTATTTGCTTTTTGTATCGAAGGTTTCAGATAAAATGTTTCAATCACCAAATTGAAGACCTTTTAGCTACATCACACTCAAATTGTACATTTTCAATTCAAATTCGAACGCTGCAGACAAGCCTTGTTGTTGTTCTAGATAACCTCATAACCTCCCATTTATTGGTATTTATTTGATTTATACTGAAAAAACTAGCCATTTTCCGTCTTCGAGCCCATTGAACTTTTTGTTCAGAATTTTGTGCTTGACAACATATTTCTTCCCCGACAAAATTAACCGAAAGCCAAAATCCTATCTCTCGGAGCGGGGTCCTTTCAAACGAGTTGGCGAATGCTTGTTATTGTCCAATTCGTTTTCGACAATCCGTTGTTAAGGCCAGTCCGTAGTGCTTACACTTGCTCACTACTCCATAGATGGCGCCACGGTGATTTGCATAGCGTAATTCCAACAATATTTAATTTCTAAATAGTTGCAAACACTTTTTGGACCAAATCATTGAGTCAGCGCGCTTCCCAATAAAATTTCCAATCATTTGAGCTTGGTCGCGTCTCAAAACTCGCGATATATTCTGCGAGATTTGGAAAATGGCAAAAAGCATGACAGCGTGGTTCCTACGATGCGGCAGCGACAGCTCAAGATTGCGGTTTTCCAAATCCTGCAAAATATACCACGAATTTTGAGACGCAACAAAGCTCAAATGATTGGAAATTCTATCAAGAAGCGCGCTGACTCAATGATTTGGTCCGAAAAGTGTTTGCAATTATTTAAAATTAGATATCGTTTGAAAACCTGCATGTACTCCGGTGCGTGTCTGGTTGCAGTATTGCGGGGACTACGGACTGGCCTTAATCCAACTCGCAAGAGAATCGGATAAAAATGCGAACAACTTGACCGCGGAGACCTCCTTACCTATAAAATAGGGACATTTCCATCCCGATTTTTCTCCGATTCTCTGACGATTTGCGCTAATTGACGAGTGGACGAGTTCGAGTTAGATGATAACGAGTTCAAGTTAGACGATAACGTTTAACCTAAATAGCAAAATAATGATGAAATAATGGGAATGTTTTTCAGGTTGCATGGTGACTGAATCGCCTTCCGCTGGACGTCACGATTCGAAAACATTGCGGTGAGTGGGGGGGGGGGCGTTTACCGTAAGTTGCCCTCCATTGACCTCTGGGGTTCAGCTTGACCAATGTCAATGTAATCTGTCTAATCGTAGAATTTTCCGCGCTTTTAGAATCTGAGGTACAAAAACGGTGTTTCTCTGTAAAAATTAAAAAATGGCTTCAATGGGGCGAATGGGGAGGGGAATTCAGGGAGATGGAGGAAAGAGCCAGTTGAAACCTTACCTGATATCCAACGAATTTTGTATGTAACACTATTTCACGAGACGTTATCCTTAGTAGATATGGATACTCTTTGAACATACTGTGGATGCCACAATGATGATTTCCCAAGAAGTTTGAGTTCCGCGCGCAAGTACTGAAATACATATTTGTACTCTCTGGATATCTAGACCGAAACCACAACATCGCCTTCGCAGTGAACGTGTCAAGGAATCTAACTTGCAATTCAAATGAATGTTAAAAGCAAAATATTGCACACGCCCCGGAAAGCATCAAACTTCCGAGTCGGAGTCAATTTGACGCCAGTATGTCACATGTTATCGGCGTGCGGATGGGTATCAATTACCAGTGAAGATCTGAAATCATTTCGGGTTCCTTGGCTCTTCATAAATATTTGATGAACTAATATATTACCTCACAACAAACCATTGACTCGAGATGAATTTTTACAAAGTCCCAACTCACAGTTTATCATCCCCAAGGAAAAATCGTTTCTATCTCCTCTACATATAAAACCATCTCTCCCAAAGGATTGTACATTTTTTTTTTTTTTTTTTTTTTTTCAATGAACCCGAGTACACGAAATGATTGGTCATACGTGCGTTGAGCCATAAAAATTCTATAACCCGAAGCTATCTCAATATCGACACCCCCCATTCACCCAACATCATCCCTATATCTCGTATCACGTCATCCACACTCGCAAGCTCTTCGTCATGCAAAATTTTTTTTTTCATCCTACGTTCATCTCAATTCCGTTGCACTCCCATATGCACATAGTATCACCCATAGTGGCAGACGAAATCACCTGCATCATTTGGAGCCATATAACCCCGTTTCTCGTCTCTAATTCCATTTTCACGCTGATGCAAGCCACACACACATACACACACACATACATACTCTAACCATCCCTCTCTCAACTGGATGACTCGATTTTTCGGCAATTTTTCTCGCGCTCAAGAGAGGTAGATAAAGATAACCTATATATAACCCCTAAGGGTAGATTTCAATTGGATCACTCACTCCATATGCTCTATCTCGACACGTACAAAAAAAAAATACAAGCATTGCACGCATCACGTATATATGTGCGTATACGAATCTCTCGTTGCAATGATAGACTATCCGTCGTTTTTGGCCTAATGGCAGTAGCGCGTTTCGCCTGCGGTGCATCACTGTGTACATGTGCATACGACGAATATGTGTATGTTAGTGTGTGTTGGGTCGTATGAGTATAGAGGCAAGAGAATCAAGGCGAGATTACCGATGATAAATCAAACCAAGTAGGCTCATTTCTATAGTATTATAGCCCATGACTCGCTTTAGATTAGGAATTAATCTATTTTCCGGATTTTGTACTCCAATATTCTGCTATCATTCTCTTTTGCATCTCGAAATCGTGAAGAACATATTGAAAAATATCATTGAATCTGATGCAGTCCGACGAACATTTGCAATTATTGCCATTTTTATCGTCACCCTGGCTTAAATTTCATTTGTACATTGCACACGATGATTTTGCCATTCCGAATCATGAATGGACATTTGATTGCCTCGCTTCGAATTTCGAAGAGCCAAGCTCTGAAAGCCATGATATAGTCCGAGAGATACTGAAATCATCAGTTATGCAGTTATCGCTCTTTGTTCTCTCACATCGAAATATAATCATCAACCCCTGCATCGATCGATTATTCATAGAAATTCGTATCACATTCGTCACTCGATGTTCACATAAATCCTCTTGCTGATTTGTCTCTGTCTTTCATCCTGCTTTTCGCATCAATTTTAAGCTTCAATTTATGTGTACACCGATCGTCATCAAGTTTGGCTACACTTGTGATTTCATCTGGCCAATCTCTACACATCGATAACATCAATTTCATTCAAATTACAATATACACATACATTCAAATGTTGTTGTTTGATATTAACAGAATATTATATTCTATGCGGATATTTGAAAATATTCAACAGAGCCATTATATCGGACACGCACATTCATGGTTCTGTGATCGATCGACTCATGACGCTTTTCATATGAAATGTACAAATATCAAGAGTAGACGCATTCGAGTTTGTGAAACACGTTTATAATGCATACGCTAGCAGATTCGTCTCCTCGCATGTCACATAGACGTTCCCTATATATGTGAAACGTGCGTGGAAACGACCGTATCTATAAAGCCTTAGCAAATATTCTTTCTTCCAAATACCGTATATGGCGGGGAGACGAGACTCGATTTTTTTTGCGTCACGAAGCAACGGATATGAGCGACGGCTGTCTATTTCTGGTGGGACTTGACGATAAAAATTTCCACGTACGCATGTTATGTACGTTTGACGGTTAAAATGTCACTTCTGCGCTGTTTGAATATGGAATTGGGATAGTTGATATAAGTAGTGGTTGCCACGTCTGGAGTGCTGTTCGAAGATGATCTGGAGGAAATTGAGGGCTGTATCGTGTAGTTTTTACTTATCGAATTTATTCTTCATACGAATTCGAGTTTTGAGAAATTGGATAGATGAATTATTTAGTTTGATGAAAAATTGCATTTGGTGAGATGGGTGGATGTCATACATTGAATTTTGATATTCACGCATGCGATTCAAATTGTACAATCTAGATGTCACGAGCGTGAAATTTTTTTTTGTTCGTGTCGTTTTTTTCTATATCATTCTTATGTATAAACCTGATATGTGAATCTAGAAATAGAAAGAAATTCGTCCCGAGACTCAGAGAAGTCGTTGAATCTCTGCATATTCGGGTATTTGGGGAAATAATTCTGTTGGAAGAGAGTCAGTGCCAAAACTCAGGAGGGCAATCAAAATGTAAAATCCCGATAACACATGTCTTGCTGAATGATCCATATACCATCTATCACGTCCACTGACCTGTGGTTCGGAGGACAAGGAAAGTTGAGATATGAGGAAATGAAGGAAATCCCCTGAAGCGTTGTACTACATGATCTCACGGGCATTTTTCTGTAAGAATCAAAATCATCCGTCGGGGGATTTCAGCATGAATTGAATTCTTTGGTTTTTTCGTGAAACATGATTTCAAAAAATCGTCTTTTGACAGTTTTTGGCGTCTGTGTGGTTTTGTCGTGACAATCCGGAAGGGACGAATTCAACTGGAAAATGTGTGAAATGATTTTTGGTGGATCTCCCGAAATTCTACAAGATCATGGGCTCACAATCATCAAAAATCGGGTCCCCTTTGAATAATTCGTTCATTCCACACGATGACTCCGCAATACCCATAGATAAAAAATTCCATCTCATAATTTATGAAAACATATTTGGCGTCGTCGCATTTCAGAATGATGATTGTTTCGATAGCAAATGGTGCAAAATTTCTTATGATGAGTATGGTCAAAAGATTGGTGAGCAACGTGATTTTCCGTTTAATCTGATAGCATTTAAATTTCCTACAACCTTACATATTCAACGAATAAAAATTGTTAAGATCAATTTTTCATCACTCGGAATCTCTGGATTCCAGAGCCTACAAATTTTTATATTCCATCGAATGGATTCCCAAAAGGCTCCTCCAAGATTCATTCGATAACCACGCAGCCAAAGATTCTGGCAACTAGATGCATTTCTTTGACAGCATCACATCATATGCATCGATACTTCACACCCCAAAACGAGATGTCACAAACATAACTGCAGCAGTTTCCACACATTCTAAAGATTAATTCGATACCCACCAATATGCAATCCACCCCTCCCACACATCACCCCAATCACTTCAAAAAATTGTGTGCATCACCAAAGTGCATTTGATCGAAAGTGCATTGCAGCAACATCATGCAGGTGCACTATATATTATATATATATATAAACCCGACTCTATACAAAGCCAATCTATTGAATCGATCTCTCACTTGATAGAAATGTCCGGAATCATTTGCATGAGCGCCTCCAAAAGTAAGTCACGAACAGATGTCAGCAATGATAGCTGGTTCTATGCATCGTACGAAGCCAAAACTCGAATGGAATATCTTCCACTGCGTTGAATCCTTTATTGGATCTCCATTCCAGACGAAGAATCTCAATTTTCGAGAGAACAATAGAATAGTTGAGCTTGAATGGCAAGTGCATAGCCTTCTTTTGGTTGCATATAATTGCATTTTCACGACAAAAGAGATGTCTGCGAAGCGAGTGAGTGAGTGAATGGTAAAAAGTAGAAGAAAAAAAGAAGCAATGGAAGCTTGGGTAGAAACAAAATGTGAGGAATTCCAGCAGCAGTGGTAGTGATGGTGGTGCATAGTAGGCTGGTTTCATAGGGTGGCTGGTGCAGTGATTATTAACACTGATGGTGGGGAATGCAGTATACATCCACAGTAGTATGATTTAACAAATGCCAACGAGTGCAATACAGGGTTGTGGCGCGGTACAACTTTATAAAGGAGCCCCCACGAATCTGATGCAGTTGGGCCACCTTGCCTTTAATCTCTTCATATTTGATACCTATATGAGACATGACCACCTTCTGGTAAGGTGAACCCATAGTCCACTACTACGTTGGATACATATTATTAGCCTTGAATTAGTTCAGAGTATGATATGTCCATTTTTACTCAACTAAATGGCTTGGAATTCCATGCCCATCCATAGATCGCATGTCCAAAATGAGCTACGGAGTCAAATGAGTCAATTTCCTGGAGAAAGGTATCCAGACGAGGTGTACCCAAACGTCGTCTGCTCGTTTGGTTAAGTAAAAATCGACACATTTTCCGAATGGATCCAGGTCCAAATTCAATATGGTGGCTGACTACGGTCTCCCTCAATTATCATATATAAGGAAAAAGTTAATTCGTTCCAAAACTCCATATTCTCCAGAAGTGAACTCCAGAAATGCAAACACCATATTCGTTAGAATTTTTTGTTATCAAACAGGAATGATTGGAACGCTTTGATGCATCTGACAGCATTAACAAATATGAGCGTTGAATATGAACAAATTATGCCTAATTCGAGGAATAAGGAAGGACAATAGAACCAACTAATTAATTCTTAGAATTACCTGCACCTGAACCGTATCACAAACTCATGTAATGCTAAGCTGTAATTTTTTTGTTGAATCATGAAACTGGGATTTGTCCAAATGCTTCGAATGGAGTAGAAGGTTTCTAGCAGAGTTAATGGATACTTCAAAAGTCAATCTCAGATATTCTTGAGTGACCCCAACTTGTGACTCTCATTTGCAACATTCATTGAGTTTTCTTGTAGAGTTCAAAAGGAAACATTTCCATCCTCATTGATAGTCTGTCACCATAATGCTGGTAACTATCGGCTCAGAGGTGATAATGACTTGAAGCTTTTGGGGATTTTTTGTCGAATTTCAAGAGTCATTGAAAATCCTGCCTCTTGTCTAATTTTCGCACGAAATTACTATTTTCCCCTACAATTGAACTGATTGAAAGAATTCACTAAACTCCAGACTTTTTGGGTAAAGAGTTCAGAATTGGCACACAATCATTTTGATAATTCTAAACAAGTGAGATGAGTTAGGAGTGGGTTCTTCAAAAGTCGTTCACAATTCTCTAGGATGACCATTCTTCTTTTATTCATTTTGTTACAAGAATCACATTCATGTACTTCAGCTACTCTTCTAAATGGATTTCAGTTCTCAAACTCTCTAAATTTTTTGAATTTGAAAATTCATCGTACAACAGAATGTGGAGGCTCATGGAAATCTTGGAATGTTTCCTGAATCACCAAGAAGGTTTTGTCCAAGCACTTCATCTCAATTTCATCATAATCTGGATTAATCTATGTAAACTCCACTGGAAGCGTAATATCCGAGATCCTATGATATGGCTGGTAGTTTCATGAAATGTCTGATATAAAATAGCCAGCAATTTCATGAAATGACTGTGCTTGATGGTTTGAATGTAACATGTACATTTCACAGTAGGTCATCTAAAAGATCCTCACTCCCATCTTAAAATAACACCAAAGAGAATAGAGTATTCATTATATTTACTCATAGCAAGTTCCATCCAGTTCAAAGTTGTTCCAGAAGCTGGTATATAATAATCGAGCTAGAATACTGCTTTGGTATGCATGCTATCTAAGATAGTCGTGTTGTCGCATCCAAACTGGGATAAACTCAAATTGAACATCTCATGGAAATGAAGAGATCCCAAGTGCGATCATCACAACCATAAACGTGCAGAAAAGTCGTTAATGTACTTCGTGTTGGTCGTAAAGTGGGTATTTTTGACGAGAAACTTGACTTCGGGTCAGCATATCAAAGTCTACCTTTCAAGCATAATTTTTCCTGCATCAAACAATTCTCTTGGATATCATAACAGGGGCTCAAGTATGTGTATTGGACACACAAATTTTTTGTTCTCAGATCAGATGAACTCTCAGTCTGAATAGCGTAAATAACATTTTTGGAGTGATTCAAGGCATATGGAGATTGCAAGTAGTAATGTTTCTTCTCAGGATCGTCCAAAATCCATTTGACGATGTAGTAAACAAAGTCATTACTCGAATAATCGAGTGCAAAGAAGATGATCCCGTCTTCGGTAAGACCATGAACACTGACCACATGATTCACAAAAGCATCCATATGGTCAAATGTGGGTTTGGTTGATTGGTTCGTATACTGATGGCAGTGGATTGGAGTTGCGCCATAATCAGACTCTGGATGTTTTCCACAAATCAAAATCGTATTGTTGGCAATTGAAACCAGAGGGACTAGTATCGAATGAGAGCTGGTGATGTTGGTCTCCAGCTCAATTATTCTATCGGGTAATATGCGAAAAGCAAGAATTTTCGATCCATTTCCGATTTTCAATACACCATATGCATAGATTTCCTCAGTAAAAGGCAGGGGCTCAGTCAGTGTTAGGTTCAGAGCTATCAGATCGAGAGGAAAATCACGTTGCTCACCAATCTTTTGACCATACTCATCATAAGAAATTTTGCACCATTTGCTACCGAAACACTCATCATTCTGGAATACGATGACGTCAAACCTATTATCATAAATCACCAGCTGGAGTGTTTTATCTATGGGTACTGTGGGATCGTCATGTGAAATCAGGAACCTTAGATTCGTTCTGTTGCACATTGCCATATCAATTATCTCAATTTTGTGAACGATCCAGCCTTCGTGACCATTAGTCTCGTTCCAAGAAAGCAATATTTTGTTAGAACCTTTAAGATAGTTCAATGAAGCATACTTTGGATTGAAATCATTGCTTGTAAAATAATCACCGCAACATGGTACAAACGCAATGGTACATGTGTCACCACCCTTCGAATACCAATTGTCATCCAATTGTTTCGTAGATACGTCACAAGATACTCTGCGAGGGTATTTATCGTATTTACAAGTTGCAAAGCTGAATGTATTGTTTGGAATCTTCTCAGAATAGCGGACTATCACATTTTCCTCGTAACTCCATCTTCTGCGTATTGCCAAGAGCCTGTTCGTTTCGTGGCGCTCGAAAACATCCTCGTGAGTTTTGATGTGAGCAAAAGAAAAAAGCAGAATACACAGCTGTAGATACATCCTTCTTGGTTTCATCTAGTTTGCACAGAGATCTGTTGGGAGGACCTGAAAGAAGGAGTAATGAAAATTTATTCTATCGATAAAATCATGCCCCAGTTGGTCATAAAGAGAATGACCCTCCACCCCTCTCCTTGGACTCTGGTCATTTCGGAATATGTTGGGGGTCACGAAATGTCCCATGACACAATTCTCTCATTTTTGAGGGAGGAGTCCCACAGTGACATTGGTTTGGAACACGTGGGATCGAATTGGAGGCTATTCATTGAACAAACTGATACTATCTTCCAAACTTTAAATACCTACTTTTGATTTTGGATTCTGAAAGAATGGAAAAAACTATGGACCATTCCTGCGCACCAAACGCTTTTTTATTGAGTCACCAAAGTCCCGCATCCACCCATGTTGGCTTCCATTAGAGTGGGCCAAAAAATGACTTTTTTCAAGAATTGAAACGCCCCATTGCACAAAAGTTTCTATATGTGGATATGAAAAATTTAATACGGAACGCCGAGAGATGAGATCTTAGGTTTCGGTAAGAGCATCAAGTTTTTGCCAAATTCATCACTTCCTTCTTGCTAACTTTGCTCGTATTTTTGACGCGCCTAGACATTTTCTCACAAACCTCAGTTTATTTTGAAGCTCGTTTCAAACCCTACAATATGAGTTGAAGTACGTCTAATTTTAATCAACCGGAGCCAAGCTATCTCAATTTCCGCCTAAAGTGATTTTTATCGGAGTAACCAAAAATACGTTGTGGTGCTTGCTAAGCGATCATATAACCGTATATGGTGCTATAATCTAACTAACATATGAGTCAGGGCACTGGGAAGGGGGTGGTCTGAGTATGCAACTCGTGTTCCGAGTATGGTGTATTTAGAGGCGTTGAATCAATTGCATGGCGACGCTGGCCCAATAACCCCGACGTTATTTGTTATTATCAATTTTTAATGCAAAATTATGGTTTCCATTAAAAAGTCGGAAAATATGCATCTTCAAGGGAAATCTCAGGAGACTAAAGTTGTAGAGGGTGAAATATACTACAAGAAACATCTGTTCCAGTTTCCCGGAACCCCAAGCCTGGTCAGGAAAGTGCGTGAAACCCATTCCGCGCATTCAACATGGGCTCAAATCGGACGCTTCACGCTGCGCTCCTAAACTGAATACCAACTTGACAGATTTGAACTCATGGCTAAGCTACAAAATGCATCTTAAAGGGAGTAAAATTTCCTTTTGAGCAGTACGAGTCTGATTTTGCTAAGTACGAACCTCTTCGGAAGTGCTATATCTTCTCTAGCGTTGGAATCTGTAATTTTTCTCTTGCTCAGCCATAAGATTAGAACTGTCAATTTGGCTATGAGTCCAGTAGTGTCAACCAACGTGCAGAAACGGTTCTTATGAATTATATTTATATTTGTGATCGCCGCCTGAGCGCGACGATTATAAGTGGCTCGAAAGAACGATAAATTCATTCATTAAATATATTTCATCAAATCGAGCGATAGAGTCAAAATATCGATGAGATCTACCTTATCGATATAATTTGCATATTCGAATGGTCATGGTTCCTTGATTGACCGCATCGAAAGATTGGCACAAGAGATGAGAGAAGGCTTCCCCGAGCGAGTGAATACGCAATCGCCTCGGTGGTCTAATTGGTTAAGGCGCCGGTCCGGAGTACCGGAGATTGCGAGGTTCAAGTCCCGCCCGAGGAAGAATTTTTTCATCTCTTGGTCAATCTTTCAACAAAAAATTAAAAAATCCAAAAAAATAAAAAATCCCTTCGTGATGCAGCCACTATGAAAGTGGAGCTTCGAAGGTCGCAGTTTGACATTTGTCAAACTGTGATCGCCGCCTGAGCGCGACGATTATAAGTGGCTCGAAAGAACGATAAATTCATTCATTAAATATATTTCATCAAATCGAGCGATAGAGTCAAAATATCGATGAGATCTACCTTATCGATATAATTTGCATGGTTCTTATGAATTTCCCGGCCTAGGCCTGGGTTTCCCAAGAAACTGAAACAGATTTTTCTTGTCAAAAATTTTGCGCTCTACAACTCTTGTCTCCCAAGATTTCCCGTAAAAATGCATATTTCCCGACTTTTTCACTAAGAATCATAATTTTGCACTAGAAATTCATAACAAAGAATGACTTCGGAGTTATCGGTCTAGTGCCACCATGCAATTAATTCAACGCCTCTAAATACACGATATATTTTCAAACCTTCTGGAACACGAGTTACATACTCAGACCACCCCCCTCCTCCACCCCCATCCCAGCAAGCACTACAACGTATCTTGGGTTATTCCGATAAAAATCACTCTTTGCGGGAATTGAAATAGCTAAATTTTGCGTGTTTAGAATCAGAAGTCCCCCGTCTTATTCTGTAGGGTTTTAAACAAGCTTCAAAATGAGTCAAGATACGTTGAAGAATAGTCAGTTGCACCAGAAGTACGAGCAAAGTTAGCAAGAAAAAAGTGGTGAATTTGGCGTTTCCCCGTTTGAAACTGTGTTAATTTTGATGAGAATTTGATGGCTCTTGCCGGAACCCAAAAGCTTATTCCTTAGCATCCATCTCAAGTTTTTTCACACTTCCATAAAAAACCTAACTTTTGCGCACTACGGCGTATCGATTTTCGGAAAAAGTCACTTTTTGGCCCACCTTACCATCTATCTCTTCAAGTTCAAGTCAACTCAATCAATAAGTTCCATGATATTCTTCGTTTTTTCAGGGCCCGGAGGTAAATAGTATGGGTTCCCAAGTAACAAACCGTGTTGACCTCGGAGTCATGTAATAAGATCGAGGAATGGATTATATTATACAGACTTTGCTCCAAAAAATCTCGAAATCAACATTTCATCAAATCAAAATTTAAGGCGAAAACCAATGTCGCCGTTGCACGTACCCTCAGTACCAGGAGACACGCCACAATCGAGTGGGAGAGGAGAAGGTTTATTTCACATAAACTCTGTGTGGAATGATGAACTCAAGCTACACTCATGAATCTATCGCAGAACTCGAAAGTGAATTCATTTGCCCCCATGACTATCTACGTGGGAGAACTTTATCATTCGTATCATCATCAAACACTGAATACTCCGCGTCAATGTTTTCTCATTTTTTGTTGAACTTGTTTTACCGTTGAAAAGTAGTTCGTCCTCGCATTGTACATCAGTATATATACAACATACCTGAAATAACGCTGACAAAATGGAGGCCTTGGGCAATGCCTGAGATTATTACAGGAAAATTTCCGCCATTGTTAAGTGTGAAATATCTACAGATAGGGTCAAATTCATGGGGAGTATCGATTCTCCACTCATTGTGGTCGAAAAAGCTGACTTTTATATGGGTAATGATTGTAATACTGAATTAAATTGGGAGAGTATATCACCTGCTTCTCTAATTGGCTGCATATTGAAAATAGTAAATATTACAGCCCCATAAATATTTGAAATAGTAAACTCTTTGATACATATTTGAATGTGAAAAGTTTATAAGATACAAGGGTCGGTGTATGTACTCATTCATGATAGATTAATCATCGCAGTATGTAAACAAATCTGATTCACAATTGAATACACATTATGTTGATCGAGTGTACGATTGATAATGACGGATAGATTTTAGTTAGTACCTAATTCTCACTCAACGTACCGAAAATGATTAATTCGTCACGACTCACCTTGGTAATATTGTCCTCAAAGTTTCCGATGAATAAATGCAGAACTTTCATCGAGCGATTATTTTGTGGACAAGGTGAGTCAGACTGGTACATTCTTAACCCTTAGTTACCTACGTGGGATTTCCTTACACTCCAACCTTGGTGGTAGCTAAATGCCACACTTCACAAGAATCGATTTATTTTCGCAGTTTTCTTGTGGAATACCACGAATAAAAATTACTCTTATGTACTTGAACCATTTCAGAATCAATATGGATTTCTTTTCCAACATTTGAAGTACACATACTTTTTCAAAAAATGTTAGAAGATGTCATGTTTTTGCCTCTTGTCTAGGTTAAGATGATGAAGAATTTCCCAAATTCTGAAAAAACCATATCAATTATGGCTCAGGTCACTAAGCAAGTCATTTTTATATTACGAATAGACTTCAGAGAAGCTATTGTCACTTGATTTGGAAGAATATTGTCAAAAATTGAAATTTGCACTTTGGTCGGTGACAGGTTTGAGGGTTTTTTTTTTTTTTTTTTTTTTTCATTTATGCAGTTTTAATCTCAGATGAGATTATTCTGCTCAAGAAAAAGGTACAAAATTCGTTCTTACATAATCTGATGCTTATATATATATAGCTGTCACCTAAATTATATTCTGAGGTTACAATCTTGGAAGAATTTGAGTAGAGATTTGCATATTTTGAAACTTGGGTTGTACAACAATATATTGACATCAAGGGGAAGATATAATTGTAGTCGTTCGAGTTCACGAACGAGATTTGTTCTCGGGGTGTCATACAATTTACATTGCCACAGAACATGGTTGAGGTCTTCTGATTCATTGCCACACGCGCATTTAGGATCTTTCGTGATGCCAAGACGAGCCAAAGAAGCATTTAGAGAGTAGTGATTGGCACGGCAGCGATTGATGGTGCTAATGATTTCACGGGGTAAATTTTTGCCAGCAAACCATGGCTTGCACGAATGACTATAGAAATTTTCAAAGTATGCTTTGCCCGTTTTTTCTTTTTGAATTGTTTCAATCGTGTTGCTGTAAGCTGATTGTCTAAAGTGTTGTTTGAGATCCGTAAAAGGGATTTTGACCATGTTGGAGGGCTCTGCTCTTGATGCTTCTTTAGCTTTTGAATCAGCAATTTCATTCCCCGTTATACCTTTGTGAGCTGGCACCCAAAAAAACATTATTTTGCTCTCATTTGTAGATTTTTTCATGAACTCTTGGACTTCATGCCTGATTGCTAAAACATATGGATTGACTCGGACGTCCATCCTGAAATGTTTCAAAGATAGCAGCGCACTAAGTGAATCACTGAAAATGATGTAATTTCTATCAGCGTCTGATGATGCCATTTCTACAGCTTTTAGAAGGGCTACAAGTTCCGCTGTGTAAACAGAAGCGTTTTTGTTCAAGCTACAGGTAACAGTTTTTCGTAAGACACTACATACGGATGCACAACCTACAGAGAGTGATTCATCCGACTTACTGCCATGAGTGTAAATGGCTATTGCTCTATGTTTCTCAGTCACGTCGGTAATTGTTTGATTCAGGCTGGAAGTCGTTTCATGAGAAATAAAAGAGTTCGTATCAACAATTACATCAAATATGAGAGTTTCATACTCCATAGAATATATACAGTATTTCTCGTATGAGAGAATTTGCTCCTTTATCTCTTTAACACTCCTAATACATTTAAAAAGCAATTTCTTACATTTATCATAAATTGGGTTCTTGAAACGTTTCTCTAAGTTTAGAACGGTTTCGTGTATGTACAGGCTCTTCTTATTCGACGAGATTTTAAGGAGATAGTTCTGGCACAAAAAATTGATTCTATCGCTTAGAGTGAGCATTTTGGACTCACCAAGAATTACATTTATGGGAGTAGAATTCCGATAACCCAAGCATAGTCTCAATGCAGCGTTTTGGATTTTTTCAAGCTTGTCTGTATAGGTCTTTAGAGTCGGCCAATACACGAATCCAGCATACTCTATAATGGATCGAACGAAGCTTTTGTACATGGCAAGTAAAGTTTCAGCATTCATACCCCACCAAGTACCTCGACTGAATTTGATTATATTTAAGGACCTGAGACACTTTTTGTGAACATCAATGACTTGACTTTTGAACGATAGTTTAGAATCAAATGTGACTCCCAAAAATTTGACTGTTTCGCTGTTCGCAATGGTATGATTTTGAATTTTGATTTCATCAGTTCCTTCTGGGATAAGTTGCTTGCTGAAATGGACATATATTGATTTATCAGGATTCACTTCGAGACCTAGGTAGTATAAGTTACGGTATATTATATTCAAGGCTGATTCTAGGAATTTTTTACTGAATTTATGGCAGCACCACACTGCTATATCATCGGCAAACATAGATACGACTACTCTTTTTGGCATATCCTTAGAAATAAGTGCTACATATATACAAAATAGTAAAGGACTCAGTACCCCACCTTGGGGTACTCCCTTGTGGGCCAGTCTAGGAGATGATTGGGTACCATCAGTGAAAAGAAGTCTCTCGGTGGTGAGGAATTTGACGAATTTGATGGCATTTATAGAACATCCAATATCAGCCAATTTTTGGATCAGAATATCAATGTTGACATTATCGAAGGCACCTGTGACATCAAGGAAAGTCGCTAGAACATCCTTATTTTTAGCAAATGCTTCTTCAACATGTAAAATAAGATTGGATAGATTATCAACAGTGCTCTGCCCTTTACGGAAACCAGTCTGAAATTTAGGCAGTAAGTTGTTAGTCTCGACATACCATTGTAACTTATTTTTCACCAGAGTTTCAAAAAGCTTACTCATACAGGATGTCAAGGCAATGGGTCTGACACCAGAGCCGTTACTTTTATCGATAAAATGAACGTACGTTTCTTTCCACTGGTTTGGATAGCTGCCTTCTGCGTACATCTCATTGAAAATATCTAGCAAGATCAATCTGTATTTGTTTGGTAGCTTTTGTAAGGATTCGTAATCTATACCATCTATACCTGGGCTCGACTTCGCTTTCTTACTTTCAAGTGCATGATTGAACTCGGAAAAAGTGAATGTGGAATTTAGAAACTCATTTTCAGAGCATTTTGGTAAGAACTCAGGGTTGGTAGCGCACCAAGGAGGGCTTATTTTGTCCAGTGCAATTTGTATTTTCTCTTCTCGCTGTAGGTGTTCTGAAGTGTGAGAGGGCTTAATTTTTATCCATCTATTCTTAAGTATTTTGCATGTATTCCATACGTGAGTTTGGTCTACTCTGATGTTAGAACTTTCCACAAACTTCATATAGAATTCTTTTCGTTTCTGTTTGAAAAGCTTATTCGCCAAAGCACGCTCTTTTTTATACGTAATACGATCAGCTAATTTTTTGGTGAATTTTTGTTTCTTAAAAGCGGCTTTCCGCCGCCTCTTAGCCCTCTCACATTCAGAGTCCTACCACGGGACAGGATTTCTATGGTGTGAATCATCGACAACTTTCCTCTCAGGAGTACTTGAACGCAAAACTTCACAAAGAACACTGGCAAATATATTGTATTTCCCGACTGCATTGGATTCGTCATATTCGTTCGTAAAAAATTTATAGAAGTTTTCTTCTAAGTGACCGTGGTAGGATTCCCAGTCTGTCCTCACTGATTTTAAGTTGAAGCTTTTCTTTCGATACAAGGATTTTTCAACGTCGAGTTCGATTAATATTGGAAAGTGGTCTGAGCCGCAGGCATCGCTCTCAACTGTAACTTTGAGAGAGGCAGCGATTGCTGTATCAGAAAAAATTAAATCAAGATTAGATGAAGTTCCCCTTGACATATCAAAACGGGTGACCGTATCGGTATTATGCAAGATCAAGTTGTTATCATTCATAGATTCGAATAATCGTTCTCCATTCAAATCTGTGGCAGAGCAGTTCCAGCAAACATTATGCGCATTGAAGTCACCTAAAAAAATTGTGGGGTTGTTCCTGTTGGCATTCTGAACAATTTCATCCCATTGAATTTGAGTCAAAGTAGAATCTGGAGGCCGATAACATACTACTACATCTATTTGATTCTTGAAATTTGTGAGAGTGATACCTGCAAATTCGGTCGTATTCGCCAAGGTTCGCAAATTACGTATCTCTTTGAATGCAATGTTACTACGAATTAATATCAATATACCACCTCCTACCCGAGACTCTCTGTCTTTCCTAAATGTCTTAAAACCAGAGAAATGGAAATCAGTGATTTTTTCATTTAACCAACTCTCTACACAAATGAATATGTCTAAGTTTTCAAGAATTGTTACCAGTTCAGCTCTCTTAGGATAAATGCTGCGAGCATTCCAATATAAGATATTCAATTTCTTATGCATTATGATATGAACACTCTTCACTCCACTCACTTTTCACTGTAACACACGCAAACTTTCAGTAGAGATGCGAAGTCCAGTAAAAACTCAAGAGACAGTCTCTGGGTTCACTGAACTGGTACTGTTTTTCCGTAATTTCTTCTTCAGTTTGGTGAGCCTTGATTTCTCGTTCTTGTCTTCGATCCTGGAGTATGCATCTTCAATCATTGTAGCAGCTTCCTCTGCGTCATACTGGAACTCTCCCAAAAGGTCTTTGATGTTTTGGTGGCCTTTTGATTTCTCCAAAAATTCGTAGAATTTAACAGCATGTGCAGCTTCTGATGAAGGTGGACTTTTTGTTGGAATGCTGTTGACCGGCTGATTAGAGGCAATATAATCCTCATTGGCTTCCTGTTCGTTTTGTAACTTACTCTTTTTTAGCAACGGTTTGGTGCTTCTATCATTGCCTCTCTCAGGTAGTGTTTCTGTTGGTACTACAGGTGTCGATGGAGGGGGAGATAAATCGGAAATATTGTCCTCGTCGATGTTAGATTTATCGTCGGAAGAGATTGACGGCTCAAGCGGACGTTTGTTACTTTGAATAGGGAGATCAGGAATCGAATGCGTAGTATCGACATCGTCACTGTTATTGTTATCGTTGGCCAGCTGTGAGCGACCGTTCGTACCAAGCGAAGGGAAATTGTAAGGAGTATTACGCACATGATTCGGGCACATCTTGGCTTGGTGACCACTTCGATTGCAAACATAGCAATTTGTCGAGTCTGTACTGAAGTATATCCAGTAATTGGTATCATCATAATGTATTTGTGTTGACTCTGGAAGAAGAGCCTCTTCTTCCTCTTTGATATATACTTGTCTGCGGAACGATCTAATGTGTGCTCTTCCTGGTTTCAAACTTGCACGAATCTCCGTTATATTTGACACAGGGCTGATACCGTTATTTTTCAAAGCACTGAGAAGTACACTGTCTGGGATCACGGGGCTTACATTTGAGATGGCAACTCTTTTATTTTTCTCGATAAGTGGCCTGATGGACAAAATTTTGTCCTTCGCTCTAACTGTTTTCTTCGTAAGAGATTCAGCAACTGCTGCACTGCTCAAAAATACACAGACACGATTACCGGATACTTTTGAAATATATTGTATTTCTGTGGGGTTGATGAGGGCTTCGAGGCCATCTACGTAATCGTCATTGGCGTAGCCTTCGATAGATTCGATGATAATAGCTTGTTGTTTCACTGGTCGAACTTTTGCTGTAGTTGCACTGGCATAGAAAATTTCTTGGTTGGTTGAAGAGATAGGAACTGTAGATGCAGCCGGGCCTCCGTTGCCGGTGGCCATGGCGGAAGCGTTCAGCGTTGCAAACTGCACCAGCAGTTTGCTATGCTGAACGAGGTTATTGTTCTTAATTTTCCACTTTTCACAAGCCCGCTACGTCGACTCGTTGGCTATTTACTTAGCTCCACGCGCGCGCTTTGTAAACACGTCTCCAGGTTTGAGGTACTCATATTGGTGATATTTTGAAAATAAATTTTTCTTTATATTTTGAATTCGGTTCATTCGAAAGATAATACCAAAATATGAAATTACACGTAGGCCCCAGATTTCCAAGAAATGAGTCCCGGCTTCGAGATGAGATCAAAATTTTGCGTGTGACTTGGGTTCATGGACTATTTGCGGCAAATACATTTTTCAGGACCCAGATATATTGACGTCTAATACTTTCTACCTCACATTGAAACTCCGAGATCTTCCTCATAACCAGATCTTCTTACGATCAAATCACAAGATGTGGGAGGCATACCAATGATTTTCATGATGCTATCACCATATACATTTCATATGTACTAATTGGGAGTCAGACTGACATCTCGAAATTAAAAATTACAATTCAAAAATCTAGATAAGTAAGTTCAGCCCGCGAGTCATAATTTCTTCTTATGATTCTTGGTGGGCTTGCGTTCTCGTCTCATAACACATCCTGGTTGGAACCGACTAGCATTTTTGCAGTAATATTGAGAATAAATATTGCCAAGTATCTCATGACTGTGATATCATGCTCAGTGATGGTGTAGTCACTTTTGCAATAACATCCCAATGGCCAAGTAGGGCTATGATCATACTCTTGTGATAAATCATGTGACTGTACTCTGACAATATATCGCATCTGAATCTGACAATGATACGTCCACCAACCATCATCGATCTACGTGATGATTGAGCTATCAAAGTACACCCTTATCTTTTCACGATAGTGATTAGCTGGAAAATAGTTTTTTGAGCTCTATAAAGTCTAAAAAATGAAAGAATTCAGCAACGATTGTATTATCTTATGTAATATCAGGACAAATCACCCATAACCTTGTATTTGAATGTACCCAGTTACATTAGTCTACCATCATACATATGAGCTATGACATAATTTACCGCAGTGATGCGATATCAGTGTTCCGGTGTCTCGATCTACCGTATGATAATTAGATTCCTGTAAAATTTTCTACATTGGTAAGTGCAGTATTTCCACCTAATAGCCTAATAGTAAACCCATCAGAGTAATGCACTGCAAATCTTTTTCCTCAAGCCTCCCACTCGTATTCTTATCACAACATGAAATTTATGAATGATTTCTGAGTTTCCATAACCCATAGAAACCGAGACCATCTAAAGATGTGCAGATATTTAGTTTTTTTACTTGATCCACATCTTTGGGGGCCCCAATGAGGCACAATGCACGTTGAATCCCATGAAGCATTCAAGAACGTCACTTATGACACCGGTCATCTAGAACGTTATAGTGAGATTTCTCACAATTTTTGTTATTCACGAATATTCTATGCGAGTATACTTGGTCAAAGAAGTGCTATGTACATCATTGAAAAACCTCGTGGACTCAAACTGGATCAAAAACTCAGGAAACATAAAATAAAGTTTGTAAAATGACGAGTCATTTTGATCAATTTGAAAATTTGGCCGAATGATGTTGTGAAAGTGGTCGGGAAACTCAAAGACTGTTAGTAGACCTCAATAACCGTACAAGATAGTTAAAATGGCCTATGACAAGATGGTGGAACCTTGAAAGGCACGAAATATTGATTCAGATGTCCGAAACTCAACATATGGTCCATGGGTTCTGCAAGACCCACCAAGCGCCTAAGGGATAATAATTCTCTCAAATCCCACGTACGTGTCAAGGAATTTGTTTCGGAAAACGGTGTGAAAAGTTTCCGAATTTTGTGAAATGTATTTTCTGATAGAATGATCGAATTAATTCGATTCGCCATACTCTCTCACCAAAAAATCACGAGTACCTGTGAAGTAAGAGTAATTGTTCTACAAATCAATCGATAGCTTACAGTGTTTGCTTATTGTAAATATTGGAATATGATGAAGTTGATTCTGATTGTGATTGGAATTCCTAATGCCATATACTCGACTGGAATGGTGAAGGAGCAATCAAGGCCAACATGTAATTAGATGAATATTCTGGCATGGATGAATAGTTACTTGTTGCTAGAATGTTTTGAATAATTGATACTATAGCGTTATTGCCTTCCTCACTACACCGTTCGTTTGGCTTTTGAATAAATCTTGATAAGTTCGAGGCTCCTGGAATGCTTTTGCAGCGTAGAAATGATATTCGTAAGATGATGAGGAATGATCAATTGATGATATTGAAAAGTGGTTTCTTGTGGAGTTCGAAAAGATGTCATTCTGTCAAACGGTAAATTGATCAGTCAATCCTACCGAGAACCCACGGGGCTTCGTAATATATTTTAGCCAGATCGAAACAGTTTGGAACAAACTAAACCAAAGTAGATTGAACTAGACGGAACCAGACTGAATTAGGCCAAACTAGACCGAATTAGATCAGATTGAATCGAACTGGATCGAATCAGACTGAACGAGTCAGGAGTCTGATCCTCGCTAGGGAGTTCATCTCGTCAGTATTCAATCACTCCAAACTCAGGTTATGCACACTCATCTGGATCACGGCATTTTGTCCGTTAGATCCAAACCTGAACCAGTATATTTCTCAGATAAAAAATGATGATGGATCTCTGGAGTTCTATGCCATTTGTGAACGGGAAAAATATTCATGGAATCCGGGTAACGATTTTGTAGTAACTCGCACTTCCGTCCGTCAATAGACACATAGATCTGCCGATGGAAATATGATAGTATACATTCACCAGGGGAGGTCATCACATCCGGATCACGGATTCGGTTAAAACTTTGGAAATAGTCTTCTTTTAGCGCAAAAAGACGATATCCAAAATTATAGAGCCTAACGCTCAAGTGTTTCCGAGCTACATCTCCAGATAATATCGTTGTCCATATGGGCCCATGTTAAAAAATGATAAATATAGGTATACCTGCAATGCTAATGTCCATGGCTGTAGCTCGGAAACGCTTGAGCGTTAGAGTCTATAATTTTGGATGTCGTCTTTTTGCGCTAAAAGAAGACTATGACCAGAGTTTCAGCCAAATCCGTGATCCGGATGTGATGACCTCTCCTGGTCAGAGGAATACATTAATCAACATCGTTTGAAACCATTTCCAAATTCGGGTCTTCTGGGAATGGAGCTGGAGAGGCCAAAATCACGCGCGTTTGAATCAGCACAAATTATAGATATCTCTTGTGCATTTTTCTCGACCTGAAATTGTGGCTTGTGTAAAATAGTACTTGTTACTTGTTCTAGGTTGTACCTGTTGGGAACTATGTCTGAGAATTTTTCTCGTCATCCTATCACTCCAAGGAATGCACTGATGACCAGATAGCTTGACATTATCCATCTTGTATGAATTCAAGGAGCTTATCCATCTTTGCGATATGATTGCCTTGAACCCGATATTCCCCGGATTTTCCACATTGCGCAATGAGACTCTGAATTAGGGTGGGAAACAGTGTCTTGCAACATATTACATCTGAGTCTGGAAACAAACCTTCTTCATCGTCTTGATCGAATCAACAGTTCAAAAGGCATTCTTAATCACAAGTTGTAACACTCAGTGGATTGAGTCTACATTTTTTATCAGTAGGAATGTAATTGCACCACACTGATGGATCATGGCAAAATGTTTGAACGTACGTAATGAAATGCATTCGATTATCTAGAAATTGTTCCTTAAAATCTGAGCTATTGTTCGTTATAAAATATTGGATGAAGATGGAAATATCCAGAGTTGACATAGTAATATTTATTATCATCGGTTTTACAATCATCATTTGACATTGAATATTTTTCTATATCTATTCCCTGTGAGCTCGCTCGTCATCATTCTCCAAGCAAGCTACATTCTTTGCCATGAATCAAGTTATTCTCATGGTTCCACCCACACGAATATGCGTAGTAGAAGCAGATATGGTTCGTCTCGAACATATCAAACATAAGCTCAATTTTACTCATAAGTGGAAGAAGATGAATAGACCAATAGCCACAAGAAGAAGACACTTTCAGCCAGTCTCTTCCAGTATAGAAATCACTCGAATGATGAATAGTATAGAAGATCTCGTCGCGGTAGAAATCGTTAATTCCAAATGAGAGTATGTTTGAATCAGGAAGGTTATCAACATTGGTCGGTGTGTATGATGGAGTCGAGGTATTTAAATTGAACGTTGGCTCACTGGAACCGTTGAGAAATTGATTACAGTGAACTCTGGGATAATATATATCATATCCAGGATTTGTTCCGCAAACTGAAAAAATGCCATTGGATGATGAAACGACTGGTTCATATCTGAATTCATCACTAGTAATGTTGGTTGACAGTCGAATTACTTCATCAGGTTTTATGTGATAAGCTATGATATCAGATGTGTTCCCCTCATTCAATACACCATAAGCGAACATTTCTCTGGACTTTGGCGAGGGCTCCGTCAGTGTCAGATTCAAAGCCATTAGATCGAGAGGGAATGCACTTGGCTTTCCAAATTGTTGACACATTTGGTCAAACGAGATTCTGCACCATTTACTATCAGGGCAGGCTTCATTTTGCAAGGCTATAACATCGAATGTGTCATCATATAACACTAATCGAAGTGACTTATCGATGGGAAGTCCATCGCTATCCTCGAAGATTTTGATTCGCACACTTGACATTTCACACTTTTTCATATCAATGATACCTACATGCTTATACAAGAAACCATTATTAGGGTCTATTTCATTCCACGTGATAACTGGTTTCTGAGGTTTTTCGAGGTACTGCAACCCAAAATATTTTGAGTTGGATATGTTGCCCATGAACTGATTACCTTCAGCTGGTACGAATTTCATACTACAGTTCCCAGTCGGCGGTGACTGACTTTTAC
Source organism: Eretmocerus hayati (assembly GCA_029851415.1). NCBI lineage: Eukaryota > Metazoa > Arthropoda > Insecta > Hymenoptera > Aphelinidae > Eretmocerus > Eretmocerus hayati. The sequence goes on from CM056741.1 coordinate 25,724,141, forward strand.
CTTCAACTGGTTGTACAACGACGTCGCAGATCATATTTGATGGGGATTCATTATTGGTACAAATTGCGAAGATAAATTTGTGGCTATTCGTCGTCACACCCTGGGAGAAATAAGCTGTCTTGTTTCCATCAAATCTCCAAATCCTACGCATAGATAATCTTGAACCTGATTCGGAACGAGTAAACGTATCCCAGAAAGTTCGGATGTGAGCGGAACAGAGCAATAGAAAAACCAAGTTGAGAAGAATGTGTCTCGTACAGACGTTGAATGTGATATGCTCCGACATTGTAATCTGTAACGAAATTCATGCAGATTATAAGTAGATGAGAGAACAAGAGTGATTTATAGATTTTGATTATTTCAGAAGTTCCCTGATATTTTTTTTCCTGATATTAATCAACTAATCACAACTAGGTCTACGCATAGACCTGTTGAATTCGAATTAAAATTGCCTCAGAAATATTTCTTTACCAAGCAGGTACTCTCACCGGAACAAATATCTGCACAAATCTCAAATCTCAATCAGACCGTTCTTGGTGCTATGATGATCGCAACCTCACCCTGAATATTTTAGAATTGGAATCTCATATCCAAATTTTCACTGTCATTTGAAGGACGAAATTTTTTTCAAATTCGTGCAGATATTATGTTCGGTGATTGTAAAATCTCAACCAATGTTGAAAGACGAGTGATTCCCTGTTGACTCATCAAACTGTTATGGGTAGACACGAGCCCAAGGACCGCCACTTGTTTCTAATGTAATTAGTATGCTAGGGAAACCTATACCTATCAGTGCTATAGGACCACCTCATTGACCTTACTCCGACGTCAATATTTACACAGAGATGCAATCTCACTTACAGAATATTTTCTCATCTCTCATTTCGATTCCTCATCATCATACTCGATCATGGAGAAAGTGCCGACGATGCGTTATGCCACATTTTGTATGACGGGCATTCGTGAGAACAGTGTTAATTCAAATTGATTCCATGGGTACTATGATTCATCCATCCACTCGTCACTCCGTGTTAATCATTAAGAAGCCACTGAACTTCAGTTGATCCAGGAGCCATTTCTACAGATGACTTCCCTGCGTATAAAGGTACTCAATTTACACTGAACTTGTACCGAAAGTTGAATGGCGTTGAGAGTCGGGCGGTTCCTCATCACTGAAGCTTTAGCAAGTGACACTGATAAATCAGTAAGGAGGTTCACTGGCCTTTCAATGCTTCAAGAGTCCTGGCAGACCATTTTCTTGAAGTCTTAGCTTGTCTCGCTGATGAATCAGTGGGCACCCCTCGAACATCAGTGATACTCATTAAATCTTCAGTGAATATGGTCGGCCAAGACTTTGAAAGCACTGAAATTTCAGAGGAGTTCCTGAACCATCAGCGATGTTTGCCAAAACTTCATTGACGAATATCCATCCGAACCCCAAGATTCCTGGAGTTTCAGCAATCCCGCTGACGACTCCAGTACTTGTATACACAATGATTCCAGTGTACATACACCGAAATCATCAGTCAAAGTTGATTCGGAATGGACTGAAGTTCAATGACTTCCGATTGACCCACACGGAGAAAGTTTCAATGACTGTTCGAGCAAAGTTGCTCACAACGGAATACCCTGAACCTATAACCTGTAACGCCTCGCTTGTTTCCCAGATACAACAACGTAGATTTTATTTCTGTGGTATCATAGTGACAACTTGAACCCCATTAATCACAACCATCTAGAGAAAAACTCAAAGGATCCTTGGATGTCTCAGAAACAAATCCTGATTAGAAGGGACATCAAGATTGGCACGTGGACGTGGGAATGAATGGAAACGAGAAATGGGTTGAGTGAATTGTTTTAACCTTCCTCGTCATTTCTCCATGTCATCACCGAATGAAACATATGATTCTCTCGTAAAACCAACCACGTTGTCAAAATTTTTCGCAATAAATGGTCAATCGAAGAACCTCATTGCATACTCGTTAACTTTGAGGCCATCATTTAGTTGGATTTTCAAGACAATGCAAAGAGTCCGTGTCTGCCTGACATGGATGCCTGTACGTCTTTTTACATACTCCATGGTTCCCTTTCCAGGTCCAAAACAAAGGGGGTAAATGAACGTACATTATCATTATAGAGAACTTTTTATTCACTGCTTCTACATTCGTATTCGGTAAGCGCCATAAGCCCATATGATTTCTCAAATCGTCCTTTTACTGAATATCACCCTTGATGCAGACCTTTTCGTGATACAAAGAGAAGTCATGATTCTCCACGTAATACACGCAATTTTGTTCTCTTTGATCATTATGAATCATGTGTTCATTTTGAACTCCAGACGTAACATATTCATCATCATATCTTGAAATACCAAATCTTCCACCAAATTTATCTTCTCTTTTAAAACTCTTTCCAATCCGCCGGAATGTCAAGAAATTGATTCCACGTGATTCGGGAACGACTCCGTCAAAAATATCAGAAAGACCAAATGCTAATATTCTTCCATCAGGCATGTTATGAACATTCAACAAGTCATATGGAACGGTATCACGAAAATCAAACTCGGGCTTCGTCGACCCATTCACAAATTGATTACAATGGATATCAGTTACATTGAAATTACAATCAAAATGCTTCCCACAGATCAAGAACATATTATTGTCGATCGAAACCAAAGGTAATGAAGTCAAATTCACAATGGTAATGTTCGTCTCCAACTCAGTTACTCCATGCGAGTGTACATGATAGGCTACTAGTTTAGATGCATTTCTCACTCCTGACACACCATAAGCAAAAATATCTTTGGAGTTCGTCAAGGGCCCGGCTAGTGTCAGATTTAAGGCGATCATATCAAGAGGAAAACTTTGTGGTTCACCAATCTTTTGGCCATTCTCGTCGAAAAAAATTCTACACCATTTACTATCGGGACATTCTTCATTTTGATAAATAATGACATCAATTGTATCTTCATAAATTATAGCCTCGAATTTTTGATCGATGGATATTTTAGAATCATTGAGGGGGATTCTGATATCTAGAGTCGAAACTTGGCAAGTTTTCATATCGAGGACGCCGATGTACTTGTAAGCGGATTGATTTTTGATGAAGATTTCATCCCAAGTGATCACTGGTTTTCTGGGTCGTTCTAAATAACCGAATGCCAAGTTTGTCACATCGAATTCGATATCCATAGATTGGTTACCATCACCAGAACCAAACTCCACTATGCAAAATGTATTTCGTCCTGAGAAACTGGAACCATCCAATACATGTGATATCACATGACAAATAATCTTTGGTGGAGTCTCTTGGCTACTTATACAAGAAGCAAAGATAAATCTATCCTTCTTTGCGATATTCTTCGAGTAGCTGACTGTCGTGTTGTCGCGAAAACTCCATTCGTTCATTAATGACAATTGGTCATGTGTTTCCTCCAACTCAGTGGAACTCCAATAAGCTTGAGCGTGAACCAATGGAGATGCCAGAGAAAGCAGGTAGAAGAAGCTTCCAAATATCAATTCTTTCATGGTGACGAGGATTCGAAGTGACTCCTTGTGCAATCTGAAAATCAAATTGCAACTAAGATCGTAGCACATTCCTCACAGATTCAGTTGTGAGAATTTCGTTTGATCGGTATGGGACATGATATCATCTTGTCGTGGATAGGGAGTATTCACTATCGATGCGTAAATGTTCTTTACAAGTACGCATTGTTCCTTCGAAAAAGAAGAAAAAACATAATAAATTATACTCGATGACATACAGTGAACTGAATCCGTGTCACTTGAAAATTATGTCCAGAGATGCACCAGGGTTTTATGACCTCCTTGCACGACTTGCTCTTGATCGCTGATTCATGGTCAGTTGTGACCAAGCCCACTGGACCTGACAGAAGTGCAAGAAATCCGTTGGTAATGTCAAAATTAAGTCACGGTTGTCTTCAGTCAAGATTGATGTTTGATCCTGAATAACGGTCTCTTGCGAGTCATTGATGCTTCGCGAACTGAGTCTTGAAATTTTTTTTTGGGAAATTCGAAAATTTTATTGCAAGATATGTGTTCTGCATTTCAACTTGGAGATGCTGTTAATGTTTGTCACGCCTTGATGAGACTCATGTAATTTTCTGGCAAGTAGAACTTTGGCACAAACCAATAATACAAATCTTTCAGAAATTCCACAAGATAAAATTAATTTATTCTGTAGTATGTATGTTGCATAGTTCTTGAGCCCAAACAAAAGTAGCGTGAAAAAGTATGTGAAGAATAGGCTTTTTCAACCGACTAATTGAGGCACCGAGGTCGCAAACCAAGCTATAACCTACTACTAACACATAAGATCACAGCAAAGTCGGAGAATCGAATATCCAATGTCCGACGATAACAAATATAACGATCCATGAGAGATTTCAGGTATTCAAATGTGCAACATCATTGAACCAATTCAAGCTCATAGAAAAGAAAAAAAACCCAAGCATCATCTGCTATTGTACATGTACGGTCTAAATGAATGATGGTGAGAAATTAACTCACGAATGAGACCATTTGTGGCTATTCTACCAATATTTTCACGATGTGAATAGATAATTCCAAAAAACCAAATACTTATCTGATCTGTAGGTTGCAATGTCGAACTTTTCCATCGCTTGTGAGGATTTGGCGGACGTTTCAAAACTCACGGAAATGGGGGATGATGAACTTAGACCCGCACAATCAATGTCGAATGTTGATTGGGGACATATTGTCGTTAGTAACCCATTACACATTCTAGGCAGAAGCATACGAATCGGTGGAGTAAGCTTTACCACTCTCGATCGAGACTCGATAAATGGAATCAAGATTTTCATCAGAACTCAATCGAGTTTTTGATTTCATTGAATAGAAATGTCCCATTCGGATCTTTCTCTTCCTTGGATCATGCCACATAGTAAATGAAAGAAGTCCTGAAGTTTTTCATCGAGTCAATTTGGAGTTTTGTTACAAATCCGACCAACATGTATACTGCGGAGACGTTACTGGGGGGGGGGGGGGGAGGGGGTCGCAATTAATGTAGGAGGAGCAATTCACATGAAGGTGATATAAATCATAAATCTCCCAGAATCCATTAATGGATGATCCACGCGAGCTTGGGAACTTCTTCCAGGTGCCTTTCTTATCAAAGTGAGTCGACATGACCATTTCTTGTACTTCTGTACCAGGGAGAGCCATTCGGAAAGGATTTTCAGTGATAATATAAAATTGATTAGCGTTTGAAAACACTAGTCTAATTTCCCACTCGAGCAATCGGAACATACAGTGCCCATCATGTTCTTACTTTCAAAGTTCATTTTGAAAATCATGGAAGTATCGAATATCCGTTTTGACGAAAGTCAACGCGAGTAGGAAATATATATGAACCAAAGGGACCCAGAATTGAACTCCAAGCGCGGAAAATGTCTCTCCATCCATTTTACGAGTAATGTTTATCCGTATGACTTCCATGTACCTGAGTAAGCGGCGAGAGATGAGTGAATCTTTACTAACTGATCCAATGGTTGAGACGTATCTCCTCCTCCTGCTACGTTCAAAATAATACGGACAGACCAAAATTTATGTGGTCTATCGGTATGAAATTATGCCGGGATTTAGTGATTGGTGTGCTGAGCTGGATTCGAACGGATGTTGCGTATTCTTCTCATTTATCCTACATGTGGAATGGCAAACATTGGAAAGTTTTCTGACACCTGGTTCCCTGGTTGATTATTTCTAACCTTGCTGTGTGAATGTATTCAATAATAAATTATACACCCAAAGATCAAATATTGAACTTGAATACAAGACTTTCAGTAGAGAGCGGATGTGAATGGCGGATGTGAGTGACGATTCAAAAGAATAATAAACCCAAGAGTTCTATTTTAGGACGGTGATATCCAGCCTGATAATGATGGTTCATGATCAGCTCTGGAGTTCGGAGATCTTCATCAAATCCCAATCAGCATTTTTTGGAGCGCGAAGATCTTGCATTTACGGTCAATCACCACGGCAACCGTGAATGCTCGAGGACTGTGCGAGATGAAGGGCTATGAATGGGTTGAGAGAACCAAGATTTCTATGCTCTCAGGTGGTCGATATGAGCCCAAGACTCCCAACGAGGTTCTGCTTGTGCGTATGCTGGCGCACCATATCAATTAAAACTGCACCCATAAACCCAACTATGGTGGGGGCATGAATCGGGTGCTTGTTATACGATAATATTGAAGAAGACGCTCGAACAAGGTCCGGACTGATATGATAATCATATCAATGATACGAACTTTCTTGAGGCTATGGGGTAGAATCCTATTAAGCCCTGTTGGGAATCCCACGGATTTCTCACAAAAATTGATGAGTACTCAATCTACAAGACGTCCTGAACCACAAAAGTTATCGTTCTTGGGAAACTGTAGCAATATCTCCAATCAGTTGACATTTATGATAATCAGATGCAACGAGGCACCATAATGATCATCATAAGAATCGCAACACAGTGATTAAGGCCAGTCCGTACTGCTTATAAGTAGTGTACTACTCCATAGATGGCGCCACGGTGATTTGCATAGCGTAATTCGAACAATATTTAATTTTCTGATAGTTGAAAACACTTTTCAGACCAAATCATTGAGTTAGCGCGCTTCCCAATAAAATGCCAAAACATTTAGGCTTTGTTGCGTTTCAGAACTCGTGGTATATTCTGCGATATTTGGAAAATGGCAATCGAGCATGACAGCGTGGTACCTATGATGAGGCAGCGCAGCTCAAGATTCCAGATTTCCAAATTCTACAAAATATATCGCGAGTTTTGAGACGCAACAAAGCTCGAATGATTGGAAATCGTATTGGGAAGCGCGCTGACTCAATGGTTTAATCCGAAAAAAGTTTGCAATTATTTAAAAATTAGATATTGTTGGAAAACCTGCATGTACTCCGGTGCTTGTCTGGTTGCGGTTCTGCGGAGACTACGGACTGGCCTTAACAATTCGTGTGCGAGTGCAAGACGCGTAAGGAACGGAGTTTCAGGATTGACTTTGATGAAATATGTGTATTTACGGGTTTGAGAAACGAGAAAGAAAGTCTATGGATAATGATGTTCCTCTTATACTTATTAGTTGAAGCGTAATTTGACAAGGAAGCAGAGGGAATATCATCCCTGAGTAGTTTGTGGTTTTTGACGATGACTATATTACATGAACGAATGTATATTCTCTAATTCCCATGATTTATCAAAACTCAGCCCACATCATTGACGCTCAAGATAATGAAGCAAAATCTATTAGAACCTTCAACCAAATGCTGGATGAAGATTGTGCCTTTGGTGACTGTGAGACCTTGAAGAATTTCAATTTCCACCTGAACGTCTTGAATCAATACTACATTATTAACGAAGAGTAATTGGTATTCAATAAGTCATAATTGTTTAAATAACGCAATACTCTCTCTGGGAAATATCTGAAGCTGCCCTGACTCATGTTGCACACAAGTTTTAACTCTACGGGGCTATACGGTGAGCTCATATGCTGATTTTTGCATTCGAGACTGGTGGAGCCGACCATCTCATTGTCAATGCGTACACCGCAAGTTCCATCTACCGGCCCAGTGTTCAAGTATGTGATGTTTGCATTAGCGTTTTATACATGAGTAGTTTCATGGATCAAATTACGTGTTACTCATTCTTGGCTTGGTTTGTGTTCTGTTATTCTTATAATTCCGAGATTCGTGGAGGAATGAAACGTATAATAATTGAATTATTTACTTGTTCTCAGACCCTTGTCCCCCAACACGTTTATCTTATTTCAAGTAATTGCCATTTTTTGACCTAGTATTGGAGATGGGACGCCAAAAACTACACGCTCATTGAAGTAATTTGGGAACTATTCCAGGAACCGGATATCTTTTCCGGACATTTGATTGGGAAGGAAATCAATTTCTGAGAATTCAGGAGATCGACATTTTGCTCGAAATGTAGAAGATTCAAACTTCCGTAGAAACCATGAGAACTCTCAGCGCCGCGACGGTGGATTGAATCTCTGATCATTTCGAGTCGTATCATTAAGCATTATTGGACGGTTTTGGATCTTCATGATTTCTTCGAATCGATTAGAAACCCAGATATATTTGTGTCAGGGAATTTTACGTCTCATACTGGTGCCATGAGTCAAAAATCGTGCACAATAACTCAATGCCGGGGCCAGGTGTTCTTATGAAACCTCGGAGCCCATACTGGTGTGAATCGATTCTGTGGAATGGAAAAGGAGTTTTGAATTAATAGTCACTTGATGATATATGATATATAAGGCTCTTGAAGACTCGGTGGTCTTATGGCCGCAACCACGTCCCTTAGCCACTGGAGAGTTGGATAGAAGCAGCCAAGAGGGTGGTCGTATCTAGGCGAAATTGAGGATTGGTACGCAGCTGCATTCAGATGTTCTTGATGAAGAGGCCCGCTCGCCACGCGTACGCTCTCGCCTCCGCGACCAAAGGAGGGGAAATGGGTTTGCAGGTTGTTCTCCTTAACACATCGACGTATTGTCGCCATATAGACCTGTTTCGTGCTTGTGCTGTCCACTCCCTTCTGTGCACCCTACTCCGTCAGGTCTTCCCGCACCTTATCATTCCATCGTATCCGAGCTCGACCCGGTGATCTTGGAAGTTTGACACGAGTTTCCATGACTTCGCGAGCCATTCTACCCTCTCCCATCCTGGCTACGTGTCCCGCCCATCTGGCTCGTTGAATTTTGATCATTTGTACTATTCGCGGAGTTCGGTACAGTCTGTCGGGTTCATTGTTGTGTAGTCTCCTCCAGTGACCAGTCCTCGTGTCTAGTTTCATTCCGAAAATGCTTCTCAGGATTCTATTCTCGAAGGATACGAGTTCGCACATTTGTCCCTTTGTTAGCCCATGTTTCGCACCCGTATAAAACCACCAGCCGGACTATGCTCTTGTACGAGGTGAGCTTTGACTCGCGTGTCAGTAGCTTATTTCGCAGTAGTTTTCAGATAGAGTTGTAGCTCTTGGAACCCGCGTTGATTCTATTGGCGATTTCTTCGTTGGTGTCGTTATTCTTATTGATTATCGCACCGAGATATTTGAAGTTTGGTACGGCTTCAAACGAGAAGTTTCCGGCCTGTAAAAATTCAGTGTCGTGTATGTCTGGGTTTCTGTCTGATCCCATGTATTTGGTTTTGTCTTCACTAACTTCCAAACCGACCTCTTTCGCTCCCTCGATGATGATCTCAGCCTTATGTGTCACGGCTTCTTTACTATCCCCGATAACGTCCAGGTCGTCTGCGTATCCTAGGACCTGGATGAGCTGGTGAACCCCGATCATTGGGAGACCTTTCGTGCTTTGTACTAGCTGTCTGATAACATATTCTAGGATAAAGTTGAACAATGGAGGTGAAATCGCATCTCCCCGTTTCAGACCGTTCTCAATGATAAATGGCTCCGATAGGCTTTGCCCGATCTTTACTCTCCCTTTCGTCCCCTCCAGTGTAGCTTCTATCATTCTCACTAGTTTACTCGGCATAACCAAAAATTTGAGAATGAAGTACATTTTGGATCTGTCGACAAAATCGTACGCTTTCTTAAAATCGATGAATAAGTGGTGCACTGGTTCTCCCTCCTCCCACTTTTTCTCTTGGATTTGTCGTATTGTGGAGATTTGGTCTGTTGTCGATCTGTTTTGTCCAAAACCTACCTGGTAGTCCCCTACTGTTCAGTTGACGTACTGATTAAGCCTTGTTATGAGAATATTCGACACAATTTTATAGCACGTGATGAGAAGTGAGATGCCACGGTAGTTGTTACAGTCTCTTTTATCGCCTTTTTTGAAGAGTGGGATTATGATCAGGTTTTTCCACTCATCTGGGATTTTTTCTTCCTCCCAGATCCAGTGAATGAGTACGTGTATTCGGGTTGCAAGCCGGATGCCCCCGTGCTTGAAGAGTTCTGCAGGTATTGAGTCAATTCCCGATGCCTTGTTTATTTTTCAGCCGACGTATTGCATTTCTAACTTCTGCTAGGGATGGGGCTGGGACTAGCGGTTCTATCGTGTGGACTTTTGCATGGGTCTCGATTCGGCTACGGTTAACGTTGAGAAGACGGTCAAAATATTTTCTCCACTGCTCAAGTATTTTCGATTCATTTGTGAGTGGTTCTCCCGCGTCGTTTTTTATGACTTTTGTGTGCGATTTCCGAGGGTTCCTCAAAGTATCTAGTTCCCAAAAACTTAACCGCGTGTTTCTCTTCTTGAGGTGTTCTTGGATTCTCGCGATTTTTTGCTTGAGATGGGCTCGCTTTTTCTGTTGGATAAATTGATTGTATTCTCTCTGTGTTATTGAAGGTTAGACGTGATCTGTTCCGTTTCGATTTTCTACCCGTTTTCGCCACGCTTCACTAAGTTCGTTCCATTTGGCTCTACACTCATCGTCGTACCAGGGCTGTTCTCTTGCCTTGCTTGCCTTGCCTATCCTGGATATCGCCGCATCTAGAATGACCTTTTTGAGAGAGTCCCATCCATGGTCGACTGTTTGTACCGCGTTGTGAGAGTTCTGTTGTTCTGATGTTTGCGATTGGATGTTTTGTGTGATCTTATCTCTATATTCTGCCCTGACTTCCGGTTTCTCTAGGTTTTCGAGGTCGAACTTGACGGGTTTCACGCCATTATCGTTCTGTCTTTGGTGTTTAACTTTGTCTCTCATGTCAACGGCGACTAAATAGTGGTCCGAGTTACCGAAAGCTTTGCGGTATGATCTTACGTTAGTGATGGCTGAATGTCGCGTTCTATCAATCATCACATGGTCTATTTGGTTCGCGTCTCTACCATTTGGGTGTGCCCATGTGTGCTTATGGATATCCTTCCTTTCAAATGCTGTGCTTTCAATCACTGAATTTCTAGTGATTGCAAATTCGATAGCCTTAATCTCATTTCCACTACTTATGTCATGTAAACTTTGGGTGCCTGTGACCGCTTGATATAGAGGTTCCCTGCCAGTTTTAGCATTGAAATCTCCCAGGACGATTTTTGTATTTAGGCTGCCACGAGTGCGATCGAAGTGTGCCGCTAGGTCTGTGTCCTAGTCTTTATCCTTGTCTTTATCCTCCTCTTCGGCACTCTCGGTAGGGATCTTGCAGAAAGGATGTCCGCGGTTTTTCCCAAGATTTTGGACCCCTCCCCCCTCTTGTCACACGTGGTCACATTTCGTGGATTATGCCCCCCCCCCTCATAAGGACGTCCGAATTTTTCAAAATTTTTCATGCCCTCGACTGAAAATTGGCATCGAAAAAATAAACTTACTTCATACACAAGTTTCCCGAGAAATATGTTGCGTCTCACCATTTCTATCGTCGAAATTTATCGAAATCGAATTTGAAATTGTAATTAATTGCAAATAAGTCTAATCCACTGATTAATTTGAATCGGCTCGTATTGAGAATGATGTCGAGATTCTTTCTTTTTCTCGGGAATACCTCTGCCCGCTGAATCAATTTTCCGAGGTTCCTTGGGCGAATTCATTTGACAACCCCATATAATGAAAATAAATTATCACTCGATTGTTGATAAAAGCTGTGGAACAGAAGATAAAAAGATGAATCGTGGAGAATCGCGTGCACGGCGCAGGATTGAACATTGAGAGTAAAAAAAACTATTGCAAGAAAAGAAGAATTGATTGTCGCAGGCGGGCATCGGCGTGATCGTGAGAAAGATCGGACGCAACGACGCTCGAGCCGAACATCTTGCGGACTCATTGACCAACGGCTAACTAATGCATGCCGAGCAGTGAGCACAGCTCGGCACAGGATCACTCACAAACACGGATCTCAAAGTGAGCAAAACCTCAGAGATGTACATCGAATTCGAAAAAAAAAATCTCAGAACACGAGAAATCGAAATTTCCTGAGGATTCCCCACATCCGTGCGAGATCACCAGAATATTGGTAGTTGGTGTTCGAGTCCTACCAAAATTAATGACCACAATACATGTCCACTAAAGTTACGGATATAAACTCGATGGAATTGCATTATTCGTGCTTTTGATCGATGCCGAAACTACTGAAAGATTATCAACGAAGTAGTAAAATAAAAAGTAATTGAATACTGCGTTATGGAAATGAGAACACGGTGGAATAATCGAATAAATGAATGTACTCAATTTTTCGTATAAACGCTACAATCGTGATACCAACAACAACATAAATGGATCAAAACTCAACAGATCAAGACTGTTATGATAGCTCAATGTTATTCTGATCCACGGTGGCCCAAGTTTGCATGACGTACGAGTTTTATCAAAGACTTTAAGAATGTCTGCAAAGTGGGGATACATTATTGTGATGTTGGTGTACCTTCATTTAGTAGCACACTCAGAAAGGACCTTTGATAGACCTCTTACTGTTTTTCCTGGGGAGCCTCAATTTCGTGAGTATTATTCCGCATCCATTTAGCGAAAGTTTCTAGACCTTAGAATAGTTATTGCTGATACGTTTTCATGAGACTCAACACATCCGCGAGTATAATAGTGAGTGATACCTGATTCCGGTTTCGGATCCGGCAGGAAATTCCCTTGTATTTCCTTCTTCAGATAGTCAGCATTTTCGAGGAATTTTTATCCAGCGGAGTGACTGTGTCTGCTATGAGGCCATCCATATGATGGATTTCTCGGTTCAAACTGAATCTCAGGTCAGAAAAAAAAATTAATAATACCATCGAGTCACGATTTGCCTTAGAAAAAAGTTGAGGCTTTTGTATGAACCACTGCAGATCAATGTTTGACAATGAATAAAATCAAATTATGAACAGACAACTAGCATATTGAACTCCTCTCGCTCGCACTTCTTGTGGCTGATTTTAATCATTCGACAATCAGAGAGCAGTGCAATGACGGCTTCTTCTGTGCCAAAGAGAGACTCAAATTTAAGAAATGAAAACATTTTTGCGAGTCAATGACGATCTGACCCTCGAGAACTCGTATATAAACATAAGATGTAGAAAAAAATGGACGCGTGATCTCAACAAAGAATCGGGACGAACTCGAACCCCAGATTTTATAGAGAGATATGAATCATGTCGTTACCTGCATTTGCCAAGATCATCCTATTCAAGTATTGACCAAAACGATCTGGCAAGAAAGATTCAAAACTTTTTGCAAAACCTCACGATGTTCTCTCAGACATCACAAATTTCTTGTAATGTTTTGTTTCTACTCCAATTGTTATGATTACCGAATGGTCATCTAGAAAATAGTATACATACATGATCAAATAGAGCCATTGCCTGGATTCTCGTCCAAGTTGAATATTGACTTTTCCTCTAGAAGCAATCCGAGTTCGCTCCTCAAACAAAACAAGCAAGAAAAGTTTAATCTGACAGTTATCTGTTCATAAGCCGAATGAGTCATCATTTCTTACATTTTCCAATTTGTCCCCTACAATCGTGGAATTTCCCAACAACGCTTTGTGAATACTTCGAGAACGTTCAGAGAATTCTATACGAGGATCCCTAGTAAAAATAAGTGCCTCATGATCATATATGAACATGTTCCCAGCCGAACTGTGGTCATCTATGACCATCTATGACCTCAGAAAATGTTATGTCTCGTTGGTCAGTCATAGGTACACAAAGCCAACTGGTAAATGGCCGTAGGGTATTGTAATCAAGTTGTTGTACATGACCTTCTGAATATCGGACGGAGGCCTATTAGCAGTTGGAGTCCCAAGCGCGCTTATTTCGAAGTTTCGGATTGAGAAACATTTCGAGTTGGCAATAAAGTGCTTCATTTTCAACATGAATTCCTAGGATCAAGTATGGAGACCAATGACGACCTATGACTCCGGCGTCATGCTCATAGGCGGCCATGTATGACCACAATACGGTCGGGAACATGTTCATATATGATCATGAGGCACTTATTTTTAGTATAGGGATGCTATGATTGAGAACTGTCATAGAATCGTTCTGTTGACGTGTTTGGAGGCAAATCAGTCCCATGGTTTCTGATCGCATAAATATTTCTCGCTAGTAAATGTAACATGGCTCGGTCCCAAACCACCGAATCAACGAATACTCTTACCAGGAGGTGTCATCACATCCGGATCACGGATTTGGCTGTAACTTTGGAAATAGTCTCTTTTCAGCAGCAAAAGATGAAACCCAAAATCATAGACCCTAACGCTCTAACGTCGGAGAACTACAGTCATGGACATTAGCATTGCAAGTATACCTATATTTATGACCTTGAACATGGGCTCATATGAGCAATACTAATGTCCTTGGCTGTAGCTCGGAAACTCTCGAGCGTGGGGGTCTATAATTTTCGGTTTCATCTTTTGGCGCTAAAAGAAGACTATTTCCAAAGTTTCGACGAAATCCGTGATCCGGATGTGACGACCTCTCCTGGGTATCTCATTCGGTCGCACTGGGAACAAGTTTCATAGTGAGATGGAGAATATGGAGATGGGTGCTAGGTATAAGCAAAACAAAAATAGTAGGGGCAAGCTATCCTCACTTAGCGTCTTTTTGGCCCAAATTCACAAGGTTTGTTAAGGCTTACTATCTCTAATTCCATCAGCATTCCCAAATTTTCATCGATTTTCACAGGAATCGTTCAAAAAATGTCGGATACATTTGTACGAGTTTCATAAACAATTTGACATGGAAATATTTCAGAATTCAGAATCAATTCATTCTTCGAACTCTCGGCCCGACAATGAATGAAGTGCTGGAATTGAATCCGCGTATATTCTACAGGGACAAAAAAATATCGGTCTACCCTCGGAAAACGGGACTTTTCATCCCGTGGTCTTAAGACTGTTGAGGATCAGGAAATCACAAGGAAAAAATTTTGAGACGCAAGAGACAAATCATAGTTCTCCTCCACCGATACTCCTTGTTCTACTATCATTTGTTCGTCCATATGTAATGGAATAATAACCTCAACAATCGAATAACCATTCACATTTTTCTTCTAGTCCTCGGGGTAGAATGTCGTAGTGAGCAACTTGAACATTGCGGACGAACGTGTAAGGAACAACAAAACAGGTCAGCAAGGTGTGGCCTTCGGCATGAATTATTCACTGGAGAACTGGACACAACTATTTATACTTGCTATTGCATCATTGGTTCTGAATTTTTATAATAGATATACAGAATTTGTAATCTTGAGAGGCGGAATGAGTATACATCACATCAATCAGTTGTCATATACGTTAACTGATATTATGTGATAAGTGTAATTCTTGAAATCGTACCACTGGCTCACGATGGGCTTATGGTGGCCCTTACTATGAGTGAAAAATACAGCTCGCTAAACAAAATCTGTCGTGGATTTTTGTCTCCAGCCACTTTCGAGATTCGACTCATCTCGAAGTCGACACAGTGTCGGTGTGACGCCAATCAACCTTGTGTACGGCAGACAAACGCAAGATTATTAGCCATACTGCAGCAGCCAATTTACTTTACCATCCAGATTCCGTAAATGAGAATGTTCACTTTCATCATAAGTACAGCAAAAAGATTGAATGCCAATTGATGCCAATCGCAATTGTTGCCCCGCTGGTGAAAAAACCACCAAACCTGTCTTGTCTTGTATTGAGTAATATTCAAAAATAATTGACCGAAAGGCCAGAACGTGTGTCATTCTCGTTGTTGTGCAGTCACAAGAGTAATCTTCAAATATATTTGGAGAATTTTCGATGTTTTCTCAAAGAAGTCAGATGTGATCTCAAAGGGTGTTAGCATTAATCTACATGATTAGCATGATTTGACCTCATGTTTCCTCAGAGTAATTTTGCGGACCCAAATAATTCAAGATGGAATTTGAAGGGGTCTCAAATAACGTCCCATGTTATTTTAATGGTATTCGTTTGAAATTTTGTCTAAGTGACTTCATACTGGCTTCAGCCAATCAAAGAACGTTCTCGTGAGAGCTTCCATGGGTGAGTTTTTGCAGATCTAATAATTAATTAATAAATGCTGCGTCAAGAAGATCTGAGAAGATCGTACTCTTCTCAGGAAATTATGTAGTTCATGGAAAAAATAATTTCAGAATATTAAGCCAGATGCCTAATCGTGTAGGCGTGTGATAGTAACTCGAGAATGAGCAAAGAGACTGATAGGTAAGCAGGGCACTCGAAGTCCTTGTTACTCTCGGATGTGCGAATCCTATCCCCAAAGAGCATTTTCAAGCTACTGTCAAATGTGTATATGATTTGATTGAGGTGCATTTTTGCTCCATTCTTGGAAAGTTCCTGATGAAATAGTGTAGCTATATAAATCTCCCAAATCAATTAGAAACAGCTTATTCAAGCCCCCAGTACGCGGTTTCCAGATACTTTGAAGCCTTTTATCACTTAGTCCATCGAATATGACTGATTGTAGATGTATTGGAGTGACAACTGCATTATCGCTATCTAAATGCAAACTTCCATAGCAACCCCGATCTCGTATAAAGTCAAAGAACTCATCCATGATTGCGATATAATTGCTCCGGACCATGAATTTTCCAAATTCCCACATCACGCTGAGGCAAGTTAGAGTGGAAAACAATGCTTTGCAAAATATTGCTTCTGAATCTGAAAACAGTTATCCTCCGTGGTCTTGTTTGGATACACAGTTCAAAAGGGGTTTCATCGGTCACAGGTTCTGACACTCCGAAGATTGAGCCTTCCCATCTTATCAATAGGGATGTAGTCGCACCACACTGATAAATCATCCCAAAATAGCTGACCAATTCCACGTAAGATCAGACAGTCGAAAATTGCTGAAGTCTCAAATCTCTTCCAGGATGATATATATGTTTCTAAGGACAAATTAACGAGACATGTATTTTTTCGTTTTGCTCTATCATGCTGTGACTCGAAGTTATCGATTTGTTTCATATAATGGGCATTTCGTGAAATTAGCAACTTTTGATCGATATATATGCAATTCTCCGTGTGTAATGACCCTCGTGGAGATAAGACTTCTTTAGGGGGGTCAAGTTAAGTTATATTGCACCAGAAAATCTTGGTACAAAAACACAATTAGTGAGCAGGATCCATAAAAATTGATTTTGGCCAAAATCGAGGAAAGTCGAATAGCTCAAAATAATCATCTTCAATGTTGATGGAAAATTTTCTGTGAATTCGTTGAAACCTGAGGAACAAAATGTACTTGGTCCGGTTTGCGCGACGTGGCGCAGAGTGGGGCTAGAGATCATTTTCTGGATTTTATCGTTAAACCTTGTTTTTCATGATCGTTCGGACAGATGGAGTTTGTAATGAGTCTGTGAAGCGCTGCATCGATACTTGGACGCTTTTATCCACGCTAATAGCTGTTGAAGAATGATTCCCTTGTTTCTCACTGCATTAATTCCATCTGGAAGGTAGGATATACTCCGAGTCATACTTGTGTTGAATGATAACACAAGTCTGATATCATAGATGAGTCAAACCTAAATTTGATAGCACCAAAGCATCATAGTATTACATTCACAATCTTAAAAACCAAGTTTGAACGATGAAATACAGAAAATGATATTTAGTTCCACTCTGCGCCACGTAGCGCAAACCAGATCAAGTACATCTCGTTCCTCATGTTTCAACGAGCTCACAAAAAATTTTCCATCAAAATTGAGGATGATTATTTTGAACTATTCAACTTTCCTCGATTTCGGCCGAAATTAATTTTTGTGGATCCGGCTCACTACTGTGTTTCTGTACCAAGATTTTTTGGTGCAATATAACTCACTTGATCCCCCTGAACAAGTCTCATCTCCACGACGGCCATTACACACGAAAAATTGCATCTATATCAATCAAAAGTTACTGATTCCACGGAATGCTCATTAAACGAAAAAAATCGATAACTTTGAGTTAGAGCACGATAGGGCAAAACGCAAAGATACGTGTCTCGTTAAGGCAATGCGGTCACCGTGCACCGTGACCATGGACCTTGAAAACGCACCTTACATAAAAAGTTTGATGATTCAAAGTGTGAGATGAGTTGTCGAATACTTGTTATTGTCCAACTTGTATTCCTCAATGCGTCGCTTAGCCCAAATCATAAGAGAATCGGAGAAAATGGGAATAACTCAGCCGCGGGAACGTCCTAACCTATAATATTGACACATTTTCATTCCCAACTTTCTCCGATTCTCTTGCAATTTGGGCTTAACGAAGAGCGGACAAATCTAAGTTAGATGATAACAAATATTTGTGCGCTGGTCGTTTAGCCCAAATCGCAACAGAATCGGAGAAAGTTGGGAATGATTTTCAGCTTGCATGGTGACCGCATCGCCTTAATTTGTCCTTAGATACATATATTCCATCCTGGAAGAGATTTGAGACTTGAGAAATTTTCGACTGTCTGATCTTACATGGAATTGGTCAGCTCCAAGTACGATCCAATCGAACGCATTCAATTACATAGAGATTGTCACTCAGAATCTGAACTATTTTCTTTGTCCATATATTGGATGAAAATGAAAAAATATCCTAAGTTGACGTAAAATCATTTATTATCATAGGTTTTATATTCTCCATTTGGCATAATATACCTATTCTTTCATCTCCATTCGCTGTAAACTCACTCATCATCATCTTTGTGACCGTCAAGCAAGTCACATACTTTGTTATGGATAAAATACTCCTCATAGTTCTCTTTACACAAATATGCGTAGTAGAAGCACATATGGTTCGTATCAAACGCATCAAACATGAATTCACTTTTAATATCAATTGGAGGATGACGAAACAGGGAATAGTTACAGTCAGGTAAATCCACCGAACCTACTTTATTATCGGCATCGCTCGAATAATGAATGACATACGACATCTCGTTGGGGTCGGAAATTTCGAAAATTAAGACTATGCTTGAGTCAAGCCAGTTATAAATAGTGAATAAAGTAGAGAATAGAGTTGAGTTATTGAAATTCAACGTTGGCTCGCTGGAAACGTTAACAAACTGATTACAGCGAAATCGCGGGAAATATATATCATCTCCCGGATTTGTTCCGCAGATTGAAAACATGCCATTGGATGTTGATATAAGTGGATCATATCTGTATTCATCACTTGTGATATTAGTTGATATTTGGATCACTTTGTCAGATTTAATGTGATGAGCTATGACCTTAGACGTGTTTTCCTCATTCAATACACCATAAGCGAACATTTCATTAGACTGAGGCAAGGGTTCGCTTAGTGTCAGATTCAAAGCCATCAGATCGAGAGGGAAAGCACTTGGTTTTCCAATTTGTTGACACATTTGGTCAAACGAGATTCTGCACCATTTGCTATCAGGGCAGGCTTCATTTTGCAAGGCTATAACATCGAATGTGTCATCATATAACACTAATCGAAGTGACTTATCGATGGGCAGTCCATCGCTATTCTCGAAGATTTTGATTCGCACACTTGACATTTCACACTTTTTCATATCAATGATACCTACATGCTTATACAAGAAACCATTATTAGGGTCTATTTCATTCCACGTGATCACTGGTTTCTGAGGTTTCTCGAGGTACTGCAACCCAAAATATTTTGAGTTGGATATATTGCCCATGAACTGATTACCTTCAGCTGGTACGAATTTCATACTACAGTTCCCAGTCGGCGGTGACTGACTTTTACCTTCAACTGGTTGTACAACGACATCGCAGATCATCTTCAATGGGAATTCATTATTGGTACAAATTGCGAAGATAAATTTGTGGCCATTCGTCGTCACACCCTGGGAGAAATAAGCTGTCTTGTTTCCATCAAGTGTCCAACTCCGACTCATAGATAATCTTGAACCTGATTCGGAACGAGTGAACGTATCCCAGGAAGTTCGGATGTGAGCGGAACAAAGCAATAAAAAAACCAAGTTGAGAAGAATGTGTCTCGTACAGACGTTGATTGTGATATGCTCCGACATTGTAATCTGTAACGAAATTCATGCAGATTGTAAGTAAATTATAGATTTCATATATAGCGAGGAGAGTTTATGGATTTTGATTATCTCAGAAGTTTCCTGATATTAATCAACTAATCACAACTAGGTCTACGCATAGACCTGTTGAATTTGAATTAAAATTGCCTCAGAAATATTTCTTTACCAAGCAGGTACTCTCGCCGGAGCAAATATCTGCACAAATCTCAGATCTCGATCAGAACGTTTTTGGTGCTATGATGATCGCAACCTCACCCTGAATATTTTAGAATTGGAATCTTATATCCAAATTTCAACTAGCAGTCGGAGGATGGAAGTTTTTTCCAAATTCGTGCCAATATCATGTCCAGTGATTGTAAAATCTCAAACAACGTTGAAAGACGAGTGATTCCCTGTTGACTCATCAAACTGTTATGGGTAGACACGAGCCCAAGGACCACCATTTGTTTCTAATGTAATTAGTATGCGAGGGAAACCTATACCTATCAGTGCTATAGGACCACCTCATTGGCCTTACTCCGACGTCAATATTTACACAGAGATGCAATCTCACATACAGAATATTTTCTCATCTCTCACATTCGATTCCTCATTATCATACTCGATCATGTAGGAAGTGCCGACCATGCGTTATGCCACATTTTGTATGACGGGCATTCGTGAGAACAGTGTTAATTCAAATTGATTCCATGGGTACTGTGATTCATCCATCCACTCGTCATTTCGTGTTAATCATTGAGAAGCCACTGGACTTCAGTTGATGCAGGAGCCATTTCTACAGATGACTTCCCTGCGTATAAAGGTACTCAATTTACACTGAACTTGTACCGAAAGTTGAATGGCGTTGAGAGTCGGGTGGTTCCTCATCACTGAAGCTTTAGCAAGTGACACTGATAAATCAGTAAGGAGGTTCACTGGCCTTTCAATGCTTCAAGAGTCCTGGCAGACCATTTTCTTGAAGTCTTAGCGTGTCTCGCTGACGAATCAGTGGGCACCCTTCAAACATCAGGGATACTTTCTAAACCTTCAGTGAATGTGTTCTGCCAAAACTTTTAAAGCTTATTTTTTTCAGGGGAATTTCTGAACCATCAGCGATGTTCACCGGAACTTCATAGACGAAGACACATCCGATCCCCAAGTCTCTGGAATTTTAGCAATCTTACTGATGACATCAAAATCATCAGTCAAAGTTAATTAGAAATGAACAGAAGTTCAATGACTTCCCATTGACCCACGAGGAGAGAGTATCAATGACTGTTCGAGCGAAGTTGCTCACAACGGAATACCCTGAACCTATAACCTGTAACGCCTCGCTTGTTTCCCAGATACAACAACGTAGATTTTACTCCCCCCACCCTCCCCCCATTTCACTTTTTCCAAAAGTTCAACTTGGCGACTATGGCCATCCTTTTCCCATGAAATTTCATCTGTGATCCGAATTCCAAATATGAATTTCAACTCTTATGAGCCATGAGATCAGGGAAACATGTCTAGTAACTATTTAGCAAATAGCAAAATTTCAAATGGAACAAATGAGAAGAGAGTGGAAAATATTAATTTCAATTCTTGAGAGTCGTAAAATCAAGAAAAGTATGTCGAGTGATTGTTTTGCAAAATCTGAACGTGAAACGCATGGAAAAGGAGTAATTACATTACGATTTGATTTTTTTGGTAATTTTGACTCAACTTAAGTTTCACATCATCTCCTCTATTTACGGAATGTAATGAAAATAATAACTTATTCTTACCATTCAGAAGGAAAAAAAAAGCTGAAAATTCAGTCTAGCATTGATCGGTTTAGTTTAAAAATCAGTAGAGATGGTGAGAAACTCAAGTTGAGTCAAAATTATCGAGAAAATGAAATCGTAATATAATCAATCCTCTTTCATGCGTTTCACATTCAGATTTTGCAAAACAATTACTCGACATACTTTCCTTGTACTCACGACTCTCAAGAGTTGGAATTGATATTTTTCATTCTCTTCTCATTTATTTCATTTAAAATTTTGCTAAATTTTGCTAAATAGTTACTTGACATGTTTTCCCTGATCTCATGACTCATAAGGGTTGAAATTCATACTCGGATCTCAGATGCAATTCCATGGGAAAAAGATGGCCATGCTCGCCAAGTTAGACTTTTGGAAAAATTGAAGTGGCGGGGGGGGGGGGGCGGGGAAGATTTCAAAACTTGGCTATGGCGATGATTAAACATTCTCAGACTGAAGAATATAAGCTGTAAACAGGAGCATGTAGGAAAACCCAAAAATTTCTATGTTTTCTCAATCATAAAAATTATTCCTCCAATGAGCAGCAGTATTCCAAGTTCTATATTGATTGACTTCTCAATCTAGAAATGTTTCAAGATTAACTTACCAAAACTTCCACAAGAAGCGTGCATGTGCTACTCTCTCTTACTCTCTCTATCTTTCTCAATAATACTTTTGATGAAACAGATGAAACCTGCACAACTCCCTAGACCTATTTAGCAATTAAGCTATGCTTGGAGAATGAGAAACAACACCTGCGAGTCGCGAGAAGAGAGACGCTCGAGCCTGGGCGCGAACGCCGCCCGTCCCGGAGTAATGCTCACGCGTTCCGGGGCCGGATGGGTAAGTTGGTGGATCTCTCCCTTGTCCGATGGCCAGCGCCAACGGAGAAGGAAGAGAGGGTTTACTCGGTTCAGATGGCCGTATCGATGCGGATTCCAGCCCGGGACTGTTGAGGAGGTGTTGGCCACCCGTGTTTGGCTGACCGGTGCCTCCCCTTCGTACGTCACAGGGTATTCGCCCTACAACCACCTTGGAAAAAAAAATGAAGCTATGCCAGCTAGCTCTCTATATCAAGTCTATAGCAAAATGTGAGCGGCACCTCAGAACAGTGAAGACTCAAATATCATGAGTGAGAGTCTAACTGAAACTATTGGATTAGAGTAATACGCAATTGAAGTGTTTTACTCAAAAATAGTTAGAGCAGCACTAGAGATCATTGCACATAACACAGCAACTGTTTATGGACAGTCATTAGTAAGACTGATCAGTCCCACAGCATCTCAATGTGAGAGACGATCTCACTTGTGTTGGACGTTAACAGGTTTTTGTTGAGACACGAAGAGCAACACATAGGACATTACATTGATCACATTATAATTCTTCAACCAGAGTAGTTCATAAGCTTTTCTTCGGTATGCACAATTTATAGCTCCAGAGTTGGGTCTGTCTGACGTATTGAGGACACTGCAAGTCAATATACACTGCTGGGATGAAGATAGATGCTGGCGACCATACTTCCTCAAGATCAAATCCGAAATTCTTCAAATATATTTGAAGATCAATACTCGACACTACATAACAGCGAGAAGTACACATTTTGGCCTTCGACCCATCATTTCTAAATCACTCCAGACAAGAAAACACACTTGTACTCTCTAAATATGATCAAAATAGTGTACAGGTTTCTGCTTAGAGGAAATGCTAATGCCGTCTGCTACACACGTGGCTGCATCAAAACACCACCCGTGTTCTTGCGGTCGATCGCCCCGCGTGGTCGATCCCAACAACCGATTGTGTTCAACTTTGAGTGTCGTAACGCGGTTGAAATCTTGACGCGAAAAAATTGGGAAGGGTAGAAATTAGTATGCAAGATATTCATGCACTGAACGCTGTCAGCGGCCGGATGACTCACCAATATCGCCGTCTAGGACCAAAATAACGGGTTGAGAGAGATAGAGATACTCCTTGAACACAGTAAAGCATGATATAAGTGAGTTCGAAAAAAATGTGTGAGGTTAAAACGGCCCCCTCTCTCTCTCTCTCTCTCTCTCTCTCTCTTTTTTTTTTTTTTTTTAAGGTGGTTAGAGGGCAAAATCTGCCTCAGGATCCCTCGGATCCGTCCCCAGACACCGGGCTGGTTCAGCTTACGCGGACTACGCATAGCCCACGCAGGCCATACCAGGCGGGACACGGGTTCGGGTGGGGGCCCACCGAGAGGTGGGCCCGGCCGTGTAATGTCCCTCTCCCCTCGATGTCCGATACCTAGGTCATCGGGCAATCAAGAAGGAGATCCACCTGCATCTACCATCTCATCCCGGAACCGCGTGAGCATTACTTCAGGATGAGCGGCGTGTCTCGCGCTCGATTGCGAGCGTTCCTCTTCTCCATCTTCTCTCTTCGGCCACTTGTCGGCATCTTCTATCTTCACTCTTCATTGTTCCCTCTCTTTCTTCTTTCTTCTCTCTTCTTTCTTCTTTCTTCCCTCTTCAGTGCATCAGATTCCTCCTGGAATCATTTGGGCCTCTTCTGTTTTAATCGGTCTCTCTCTCTCTCTCTCTCTCTCTCACAATTGATGGAACAGTCATTCCATACGTAGACCGCATAAAACTCCTTGGCGTGAACATTTCTCCTTCATTGAACTGGAGTTCTCAAATGAATACCATATCCAAGAAAGTACACGGATCCTTACACTCGTTACGAATGTTGAGTCGTGCACTATCGCGTCAGCTTAAGCAACAGCTCACTCAAAGTCTGGTACTTCCACACTTCGACTACAGTGCTACTCTGCTCACTGGCCTTGATAAAACACAAACAAAGAAACTGCATACCCTTATGAACACCTGTGTTAGGTTTGCTCACGGAAATGTGCCCAGGCGCGCGCACGTCACACCATACCGAATATCTCTCGGCTGGCTCTCAGCCACTAGACGTAGAGAATATCTCATCGCGTCTCTTGCATTTTCAATCATTCATCACCAGCTTCCGTCATTCCTGAGACCGCGTTTCAAACTTGCCACCGAAGCGCCATCCCTTCGGCAGTCCGAGCGCAACAAAAAACATAACATGCTGTATAAAGCCCCTCGCACTGAAGCACTGAATCAGTCCTTTACGTACGTAGCCTCAAAACTCTTCAACACTCTTGATGAAGTCGATTTTATCAACCAAAGTCCGAGCATATTCAAACAATGTCTCCGTGAAATCTTCATGGAGCGTGATGTGAAAGATTGGGTCTTGAGAGCTCAAAACGAAGGTATGAATGCGATTCCCCAAGCTCTATTAGGAAAAATATCGCTTCCAGGACATGTATAGTAGAGCCAGGCTTACAATCAATTATTTTATATATAAGCTTCTCATTATTATCACATTTAGGTTAATTATGATTATTCTCATTAGTATAATTTTGTAGCCACACTAGCATTATCATTATCCCTTGAGTTTTATGTCTAAGCATCTTCGCATCAACGTCTGTACTATTTCTTGTTATTTTGTTGTTATTCTTTCTATTTCGACAAACTGGGCAAATAGGGTTTACCCTCTGCCCTCAATAAAATTTAATCAATCAATCAATCAATCTCTCTCTCTCTCTCTCTCTCTCTCTCTCTCTCTCTCTCTCTCTCGAAGATAGTTTGATAATGTCTCTCAAAAGCAAGTAAACGGAACATACCTTAGGATCTGCCATGTCAACCTCTATAGTCTTACAAAGTACCATACAAATGTTGAAGTTTTCCTCCATGATCATCCGCAAGACATTTTTGCTGTCACAGAGAGTCGCCTAACAGAGGTCGACACTGACACCAGTGTAAATATTTATAATTACTCTATAATCCGTAACGACAGGATTGGCCGGGTGGGAGGAGGAGTTGCTATTTATTTCGCAAGGTCAATTAATTTCAGAGTTCTCTTAAAGTCAGATTCCTCTCGAGTCAATCATCCAGAGTACTTGATCTGTGAAATCGAAAGCTGTGATCAACGTCTACTATTTGCAGTCGTTTATAGGCCTCCTGATGCTTGTCTCCCTGTCGAGTTCTTCAATAACTTATCTGCTTTTTTACCTAAATACACATCTGTTGTCATCACTGGTGACTTCAACTGTAACATGGCAGCTAACAGCTTTAAATCCGATTTTATTCACAAGCATTTGAAGGATTTCTCACTAGAGCTAGTGCCATCCGAGACAACTCACCACACACTCAATGCTGAAAGACAAACGTCCCATACATGGATAGATCTCTTCATTGTTAATTCACTTGAAAACGTTTTAGAATACTCGAAAAGCGATGCTCCATTCACTATAGGCCATGACAGAACCGAGATACTATTCAAATTCAGTAAAGTCGCACGACAACCTTTTACGATCACTAAACGCAATTTTAGAAATTTTAACCTAGAAAAATACCATTGTGATCTTTTGGCTGGCCTCTCGATAGTTCCCAACATTGGAAACATAGATGACACAATTTTTTTATTCAATCAAGCAATCACTAACGCACTCGATAAATCAGCTCCGTTCAGAACTTTCCGAATCCCAGCTCGGAACAAGCCCTGGGTGACCAAGGATATCCGTGATTTGATGAGCGAACGTGATCGCCTTTATAAAAAAGCCCGAGTTACTTGCTCTACTGAATTGAAACGGAAATATCGATCGGCACGATCAAATGTTCAGAAACTGTTGCGTTCTTCCAAAAACCAGTATTACGCTAGTCAAATTTCGGCTGCCCAAACTTCCAATAGACTATGGAATTCTCTCAACGAGCTAGGCATAGTCTCATCACGTCCTCCCTCACCATTTAGCACATTCTCCCCTGATGCTATCAATTCTCATTTTGCTTCCATATCCAACCCTCCACCTACTAAAAATACTCAATTTCTCTCCCAGTTAATAGCCTCATCACGTCCAACTAATATTCCACTCTTCTCTCTTTCTCCCACTAGCAAGGACGAAGTTATGCGCATAATCCACACAATGAAATCCAAGACATATGGTATTGACAATATCACTGTGAAGACTCTGCTTATGTCATGCCCAGTCATCATTGATCCACTCACCGAAATAGTCAATTCGAGTATCACCCGAGCCTCATTCCCGGACTCATGGAAACGGACCCTTATTACCCCTATTCCCAGACAAACAATCTAGCAGACTTGTCAGACTTGCGACCCATAGCAAGGCTTTCTGAGTGCTCTAAGATTCTTGAAAAGGTAGTCTCTGGGCAGCTCAAACAGTTCATCGAGAACTATGAACTTCTAGACCCATGCCAAGCTGGATTCCGTGAAGGCCACAGCACCCAGACAGCCTTGCTAGGGGTGTTAGATGACGTTCGGAAAGGCATAGACAAAACAATGTTCACCATCTTGGTCCTTTTTGACTTTTCCAAAGCTTTTGACGAAATTCCCCATGGGATA
The DNA here is from genome assembly GCA_029851415.1 of Eretmocerus hayati. Classification (NCBI taxonomy): domain Eukaryota; kingdom Metazoa; phylum Arthropoda; class Insecta; order Hymenoptera; family Aphelinidae; genus Eretmocerus; species Eretmocerus hayati. The sequence goes on from CM056741.1 coordinate 25,751,237, forward strand.
CTCATTCAGAAATTACGAGCCTTTCAAGTCAGCGATCATACCACTCGCTGGTTCTTGTCATATCTTGCTGACCGGTGTCAGGCGGTCATTGATGACGGAGGTACCGTATCTGACTGGATAAACACGACTGCAGGTGTCCCGCAAGGATCAGTATTGGGTCCGCTCCTATTTTCCATCTTTATCAACGATTTGCCCAGAGTGCTACGCTATTCCCGACACATGATATATGCTGATGATACACAAATATATCGAAGCTGCTACCGCCATGAGATTGAGGATACACTTAGGCTGATTGAGAAAGATGCACTTGCTATCTATTATTGGGCTAATGCAAATGGCCTGAGCCTAAACCTCAAGAAAACGAAAGCAATAATCCTCGGTAGCGCTGAGAATTTACGATCTCTAGATATGAATGCTCTCTCTCCGATCACCATCCTCGATACACCAATAGAATTTGTAACTGAAGTGAAGAACCTCGGTGTTTGGATGTCAGCCGACTTGTCCTGGAAGAAACATGTCTCCTACATCTGCCAAAGAGTCTTTGGAACCTTGCGCCAACTCCGTCCTCACAAGCACGCTCTCTCATTCTCTCTCCGGAAATCCCTCATACAAACTCTCATCCTACCATACTTTGACTATGCCTGCCTTGTCTACCATGATCTCTCTGAGGAACAGAATTCTCGCCTTCAGCGGGCCCAAAACGCTTGTACTCGATTTGTATTCGGAAATATTCCTTGGAGAGATCATGTTACCCCCTATCGGCAACGACTAGGGTGGCTCTCGGTCAAAGCACGACGAGAGTATTTCTTAGCCAGCTCCATGTTCCAAATACTGAAAACGGGTAAGCCTCAATACTTAGCCAAGAATATAGTGGAAGTTTGCAACGCGAGTGTTCATAGGTCAGCAAGACTTCAGACTGGTGACCTTATAATTCCTAAGTGTCGTACTACCGCGCTTCAGAATTCGTTCCATGTTTCTGCATCTATTCTCTGGAACAAGATGCCACGCAATATCACCAATTTGCCTCGGGATGTCACCTCCGTAACCGTTTTCAAGAGCCACTTGCTCCCATATCTCACCAGTCAGGAGTCTAATGTGAATGAAGTCAGAAACTGAAGTAATTTAATATAATTTAATATAATTTAATTTAATGTACGTTCCTTTTGCTGTTCTTTAAAATTTATGTAACATGCTACTGTGTACCGAGTTAATATATCTACCTATTTACAAGCATACTCGTTCCAAAGTTTTATACATATTTATATGAATTTATAACCTTGAGAAATTTTATTGTAACAACTTATGTAAATTGCTTTATGCCCCATGGGACCCATTGTCCCCGGGCTGAATAAACCAATCAATCAATCAATCAATCTCTCTCTCTCTCTCTATTGAATCAACTTCCCTTCTATTGAATCTACTTATATATCTACTATATATCTAAATCTACTATACTATTGAATCAACTTCCCTTCCTAGATTTTGATGTAAGCTTAGATAACCTGAAAAGGATTTTATTCAACACGCTGTTGAACCTTGATCGAAACGACTGGCTAAATCGCGCCTCCCGCGAAGGCCTTGTGCCCATACCCCCTGCTATTATTCATCTCTTTGATTCATAAGCCACCATGTACCATTTTTCGGCTCATTTATATAGTTCATGCGAGCTCTCGGCGCTAGGAATTCAATATTTAGTTGTAAACAATCTTTAGTTGTAAGAACCTATTTTATAAGTTCATATGATTTTACAGTCTTTCAGAGTTTTAACAATCTAATCTAGCCAGCAATCACTATCCAAAAGTCACCTGTACTGATCTCTATGACTCAGATGTTTACGAATACTACAATGTGACCTCTCCCTGGGCGAATGGGAATTTATCCCCCGTCCACAATAAATATCAATCAATCAATCAATCTCTCTCTCTCTCTCTCTCTCTCTCTGGGCGTATTCCTACGACACGAACCACAACTTACGAAGGATCTTTCACAGTACGAGGAAAACTCCTCTGGGAAAAGATCCCTACCAACATTCGCATGATGAACTCTATAGATTCATTCAAATCAGCCCTATTCCAGTATTTTTGCGAAAGAGAGGAACTTCCCCCTCAAGAATGAGTCAAAATATGTGCAATTATAGTATCAAAAGTGATAATATCGTCTATGATGTCGATCGTTTGATTATGTATGTAATTATTGTTGTAATTGATATGAATGCTTATGAATGCTCAGAAATCTGCGTATTATAAATGTATTATAGAACATTCGTTTATTTGTATTAAGGTAGTTTTACTCGATATTATTCGATTTTATTCGATTTCATTCGATTTTATACGAGTATATATAATTATTATTTTTTATTCGCCATTTAGGTAAAATTTGTTGATTATCACTGGTACACTTTTCGAATCACCACCCTGTAAATTGTTGGATTATCCCATTTGCCTTACGGTCTATCAAGACCTAGGCGAAATAAATACTTTATCAATCAATCTCTCTCTCTCTCTCTCTTTTTTTTTTTTTTTTTTTTTTTTTTTTTAAGGTGGTTAGAGGGCAAAATCTGCCTCAGGATCCCTCGGATCCGTCCCCAGACACCGGACTGGTTCAGCTTACGCGGACTACGCATAGCCCACGCAGGCCATACCAGGCGGGACACGGGTTCGGGTGGGGGCCCACCGAGAGGTGGGCCCGGCCGTGTAATGTCCCTCTCCCCTCGATGTCCGATACCTAGGTCATCGGGCAATCAAGAAGGAGATCCACCTGCATCTACCATCTCATCCCGGAACCGCGTGAGCATTACTTCAGGATGAGCGGCGTGTCTCGCGCTCGATTGCGAGCGTTCCTCTTCTCCATCTTCTCTCTTCGGCCACTTGTCGGCATCTTCTATCTTCACTCTTCATTGTTCCCTCTCTTTCTTCTTTCTTCTCTCTTCTTTCTTCTTTCTTCCCTCTTCAGTGCATCATATTCCTCCTGGAACCATTTGGACCTCTCCTGTTTCAATCGGCAGAGTCACTGTAATTCGCCTGCTTCGAGGCGCCTTATTTCCCTCTCTTTCTCCTCTTTGCGGGTCATCACCAGCTTGATGTATCCGGTGAGTCTATCCCATGTCTCCTGGTTGCGGAGCAAGTACGGGACGAGATTCTCAGGTGTTAGTTGAGCACCCAGCCATTCATCCAGCTCGGCGCGCTCTCTCCGGGTGTCGCTGCACTTGAACAGGGCATGTTCGGCGTCATCCCATTCGTCCCCGCATGACTGACATGCTGGGGTCGTCCTCTTCTTGAACCTGGTTAGATAGGAACCGAAGCAACCATGATCGCTCAGTGCCTGCGTCGTCCAGTAGTCCATCTCTCCGTGGGTGCGTTCCGCCCACTTGGCTACGTCACGGATCAGCCGGTGCGTCCATCTGCCGTTTGCAAATGGCGAATCCCACTCAGTTTGCCAATGCTCAAGGGTGGTTTCCTTCTCGTTGTCGCGGATGATCTCCTTCATCGTCGGAGTGAGTACTCGTTCGGCTCCGATCACTTTTTGGCGGTCCCAGATCCTCACTCGCTCCGCGACGAGCAAGTGGATGGGCGGAGTACTCGCCATCTCTCTCTCTCTCTCTCTCTCTCTCTCTCTCTCTCTCTCTCTCTCTCTCTCTAAACCAAAGCTCAAAACCAATCATTTGCTCTTGCATCATCGAGACTCATCAATGAGTTACCCTACATTGACTTTGAAACATCCACACACGAACAGTTTAAACAAGACTTGCTCGACCATCTCATGTCTCTGGATCGTGATGACTGGCTTAAGCGTGTGCAACAAGAGCAACTTGAATCAGTCCCACCCGCCATCACTCACTTGATTTCTTTCCCACCTTCCTGAGCAAAAGAAGATGATACTGGCACTCACATTGATGATAAGAGATTCTATTGCACTCATGAATTTGATCCATGCTTCATGGAATGGATAAATTATGAGAACGTGAACAACCGAGTTCCAGTTTACATATTACCTCAAATATTATTGTTACTTCTATTCTCAGCTCATTTCGAATTCACTTAGTATTTAATTTTAAGTCTATTCGCAATTTTAGTTAGTCACTAGCAAACCATAGATTAATACTATAGTTCGTTATAACTAAACTCTCAATACCCTGCACCATAATTCGACTGTAAATATGTAGCACTCTGTAATTCGCAATTTGGGCATATGGGATTCTTCCCCCGCCCTCAATGAAACCATCAATCAATCAATCAATCTCTCTCTCTCTCTCTCTCTCTATCAAAGATCTTTCATGGAATGCTCACGTGTCAAGTATTTGCTCCAAAGGAGCATGGAGTATTACATAGATTGCGTCGTCGTGGAAATTTCTTGACAACAGAAGTGGAAAAATTGCTTGTGAGTACCTGGATCATGCCTCACATCGATTACGCTTGCCTAGTGTACTATGACCTATCCGCCTTTTTTGTTACAAAGTTGCAACGCCTTCTCAATACCTGTGTCCGGTTCATCTTTCGTTGTCGTCGCGATACAGCTTTGCAGCCATATTATGATCGTCTACAGTGGTTACCTTCACAACGTCGGCGTGAGTACTTTTTGAGCGTTCAGACCTATAAGGCCTTCTCTACTGCGACACCGCCTTACTTAATTGATCTATTCAAATCTCTTGATCAGCAAGTTCGCCGATCCCAGAGGAATCAGTCTACTTGCATATGGGTACCCCTGATTCGAACGACTGTATATGAGAACGCGGTTTCACACGTAGCAACCAAACTGTAGGGAAATACACCCGTGAGCATCCGCCTTAAGGCTCCCTTTGAGGAATTTGAAAAAGCTGTATCTATACAGGGAGATAACCGATACATGTCAAGGATTTCGGGAGCGTCGAGGGAAGGGGGTATAATTTTTGATAATAATCCAATCGAGCGTGGATCCTTGAAACTCAGGGAGTTATTAATCAAAACTGTAGACCAATCACAGAGCTGGAATTTTTTCGCTCTAGTCAACAGATTTATCTGCATTTTTTTCCGGTCCGTGATTGGTCCGTAAGTTAATATGAAAATATGAAGCGTGGGCGTGGCTAGGTAACCAGTTTTGAGAGTATGCTTCAAGAGCCTGCAGTATGATGTGCAAACGAGATCATAAAGATAATCCGCTCGACAATGAGTTTTCGGTCGATAAAGAATAAAAAAAGCAGAAAATCGTGATGTCGTTTTCGCGATTCAAAATATCGGATGGAACTTGGAATGAAATAATTAAGAGAAATAATTTCAAAAATTCGCTTTTATGAGAATAACAGCAACGCAAAATGTGAAAATAATCTTGAATCTCTTTTCTGCATCTAGCATAGACATTGGCTAAGTTCACTGACTTACATGCTCCAAGATGTTCATGATTTTAAGAATAAATATGATAAAAGCGTGGGTTAAATGATGGAGCCTACTGTTCATGAATCAAGCTTACAACCCACGCTTTTATCATATTTATTCTTAAAATCATGAACATCTTGGAGCATGTAAGTCAGTAAACTTAGCCAATGTCTATGCTAGATGCAGAAAAGAGATTCAAGATTATTCTCATATTTTTAGTTTATATGTAATCATTTCAAATGGACAATGATTCAAAAATTTAATATCGGGCAAGAGCTTTGGGTAACCTTTGAAATTCCTCTGGCTGATTATATTGAAGAGATGTATCCTTTTTTGCAAAAGTATTGCATAAAAAGGGCTGTAGACTACAAATGGATTAGTAAGGAGTAGAGCGATCAGCCAAGGTTGATCCCAAATTATGCTTCTTTTCATGTACAGCAAACCGATAACTTTTTCATGAACGCCAAGTTATTGGCAGATCAAATTCAGGAGGCTGTATAGGTTATTGACAACATGAGTACATCTCTATTAATGAGTATTCCATAACACTTTACAAGTCAGAGCTCAATCATGGATAGGGATATCTGCTAATTCAAATCAGTCGAGCGATACTTCATGCTTGTAAGGAACTGAATAATCCTTGAGCCCTCTATGCTGATACCACACTAATACTTTGGTATTGTTATGAACCAGGGTTCTTGAGGTTCATTGAGGTTCATATGCTATGGGTTCTCTTCTGTTCTTATTTAGCCGTGTGGCTCAGCGAGTTGTGTTTGCAAGATATTCTCTGATTAATAAATCGATGATATTGGATGCAGCTTAGATTTTATTCAAAGGTAAGTTATAACTCGGAAAGAGAGACTGTTACAATTACTGGTCATTCTACTCGAGCTACAATGGTAGCTCGAGTAGAAGCTCGAGCTTCTACTCGTCCTGGAATGCTGCTACTTGCGGGGTCTACGACAAGAGTTCACGTGATCGACTGTGATCTTAGAAGCCTGGTTGCTTGCTTTTACACTGTTTATATACTCGTTCCCGCGCTTGGCGCTTTGTGCCTCGGCGCCTCTATCTCATGCTTTCCCCACGCCTGAGCACTCGTTCTCAAGCATTATTGGCGGCTCTAGGCTTGCTTATTCGCGCGTATGTAAGTGATCACGTTCTCATATTGTGCTATATTAATCTACGTTGTAACTTAGCATACTTCGGCATGGATCTAGACATGGTGCATGACAGTATTAGTGTTGCAGAATTGTGAACATCTACACAGAAATAATTGAAGTGGTGAAATTAAGTTACAGATGACTGCTGAATTTTAGTGATGGATGCGTCAATGGTAGAAAGCATCCTCAGGAGTGTAAACGAACCAGCATTTGGTGAGCATGAAGCTACTGCAACAGTTCACAACAAAAATGGTATATTCCCTCACACTAATCTGGATTCCTGAACAGTGGCATACCTAATTAATATTTACGAGAGGAATTGATGTCAATTACTAATCAAGTGACACATAGTATCTCATAAAATACAATTCATGACTCTTTTAGTACCTGATCAAGACTGTCGCTTAATTTCTCCAATGTATACAAAACTTGATTGCGTACTAGAAAATTTAGCTCCTCACAACTATGACAACAAAATATAGAACCATCATCCACCTGTCACTCCCTGTCAGTAATACTACTGGTCTATATATTTGTTCATAATACTGTTCTCAATCGTCTGTTCCGACACTATTCACAAATTTATCTAGAAATTGGTGAAGATGAGAGTCATTGCAGGATAGATCCAGAACTGAAATACATTACTGAAATCACTTCATCACACAAAATATCTGCACTGAGCTGCAACCTACAAGAGCATCACGGCGATAAAGAATCGTAGAGGTTATGGGTATGATTTTCGCGGCGTGTTCTTGATAAGCGGGCAGCTCGGCCAGGCGTCTCCGAGTCTCCGGCGAGAGCATTGCTCTATACCGCAATCACTGATGTTCATTTATTGAAGTATTAAGTATTAAGTACTTAAATTAGAAAGATGGCAAGCATCTCTAAGCTGAGCATCTCCGGCTGATCGGCTGATGTGCTATATACAAGGGCTCACAGCTGCTCACAGCTATCTCTGATTCTTTGTCTGCTCCACATGCTCTCCCCTCGATCTGCGCACAAAACCACGTTTGCGTTCACACAATGGTAAATCGCGCATCAGAGCATTCAGAGCCTCGACACCAACACAACCATATCAAAGTGTGTCAATGACACGCTTACACGAAGTTCCTCGACAAAAATCTTGTCTCCGTGCGTCCGAGTTCAATAAAAGCAAATAAACAGAATCAGATCAAACTTATAATCGTGAAAGTCGGACGATATCTACGAAATGAATCGTCGGAATAGATTAATCAAAAATTCATCCAAATCCGTCAATATTGTCCAATTTCCACGATTCAAAGTTTTATCTGATCCTTTTTTCGAGCTCCAATAGATACGGTGAATCGCGAGATTGTTATCACAATTATTCGCTATATCAATTTCTGATCGACGAAAACGCCATTGGCGAGCGGATTATCTTTACGATCTTGGGTAAACAGACATTGAGTAAGCTCAGTGCTCGGCGCGGCGGTGTATATACCTGGCGCAGATGACCCTCATGAACTCGTCATTGTTCTTGGACCACGACAGTTGTTCAATAAATACAAATCGCGAAAAATGTTGCCATAATTTTTGCAACTCTAGTTCTTGAACTTTTGCTAGAAACAGGAGGAATTCAAAACTCGAATCGTGAAAATCGGATGACTTTCACGATTCGAGTTCTGGATTGATCAGATTGATGGTAGTGCGGGCCGGGCGCTGGGGGTATCCAAGAATGAACCTCGTATTCCAGAAGATTGGAAAACGGATTATCATGTTGAATCGACTGCGCAAGGTTGTTTGACCGTCAAATCCGGCGATCATTCCTCATTAATTTCTTTTTCTTTCATTAAGCTCTATCAGCTCCATTACAGAGCTATTCAGCTATTCCTCATATTAATAATTCCTTGGGCAAAATTTGAGTTTTCTGTGGTTATTCTCGAGGATATGTTTATTCGCGTGGAAACTCATAAGGTCAAAGTGTAGAGTGCCGAATTCCTGCAGGAAGAACATACCGTCAAATTGGGTCATTTTTGTACGATTTCGTTACTTTCTATTTCGTTCGACTCGGCATCCCAACATACATTGAACAAAACCCACTTCTATATTAGTAGTCAATCTAAAGCTTACAGTCTCGGCTTCCGATTGGTGTTATACAAAGTTCAATTTGATGTCTCTAAGCAGGAGCTGTTAGCAGTTTTGTAAGTGTACCAAGGTTAGACCCCAACCGGGCAACTTTGGTACACTTACAAAATATTTCAGTATGAGCCTTCACGATACGAGTTAATCAATTCAGAATCAAAGATGTTATTTCTGTGGATTAGACGAGCAATGAATTTTTGATCGAATTAAGTTCGATCATTATAATGCATCTGAGTTCCATCAAATATAAATGGAAATTCGCAGAGCCTTTTTTGGAAAGAAAAACACAGATGAAAAAATTCTTCCCCAGGTGAGGCTCGAACTCACAAGCTCCCGCTTGCCGGGCGGTCGCGTTACCGATCATGCTACCGGGGCGATTGCGGAGCTCTACTCATTCAGAATCGAAATCATCACGAGCACAAACACAATTCAATCAAATTAGATCAGCGGCCGTGGATCGAAAGTGTCGCATATATATATATATATATATATATATATATATATATATATATATGAGGAAAGGAACACACAGACGAAGGATTCTTACCTAGAATGAGTAGAGCTCCGCATTCGCCACGGTAGCGTAATTAGTAACGCAACCGCCCGGCAAGCGAGAGATTGTGAGTTCGAGCCTCACCTGGGGAAGGATTTTTCCATCTGTGTTTTTCTTTCCAAAAAATACTCTGCGAATTTCCATGTATATTTGATGGAACTCAGATATATTATAATGATCGAATTTAATTCGATCAAAAATTCATTGCTCGTCTAATCCACAGAAATAACATCTTTGATTCTGAATCGAAATCATCACGAGCACAAACACAACTTAAATAAACGAGTGAATCAATATTAATCATTCTGAAGTCTCATTTTGAGCTCTTCGAAACATTCTAGAACCTCATAGACCATCACTCGACTCAAGATGAGACCAACCATTTTCCGGGCAAAATACTTATGGCATTGTTTCAACTCGTGAAAGGAATGAAATGAATTAGAAACCATGTCGAGAGTTTTTCGAACAAGTTTGATTGTATAAGGTGATGGATTTCGGAAATTTTGCACGATCTTTCTTATTCGTTGATTATTAAAACCAGAACTTGAATGAGAAAAGTTGAAGAACTCAAGTATAATTGATTAAAGAATCACGCTAATTATTCTCAAAACTTTAGATTTTTCTTTGAAAATGTGGAGCGAATAATCACTCGTTGCTCTCTCATGTATTATATGAACTATCATATAAGAGCGACGAGTGATTATTCGCTCCACATTTCCAAAGAACAATCTACAGTTTCGAGAATAATTAGCGTGATTCTTTAATCAACTATACTTGACTCCTTCAATTTTCCTCATTCAAGTTCTGGTTTTAATAATCAACGAATAAGAAAGACCGTGCAAAATTTCCGAAATCCATCACCTTATACAATCAAACTTTTTCGAAAAACTCTCGACATGGTTTCTTATTCATTTCATTCCTTTCACGAGTTGAAACAATGCCATAAGTATTTTGCCCGGAAAATGGTTGGTCTCTCAAACTTACAGAAATACTCGACATAGTTCCTTTGATTTCATTTCTTTCAAGAGTTGAAACTATGTGATACAGCTGATTTGAATCAATCATCATTTTTACTGTGAAACCCTGATAAAAATCAATGAGTTTTGAAGAACAAACTCATACTCGCAAAGTTATACTTTTGAAAAAAGTGAATGGAGGGGGGGAGGATCTAATTTCTTTCTCATGAAAATCGAAATGAATAAATCAACTCCCTTATCCTAATCACAGCTTTTGAGAATCTGTTGATCACATATCCCTCTAGAATATAATAGTACATTTCGATACAAGGGCGTCAAACGTTTTATTCGCGTCCGAGTGATGGGTTTCCGGCCCGAGCCGCAGGCGAGGGTCGGAATCATCACGAGGATGTGAATAATAGATTTTACGGCCGTGTATCTAACTATACTTCTCGATAAACTGTGAGTAAAAGTAGACAAACTGTGAGCAAAGTGCACTTTTACGCAGAGTGTATCGAAAACAATTATTTCACTCAGATCATCTTTTTGATCAAGTTGACTTGGAGCGGCTCTTGATTTACTTGAGAAATTCTTAAATATCATTCCACCCAAGTATTGATTCTATATTTCTGAACGAGACATTACTCTTTATCTTATTCTAGAACTTACCTCATTTATAAGAATTTAGACAATTTCCTTATCACAATCATAACATCAATGCTTGAACAATATTAGACATTCCTTATTCAGAGAGGAAGTTGGGATGTTATGATTGTGATTAGGAATCTCCTGATTCCGCATTGCTCAGGATATGTTTTAGAACCAAAAAATTAGCATATCCCTGGTTTCAAACTTGATATCAATATTTGGAGTGAAATAGTATTAAGGAATAATACAAGAGGAGCAAAAGCCAATCCAAGTCAGCTTTAGTCACAAGATAATTTGAGGGACATAGGTTTCGCTACCCTACATAAATATTTGATTCACTGATAGTCAAAAGTTGTGAGCAGACTTTCAAGCTTCAACCGCTATAGTGTCCAAAAATTCAAATTTCCATCTTATAGAGCGCTTAAATATCTTCTCCACATCACATCTCAACTCATGAGTTACAATTCATGATTTCAAACTTTCTTGGAGCAGCAATAACTCTGCTAGAACTTTTTAGTAGTACTACATGGACCCATGAGTTGCATGTATGATTGTGACGATGGACGAGTTATTAATCTGGAATTGTGGAAGTGTGTGGTAGTTCTGTCAAAAGCGCTTGACCACTTGCCAATATTTCTAGTCACATACCAGCTCTCAAGCTTCTTACTTGATGACACCAATGAATAAAACTCAAAATCAGCTCAGAAGCAGTCAAAATGATAAAATGTATTGTCTGGTCCTCACAGCGATATCGACTCTTGATATCAGTAGACCAAGAGTAAAATAATATCCGCTCAATCTCTATTCATTTAGATCATTCAGAGTATGCATGTAATAACATATAATCAATCACTGAAACTTCCCATCCAATTTTTGACTGAATGTTTAGAAAAAAAACATGGAAAGCAATATCACAAGTATTAAAGTAGATGAAGTGACTTATTCGACCACAAAGCCATATTCTCATGTATTTGGCAAATGCTCCCTGATTCTTCTGGAGACTGAAGACATTTAGTACTGCATCACATACAAGACTTCAAAGTTGATCTATAAACTCCTCATCTGATGGGGCAAAGAATCCCAGCATACATCTTGCATAGGTTTCCACAATATACCGCGTTTAAGAATAACTTACTCTCAATAGCTCCTTTTCCCATGGAAAAATACACATTTTGCATCTATTTTGTCCAAACAAGATAATGCATGCACTAACTGAGATTGCGGCACCGCGACGCATGGCGATGTAAACAAAGCAGACGGATCTTCTCTCTCTCCTCAACTCTCGGATCGAAGCTGTGCGTTCGAGGGTCTAAACAAATCGAAGCTGCATCCGAGGTCTGAACAAATCGAATGGATAATTTTTTTGAGGTGGTGAAAATTGGCGAAGCGAAACAAAAGTCCCAGCGGTCAGAATCGGAAAATTGATGACACTCATAGTGAGTCCGTATTAAAACAGCACTGGATAGAGAGGCAGGAGATGTTTGTGCACCCGGGTGGTTGAAATAAGTAAGGTGGGAAAAATGTGTGAGGTTAGAAAACCCCCAATTCAAAGTATATAAGGCACAGCGCCTCGCTCGATTTTTTGTCTGCTCATACTCGCCACCGAGGCGCTATCGCGCCTCTTGACTCGAAAAACTCAATACTCGATCGGTTAATGCGCGAAATCCATTCCGCTTGGTCAACGTAGCCTCCCAAGAGGCGGCCGATGCCGCATCACTAAACTTGCTGCCATTCTGGCAGTTGTCAATGCACGGATAAGCCACCGAGCTCTTTCCGAAGATAATGGAATCTCCTTTGAAATGGTCACCGACTGATTTGGTCTGGCCCGAAAGCCTTCGAGCATTGATCCAGATGAAGAAGAGACCGCGCCAATTCCAAGCCACTTGCACCACTACGCATTGAAACTTTTGCTGTGGGAGTAGCACTCCTTTCCCCCTCTCTTGGCCCGGTTTCGGCGAAATTTGTTCGTGAAAAATCGACCAGCGATTCAACTAGAGGAAACTGTAACCTCCTCAAGATGCTTTTGACTACTGTGGACCTCGCATCAGGAGTGATTTACTACCTCGAGTCCTGAATCACACAATCTATCCGGCCAGAAGAATTCTGAATCGTCGAATCTGGGCCCCAGGTATAGTACAGATCCAAAAAGTTCTTTGGATAGCTATTTCATCGTCATCAGAAGCTCCCCCCTGCTTCAATCTCAATTCTGGGCATAAAATGGCATCTAAAAAGTATCACACGATATATTTTGATGTTAAATTAGATTTTCTTCCAGATATTGTGATCAAAAGTTGGGTGGAATGGCGTGTCAAAGAAGTAAATGCATATATTCATCGGAATCCACCTTGTTTGAGTGGAAACTTGATTTGAAATACAAGTTCCGTCGCAGAAGTTGATACATTGGAATATCAAATCTGCAGAGTCTAGACCTCAGAATCGACGCAACTCAAGTATCAGTATGCGGCATTGATATCAAAAATAGCATCTAAGTGGACAAACCCTCAACCACGCTAGTCTATGCATTATAGACTTGTCATCAAACTTTTGTTCTTCTCAAACCCATGACAATCAATACCATTCAAGAATTATCATAAGGCACGCTTCCAAGGTAGAACTGTCCGTCTTGTCAGAATTTACAGTCACAACTGAATGGCGTTGCAGTCTGAATTATACTCAAACTGCTCAATGTAGACAAGGTAAAATTTCAAAAAATTCATTTTATTGATCAAAATTGCATCATATTTCAATTCTGACCAGATTTTGAACGGATTCGCGGAATAGACGATTCTACATTGAGATTGTCAGAGTGTGTCTTATGATCACTTTTGAATAGTTCTAACGGACATTGGTTCGGTTGAAAGAGAGGTCCAATGATGAGTCTATAATGCATACTAGCGCGATCGAGAAAGTTTCCGATTCGATGCTATTCTGGATGCTATTGCGGCATTGTGATGATATGAATAGGAATATATCGAATTCACGGTGAAAATTGGATTTGAAATAAATATTCCATTCAAAACGGGTTCTTCATCACTTATTACCAGAATTCAGACAGTTTCACGTCAAACAGATGTACTCCGATCTCTTCATGGAGGTATCCCATACTAAAGGAAGAGCCCCAAAAAGCTGTCGTAGATGTGTCCTTTTGGGCGCTAATAGGTTGAGGATTGCACTGCTCTTGGCCAGCATGAATTTTTCTATGATACAGTTTTCAAAATTCATGCCACTCGATAGAAATCAATTCGGAAGGTGGCAGTTGTATTCTATCAGGACAGGATTCAGGCAGGATAAGAGAAAGAGAAAGGACATGTTAGTGAGGATTAATGAGACGATTAGATGTAATGACTCCCTCAGAACCGAGCTTAGAATCGATAATGTGCAGGGATTTGCTGAAATTGACCACCATTGACAGCAACACAGCAACGAGCACGAACGAGCACACTCAAAGTAGCTCGCCGGATCTCCTGTGGGTCGAGATCTCGGGACGCAGCGAAGATTCGTTCGATAAGATGATCTCTGCTTGTAATTCCTACTGAGTTCACTCGATCTTTGATAGCGCCCCACGAGTAAAAGTCGAGAGGACTGAGATCTGGAGACCGAGGTAGCCAGGCCAATAGCCCTCCGCGACCGACCCATCAATTCGGATAAGTCTCATTCAAGTGATCTCGGACAGCCCCTGTAAGAAATATACTGTCAACACCGTCTTTTTGAGGCATAACTAAAAGTTGATCATAAATCTCCAATGAACACGTACTTGTGAAGTGAGCAGGTGCACTATCATGCTGAGAAATCAAATTTAATAAAACATGAAGTGAGAGGTGAAGAGCCCGAATCAGAGCCGAAAGTCAATTCTGTAAAAAATCGAGGTATGCGGGTAGTCTTGGGGGGAAAATGATTGGACCGACCTGAAAAAGTGGTTATAATTATCTCATTGTCGGGTTGAATGACATATTACAATAATTCCACGAGAAAGAATAAGCCAAACTGAGGTGGATTACATATTCCTCTACAAGTCATTATTTTGATTCTCTTGATTGAAATATGGACATGAAACACCATGAAATAGTTAGGAGACATTTTTTCTGACCCTTGCACACAAATCAAAATTCTGGTTTGAACTCAAAATTCAAGGATGCAATACGGAAATATTTTTTTTCTCAAGGAATACAAGTCTTCACAGCAAACACTGTATTTCAGGGGAATGGTAAAACGGCCGTTCGAGAAAAAATTGAAAGCCCATTCTCATGGAGTCATTCATGAATAACCCAGGTGTAATGTAATTCGCAGCTTTTTGGGTGTTTTCTATAGGTTTTTTGCTCATCTTTAGACGCACTCTCTCGCTTCCGGCTATCGAAGATTATTTCTTAATTTTGACGATTTCGGGATCAAAAATACGGAAATTTTGCAAAAAAATGTCGAATAAAATTTTGATAATTGTGTGCCAGGACCATAAGAAATTTGTCAATTTTAGTAGTGGAAGATTTTTCTGACTTGGCAAATAGGTTCAAAGAATGTATATCAAGAACAATCCAGAACCCACCAATTTTTGGTTCCCTATTGTCTCATACAAATACTTATCAGTTATCATTGGTAAGTTCCCACCAATTGATTGCCGATGAGCCCGGCCCAAATATGGACGGACCATTTCGTCTGGAATTGCTTTCCCATGTCAGGTATGGATTCTTTTCAGATCATGTATGGTAGTTATGGATGTTGGACAGGCCTTTCCAATCAAAAATAGATACATCCGGCCATAAAAAGATTTCCTTCAATGTTCATGCCAAATCTGTCAAAAACATCGATCAAGGCTTGGCACAAATGTAGCCTCGCACCGTGATCGATCACTCGCAGGTGCTGCACTTTTGTAAAATGGTAAGGATAAGGACCCTCTTCGTCCAAAATCTGCCAGATGGTACAAAAGTTGACCCCGAAGATGCCCACAGCTTCACGAATGCTGCCACCAGGATGTTCTTGAAACCAATTAAAAATCATGTCGTGCACTAGATCACGCACTGGCTGCGCCCGCTCACTTGTGATAGGAGGCATGAGTTGACCCGTCTGTTGCAAAGGACGGGTCACTTCTGTGGATGTCCTGGCACACGGCCGTCCTCGATTTGGATAATCAATCTGATATTTACTAGCAAGGGCCGCAGCTAGCATGTCTCCCGTCACGTACGTGTTATATACATTGATGTAATCTCTGAGCTCATATTGATAGGCCAAAATGATTTCAATCTTACAACACTGTACACCATACGATCGCGGAGGATAGAATCGCGAGTGGCGGCGAAAATTTGACTCCTAACCTCGACCATGCCTTACAGCAGACTGAGGTGTGACTGGAGCAACAACTGGGGACAATCTCGCAGAAGATTATAGGAGATGAAAATTGGAGCAGCAAGATGACTTTCCATGGGGAAGGATATTGGAGGATAGTGCCTATTGACCATTTACTGCACACAACAGTGGCACTGGCCATTCATCATCTGTGTCAAGGAGTGTCATCATACCCGCGGTCAGTTGATGGAGCTACGAGAAGGGAAGTTTGTAAGTCGTGCCGAGACAATGAGGACGAGGGATTGAGGGAGTCAATGACGTTTCCGACAGTTATCCAAAAGAAAAATTTCATGCCATAAAAATTCTCCGTTGTTATGAATTGCATCCTATAAACTTTGACGGCTTACGACTGCTTCGTAACGTTGTTGTCAAATTCTTCGCAGGAATTTACCGTCTGTCTACGAGGGTGGCTCATTAAAGCGCAACATGACGCGGCAAATTTTTAGAGACGAGAGGCCGAGCGAGAGATGAGCTGCAAATATCAATTGTTACCCTAATTTTTCATCCTTTCAGTTACAAATAGAGGAGTCCGCGTGGAAGGGGCCTCAAAGTCGAGCTTGTGGATCGCAACGGTCCTAGCTAGTCGTAGTTTATAGGATGCAATTGATAACTACTAAGAATCCAGGTATTATGTATTATTATCATATATATCTTATATATATTATCTTATATATATATATGTAATATTATCGCGACAGTCCATATTAAGCAACTTTCGGGGTCAGACGGCGAAGCAAAGGTAAAGGGTTACTTCCGTCAGGTATACTACACCACCGAACACTGAACTCGCTCAATGGCTATTCACCCGAGATCGTAAAATTAATCTGCTCGCTTATGATTTTTCAAAACCAATGCTTCTCGCCGGCCGACTTATTCAAAGCTGTTGATTCATCCATTCAATTTAGGTATAAACAAATCGCAAGGCCACACACTAAGGGAAAAATATTGCCGCCTGAACAACACGACTGTATCGTCACGTGGTACTGCCGTCGGACCAATACTGGATTGTCACCACGGCAAAATGATTTTGTTATTGCAGCAATCTGTTCCAATGAACTGAAAAGGAATTTGGATCATAACTATGTATTATAACGATTCTCATGCGGTATCATTATGTGCATGGGATTGGATTGCTTTTGTGGTAAGACAGTCGTAATGTCACTGTGATACCATCAAGTATCAGAGAATTTGGAATATACGGGCCACGTTCATTTTTATTCTGTTAGTTATACCAAGACTGCCTAACCGATGTGATGGATCGATGCGATGACAAAATTGGTATTATTCCCTGGCAAAATACCATTTCGGTTGTACGGCAAAACGCATGGCCGTGCGACCAAAATTTTTCCCTCGTCACACAGCATGCCAACACATGGGGTTGGGCATGTGTTGTCGTCAACATCAATCACCTATTATAGTATCAATCACCAGTGAGTTAGTGGACTAAAGTATAGATTCCACTGATATCCGCTCTCTAGGATACCGCATATGCAATGGGATATATTTCACAATAAACATTTCTTCAATCAGTTCTAGTCCGATTTCAGAATGAACCCGTCGGGGTGGAGTAGATTGGTACACGGAGAAATCGTTCTGCTATAAAACATAGCATCAGATCACAGATGGCGCGGTCGCGCCACGTTTGACGAGTCTTGCGCACAATCAGCGCCGGCTTCCCCGACATTCGTGAGGTGAGAACACGATTTGTGTTCCGACTTAATCTTTGCTGCGGCTGACTGCCTCGTTTGTGCCGCGACGCTCATATGTGATTCGCGGGAGCGAGAATCGGGCCAGCACATATATAGGCGATTTGTTTACGTATCGCGGGTGGACGTAAACAAATCGCTCTATTATCATGATGATGTAGATGATGCATGCATTTCATAATCCAGTAGTCAGAATTTATCTCGTTGATCAACTCTTCTCCAAATCCCAAGCTCTCATGGGCACGCGGCTTATGTACAACTTTTGTTCATAACTTGGTCGATGTGTTGGTAGCCGAGTGGTTATTACATCCGTCTATCACCCGGAAGGCTGCGGGTGGAATCCCGGTCGGTCTATTTTTTTTTTTTTTTTATAATGAGTTTTTTTTAAACATTGTGCAATGAAAATTGATTAACAACTGAATCAAATCCGAATGATATTTTATGAGATTATTTTATTACTATCAGCGTTGCGCGATCTCATGAATAGACACATACTTGTGATATATTCTCGTATATATTCTATTACTGTTTGGTGTCCACGAAGACAAAAGGCAAGATAAGATTTATTCGTAGAGAATTATTTCATTCGCTCATGTCAATTACAATGCTCATTCTGGAACATTTATGTAATTTGTTATAACTACCAACTCAATATATTAAAAATATGTGTCTATTCGTGAGATCGCACAACTTTGATGGTATTAAAATACACTCATGGAATATCATTCGGATTTAATTTAGTTGTTAATCAATTTTCATTGCACAATGTTTAAAAAAAAACTCATAAAATGAAAAAAAATAGACCGAACGGGATTCGACCCGCAGCCTTCCGGGTGATAGACGGATGTGATAACCACTCGGCTACCAACCCATCTACCAAGTTATGAACAAAAGTTGTACATAAGCCGCGTGCCCATGAGAGCTTGGGATTTGGAGAAGAGTTGATCAACGAGATAAATTCTGACTACTGGATTATGAAATGCATGCATCATCTACATCATCATGATAATAGAGCGATTTGTTTACGTCCACCCGCGATACGTAAACAAATCGTCTATATATGTGCTGCCCCGATCCTCGCTCCCGCGAATCACGTATATAAGCATCGCGGCACAAACGAGGCAGTCAGCCGCAGCAAAGATGAAGTCGGAACACAAATCGTATTCTCACCTCAGGAATGTCGGGGAAGCCGGCGTCGATTGTGCGCAAGACTCATAAAACGTGGCGCGACCGCGCCATCTGTGATCTGACGCTATGTTTTATAGCAGAACGATTTCTCCGTGTATAACTGGTTGAAGTTCTTAATGACCGTCAAGTGAGTGAATTTCGGAATGAAAAGAAAGCTCTCAAATTAGTCACAAATGAGTGATGTTTGATTGAGTTTAAAACCTACGCGGTCTAACGACAACACGTAATGAGGCAAGCGTACCTAACTTGCCTCTGTACGTAACTCATCCTTATATGCCGGTCTCAGAAATGGGCACTCGTTGACTTTCCCGCATATCATTTTACGTTTGTTATGTTGAAACATGAGGAAATAAGTGATTCGAATCTACCTCGAATCATATCTGCGTTCTCCAGGAAATTTAAAGTGATTTTCCCAATTTTCATGTTTGAGCGGCTAAAGAATCGCGTTCACTAAAACCGGTGTGAATCTATTTCTATTCGACCACTCTCAACTTACTCACCTCAGCGCATTCGGTACCTTGTCTCAAGACCTTCAAAATCCGCTCTTCAGAGTTGCAAAACTCTGATTTGGAGCGAATTCATGTACAAAACATGGAGATCATTTGAGAATCAAGGAGGCCGACATCTGAGTGTACCCAACATGCCCCCATATGGTTATCTCGGAAGAGAATGCATAATGGCTTTTTTTATCACTCAAAACATATTTACCGCATCAAAATAGGTCGAAAACAAAGTCTTAGTCCAGCTTGAAGGTACAAATGTCGCTGCACGGCGATAAAAACGGATCAGAGCGATTTTAACTATTTTATCGCCGATTTACATTCTTTTGAATGATGGGGGCAAGTTGGGTAAACACTTTTGTAAACTGTCAAAAATCACATGTGGGGAGAATTAAAACAGTCTGGCTCCAGTTGATCCAAATTGAATATACTTCAATCTTGGGACAATCTTCAGAATGAGCTGAAATACGTTGGAAAATACTGAGATGAGCCACAGTCATTAAGAAAATACCTTAATGGGGGCAAGCTGGGTACAATGATCTTATGTAAAATGCAATCAATTAAGCGTCTCAAACACATGATGATTCGATTTCCGATCTTCTGGAATACGAGATTCATTCTTGAATACCCCCCAGCGCCCGGCCCGCACTACCATCAATCTGATCAATCCAGAACTCGAATCGTGAAAGTCATCCGATTTCCACGATTTGAGTTTTGAACTCCTCCTGTTTCAGCAAAAGTTCAAAAACTAGAGTTGCATAAATGATGGCAAAATTTTTCGCGATTTGTATTCATTGAACAACTGTCGTGGTCCAAGAACAATGACGAGTTTATGAGGGTCATCTGCGCCAGGTATACACCGCCGCGCCGAGCACTGAGCTCATTCAATGTCTGTTTACCCAAGATCGTAAAGATAATCCGCTCACTAACGGCGTTTCCATCGATCAGAAATTGATATAGCGGATAATTGTGATATCAATCTATCTCTGCTACTTATTCTCGCTTTTAGTTTTGTGTGGTTTTGACTGATGCTTAAGATCTACTGTGGTTTCTTTATATAACCTACAAATAGTTTTTGCTGATTTGGTTCTGTAGAAATCAATCAATAAAATACTACAGTGTGTTTTGCTCAGTCATATCAACCATGTGTCGTCAAGTAGGTAGATGTTACTTGTGCCCGGATAAAGAACCCATCAAGAAATTTGATAAAGCAGTTAGATGTACAACGAGTGCTTCCTGGTTTCATGCATCATGTGCTAAAAGAGCAGATCCCAGGTTGGGTGGATCTTTCTCCAAATGCTGCCCAGTTCCTTGTAATCCAATGTTCAAATTCGATAAAAACCTATTCATCATCAAAGGCAAAAACATTGATCTACTCGACAATGGAAATATTTTTGTGAACAATGAAGCTCGTAATGCAGTTGAAGATGTTGAAAAAAATGTAGATGAAATGATACAATCAATACATGAGACCGATGATAATAAGAGTGTGACTGAATCAGACTATTCATCAACATCAAGTAACGAAGGGGCATCATCAAGTGCATTGGAAGACCATTTGGATAAAATTGGATGTGATAATGTTCTCAATCAAGTTTCCAGTGATGAGTCTAGTGATGAGGAATCTAGAAGTAGAGGAAAATTGAAGTCTGTATCTAAAGTTCAGAATCAACAAATGGATGAGTTGGAAACAGGTGTTTCTAGATTTGATGATCAGCTGATGAAATTCTTGAATAACTTTAGGAATGAATTGAATTCGAAAATTGAAGAACAAGGTAAAATAGTTGAAAATTCCATTCGAGCAAATATAAAGAGCACTGATGAATTGAAGAATGATTTTTCCTCTTATAAGAACTCTCTCAATGGCCAGTTTCAAAAGCTTGAAAATGACATATCTGAACTGAAGAATTCTTTTGAAAAATCATCATCTGAATCAGCTACGGTGAGCAATTCTGTGAACGAACTCAATACTGAAACTGTTGAAATTGAAGCTAAAATTCAGGCTTTACATGATCAAGTGAAAATAATTGATGATAAAGTATGCAAAAATATCTCAAAAGTTGATACAATTGAAAAATGGTTTTAAATTGCAATGATTCAGTTTCTAAAGTTTAAACAGCATTGAATAGGAAAATAGATTTACAACATGCCACCATAAGAGATCTCACTAAAAAGTGTTCGAAAATTGAGAAATCTTCTAAGAATAAAAACAATGATTCAGATTTGTTCAACAATTTACTTGAAGAGGCTGTAGTCGAAGTGAAAAGAAGGAACAGAAGGATGTAAAATATTCTTCTACACAATCTTACTGACAATGACTCTCCTGTTAATGATTATGATGCTGTGAAAAATGCATTCTCTGTTTTTGAAGGCATTGACTTGTTAAAATTCTGATGTAAAAGGTTAGGAAAACCTATAAATGGTAAGATGAGACCTCTCCATAGACATAGCAAGATATAGACTGCGGGTCGGGATCTGGATAGTGGGACCTCGAGATCGCACGATTGCGAGTGAGAGAGCATGATGTAAGAGTGACGCCGCTCCATAAGAGAGCATTGCCTCTTATGCATCTGTCTCACTCGCCTGCAGTCCCACGGCGATAGCCCGCGACTCGCAGTCTATACCTTCCTATGTCTATGGACCTCTCCTTGTCTCTTTGTCTGATTCTGGGCATGTAATCAATATAGTGACGAACAAAGTGAAGCTGATTCCACCTCTTGAAGTTTCATCGGATAAAACTACTCAAGAAAGACTTTGTTTAGCCAATTTGAAGAAACTTAGGGATTCTCACAAAGCAACTAATCAAGTAAAGAAGGTAATAAGATATAGGCATGGTGAGCCTTGCTTGATAGATGAAGAATCTGTTTCAACCAATGGTGGAACAAGTGTTCCAGGGACATTTCAAGAATGAAAATAGTGATAAAAAACTGCGGTTTTTCTATCAAAATATTAGAGGACTTAGAACAAAGTTATCTGTGCTTCAACAATCTTGGGAGTGTATTGTGCCTAAACCAGATGTATTTATTTTGACTGAAACTTGGCTTGACGACTCTGTGCAAGATCATCATTTAGGTCTGATCGGATTTGATGTATATAGACATCCAGTATATAGAGAAACACTTCCATCTAAGAAGTGCACAAACGATTTCAGCGTCAGAAGGTGGTGGTGTACTTGTTGTTGTGAGGAAATCTATAGTATCAAGTTTATGTGTGATTAACTCAAGGGTGGAACAGTTGTTCATAAAAATTGGTCACCTTATAAGGGTCACCTTCTGACGCTGAACTCGTTTGTGCACTTCTTGGATAGAAGTGTCTGTCTATATACTGGATGTCTATATACATCAAATCCGATCAGACCTAAATGATGATCTTGCACAGAGTCGTTAAGCCAAGTTTCAGTCAAAATAAATACATCTGGTTTAGGCACAATACACTTCCAAGATTGTTGAAGCACAGATAACTTTGTTCTAAGTCCTCTAATATTTTGATAGAAAAACCGCAGTTTTTTATCACTATTTTCATTCTTGGAATGTCCCTGGAACACTTGTTCCACCATTGGTTGAAACAGATTCTTCATCTATCAAGCAAGGCTCACCATGCCTATATCTTATTACTTTCTTTACTTGATTAGTTGCTTTGTGAGAATCCCTAAGTTTCTTCAAATTGGCTAAATAAAGTCTTTCTTGAGGAATTTTATCCGATGAAACTTCAAGAGGTGGAATCAGCTTCACTTTGTTCTTCACTATATTGATTACATGCCCAGAATCAGACAAAGAGACAAGGAGGGGTCCATAGCCTTTGAGTGTATCATAGGGGTGGTCTAATTTCCACCAAATTTGCAATCTGGAGTTTACCATGAGCATTTTTCCATTGTGCGGTCTTTGGCTGGGAAGTTTTCTGATCATGGAATCCATGTTTTTGGTGATTATAATATTCTATCAGTGGGATGGTTACCATCTCCTTTACATCACTCATTCAATAAGAAAGAAAGTAAAAATGTGAGGGATGCAGCTAGTATTATATCTAATAATTTTTCATATTTGGATTTCCATAAAATTTTTCCTATTAACCCCAGTAAAAATTATTCTCTTGATTTATTGTTTACTACTCCAATGTATTTCAAACCAATTCAAGGTTTTGATGACTGGTTGGTACCATCTGATGTACATAACATACCTATGATGTTTAGTTTTCTCGATCATTTTTTCAAAGGGGATTATGATGCTATTGCTCAAAATCTTGAAAAGTTGAATTGGGATACTATTTTTACCAATGAATCTTCAGAAGAGAACTTGAAGGATTTTTATCAAATACTTGATGAAAATATTGTAAATCATATCCCAATGAGTAGGTATTATTTGAATAAATTCCCGTGTTGGTATACGCCTGAATTGAAGTCTATGATTTTTCAGGAAAAACGCTCTTGGGAAAAATGGAGATCGTTGAATAGTGAGTCTGATCACATTGAA
The DNA here is from genome assembly GCA_029851415.1 of Eretmocerus hayati. Classification (NCBI taxonomy): domain Eukaryota; kingdom Metazoa; phylum Arthropoda; class Insecta; order Hymenoptera; family Aphelinidae; genus Eretmocerus; species Eretmocerus hayati. The sequence goes on from CM056741.1 coordinate 25,775,205, forward strand.
TTTAAAAAACAAACAGCACAAGTGATCAGAATCTCTAGGATTTGTTACAGGAATTATATGAATGAAGTTGAAGAGAATTTATTTAATAACATTAAATAATTCTGGAAATATGCTAGTTATCCTAAGAATAGAGTGATCGAGTCATGCCGAATCTATGAAATATAATGGTTCATCATCGAATGATGAACATCTTATTTCGGAATTTTTCGTGAGTCACTTCAAATCTTCTTATGAACTGTCTGGGCCCATTCAAAATATTTCTCAGAATTGTAATTTGATGAATTTGGATTTGAGTATGGAAGAGGATGCAATTTTGAAGAAAATTGCGTCATTGAAAAATAATAGTTGTTCTGGGGCTGATTAGATTCCTAATATTTTTGTGAGAAGCTTTAGTCATTCATTGTTAGAGCCGTTAAAATTACTGTATCAAAAATCTATCAACTTAGGCATAATCCCTAGAGAACGGAAAATCTCCTTCGTCTTAGCTATTCATAAAGATAGTAGAACTGATGAAATTGTAGATCATAGACCAATATTGATCATGAACGTTTTCCCAAAGTTATCGGATGCTCTCATAGCTGATAATCTCAGTGCTCATTTTTTATCAGAAATTGATGATACTCAACATGGATCAGTCAAAAATAGGTCTATAGTTACTAACCTTCTGTCTTATGTTGATTACATTAGTAGCAATATGGAACATTTCCAACAAACTGATGCTGTTTACCTCGACTTTTCCAAAGCTTTTGACTCTCTTGATCATGCAATATTAATTGAAAAATTATTAAATCTTGGTGTGAGAGGGCAATGGCTTCGTTGGATTTCATCGTATTTGAGTGATAGACATCAAATTGTTCGTTTTAAGAACTCGTTCTCAAATCCATTCCTAGTGACGTCTGATGTACCACAAGGATCTCATTTGGGACCCTTGTTATTTATTCTATTCATTAATGATCTCCCTAAAGTTGTACAGCATTCTCATTTGCTGATTTATGCAGATGATGTAAAATTTTTTAAGCAGATTAACTCTCCTTTAGATGCATCCAAGTTACAAAGGGATCTTGATGAAATTTGAAGTTGATCTCAAAGGAATAGATTGTTTTTAAATATACAAAAGTGCTGCTACATAAACTATGTGAGAAAGCATGATAAATTTGAATTCAATTATAAGTTGAATGATCAGTTTTCAGATTTAGTATTTTCAGTCGAAGATCTTGGTTTAATTTTTGATTCAAAACTCAAATTCAACCTTCATGTTGATTACACTGTGAGTAAATCCATTAGAACTCTAGGTTATATCACTAGGATAACTAAAGATTTCAGAAACCCGGAATCCTTCTAGTACTGCAACTAAACCTCAGAATTCGACCACTAAGTGACCAAACTCTTGCTAACAGTCTAAAGGGACTAGGCGGGTAAGCATGGTGAATCGGCCCTTGTCAGGTATGGCCCCGGAAGCAATTTCCCCCAGTTTCTAACCCCAAACTATGAGGAAAGCAATAGTTTTTAGGTCCCGAAGTCGCCCCTATGTTTTGGGGCAGCCTGGAAACCCTCTAAAAAACGCTAAAAATCGATGTTCCTTGTATTGAATCGCATTCTGCCGCATCTCAATGAATCGTTCTGAAATTCTTTTGACATACTTTTAAAACATTACCAATTCGAAGGAGAGTGGTTTCATCTCGACAACTTTTGATTCAAGCCCCGAAAAAAATTGTTGAAAAATGAAAATCAATTTTTAACCCTGTTATCTGTGATTAAGACGTTAGTGAACCATTTCATCGTATTTGTCGGCTCATTTTACGTTGGAAACCACTTTGGAATATATCATTTTTGGTGGTGGAAAGTGATCAAAAACGTCAAAAATCAATTTCAAAGCAAATTTTTTTTCATAAACTAGCCTCTCCTGCGCATGCGCGTTGATTTACGATCCTGAAAGTATCTTTAATCGATAGCTGGTGTAATTTCCTTCAAAATGACCCCTTGCAAAAGTCGATTTGATGCAATTACAGCTGAGATATGACTGGTGCAGAAAATGGAAAAACCCAAGGTATCAAATCCGTGAATCCGCGCTTCCTTCAATGGCCTTGAAAAATGCGAATTTTGAATTGGGCCCTTTCTAACATGCGAAAATGTGTTTTTGATGTATTTTTTGACGTAGAAACCGAATACGCGGTCAGTTTTGTTCCAAACCTTCAGGATTTCTCACCAGACTCATAAAACCGACTCCATCTCCTCCTCCTGCTACGCTCAAAATAATACGGACAGACCAGAATTTATGTGGTTTGTCGGTATGAAATCATGCCAAGATTTAGTGATTGGTGTGCTGAGCTGGATTCGAACGGATATTGCGTAGTTTCCTTATTTGCCCTACATATGGATTCGCAAACATTGGAAAGTTTTCTGACACCTGGTTCCCTGGTTGATTATTTCTAACCTTGCTGTGTGAATGTGTTCAATAATAAATTATACACCCAGAGATCAAAAATTGAACTTGAATACAAGACTTTCAGTAGAGAGCGGATGTCAGTGGCGGATGTGAGTGACGATTCAAGAGAATAATAAACCCAAGAGTTCTATTTTAGGACGGTGATATCCAGCCTGATAATGACGGTTTCTTGATCAGCTCTGAAGTTCGGAGATCTCCATCAAATCCCAAGCAGCATTTTTTGAAGCATGAAGATTTTGCATTTCCGGTCAATGACCACGGCAACCATAATGAATGCTCGACGACTGTGCGAGATGAAGGGTTTGGAATGGGTTGAGAGAACAAAGATTTCTATGCTCTCCAGGTGGTCGATATGAGCAAAGACTCCCAACGAGGTCTTCATCAAATCCCAAGCAACAACTTTCGGAGCACGAAGACCTCATATCTCTTGTCGATGGCCACATCAACCATATGGTCTAGTCAAATAAGATTCCGACTTTGAATTAGAGGTGGGACCTAATGCCCAGAGACAGAGCGAGCTGTGAGAATGATGAAATGATTGTGAGAATCAAGGACCCTATTAAGCTCTTAATCGGATGGCGAATACCGGCCGGAAGGCGTCTGCTAAATTCCGCCAAAACCGTAGTCCCAGAAGTACGGGCTCAAAATTTATCGAATCAAGTTTACATTCCTGCCACAGCTAGTAGAACCTCGTTGAATCGTGGGACGGTCAGAGATTTTCTTGACAACGATCTCAGAATTTTAATAACTGTCTTGAAAGCAGAAAGCGTCTGAGGTGAGGCCACGATTATACTCTCAGCATGAGAATTCTGGATACCAGCCGGAGAAAAAGAAATCGTCTGGTAAAAAGTCTGGTAGAATTGGTCTGGCATTTAGTCAGTCTTAGCGGACGGAGCGAGACTTTTTTGTCTTGGAGAATAAGGTCTGGTTGACAATGTCAGATCAATGCGGTGACTGTTGCCGAGACCAAATAATATGCTCTGCGTTTGGGAGGCATTTTTGAGTGTTTTCCAGAAATTTTCTCGAATGACCAGTAATCTGGCTCATTAAAGAGGTTTAATTCTTGGAAAAAATCTGGCTATTCCTTCCAGACCTCAACGTAGACAAACAAAAACGGTAGTTTGCCTGTAACGAGTACAGTGAAAAGTCTGGCAAATTTTCCCAGACCAAACCGAGAGCAATTGATGAACATTTTCCTCAGCGAATAATATGTAATGTGTCTGGAAAATTTTCCCAGATTGAGACAGAGATGAACAGAGTTCATGATAGAGTATCTGACGGTCACTCATCGCTGATAATGAATATTATTCTGGGGTTCTGGGAATCTCGAGGCGTGATTATTGGGGGCCATATCAAATCCCTACAGCCACATAATATTAATCGGCGTGGTGCGCGTGACGAGCGATTGATACATTTTTGTTAGCACCGCAGCCACGAGTAGATTTATTTAGTAGTTTTATTCATCCATTCACGGGCGTGGAGCCTGTGAATGGATAAATAAATGAATCAATAAATAAATGAATCTTCATGATTTTAGATGGCGTGACCATGTGTTTCCAAACTGATGAATCGTCAAGGTATCTCTCCTGTTACAAATATGATGATATTTTATGTTTGAATTATCCTAAAGATATTGAGATGAGCTCTTAGATCAGCAATTACACTGGAATAGTGAATGAGATTGGAACCTTTTTTCAGTGTACAACAAATATTCCATTTCTTGTGTGCAAAGGATTCAACCACTACTTACCCCACAGAGACACGCTAAGCCTTTGAAACCGATGAGCGAGTAGCCGTAGAGAGAATGAACAACAACTCACCAGAATTGGCTACCGAAGCAAAAACAAAATTCAAATCTGGGTCCAGGCAACTTTTTCCTCACGATGTCTGTCATATGCAATTTTTCCATTAATTAACACCTCCACGATCAAACCCGATCGTTAATTTCTCAATGAATCGATCTCAAGTTTGAGATTGATAGAGAAATTAAACTAATTCTCCCATACCGATTCACGAATACAACATCACTATCAACAACAAAATTGATGAATCCAAAAGACACAACGAAATAATCTTATGAAGGCAAAGAATCTCAACAAGTGAAACACAGTAGGCATTTCATGCTATTTCATGAGCGCCTAAATATCGAAATATGGCATGAAATTTAATTTTTCATCCTTCTAAATTTCATGAGTCAACTCTTATCTGTTATTATCACATCCACGATAATATCAACTTTGTTCTTTGGACCGATTTGAAGAATTTCATCTACATATCGGCCGTAAAATAATTAGAATCAAGAATTAATTCAGAATTAAATTTTTTGTGGCATACTGAATTCTGAATGATTTATTACAATATCAATCAATTTCGAAGATGGAGGTGATCCCATAGAACTGTGATAATCCTGATGATAATATTGACCTCTAAAGTAAAAATATATGGCTAGTTCATTGAGAAGGATACTGTTTGTGAAACTCCACCCAACAGAATACCATATTTACCTCGATTTGCAATTCATACTATGGATTGAAAGTGAACCCCGGCACAGTAGGGCTGAAAACCGATTTCGGGCAAGGTTCAGCGCTACGCAAATTCTCAACCGATTGAAACAGTTCAAACGGCCTTTCTTCCCCACTCTACAAGATACCTTCCTGGAGAATTTGACTTGGGAAGCTCTGGAGGTACAGGATTGTGGAAAGCGATCAAGACGAAACGCGAAAGATATCAGCTTGTACTGACGAGTGATAGATAGTTCCTCCTTGCTGCAATCGTTCCCAAATTCAAGTGGAATTGTTCAAAGAGCATTTGGGGTGGAAGTTCACAACTCGGAGATACATTTTGTGGAGCTACATCGACGTATACTCCAAGAGATCGTCGATATCTAGGATATTTGAGTACTACATAATTGGGGAGATATTGCAGAGCTCTGAAGCCCTTGGACCGATCGCATGCATTTCTGTGACATGGGATCGCACATTGTCAATCTGTAACTTATAATTTGAAGCCACTTAGAACCCCGTGCACTGCCACCAGGATCGAAGAAAGACGATTTTTTGATAATTGGGGTTGATCACCAAGGTAGTTGAGACTGAAATCCTGATTTGAAGCTATATAGGTTACCGGAGTTCTGCAATAATGAGAGTATTTCTCTCATTAAGTGGAACCAAAGACACGTTTTTCGGGCCCAACCAGAAAATCTTACATTGCCACCAGGATCAAGGAGACTCGATTTTCGACGATTTTTGGTTGATCGACCAACACGATTCTGTAACTACGCAGCTTCCCATATCAAATTCTCCGCGGAGGTATCTTGTAGAGTGGCAAGAAACGGAAAAAATCCCGTTTGAATCATTTTGATTGATTGAGGATCCGCGTGGCACTGAATCTCGTCCCGAAATCAATTCCAAGCCCCACTGTGCCTTGGTGGTATATTGACAGTTTGCATTCATGTCCATGAGAACATGGTCTTCGAGTGTCTCTAATTTGCTAATTTCGTTTATCCGAATCCAAATTACCTTTGACACAGGCTTTCGGTTCCTGAATATTCTGTACGATCCTCCTATGTACGGTTTGGGTTGAGTAATAGAATGGTGAGTTCAGCTGATATTGTCGTAGATTTGTTTGATCAATCATATACAACCTCGATTTTTTGAAGATGTGTTCCCAGGTGTTGAACGAGGAGTTGTCATTCGTGTCGACTTTCTTCAATTTAAAACACACGAGAAAATCTTATCATCTCCATCTGAGCCACTCAAAAATTTTAATGACTGTTCACATCCAACTCATTACTTCAGTTTTAGTGTGACTGTGGGTTGATCCCCTCTATCTGATTGGGTATAGGCTGTGAGGAATATAACGCAATCCTGGCTGGAGATTTATTCTTCCTCCATCGTAAATCAAGGTATACTCGAAGGTATCAAAAATGTTGAATAATGAAGAGTGTACGCAGATCTCGCACATCCATGTTTGATTAGTGAGCGATTGTAGAGCCCAGGGCTTACGGGATCGAAAGTGTTACGATCGATTGATAGCAGTGATGGAAATTGTGATATGATGAGACCTCCCAGGTGAAACACCACCACAAACTGAACTATTTTCGTAGATGAAACAAGATTCAGAAACTGAAACCACTTGACCTAACTTTCTGTTCTTCACCTTCTTGGAGGTAAGATATTCGTAGAAATTGAAAAAAGTACTGGTGATTCACTCGAGAAGTTCCGCAATAGTACGTATTCGCCAACATTTTTACTTTTCAACTGATTACTTGATACGGTATTTGATTTCCAGATGACCACAAGAAGTCAATGCACAGATGATAATACAATGAAGAACAGATATATGATCACTTTTCTACTTTACTCTCTGGCAATTTCATCAGCTTACACTCGAGATTATAGAAATAATATTCACGTGACTGATTCGAAAAACCGTTTAGATATATACAGAGAATGGGTTTTTTCGAAGAATAAGACAATAGAATACTCAAGAAAACTTGCAATCGGGAATAAATTCATTTTTGCTGTTTGTGAAAACGATCAGACTTCATCGAAAATGGTTTGTGATGTAATTGTGCAGTTACCGGTCGGTGACGACCAATCAGGGCAAAATGGAATATGCAAAATCGAAGTTATGCCAGTTAAAGATGATGGAATCAAATTCAATCACTCGAGTTTGGCATTGGATTATCTTGGAAAATCACGGAAACCATTGATCAGTTGGGCCGGAGTCGATGCTAAAAATGAATTTTTCTACAAATATATCGGAATTATCGACATGGATACTTGTGAAGTCTTAGCCGAAGAATTCAGAATTCCTCACAGTGCAATACCCATTGAAAGATTGATCAAAATTGTCTCATACGAGGATACTTTCGATGTCTTCGTCTTCGAAAGTAATGAGTGTTCCAACAGTAAATGGTGTAGAATTTCTTTCGACGAAAAAAGTCAAAAGATTGGTAAGGCACAAGCATTCCCTCTAAATTTAATGTCTCTTAACCTAACGTTACCCGTACCTTCATCCAAGTCAAAGGATATTGTTGTTCATGGTGTATTGAATACCGAAAGTGGATCAAAGATTGTAGCCTATCGTGTGATGTTTGATGAGGTCATTGAACTGAAGACAACAATTACCAGTGTTGATTCCACATTGATCCCTTTAGTTTCAATCGCAAATAACATAATCTTAATTTGTGCAAAGCATCTTCGACATCATCGAGATTTCACACATATTCATTGTAATAAGTATATAAATGGATCGACTGAGCCTACATTTGATTTTGAAGATATTGTTCCATTTGATGTGATGAATGTCCACAATTTCCCCGATCAGAAAATTTTCTTATTCGGTGTCTCTGGTCAGTCTTACGAGGGTCACTTCAACTACTCGATCATTCAAAAGAATGGTAACTTTATCGAAAGGGAAGATTTTAATGACCACTCCTACCTGACTTATGCTCAGTCAGAAGAATTTACATTCGACATTCAGAATGAATATGCATCTTTCACTAGTAAAACATATCGACTGTGCATTTACTTTGCAACACTGAAGATCGAAAAAGAGAACAATTTACTGGTTGATGAGACAATATGTTTGAAGAATCAAGTACAGTAAGACGAGTTCTTAAGGAACTTTCACTCGTATTTCAGTGGGTTTTGACTAGATATGAGACAAGGTTGTAATAAACGGAAAATCATATGATGATTGTGCATGTTCATTCCTCAACCTCATGGTGTGATCCAATGAAAAAAACTGACGAATTGTTATGGAAACATTTTGTTTCTGGTATTTCATTAGAATTCAACTCTCACAGAAAGACTACAGAAAGATCACAAGAACAATAAGTGTTCCAAAGTTAACCCGGTTTCTGAAAAAAAACACGTACTTGTTAGTTTTTACTCTACTAAATTGAAATTGGCTAAGGATACTGCGATGTAACAATGGATTCTTCCAGATATGTGTGCAGACAAGTGAGATCTAGCTCAGCTACCTTGGATTCGACCTGCTAAAGTCGGAACCACGCCACTTTTTCCACGGAGAGACTGTTTGTTGGGTCTACAACAGACTTATGAAGTCGCGCCAAATCAAAACATTGTTTATGCTTGTCTCAAGTGGAGGGAACCGGTATTAAGGCTTCAGGATCATCTGCCTAGCCAACTGTGCGTGATAATCACTCTTTCATGGGTTGTTTCGAAGTTACCCCCCTCCCCCTGTTTCAAAGTTACCCCGGTCGACGGTATGACAAGCAATACAATGATCAGATATAGAGAACTCCACGGAAAAAACACTGATTTAAGGGAAAGAGCACTGCTAGATCACAATTCACGAAATATCATATCAGGAGAGGGAATTACTCAAAACACAATTCAAATCCACTTACCATTTTAGCACAAAATCCAAAAACAAAAGAGAAGTGTCGAATTTGTACTAGCATACCCAAAGTGAAAACATTTCGGGCAAATATGTTTGTATCCCTATTCTAGCCACTCGTCTTGGTTGTGAAGAGGAACAGTGGGATTCAAACCTTGGCTCACCCGCCCCAAAATAGACGAAATAATGCCCATCTCGGACCTGATGGTTTGAGCCTCCAGCTCGCTTCTGGCTTGACGCTCGCCTCCGAGAGTTCTTATATATATTCGGGAGTACTTTGGGGAGTAATTTCGCCCACACTTGTATACATTCGTTCAGGTGAAAGCACATGCGAGCCATGTCATGTTGGCATTTTAGGCAAGAAGTCAAAGAACTGTATTTTTAAACTTATGCCAAAAGTCATGAGCTGTTTTCTCCACTGACAATGAGAATTTCAATGGTATTGATAGTTCTTGTTCCAGAAAAAATATTTGCATAGTTTTAAGATCGTAAATAAAAAGACGCTCTTTGTAAATTGAGCTCCAAGTTTGGTATCTCCACAGAACTGATTAACTTCTGTCGACTGTCACTCCTATATGAAATACAATAATCAACTTCTACCAATGGTCTAATTTCCAGTAGGAGTGATTTTGCAGGGTATGCAGAAACCGCTAGAGCCTGCTTTCAGAAAATAGCTCTTCCATGTCGCTGCACTCAACTATTGATCTGGAACTATTCCTTCACCAAAAGTACTAGTCATAACGGAGGAAATGCATTTACGTACACTGAAAATAACGAAGTCTATCCCGACCTATGATTCTTCAGAAATAGGCTGAAAGAGGGCCTAAAATGGATCTTTTATGGGGTTTCAAGAAGATCCAGGAAAAAACTTGCACTATTTGAGCGTAACACTGACAGAAAACCAATTTCTTGGAATTTTCCCAGACCCTCCTGGTGACGGCTCTGGCCAAGATGCTCCAAAATGACTCATACGCTTCCATTGCAGTTCTGATACATGGCAAAAAAAGCCACCGTAAGGTTGCACTTTAATCAACACACAATACATCGTAAGAAACGTCCGCTCTCTATCTCATTTCCAAAATTCGCACCAAGTGATACAGCCATTAGATATAAATCCACAACAATACTTGCGGATCAATATAATTCCAATCTGGTTGCAAATATGATTGACAAACTATGAAAATTATGAATAGATCGGTGCCATGCGGGAGAAATTTTTCATTGATTCCCATCTTTGGAAATTCAGCTCTAAAAAGCTTAAGACATCATAGTAGTACCAAGAATTGCGTGATATACATTGAGATCACTGAAGACATTATAAGTTTCGCAATATATCCCATCACTCGTGGTCCATGATTGAAGAGAAATACAATATCTATGTTCAGTCTGATCTTATAGGCTTTGTCAGGACACTAATACGAAATCGGAAGGGAATCAGGGTACAAATAACGTGATACAAATATTAAAAAGAGAAATTGTTCGATTATCTCCATTTTTCCTGTTTTTGGCGGAAGATCAAGCTTCTGAATTGGTATCGGGTACCATGAAGTTACCTCTTAAGCATAATTTATCGTGAGTCAAATGACCGCCATTAACTCCAGTATTCGGGTACGAGAAAGCATCGTAGATGCACAATTGACCTGTTGTATTGTTTACAGAAACTTCTTCATTTTTGATGATGAACTCCAAGTTGTCATTAGGATTTCTGGCTATATAATTTGATTCAAGAACATAAGTTCTCTTTTTGAAACTTTCCTCCTTCTGGTCTATTACGGAGTAACCAAATATACTCTTGTCTGAGAAATCCAGTCCAAAAATGAAAACTCTTCCATCTGGGAGGTTATGAACATTCATCACGTGATATGGAACAACATCTTCAAAATCAAATGTAGGCTCACTAGATCCATTCACATACTGATTACAATGGATTAGAGTAGCATTTTCACTACTTTTAGAGTCTTTTCCACAAATTAGGAATATGTTATTGGCAGTGGAAATCATAGGCACTAAAGTTGAATTCACACTAGTGATGTTTGTCTCCAATTCAATCACACCATCAGGCAGTATGTGATAAGCTACAATTGTGGATCTATTCTCAACCTGTGATAGACCATAAGCAAATATTTCTTTGGACTCGAAGAACGGCTCGGTTAAAGTGACGTTAAGAAATGACAAATCAAGAGGGAAAGTGTGAGCTTCACCAATCTTTTGACCTTCATTGTTGAATGAGATTCTACACCATTCACTACTAGGACATTGCTCACTGTTAGAGACAACTGCATCGAATGTATCGTTATACATGACTAGCTCAAATGTCTTTTCAACTGGTAATCCAGTATGATTGAGGGATATCTTGAATTTCATAGTTGAGCTCTCACACACAGTCATGTCAATAATACTGATGTACTTGTACACAATCTGATCATCATTCATATCAATCTCATTCCAAGTTATTATTGGTTCCCGAGTTCCTTCAAGGTAGTTCAGTGATAAATGTTGAAGATCGAATTCTATACCCATAAATTGGCGTCCATCACTTGGCACGAATTCCATATTACAAGTTCCATTTGACGAAAGGTGATTATGGTCATCTCCCACTGGTTGGACCGTAATATCACATATTATCTTTGATGGAAATTGGATGTCATCGCAAATGGCAAAGATGAAAGTTTTGTCGCTGGGAACTCTTCTAGAATAGTGAATTGTCTTGTTTCCTTTAAATTTCCATTCTCTACGTATTTCCAAGCGACTATTCGTTTCATAGTGCGTGAATTCGTTCTCGTAAGCATGGTTATTAGTAAAGAGAATGAGTAGGGGGATAATTCTAGAAATCGCCTCCCTCATTGTGACGTTTGTGGAGTAAGATGTTGGAATAATCTGAAAAAGTTAGGTTTGGGTCATTAGTAGCAATCATGAGAAGTTCTAGGTTGAATTGAAAACTCTTTCAATGAAACCGGCGATAGGCTACATTTTCAAGTCAAGAAAATGATAGCTATTGCACCAGAGTATAAAAAACGGCTGTGGTATTTGGAAGCAAGTTTTCACTGTTATCTCCGATTCAGTAGCAGTTGACTCAACATAATGTAATAAAGGATGTAGTATAACCATGACCATAGAATCTGGATAAGCACATTATTTCAGACAACTTCATATCAATTCGGCACCAAAACAGTAGTCTTTTTTCTATTCTAGCCATTATTTTACGTTGATAAATTACCTAAAAGTCGGAGTATATGCTCTGGTGAAGTTTCACAAAAAATATTAGAACTCTCTTTGATATCTGAAGTGCTATACTAAAAACTCACAAAGATGTATTTGTGAAGTAATCGCGAATACCGTCGCAGTAAGGAGCCGAAATAATGTATTGAGGTCATATGTAAGTATTCATTGGAAGATTAAAATAGATTTAAATGGTGACGCGTGATTCTTTTATCTGTCTATGCGGAGCGGGAACGGTATCAAATACTCTATTATGAATACCACCTGTGAACACAACTCCGAATCTTGTTCTTGGCGAATCGCCATGATACCGTGTTCAGTATTGAGACAAGTTTTAGAAACTCAACTATCGACAATAAACTTCATTAATACTGATCTAGACTAAAAGCACACTAGTTAATTTTGTAATTCTATGAGAATCAACTGATTGTAAATTATTCTGAGATGTGAGAAGTGAACCCCACGTCTGAACATTCACGGCCTTTGAACCAAAAATTTATTATAATTCATCACGAGAATCATATTCCTGTAGAAAAGGACCCCGCCCTAAATCATAGGAAATTGGCTTTCGGTCAAACCGTTTGTGAGTGTACTAAAACGATAGATCTCACAATACTGAACAAGAGTCTCTATGGCCGCAAAACTCAATGCACTCTTCATTTTGAGTTATCTAATGTAGAAAGTGCACGTCATTGCATAGGTGTGGCTGATTTCTCGATCGAACTCGAGGCACGTGTGTGTGCTTGCACCTGAATCTTCGGGCTAGTTTCGTACACGCGTCTTTTTGCGTTGCAGGATAATGAATGAGCTCAACATCGCGATGAGTCCGACGAGATCAAACGAACAACCTGAACGAGTGAGAATAGTACATTACGCGTCTCGTGCGGAAACATTTTTCCTTCGCGAAAACCATGCTGGACGATGCCTTCGCCCACGTCTAGACCGGTTTCCCGAAGGAAAAAATGTTTCCAGCTTTCGACGCGTAATTTACTATTCTCACTCATTCAGAATGTTCATTTGATCTCGTGGGACTCATCGCGATGTTGAGCTCATTCATTATCCTGCAACGCAAAAAGACGCGTGGACGAAACTAGCCCAAGATTCGGGTGCAAGCACACACACGTGCCTCGAGTTCGATCGAAAAATCGGCCACACCTATGCAATGACGTTCACTTTCTACATTAAATAACTCAAAATTAAGAGGGCATTGGGTTTTGCGGCCATGAAGACTCTTGGTGAGGTTTTCGAAATCTATCGTTTGAGTACACTCGCAAAGGTTTGACCGAAAGCCAAATTCCTATGATTTAGGGCGGGGTCCTTTCAGGTTGGATTACCCGTGGGAAATTGATATGAAATTTGAAATTTCAAGGGTAAAACAACACAACTCAAATTTTGCACTCTACATAAATTTTTTCTACCAACTTTCACTTGCGCTGAGAGACTGGCATCAACTTCTTGAATTACATAACACATTATTCCTTAATGCAAGTTTTTCACGGTCTGAGATTTCTTCGGGAGAGTCGAATTTTCATTTATACAAAGTCAATCGGTTGATGAGCATTGAGGCTAGTCCGGAGGGAATTCAGATTTTTCGCTCAATAGATGGCGCGTCGGCCGCATTGGATGCGATCGGAAAATATGTGTAGCTATTTTCCCTTATTGCATCCCAACCTCTCATGTCTAGCCCAACAGTGACAACTCAAGCGAAGCATCATGAGATTTCCAATCGGATGCGATGTTTCACGTCAAAAAATATGCATTATATCCGAAGAATCGATGCTCACACCTCTTCCAGGTTTTTTCGAAGGAGATTTAGAATTTACCGTCGTGGGAGAGCTCATTAGATTGGAAAATTCAATACACAGGCGGGATGTTATCTCATTTTGGCCAAAAATGATTTGTTGATGGATGATAAACACAAATTGGCGATACACCTCCGTGTCTAAACCCCACGACTAGTTTCCAGGTTTTCTCGTTTTCTACTGAGCAGATTGACACGAATTTTCGTATAGGTCTAACCATTTGGAAGGCGGGGTGCTATCTGTCCAACTCACTCGATCCCAATAAAAGCGTGTAAATAATAATTCTGCTCTCAGAATCATTGCCATGTATCTGGACCCTGATAGTATGCCGGTGCGTGTCTGGTTGCGATTCTGCGGGAACTTCTGACTGGCGTTGAAAAGAATCGATGATGAGGGAGTTGTGCGTTCAAATCTCACCTGGGGGATAATTTTCCATCTGTTTAATCTGTATACAAAAATTCCCCGCGAATTCTTGTGTGACTTCAACAGAACTTCGGCATTGGAAATCAAATTTATTTCGATTCAACATCAGAGGCTTGTCCCAAATCCACGAATTGCCATCTTCTGGGATAGAGGGATCGATGATGATCAATTTTGATGGTACGATTTGTTGCCAAAACTGAGTAAAAGTTATAAGCACATACGAATAAGATATCTCTAAAGATAAAACTTCAACGCTCTAGACAAGGGTATAATTCGAAGACCTAAGGAAAACCACAAGTGGAAGAATTATTGCAATCTCATCATAAGTATCTCGTAACCACAGGTGAAACAAAAAAAAATAGTACATGAACTGTGCTGCGGACATTGCTTGGACCATCACAATAGGAAGCGAACATTTGTCCGAGATCGCTCAAACAATTTTCACTGAATATGCAACTGTTTGGCTTCACGAAACGTTAAACAAGCTATCCCTTTGGACGTTAACTTGACTGACTTCACACAACGTGGAAATATAAGGCACTTGAAATGACCAAGCTGAACTTTTTTTTTATTTTGGCTCGCAAGCAAAGCAAATGAAATGGACACTGCTGTTAAAAGGTCTGTGTATTTTACGGACTTCTATCTCTTTGTATTTCTTGCACACAGAATTTGATAAGTGAATTGTATGGCTTTCGTTCTTTCTTCCTTTACTCCCTTCTCTCGTACAATTACATGGTTAAATCAGGGATCTCAGTTTCAATCAAAATATCGTGTTTACAGAGGTGAGTGAAATTTATGGAGACGAGATAAATTGAATTACGAGGATGAAAATGTATGATGAATATTTTTACCCGGTACAATAAAGGTGCAAATAACCCAAACTAACTGCCCAGGGAATTGATTAAGAGTGATGCAAGAATCTCTTCATATCTTCAGGATGTGTACTTATCTTGAGTTTTATAAAGCTCAGATGAGACGAGACTATAGCGTTACCAAGAATCGAAGTGCAAAGTTACCTCTAAAAAATATCAACTAATATGAATTTTGATTGCATTGGAATGGTGAAAATTCAATTAAATATTCTAATCTTGCGAGAAGATTTCCACGAAAAAGTTGGTTCATAGGTTGAAATTTGTCCAATGATGCAGAAAAGAAATAAAATAATGATCAGCACGAGTTATAACCAATTTCAAGCGTGTCAAATAGGAAGAATTCGAATCGAACTATCACAAATATTAAAACACATCATGATGTACCGAATCCGAGCTAAAATCGTATTAACCAATGGATATTTCAATTTCGAATATCCGTTTCACAAAAGCAATACAATTACTTAACCAAGAGAGGAACCAATCTACTGACTTGGCAATATTCAGTATTATCTCTTGAGAGGACCCAATTTGTTTCGAGAGGTCTGATCAATTTGGAGCGTCTATTCAGCCAAGAGATTCAATTATCACCTGCTTGGTACTTGTGCAAGCCTGCATAATTGATCCTCTCATGCAGCTACACGCCAAGTTGGATATCGATTAGTTCCCGATGCAGCACGCGTGCACATTGTGCGCACATCAAAGGCGTATTGAGATCGGGTCATCGGGCGAATGCAGCTCTATCCATGCCAAAATCAATTCGTGGAATCTGATGGGTACTTCCCTCAAAAATATGATGAAACATCAGTCTATTCATAGAATCAATAACGTTTCCTCAGAGTTATCAAATATGGAGGCAAGATTGCTTTTGAACAAATCGTTAGAACCCTATAATTGCAATCCTGTGCGTATCCAAGATTCGATGCTACTATTTCCAGGAGTAAGGGTGGGATATCATTTAGATACGAATGTATGGAATGATGGTTTATTTGTCATTAAAAGTGTATACTTCAACAAAAATCTATTTGGGATAACTTTTACCTGGAGTTTCAGTGATAGATCATTCAAGTTGGTCGGAGCCACGGTGGACCAAATCCATTCTTGGATCAAGAAGGATTTTCATCGTCAATTCTTCAGGTTGGTGATTTCCGTGACTCGTAACATTCTGGTTATCCGGGCTCGGGTGCGTTTTCTGCAACTATACCTCAACAGAAAATATTCTCATGTTCAATACCCAATAGGTACGACCTAGAACGAGTGGTACTTGGTCCTAGTCACGATTTTAGCAGGCCGGAGAAGAAGACCTGATTTTCATTATTTGCGCGGAATTACCCACTCATGACTTTGGCTTTCCTAGCTTAATTTTCAAAATTTTTCAACTCAAAAATTGTTGTAAACCATGCAAATATATTCATCTGAATGGATACTATCACGTTTTTGTCATCAGACACGCAGGCTTGTCGACGGACCAAAGTACGGATACATACAAAAGAGGGTTATATTTGACAAATTTCCCCTCTCGCCTTAATGTGCCAGTAAAATCCAAAAGACCCTAAATTTTTTCCATGTCATGAAAATATGTGAATTAAGGTTTGGCCCCACGAACAAAATTGTCGTGATCTATGAGCGTGCTTAGCTTGTGATTGAAATGGTAAATCACTGACAAGATTAACTCTGTTACCAAAGTCGGTTGCCAAAAGCATTATTATCCAAAACATGTTGGCAAATCCAATGGTGACTCCATTTTTCCCCTTGAAATTCTATGAAATAGTATAAAGAAATGTGTCAAACTGATCTTTACTCTCTGAGCTCACAAAATCGTTTTTATCGCATATTTGAAGTAAATTTCGGAGAAATAATCTCTTCGCTGGTTGCTTGAAACTCATCGATGCACTTCAAAAAATATTGTCAAGTGACTTCGGTTGTAAAATGATCTCTTACCTGAGCTTCCAGCGTCAACGAATGTCACAAGTATATCCATGATATCACTTCAATTATAAAGCTAGTCAGTTCTATGAGAACTTGGGAGGCTTGTCGAATGGACTAGGAATATCGGATTGTACAATCTACAAAGTGAAATTTCCATTGTGATTGAGTCGATTTTTCAGTAAAATATTGATCGAAGCTTTCGAACGAGTTCCTTTCTATCTGTGCTTTAGAATTCAGCACTATCGACTCTTGACCGTAGTGGACCAGAATGTATTTTCTATTCCCCAGAAGACTCCACCGGAAAATGACGCTCTCAACCTTTTTCGTGCCATTTAAGTCATAAATAATCATCCGAGCCATCGCTGAGATACGTGCAGTGAGATTTAAATTTCAGTTTCCCCCTGAGCGACATGTCAACAAACCGTGATAATTACCCAGGTATTTCCCGAAGAAATTCCCACGAGTATTTTGTGACGCAAAATACATGATAGAAATACTAGAAAAATGTTGATAGAACTCCTTCTCGATTAGGAGATTTGGGATGAATTCTAGGGTCAGAAAAAGCCAAGCTCTCACAAAAAGAGCTCATCTTTAATCCATTCTGAATCCGAATGAATTATTTGACTGTCATAAGTATATCAAAATCCATAATACTAATATGAGAAATTAGAAAAAAATATGAGAAGTGAAAGATCCAAGCATTTTTGAGAATTCAATCACGCCCACGGCACGGGGCAACAATTTCACCTCCGAAGCCTTTCATAATTGATTCTCTCACAATCACACCTCGGAGTATGATATCAATCTCTGACATCGCATGCACTTTGTATGCACATCAAAGGCACACATATTACATGCATGAAGCCCCGTGTCAGAAGACAACCCAATGAAGTCCGGTGCGTCACACGTCGGCTCGGCGTTCCTCGAATTAATTTGGGGCGTGTGTTCTGTTTTTTTGAGCGCAGGATATTACATCACAAGAGGGGCGTCGGCGTTGTCGCACTGATGCATTTTACCCCCGGGGTGTTGCAGCGGAAGGGAATTCGCTCAAGTGCAGGAAACTAAGCGAATGAACTATGCAAATCTCATACAGATGCATCTTCCACCTCTTTCAGGCTTGAAAATCAAGTTTGTATGCAGTTTAATTTTGAAAGTTCATCACTTTTTCCAATCAGAATCTCTGTAATCTCATTTGTGATCTTTTTTTTATTGAGATTGCTTGGGTGCTGCACTTTTAGTCGACGAGTATTCAGCTATTATGGATGAGAGTCAACCATCTTATGGAAGGATGTCGAGGGAAGTGTATTGGTGAGACTGCATTTCAAAAAGGATCATCGCAAATGGTACCTTAATTGAAAAACTGGAGGATGAATACAGGAATGAATATCAACCCTTCATAACCGGGTGAGTCCTGCAGGACCCACCAACTATATGTCGAGTCTCATACATCCGAGTCAATATTTCATACTCTTCAAGGGTCTAACATCTCGTTCTGAGTCCTGCTCAGTTGTTCCATATCATAATGAGAGATGCTACCAGCCGCATCACCATCAGGTGGTGACCATAGAGATATCTCTATGGTGGTGACACTCTTGACCAAAATTGCATCCCCAGGATATCCATAAACAGCCAACATTGTGAGAATCTCCAACTCCATGTTGCGCTTTACATGACTGGTCGTATCAACTGATATTCTGCAATGTCTCACGAGATCAACGTTTATTTTGCCAAATCAGAACACCCAAAGGTGTAGAGAATAACTCAAAAAACATAAAAATTACCGTCAAATTGGGTGAATTTGACACGATTTCGTTACTTTTTATTTTCTTTGGCTCGGCATCTCAACATACATTGACAAAACCCACTTCTATTAGTGGTCAATCGAAAGCTTACAGTTTCAGCTTTCGATTGACGGGCTACAAAGTCCAATTTGATGAGTTTAAGCCGGAGCTACTTGCAGTTGAAGAAGTGTACCAAAGTTAGACCCCGACTGGGCAACTTTGGTACACTTACAAAATATTTCAACTCTACCCACCACCATGTGAGTGAACTAATTTTAATCGTTCAGATCTCTTATTTTAAGCTGTTTGAAACATTTGAAAACCTTATAGACCATCACTCGACCCAAAATGAGATGAAAAGAAGCTGTCATAGGAAGGTGTACTGAAGTTACCCTATCCTCATGCTTCTCACCTAGAGTGGGGTAATTATGGTACACTTTTTCATGGTTTTTCCCCTGTTTTTCATTCATTAAAATTCCGAATGCTTCAAATACCCCAATGTAACGATGAGTTCCTCAATACGGTAATATATGTGGTCGAAATGTAGGATTATTCACTTGCAGTTCGTTTCGGAACACTTCCTGCCAGGTACACTAACTGGACCACTCGCGCATCGCTGCTAAATCAGCCTTTTCGAAAAAAGCTTCAATAAACGAGTACAATCGTTCACGCGGGATCTACGGTGGCTCAACACATCGTTTTTGCGAGTGTTAAGAGGGGAGAATAGGTTTCAGAGCGATAGAATCATTTACCTTGCCGAACGCAGCTCTGAAAGTCATTTTTCAGGGGTTTACCAAAGTTGCACCCACTGTACCAAAGTTACCCAATTTGACGGTATACGTTTCTCCATAATTTCTACATGGTCTGGGTTATGAGGGGTTTAATCGACTAATCATCTCCTCATCACATTATGTATCTGATCGAATCAAAGTTATTTTCAAATCCCCAATCCAAGGATCATCATAATTTGTGAGTACAATTTCGGAATCTGGACTGAAAAATGGTTATAGTCACATCTGAGAACAGCTGAGGATGGATCCACTGTGATTCATAGAGTGACGTATGTCACTACGCGCCAAGCCTCGAATAAGTGCAATGCGGACATCTTCGGATTCTATCTCTGGAGGTGTAAGACGATGAGAAGACGGAATTAAGAATAGGTGGTCGTGGTCCAGTGGTTCGGGCGCTTGGTATCCGGGACGCATGGATTTCGTTAAGTCGAAGGTACTGGGTTCGAATTTCCGCGGTTTCCATGTAAAATCGATCGCTTACTTCCTTACGAGTTCATCAGCTTTCCACAAATTCCCAGGTGACAATAGATAATGAAGTCGAGTGTCTGAATGAGTCAGAAATTATCAAAAATTATTACTACTTATCTGAATTAGACTCTGTGCTTAGCCCAATTTTGATATCCCACCGATGAAAATGTTCGGCTCGTGTACGTGATTGCCGGACCACATCATCGTCCAGTGAACTTTCTAGAGCACCAGTAGAAAATCAATGCGAGTAAATTAGCACTACTGCGCGAATTTGTGGATGAAACATTCCGTTCAATATTTGACTCAACAAACACTTTGCTCGACCGTGTATCCATCGAGTAGCGCACGATTTAAATGCGTTACTGATACCACTTTAAACTTGTGCAACTATCCCCTCTTGCTTTTTTATCGCAACGCAATCAGTCGCGTGCCACCGAAGGTTCCCGTGACTAATAACCAAAATGAAAACCCTTCGCTCGTGTTTCGTGGTCGCTCGTCCTCAACCCTAAAATTCAATCATACAAAATCCGTTTCCGGCGTGTGCTGCTTGTAAAATCCGAACATCCGGATGTGAACGCTGGTATTATCATAAGTTTGTAGTCGCTCGATCTATTGCTGCGTATATATTTTTTGCGTCAGCACGGTAACATCACTTTAAAATTCGATCAATGGGTCAATTCAAGCGTGAAACGCTTATTCGATGTTCGGAATTTTCACTGCGAAGCTATAATCTCCGTATCGAAAGTAATCGTAAGAATCCACACATGGTATATAACAGAGTTCGAAAAGGGTAAAAAGATCGCTATCTTTCAAGATTGCTGAAGTGGAATGGAAGAAAAACGAATTTGAAAGGTGCACCCGTGACTCTATACGGTATTCATTCATGGAAGTGAGCTTGAGTGGATCCGTGTGAGTATTATATAGGAGAAGTGAGACAGAGGTGGAAGTACTCTGTAAAAATCAACCAGCGAGATCTCACTGAAAAACAGTAACCTCTCATTGGTTTATCCAGCCCATCAGATCCATTCATTGGGTATCCAGTGAACTACTGCCCACTGGTTTGAACGAATCGGGTACTACTGGCAAACCAGTGAGTCTGACTGGTAAACCAGTGAAGCACGGCGATTGATTATGGCGGGTGAGAAAGAGGAAATTTCCCAAGAATTGATGGACTTACAGCGTTCTGATCCGGAGAAAAGTCTAAATCGAGAGTCATGGCGCCCCATGCATCAAATGTCGTAAAATCACCCTTATTACATACATGATAAATAAATCACAATTACTTGAAATAACAAATTTTCTATCTCAAGAAAATTTCAAGGCAGCCAGAAATGGGAAAAATGGACTCATACCATTCTGGTCCCGAGCCATCCAGCTGTTGCTTAGTTCATGAGCCGTTAGTCAGATAAGTCCCTAGTAGACCATTTTCAACACCAAAACCATACCAGCGATGCACATCGCAGACCACTCGTATGCACAAAGGATAGATCAGATATACAAGTAGGCGTGAGTTGCATCACAGTGGTAACTCATTTACGCCCTGGACAACCCTTGCACAACTCTCACTCAATGCCTTTTCCTAACAACTGCATCCATACACTCGCCCAGTTCCGTCGATCCGAACCCATTCAAACTGATCCGATTTCAATACCTTCCCTCCTACTCCTTCTCTGAGCTTACTGCTTTGGCACCACATCCTACTCTTGCGCTCAATTTCCAATCAACCTCTCATCTAGCTGTTATTTTCACACGGCCACTGACCCGATCTTCATATACCCACCAAAAACACTTCACACGCCTTCAATATATTTATACACATCATCCTACATCTATATGTTTTAATAACACCTCCCTAGATAGGGTGAAAAGGGTTTGATCGAGAGGGTGATATATTGCTGGACACAAAAGTGAATTCGATGCACATGTCTCTTGATGCACTTGTCTGGCGTGTTATAGAAGTGCCTGCAGGCGTTACGCAAGCGATTTTTATATAGGACAAAGTATATGGATATTGTAGATAGCCTTCGTCCAGTGATGCGACGATGTCGATGCAATCGGGGTTACATTGTTGGCGTACCGATGATTGTGTATAGAATGCATCATAAAGAAAAAGAGGACCTCCAACCGCGTGGTGACATGATATCCCGCTGAAAACAATGCGTTTATATACATATATATATATACCATATAGATGTATGGTGGGCGTAAAATTGTAGATGATGGACGGAGGGTGACACTGTGTACGAAGAGTAGCAATCTAGACTATGCGTTGTATCACCCGAATGAATTGCCGATTTAACGATGCATTCAGTGCATCGTGTTATTATCTCGTTGTACGCTCGAATAAGAAAGTGCGAGAACGAGATTGCCCGAACGATGGTGATGACGATGCAAGGATCCCAACGCTTTCATCACTACTGGTTTTGTGCATCAGAAGTTGAAGGTACTTGTAATCGAAGCCCTTGCATCTGTGATGTATTTCATCGACCTTCATCCTGATGTTCATGAAACTGAACTAATTGTAAGTTTGGATTTAGAGTTTTTCCGTGTAGAGATGGAAATATTCTCACCTCATTACTGATAACAAGAATGACGAGGCTCATGCTTATTTTAACCTCTTTCCGCAACTTATGTGAAAACATCTTTGAATCGGGTTCCTCTAATTCTCTTTGACTTTGGAGGGAGAACACTTTGCGCACCATCTTTGTGCATGGAACCTCCTTCACTTTGGGCATGGCCCAAAGTGAAGGAGTTTCCATAATTTCCATAAGTCTCATCATTAGTTATCCATCATAGATAATGATTGTGACGAACCATCTCACTTGATCATGCACTTTAAACGATTCATCTTTTGTCTGTTATAACTCACTAAATTTTGATGATGAGATAAAGATACTTGCCGCGTCATGTTTTTTGATCCAAATTGATGACCCCCCCCCCCCCCCCATGAAGTTCACCATGAAATTCTCGTTGCTAGTGCCTCATTCGTGTTTGACCTTGAAAAGTTCATCATGACATAACTCTCATGAGAGTTATGTCAGTATGCTTATGGCATGACTTGAACATATCGTGTTTGGGCTCAAAAAGATTCTCACGATCTCCACTATAGAATCCAGTAGAAAACGAAACTCTGAAAGCACACGAGGTAGGTGAGTGCATGAAGAGGTTAACCTACTGCCATCTTGAAGTTCGTGAAGAATCCTATACAATAAGCCCAGATGGAGTCCTCAAGTTTCACTGAGAGCCAAGTGGTACAGCTCACGAGATTGAAAAAAAAAATTTGGGTGAGCATAAAATTTTGACCAGCAGTGTAATTCTGAAGGTCATCCACATTGAGCTTAAGGTAGTACTAGCGGTACTGATGAGTTCGAGTGCAGATTATACCCGCGCTTGACTCTGTCGTGCTGCCGATATAGGTATAGTGAATGCACGCAGCAGACGACAACCTAACCCCGAAGCCGCAGAAATGACTGACACTTTGGCTTCGAAATTCTTTTGTACGCTCTGAATCGGT
Source organism: Eretmocerus hayati (assembly GCA_029851415.1). NCBI lineage: Eukaryota > Metazoa > Arthropoda > Insecta > Hymenoptera > Aphelinidae > Eretmocerus > Eretmocerus hayati. Next base: position 25,798,816 of record CM056741.1, read on the forward strand.
AATCTGTTGGTTTCTATGTGATTTTCGTGCTCTCTTCCTCTTGTGGACCGACTCTCGTGAAAATCTGTACGGTAGATATTATTCTACTCGTCATTTTCCATAAGCTGCCGTGTTAAATCGACTTTCACGAAACTGCTGAGAACTTTTCTCTCAGACTTCGAAGGCTCTTGAAATTTTAACTGAGCCTGTTTGAGATATCAATCCACCACTGTTCCGAATTTCGTAACTTTCTGTACGGTATTTCGAAGACCGCTAGTACTACTTTAGCAGTAAACAGTATCGGCCTTGGACTTGGCAGAGGATCTCGGAAATCTCATGAAGTTGTATTCAAAAAAATTTCGCCACATCTTTATGAGCTCAATTTGGCACCCTTTTGCTTCCTCGAAAAAGAAAGCTTTGTTTTTGAGCCAGCAAATTTTTGACCAATTTTTCCATTTAATCCAAAATTTCCTTCAACAAAATTCTTCTTACTACAGAAATGGTTTAACTATCTTGTTCCTCTCGCCAAAAGCTAACGATTGTGAGTAACACTTTTTCTCTTAGAATCCTTCAAAACCTTCCGTGAACTCATTTCTCCGTATCTTGGCCTGTGTATGTGTGTGTGTATGTGTGGTGTCTTTTTTGCGCCACGCTTTCTCTTCCACACTCCACTTTATTGATTTTTCCTTCTCTATGACTTGTGTGGAATCACTCGAAGATAAGACCAGTGATTTGGCTGCTCTCATCTCCCAATCGAAATTGATTGAGAGGTTTTTTTAGGTAAAATCGTTAGAATTGTTCACTCTCATGGTAAAATATCTTTTTACAACTTGATCTCTCGGCAATTTGGGTTACCTAGGCCACGCTTTTTTTTGACTTGATCTATTGATTTGTTAATGAAGGAATCCCATTTTATCTTCATAAACCTAAATTTTTACAAAAAATGAAAATTTTCAACAAAAACTTTATTTTGAACATATTGAAACCAATTGTATCAAAATTCCCTTTCAACCAACTTACAGGCTTTGATAAAAAAACCTCAGTTCAGATAGCCAAAATCTCCCTAACTAGCTTCCTCAAAAAGATAATGCTAAATATACAAAAATATTTTTTTCAATATATATACTTTCGTCATATCGCCCCCACAAACTAATCTTTTCAAATTTTCATCAACTAATTTGACACTTTTTCATCATTTTAAATCGATTTGTTGATACCGAATTTTATCGAAATTCGTTTTGATGGACTCAAAATTGAATTTATTCTCGAAAATTCCAAAAATTTTCAAATGACTCACCTTTTCTCATCTCAACTAAAATTCATTTCTTGCTCATATTTTCGTCCACAACTAATCTATCTACCTTATAATGAACTATAGAGATGTTTTTTCGTCATTCTACATCCATTGGTTGAAACCTAATTGGATTCAACCACGTTCGAACCCTATGAGAATCCAATTTTCCCCCCAAAAATAAAAAATTCTTCAGAGAACTCCATTTCCACCATCTTTAAAACAACTCTATCATAAATCCGCCTCAACCAAATCATTTTTTTTTTTTGTATAAAAACTAAACTCCACATCATCTTAACCACCGTGAGAGTATTTTCCCACAAAATAAATCAAAACATACGATTATAGTTTACCCTAAAATCAACTTTTTTGGCATATCTACTTCTACAACTTATCGATTGATCTCACAATTCAATAGACAAATAGTTTCCAGCAACCTACATCAATTATTTCCGAACAAATTTGGTTGAAATCCGTTTCCCTCGAATACAATATGAATCTCACTAAGAAGAACCTACTTTAGAATTACTAAATCTGGATCAAAATAATCGTAAGAGTTCTTTCATTTCCAACACAAACCATTGAAAAGTGTTATCAACGCAACTAATGTCATTCTCCTACTCGGTTTGATATATTGCCGTGTTATTAGTTTTAATCAGAATTTCCATTAAATCTGCAAATTGCATTCACTACCCCAGATAACTGTTCTCTCTTTATCATTGATATTCAATCAATTCATCCTAAATCATTCATTTGAATCTTCACCTTCATTCTTTTCTTTCTTTCAATTTCATGATGAATTTCCAAACTTATGATTAGTTTGCGACGGGCACCCCTACACTACCGCAACCCGCTAAGCATCGGCGTGCCCGCGCAGTAATGCCACAGGCACCAGGCCAACTGTATGCTTACACCAGTCACCGCCAGGTGGACACCAATATCTCTCACAAGCGGAGCAGAGGACCATAGGAAGGAAACCAGCCCAACCGCAGAAGCAGAGTCAGGGCGAAATTACATGACCGGAAAAATTTGGTCGGAACGGTAAAGTGATTCGGCCGGAAGAAATCCGACCAATCAGAGCGAAGCCGTCGCCGGGGAAACAGACGATTCCGATTTACATAGACGGAAAAAATACCAGAACGGCCGGAATCGTGAATTTTGCAATGCGAATTATAAAATGTATGAAGCTTTTGACGTGGCTTGAGACTGTCAATATCGATTATTGGTCGATTATTAATCGGTTTTAATAATTAGTACAAGAGATCTTTACTGCTTTCCCGAATAATGATTAGATCCGGACGGCAAAATTTGACTTTTTTCCGTCCATGTAAATTGTAGAACCGCATATTTGCCAGCGACGGAAAGTTTGTTGAAACGTCAACAACGATAGCTCATCAAAGTTTATATTTCATACGAATACCTTATATTATGATAAAGCTATCTACTGATGTAGATTATGAAGTTTATAGATTATTGCGAGTCTGTAGAATGTGAAACTGTGAATAGAAATCATTGAAATGTCATTCGATGGCAGACCTAACCTCCACAAGTAGCAGACTACAATTTTTTTCCGGCGGCTTTTTTTCCGTTCCGGCCGAATTTTTTCCGGTCATGTAATTTCGCCCTCACTCGGCCCGGAGCTCGGGCTCAACACACTAGTTAATCTAAGGAGCTCCAAGTAGTAAGTCTCTTCGATCTTTCTCGGCTTTAGGAGCTCCAGAGTCGTGATAGATAGACCTCGGGAGCACCGAACGATTGCCTGTTTCATTCTTATCCTTCTTGCAAAAATTTCCTGTTTATTCTCGGGTATCAGAAAAATGTCAAACTTGCTCCAAATATCATGGCAATAATGAAGCAAGTTGGATTGATAGCTAAGATAAAGATCTTCAAGCGAGCTTGAAAAAAGCCGCAGTTCTCACTTCTGGAGCGAGTCAGTCGCCTCTTTCCAAAGTCTAGTCAATGTCGATTGTCAAGCTTGCTGCCGTCGATATGATAAGTTTAGCTCAGTATCTGCAGCAAGCTTGATAAATCCTAGGAGATCCTGTAGACTTCGTCATACTTGCTTGAGCAACATTGACATTTTGCCCATATTGGGAAAAAAAATTAAGAGAAACTGCAAGGGATCGGTTAGATTTTTGGGCAAGTGTCTGAATGGTGTAAATGACTGGTATCAGAGTATATCCAACTGAATCCTCTATCTATTTACACTTTTTACATACTATCTACACTATTGATAATTCAGGTGGTCATGACCTTTTTGGTCAAATTTCCGTTGCTTTCATCTCCCTGGTCACCTGCAACTTAAGCCCTGAAGGTACGAGGGAAGTTGTCGAGAATGAGTGTATTTCAAACAATGCGCGATTGGTATTCGGTTCAAGTTCAAGATTCAAATTGTCTTCATACTTACGGAGAAGGAACCATCGACGTGTCCAGATCATCCATCAATGACCTCGCCCTGGTTCGGATATGCTTGAACCCGAGTCCTTTTTTCCCCTTTTTCTTACCCTTATCTTTCTCTTTCATTTCGTGCTCGTGTACTTCATATTCCCTGTGGGCAAATCAATCGTGTTTCACCTTCAAATAAGCACGGAATGAAGCGAGAGGGAGAGTCTGGTTTCAACCGGATTTGACACTTACAATCTCAATCTCTTATCCAAACAATGATCGCATTTGAATGTTCTATTTGTAGTGATACTTTCGAGGTACTCCAACATCTCCGATAGGATTGTCACAAATTGAGTCCTCACAACCAGACTCAGTGATTGATTGGTAACGCGGGCCAGAGCATGAGTAAAAAGGTCCAGAGCCAACTTAGGTTCTGGCTCCGGAGGTGAGAGACGGGGCCTTTTTGGTTTTGACAAGGGGCTGGTCTCCTCCTCTGCAAACTTCAAGATTCTGGAAGAGGAGATGCTCAAGTTTGCGAACAACGAAATCTAAATTCAGAATAGTGCAATACTCACAGATTGTAGATTAGATTTGCTTGAACCTCTTCAAACATATCATAGACGGGATTTGTTTGGTATTTATGAACCAAACTGTTGAAGTCTGACCGGATAAAGCACAGTTTTATGAACGAGGTGGTACTGCTGATTATGGCCCGTGATTATGGCCCGTTACCTCCTCGCTTCTGCCTCATCGGTCTGTTCTGCGTTTTGGTCAAAGCAGTCCTTAAAAAAAACTTCCGCAAAATGTTTGGGCCCGATGTTATTGATTCTCCCTCCACCCTCGTACAACGCTAGCCTGGTGATTGAATGTCACTTTCTTGAATCTCTAGCAAGATTGATACTAGTACCCACCATAAATAATGGAACACGTAGGGTCTCATCGGAACAATGATATTTCCAATTCGATTGGTCGTACGGAAATTTTGAAAAAAAGGGTTTCGAAGGTCACAAAAAAATCTATCGATTCATGGGTTTTAATAATTTTCCACGTGCTTTTTGATTGCCCGTAAAGGTGGTTGAGAATCATAAAAAAAATCTCCCTCAATCAATCACCTACAATTTTGACGGGAGTGATCCGATCACAAAAAAAATACTCACGGGATCTTGTCGATCGTTCAAAATATAAAAATTTGGTCCTCTGTAAAATTTTCGTTCGACCCTTCTCGTCTGACTTACGAGCTCCGAAAGAAAACTTTGTATTAGCATAGGGTGCTTATGTAGATACCGAGCCTGGCAACTTTTTCATTTTCTCTCGCAAAATTCTGGGCCAAAATTGGATTGAAAAAATATCATGGCACATGATTTCTACGTGAAATGATCTCGTCTCTCAGAATATTTGATCAAATTTTGTCTAAGATTTGAGGTAGCAACGATTACTGGAAATATGACGTGAAATTGCTCCAATTCCAATCGAATTGGAAGTATTACTGTTTGAATGACACCCTACGCTTTCCATTATTTACGGTGGGTACTGTATGATTTTGCATCGATCATGTGAGCTCGTCAAGCTCGTCATATATCATCAGATCTTTTTATCATCTCAGTTCAAGCAAGTTTGACAACTCTTCGATACTTGAGAGATTGAATTTTCGCGATGAATGGAATAATGACAACCTTGCTTACTTTGAAAAAAATTGAATTGAATTTTATTCCTCTGTAAAATTTTTGTACGACCCTTCTCGTCTGACTTACGAGCTCCGAAAGAAAACTTTGTATTAGCATAGGGTGCTTATGCAGATACCGAGCCTGGCAACTTTTTCATTTTCTCTCGCAAAATTCTGGGCCAAAATTGGATTGAAAAAATATCATGGCACATGATTTCTACGTGAAATGATCTCGTCTTTCAGAATATTTGATCAAATTTTGTCTAAGATTTGAGGTAGCAACGATGTGAAATTGCTCCAATTCCAATCGAATTGAAAGTATTACTGTTTGATATACAAGTTGAACATTTGGTCTCGTCGATCTTGAAGGACGGTGGGGAACTAAATAAATTCCCAAAATTTCATGATGGAAATTTTATTCCAACGTTTCGTCCACTAGGTATTGTGGACCTCATCAGGCTTCAGGTTTCTGTTTCGACATATGTATGAAGATAGAAATTATGAGATTTTTTACAAATGATGGATGTGTAGATATTCAAGATGCGCAACTTACGTTATTCTTTAGATTGTCATGATATTTTGAACGATCTTGTAATAGAGCACAGACATAACGTCTGGCTCCTGTCAATACAAGTGAACAGAGTGAGTCATCGATCTCATTTTTCCATCATATTTATATTAGCGCGATCGCAGTATACAGTGGGTGACATATATATGAAAAGTAGTGCATGTGGGAGAGAGAAAGAGAGCGGGGGGTCAACGAGCTTTGTCAGCCGTTGCCCACAACAGGTTATATATTCGACTGAGTTTTTGAATATCGTCTTTTTTATTGATGCAGTTTTCAACGAATTTAATATGAATCATCTCAGAAATCAACCGTTTTTTCCAATTTTTCTCTGTGTCTAAAATTTTGGTTTGATCCCAATGGAAATCGTGTTTATCATTTAGTCTGTGAACAGAAATTACGGACTTTTTATATTTGTTTGTAATATAATCTTTAATGCGTGTACCTAGTTGTCTTCTAGTCTCTCCCACATACGTTGCTGGGCAATTTTTACACTGAAATTCATAACGTAACGTAACTTCTCGGTAACACACCAACAGCAAGGACAAGTGCTCTCGTGCGTCATTCATCCCACCAAAACATTTGCTAGTTTCAAGTCGGCGGCAACAGTAAAGTCTGACTTCGGAAGTTTCAAGCTCTCCCACAGCACTCGCACATTCTCACTGTTCTCTTGAGTGCTATTCGCTGCAGCCAGAATCAGTAACTTTTTCACTCCACTGTCACAGATTTCTCGAGTTGCAACACCCTCTTCATATGTTTGACGGGATCTCTTACGACTGGATCTCGATTAAGTATTATCGTCGAGATCGTCGAGGGATTGCAGAGAAGCACAGATTCCCAAAAAACCACCACCTCCATCGATACCAATTTTGGTATGAACTTTCTTCGTGCCCCATTTTTCTTGAATGTAATTGAACAAGCCCTGCACATCCTTACACACAACGAATTTTTCGTCCTTTTGAGATCTCTCGTTTCCGATAGTTCTGCTGAGAATTGCCTCGCGTAGCTCGAAAAATTCATCAAGATTTCGCTTCCGGTTTGATGAGCGTTATACTCCAATTTTACGAGCACTACAAATCACCACAGGTAATCGCACGTCCTCCGAATTATACGATACGAATCCTCCGAATTATACGAACAGTCTTTCTATCAAGTTTTTTAATGAATGCCCAATCTCATACATTAAACTTTTTTCTATTGACAAAGTACACAGATTCTTCGCCTATATACGTCCTCCGAATTATACGAACAGTTTTTCTATCAAGTTTTTTAATGAATGCCCAATCTCATACATTGAACTTTTTTTCTTTTGACAAAGTACACAGATTCTTCGCCTATTCTCATCGTGAGAATACGCGTGATCCTCCTTCGACATATCGACTTCATTTCACTAATTACTTAAAATAGTGTGACATCGACGAATTTGTGACCTGACTGAAGCCGCGATGGATAAATTGTAAAAACTGTAAGTTAAGAGTGGAGGTACCGATTTGCGAGCGAGTTTCGCAGTCTGCAAAGCATGTGAACGGAAAAGCGAAATAGGCATAGCATATTCTCTTGCGGTCTCCTCTGGATATACACAGAACGACGTTTGACCAATTCAAATAGTTGATTGAGCGTCGCAGCGTTGATACGTGATTTTACAGTGCTGTCGTGTGTCTTACCGTGTTATTCCAATCCAAACCCGTTTCTGATGCTCGCCCATTACTAGATTGGGAGAATATCGGAAAATTCTGGATAACTCACCATTTTCAAGCACTACAATTCATATTTCACACAATTTTCGATGAAACGAGCTTCCTTAGAGCCACAGAGTTGAGATTTTTCGGAAAATTCATGATTACGAAATCAAAATCCCAAAATATCTCGAACAGAGTGCGTTTTACGGATTCAAGTGTAGAAACCTTTTCTATGCAATTTTCCGAGATCTACAAAAGATATCTCGACACATTTTCGGTTAAAGTGTGATCTTTCCGAGTTATCCGAGGAGAAAGATTGGAAAGTGGATGAAAAACACGTTTTTTGGACTTTGATGAGAAACGGCCCAATGGCCGATTTCGATTCTTTTCAGAAAATGAGCTCTGAGGGCCCCAGAAACATATCCCACAAGAATCCCGTTGGTGGTCGTCAGCGGAATGTAAACGTATTCCAAGAGCACCGTACCAAAGGAGGATAGTCTTGTATAAGATGCATTTGAAGATGCCTCATGAATACTTCTGAAAAATGTGATATAATCATTGGCAGTACCTGCATCAAATAGGATCTGGACCAAACTAGAATCATTCACTCTGACCACCTCGTAGATGGTAGTTATTGTAGTCAAACTTCGTGGCTCGCGCACACAATCACCAGCTCTCAACAACAATAACACCATTCTCCATCAAAGCACAATATCTTGCAAATTTATGGCCACATATCATGACCTCCGCCCTCGAAATCAACATTGGTCAGAGACGCGCCGGAGTTGAGGGGTTAGTCCACGATTCCGAAACTACCGAATTTGATGGCCTAAGATAAGCAGTAAGTCCCATGGATTCTTTCATTGATACTAAATCCTTGTCCAATCGCTCTTCTCAAGTGTATCAAGTTGTTCTCTCGACACGCATTGAGCTCTAACAAAGTGATCGAAAAAATTACCGAGCTCTGTATTGAAAAAGGAGTTGAATTCATTACTGCTTCGCAAATCAACACAGTTCAAAGTATTTCCTATATATGAAAACATCAAGCTTCTTGAATAAGGGAAACTGGCTTACCATCGGGCATATTATATGATGCACCTTGACTCACTATACTTGAATGAGGAATTCACCAAGACTAGTCACAGATCAAGCACCAAATGTCTGAGGTTAATTCGCAGAGTCAGCTACGCTCTCTTGTTATAAAAGTGCGGAGTTGGAGGATATCCACGTAATAATCAAGACGATCGAAATGTTACTCTAAAATGTATGAGGATGAGTAACAATAAGTAAGCGCAATGTAAAAGTCCAGCAGATGAGGTTGTATGCAAGGTAGACCGTGGAAGAGTAGATATGATGATCAATTGATACAATGACAACAACACAGGCCAACAAAAGAAACGAATGTTTCCTAGACAGAAGGGTGGGGAACATTTCTGCAGTATTTCGAACTGCTGAATGCAAATCTGAACTCAGAACAGCGTTATTTCCTGACTGATTGAGAGTTATGACCAAATTTATTGACCAATAGGGATCTTCTGTTTTTATACATTTCGATGTTATGTTAGTTTTCAATCGTCATATGTAATCATATGTAGAAGGGCAACCATGCCCGTAAATATCCTGAAATAAAAATAAAATAATAGTATATTACGCAACAAGTGCGAGGAGGTCAATTTCCTCACAAGTTGCCAAACGAGTGCGAGAAGTTGATATTCACGCACACTTTGGAACTTCTCGCACAGCCAGAAGAACACATTCACGCACGCTCGCGAAGCGAGCGTCCGTAAATATGTACTTCTGGGTGTGCGAGAAGTTTCGAAGTGTGCGTGAATGTTACTTCTCGCGCGAGTTGGCAACGTGTGCGGAAACTTCTCGCACGTGTTGCGTATACTATTTTTTGCAACTGTGCGCGAAGTTGTAATTAAATGCACCACTGTCCGAGCAAGATCATCTTGAGAACGAAGTTTTCAAGAAAGGCCAAATCCAGAGGGATGACGTGACATCATACTTTGGAACTGTGCGTGAATGAAAATGCATTAGAGCGAGAAGTTACATTGACGCACACTTCACCAGTGCGTGAATGTAAAACTGTGCGAGAAGTCATTCACGCATTACTTCTCGCACTGTTTATAATGAAGAGAAGTCTCATATTTTTACAACTTCGCGCACACAGTTGCAAAAAAAATATTCATGGGTTACGGGAATGCTTTTGTATGAGTTCTTGGGTTTTGGAGGAGAATAGAAACCTTCCACAGCAAAACTGAGGCTAGGATTGTTCTTATCATCAAATTTGGCGTCCGAGCGTGTTATTTTAAAATTTTCGTTTCCCTAAGGAGCTAGGAAATATCCTGGATCAGCTAGGACTACCTAGGTGCAGTATACTCGTTCTGGACCAGTATGGTGACTTAATAGATGACAACTAAGGTCAGGATCAAATTTCATGTTCAGTTTCACGTCAGTATTGCGTTTTTTGACATTTTCCAGCGGTGCTGTGTAGGTGGGAGGTGACGTGAGCGGAAGATCAAACACTCCGAGCTCCATATCAGTACATCGATGCTGTGGTGATTTTAGTAATTTTCTTGGTGGATTTTACTCAGCTTTTTATCTCTTGCTCCCAACATTTCTGAAAATTCCCAGAAATGCATTCCCGACGTATCATCTAGTCTCCATCATGGTCCATGGTAAAAAAGACCTGTACAGAGAATTTTGACACGTTACGGGATCATTATAGCTTCCGAAAGGGCATGTAAATTCTGGAAAAATACAATTCCAATGAGGCATCTGAAGAAAAAACGATCCCACCCTCAGTTTTGCCGAGAAAGGTCTTGATCCTCCTCTAAAGCACAGAAACTTATATCTAGACATTTTTGTAACCTATAAATATGGCCCTAGCTCGATAACGGACTAGGAGAGGTTCCGTCCTGTGTTCGAATTTATTTTGAGCAGCTCCAAAATACATCCGATATGATTTCCACCATCTGTGATCAGGAAAATGTGGTTTTTATGACGGCCTGTGTAATTATTCCGATTACACTGCGCACAAAATTTTGGGTCTGAAATAATGCATGGATCGGACAATGATTTTCTTGTGTATTTTTTGACGCTGAAACCGAATCCGAGCTCAGATTCAAACGAACTGATCATCTATGGAACAGCACTTCTTCACGTTTTTCGCTAATTCTGTAAACTGAAAGTCTCTTAGCCAGGGAGTACAGATGGGTCGAAATGCATATAGAAATGTGTTTCCCTACGTATTTGGACCCGCTAAATACGCTCCTGGTGTTTTTAGAGTACTATGTTGCGATCTCGAAGCCGTATGAGCTCATTATTCCACTTGGTATTCGGGAGAGAATTTAATTTTGCAATAAATCTCAATTAAAATCAAAAATTATGTAACAGTCTAGAATGGGTCAAATTAGACGTTCAATCTCACATTTTTTTCGTTCCGTCACATACTCTGAGGGAACAAATTTGCACAACAGCCGTAGAGGCACTGGTTTTCCGTCAAGAATCTGTTTTTCAAGCGCTTATTTCGGTCATAACTTTGGTTGTGCTGAAATCACGGGGAAAAATTTCTCCTCACACAGGGTATCCAAATATAGTTTCCCGACGCAAAATGGCCATTTCAATACAATCTTGTGGTTTGTTTGAGGAGATCATGTCAGGAATTTGATCTAGGTCAAGAAAACACTTCAAAAAACAGGTTCCTTGCGGCTTAGAGAACATTCTGACGTGTTAGCTCTGAATGAACCACGATATCGTGTTCAGACGGTCATTTTGCGTCGGGAAACCATGTTTGGGTACCCCGTGCAAGAGGAGACTGCTTATCTTGTGAAATCAGCACAGCAAAAGTTATGACAAAAGAAAAATTCCTGGCGTCAAACCAGTATCTTTGCGGCTATTGGACAAATTCTTCCCTCAAAGTATGTTACAAAACGAAGAAAATTCGAGGCTGAACATCTAATCCGGTCCATTCTAGACTGTATTATGATTCATGAAAGATTCATTGCAAAATTAGACTCTTTCCCAAAAACCACGTGAACTAATGAGCTCATACGGTTTCAAAATTGTAATATAGTACTCTCAAAATACCAGGAGCGTGCTCAGCGGGTCAAAATACGTAGGAGAACTGATTTTGATATGCATTTCGACCCATCTGTACTCCCTGGCTGAGAGACCTTCAGTTTACAAAATTAGCGAAAAACGTGAAGAATTTGGATCCTTGAGACCGATTCCATTGGAAAGCCAAGAATAGTACATTACGCGTCGAGTGCTGGAAACATTTTTTTCTTCGGGAAACCGAGCTGGACGTGGGCGATGGCACCGTCCAGCTTGGTTTTCCCGAAGGAAAAATGTTTCCGCACGAGACGCGTATGCAGTTTTATACGTCTGTACGCAGAAACAGCTTGTTTCCAGGCCTCCTCGCGTAGCGAGGAGGCCTAGAAACACGCTGTTTCTACGTATGGACGTATAAAATATCCTCCAAAATGACCACCTGCCAAAGTCAATTCCATTAATTTGAACCGCATCTACAACGTATGAAAGATGAAACCTCAGCTCGAGTGTGATACGTCGGTGGACGCCATCGAACCGGACTATTTTTCTCCTGAAGAACACAACATGTTACATAAAATATCAAATTTTCAAGGTTCTAGAAAATATGGGTTTCCGAGAAATTGGATCTTCCATATTTTTCACTCATTTGCCCGATAAAACCATCCCAGACCTCAAAATCAACTTTACAAGACCGATTCTGATAGCTATTTTTAAAGCCTTCCGAATCCCGTGAACCGCATCTCTGTATCTCTGAAGGGATCCAAAAAATGTGTAGCTTATTGAAAAAGATACCCAAACTTTTTTATTGGGAATGATTCAAAAGAACAAAGTAATGTACAGTAGGGATACCTGGCAAATTTTTTGGGGTCCCAGAGGTAATGGTTCATGTTTTGTACCATACAATCAAATAATGAAGTCCAGAAAATAATTCAAGACATGTCTCTTTTTCGTAGGTCTGTTCCGCGCGGAATTACTCATATACAAACAGCAATGTCCTCTACACGTAAAATAATATGGCAGCGCCCGAAAGGCCAGAACATCGAGCCGTGCGTCGGACTCAGATAAATGAATGTCTGATCATAACGCGCACGATTTTGAATGGCAGAAATCACTATGCCCAAGTTCGGTGGCTCTTCATCGAAACTCACCCCCAGTACCGATCTCTGCCATCAGAAAAAACATTTGCATAGTGAGGAACATTTTTGATGATAATAATATTCTCATCGAAGTACTCATCTCTTTCAATGAAATTATTGGAATTTGTTCCAGTACGGGCAGGAAAGTACAAAAACATGGGCAAGTAAATATTAAGTGACAAGAACGTATCAGACCCATTCACGATGGTCCCACACGACCCGCGCTAATGGAAATATTTAGTCTATCTCTCGAATTTCGGGCTGAACCAAATCACACAAATACTGTTGGAATGAGTGTCTTGGATCATGCTACGAGAGTGGAGACTCATACTTTCTCAATGATCAGAATGCTCATATCGCATGGCGTCGATTTGTATTGTGCCGAAAAATTTGAGTTGATTGATCCCGCAGTTGATTTGGAGATCATGCAATCTAAAATGCTCCCCTTCAATATTCTGCTATGCAGGAACAGAGTGACTGAAGTACGACTATTCTTGGATTCTAAATAAGACATCGATCGACACCAATCTGACGTTCCTCTAAAGAACACACCTCTGCACTTAGCACTCGCGCATAAGGATGATCTCAATTCATTATCTCTTCCATCAGATTCCAACAAGAACATGTCCAGATGTGTTGACGATATGAATGGTGAAGGGCAGACAGCCTTCTGTTTAGCTGTGACTTTGGGTCAAGTAGAACACGCAGGATTATTGATTGACCGTGGTGCCAATGTCAGCTATCTCGATAACGGTGGTAACACAATATCAAAACACCTCATTTTTGAAACACCAAATCCTCATCGGCATGATATGCGGCTTCTAATCGCAAGTCGCTGGGCCAAGTGGCCTAATCAGAGATGACACTGATGCCGGGAATCGAGTTGTTGCACGACGCGAAGCAGACAGTGAAAGCGACAGCGAGTGGGAAGACGCTGACGACACTGGAGTAATTGCCAGTGAAATCGACAGCCATCAACGTCCGCGTCCGATTCCAGCTTCGAGGACGCTGAGGAACCTGCACCTCAAGCAAACGTGGGAAGTGGAAATCCGAGTTAGCCGTGGAAAGAGAGGCTCAAGGCGGAGGTGAGAGAGGACTTCCAGCTGCAGAATAACAGCGTATGGCAGGAATGGATGCAGAGCATCCAAGCTTCTGACATTGAAAACACGCCAGGAGCACAGCTGGAACGACTCTCCTTGTCCTTTGAGCAGACCTTAGTTAGAGCTCGAGAACAAGAACCTCGCCAAGAGGTAACTGGCTGAAACAGGACTCGAGTGAGACGTGATGGTGGAAGGAGCTTCACCAACAGGAGGCGAAACCATGGGAGAGGAGTGGGTCCGCCGAATAGGGCAGTTCGGCGTAGGAGCCAATACGAGAGGTGCCAAGAACTCTATCACAAGGAGCCCAAAAGGCTTGGAGAAATGGTGGCTTCTAACGACTTCTTTCCCATCCAAGTGGATAACCCGCCCGATAAGGCTCAGACAGATAGTTTGTACACCCAGCTTTGGGGAAGAACGGGACCCGAGTGTCCGAACGATTTTTACAAGACTCGCGCATAAGGATGATCTCAATTCATTATCTCTTCCGTTGGATTTTTACAAGAACACGTCCAGATGTGTTGACGATATGAATGGTGAAGCGCAGGCTTCTGTTTAGCTGTAACTTTAGGTCAAAAAGAACACGCAGGGTTATTGATTGAATGTGGTGCCAATGTCAGCTATCTCAATAACGATGGTAACACAATATCAAATCACCTAATTTTTGAAACTCCAAATCCTCATCGGCAATGTATGCGGCTTCTAATCGCCGCGGGTGCCGAAGTCGATGAGATTTTCAATTGACTAAATGCCTGCTCCTTCATAGACTGCTGTACTTGCTAGGAACCTAATCGATCATCCGACTCTGATAGCACATCAGATCAGGAGTCGAGTATCGATAGTTTTGGTAGCGACTACGATCGTGTTTAGCAAAAGAGATATTGGGAATTATTTATGGCAAGAGCTTCTTACATTACAATGGATTTCGACATAGCGAAGGGTATTGTGAGATTTAGATGATTTTTTTAAAGTAAGTCCGAGGATCAGGCGTCCGTCTCTCCAAATCCAATCAAATCTACGGAACTGCGAAGTTACTTCGAGTCTTGTAGACTGGAAAAGATCGTTGTTGCAGAGTATAGCTATCGACTCCTCTACTACGTATTATAATTTTCTCATTGGAGACAACTTCCATGCTCAGAAAAAAACAAGTTTGCAGATAAAAAACGTCGTAAGAATGGTGTTAAATTGCTTTTCCCATTGTCCGCGCAAGATCTTCTCATCAATTATGGTCGGGTTGCGAAAGTAAACACTATACGGGATTCTGCTGTGATGAATCTCAGCCATTTGCTATGGTTACATCCTGCTGAGTATTTCTCAATCTTTCATACAATATTGAGTCTTCTACAAGAGAATGACACCCGTAATATCAGTAAGTTAGAACTTTCCTGAATTGTACATGTGTATGTACCTGCAACTTTTGACTTTTGGTTTCTTACATTGATGAGTCAGTCCACGAAACTTTTTCTACGCCTGGTGTGTTACATTTCCTCTACATCGTTGCCCTGGAGTTGGTCAACTAGACAGAGGTCGATCATCTTATGTAGGTAGATACAATAGCCAATACTGTGCGAGGCAACACCCAAAATCGAGTAACTTACGTTGGATATCTTGGGATGTAAAATTCAGCACTGGTTAGAGTACTTGATTGCATGATCAAGTACTCTAACGTCTCAGTGAAACTGAAACCAAGAGATCAAATCTCAGTGAAACTGAAAGTCCTAGTGATCCAGAGTAACGAATTCTTTATTGAGGGTTGGCATTTTTCAAAGTGCTCGACTTTCACTCTTATTGGGTGAGAGTCTCGCAGCTTTCGAAAAAAATTGTAACGTAACTCCTGATGCTATAGCTCCCACGGTATATTCAAATTCTATCATGGGTTTAATCATATGAACAATATATCGACGTTTCAGTGCATTCCAATTTTGACATTTGTAAATATCTTTTATACTCCCAATTGTACATGATTATTCCACATGAATCACTGGTACCGCTGCTTACTCATTCATGAATCTCGAATCCTGTCACTACTTTCCCTGTCATTCTATCATATTTTAGCCTTTACATTGAAAGTTTTAGGAATATCCAATACATCAAGTTTGTCTGGAACATTCTCAACTACTTATTATTCAATACCTACCTTCAAGTTATAACTGAGGGGATCTCAGGATGTCAGGAATTCTAGGTTAGGATGACAATTGAATACGACGAAGTTAGAATGAATAATATATATTGAAGAGAATATGCACAAAAGGATCAGTAATGATCTATTCGATTGCCCTCGAGCCTTGGCTGATTCACCCCTACTCTAGTACACTGTAATATCCTAAAAACTGTTGATAAAAATAGAATCCATATAAAGCTACTTGAACGGAATAATAAGGGTACTGGTCTGTTCATCTCAAGAGCCGGTTGCGACGAGCAGCACAGTGACTGGCTAGTGAACTAGTCTGTTAGAGGGCTCCTGACAGTGACAGTTGATGGAGCCCGCCCAAATGGCTTCACCCCGGTCGGTTCTCGCAGGCGGGTTATACAGGTGACAATATCCTAAGAGCCTCGACGAGAAGTTTCCCCGTGCCCCTGGACACCAGGCACCGGGGTCTCGCGGACATCTTTACGCGATACACATGTATTGCGGTATTGCGTTCATGCTCGCCCCGCAAAAGACGGCGACCATCCACATAACTTCTTCGATATCTAAGAATTTTCACGCGATGCTGCTGCAGTGCCGAGATTCAAAAGTCCTAAACAAACCATGAGAAACTCGAAGCTAGCCATCAATTGCGTTTTATTGACTGTGAAAACTTGCTGAGTATCAATGTAGTTCTGCAAGTGATGATCATGAACAGAGTTATGTTGACATTTGTATAGCGTGAAGGTGACCGCGAGATCCCGTTGCCTGGTGTCCAGGGACAGGCAAACTACTTGTCGAGGCTCTAACTAATTTTACGTATCTTGGTGCTCCCAGAATGCGAAAATCTAGTGGCTGCTGTCCAGAGCTCCTGGATAACATTTCTGCCTCGGCACTTTCGAGGTCTATCTATCACGAATCTAGAGCTCCTAAAGCCGAAATGGATCGAAAAAGTTGATACTTGCAGCTCCCAAGATTAACTAGTGAGTTGGGTCCGAGCTCCGGGTCAACTGACTCTGCTGCTGCGGTTGGGCTGGTTTCTTCCCTATGGTCCTCTGCTCCGCTTGTGAGAGAGATGGGTGTCCACCTGGCGGTGACTGGTGTAAGCATACAGTTGGCTTGGTGCCTGTAGCATTATTGCGCGGGTACGCCGATGGTTAACTGGTTGCGGTATAGTGTAGGGGTGGCCGGCCCAAGGTATCGTGTGTTCTCCATTAGCCCGCGATACTATTGTGTTACAGCAAATATATGTGAGTCATATCTTGTATGTACTCTATGATATTATCAATTCTATGCGTTTAAAATCTCAACAATGACGTTCAGGGTATCTTAATTATTCATCATATTATTCAACTACTAGGTGTAGAGCTGAACGTTGTGGAGGCATGTTAAATTGTAAGTGTGTATAATAGGGAACAAAATGACAGAGTTCTCGGTTTAACAATATCCCAGGTCAGAAAAAAGTCGCCCATGATTTCGAGTCATGGGATGCTCTAGAAAAGTGGTCAGACTACCTCGTGAGGTACTTCAGATCAGGATTGAGTTATAATTGGCTAGAATATTAATAATAATGTGTGAAAAAAGGTCCTTTTTCGTCGAATTTTTTTGGCAGTCAACTCCAATAGCTTGGTAAATCGAGAATTGTAGGACTATCGACTCAAAAAAATTCAATGAGTACTTCTGAGGTTTCTGAAGTGGGGCGGACAAGTATTGTGTCAAAATTTGATACTCCTTCTTTTACAGACCGCCTAAGTTGAAAAAGTGAGTCGAGAACAAACAAGCACCGGGGGCCTGTAAGGTATCAAAGAAAAGGAAGAAAATTGTACATTCGAGGAGGTTTATCAATTGTATGCTAAAATTGAAGAGCTTTGCGTAGTACATGATTATCAATCGACGAGATGAGCCTCCGCGCGATTTGAACAGGCAACCGTTAGTTAATGATGTTCCGCCCCTTGGTAGCCAAAGTCAACGACTCGACGGGTTTTTATGGTGCTTTAGGACCTGATCGTGACCCCTATCTCCCGAAGGAATCATACTTTTTGTTTCCTCAGAAAGAAAGTGTTGTATTCGTGACAAGGTATTTTTGCTCAATTCCTTCACTCAAATCAATTTTTTGCAACTGTGTGCGCGAAGTTGTAAAAAAATGAGACTTCTCTTCATTATTTACAGTGCGACAAGTAATGCGTGAATGACTTCTCGCACAGTTTTACATTTACGCACTGGTGAAGTGTGCGTGAATGTAACTTCTCGCTCTAATGCATTTTCATTCACGCACAGTTCCAAAATATGATGTCACGTCATCCCTCTGAATTTGGCCTTTCTTGAAAACTTCGTTTTCAAGATAATCTTGCTCGGACATTGGTGCATTTAATTACAACTTCGCGCAAAGTTCCAAAAAATAGTATACGCAACACGTGCGAGAAGTTTCCGCACACGTTGCCAACTCGTGCGAGAAGTAACATTCACGCACACTTCGAAACTTCTCGCACACCCAGAAGTACATATTCACGCACGCTCGCTTAACGAGCGTGCGTAAATGTGTTCTTCTGGCTGTGCGAGAAGTTCCAAAGTGTGCGTGAATATTAACTTCTCGTACTCGTTTGGCAACTTGTGCGGAAATTGACCTTCTCGCACTTGTTGCGTAATATACTATTTTGACATACTGTGCGTTAAGTTGTGCGTAAAAGTCCATTTTGGTGCGGGTGTGCGGTGCGCAAGGTTGATCATGATTCCATTAACGTTCAGATTTTAGTGCGTGAAAGGAAAACTGTGCGTAAAAGTAACTTCGCACAGTTTTACAGTGCGCGAAGTTCTTGAAATCGTCCGCAAAGTGAAATGTGTGGGTAAAAAAACATTAATCAACCGTTTTCAAATTCCGATTTTTACGGCAAAAAAAGTTGATCGCAGAGCAGCAAACAATGATTCCGGCATTTTTCCAACTCCTCCGGGCCCTTTGTGAATTGGTACCCATGAAGTTGAAGTGAAAGATGTTGCAGTTTCAGATCGAATCACGGGCATGCGGAAGCCTTGCAACCCGGCTGTTGAGAATGATTGAGTGGCTGATCACCTCCTAATCTATACTATGAGTACATTTTTGTTCCCAACTTGAGCGAATTCTCTTTGGATTTGTGATAATTGACTCATTGTTGCATACAAGTTACAAATTCAACATGAGTGTGGAAATTCACCGTTGACCCCAAATGTGAAGAGAATTCGAGAGAGCATGAGGCTAGATACTGTCCTCATCGGGTCTTGATCTACAAGATCACGAGTATACACGAAGATTCGTAGGTCGGACGGCAATTCAATGAGAAATTGCAAGTCGTAGGTAGTGAGTAATCATGAATATGAGAGATGTTGGTCATCGGTAGAATGTTGTGTTTTAACGTAGTGTATATATCGACAACAATTCCACTAAGTTTCCCTTATATGTTTCATCAAAGACATTTTTAATGCAATCCTGTTCTTCATGTACCAATGCATTCAAATAAACTTCTACGTTCTGATAGGAATCAGGATATTTGGGGTGACATGAATCATGTGACGTCTCTGATTTTCTTCCCTGAATACATCAAATTGGAACGGAAGTTGGGATGTTTCATGGAGTTACTTTTGTTGCAACGAGATTACAATATTCGAGATGGATTCCATCGCCTTATTCTGGTTATGAGCTGGTTCAGGATATCTTTTTTTTCATTCATTGGCTTCGCCCCCTGCACCCCCACCTCCTCCCCCCTTTGCGCTTCCCACCAACTTCGGTGGTATGGACCGTACACCAACTTTCCGCACAGATATATCAAAAAGAATCGTAAGCAACTCGGGCGCAATTTTACGCCCTCGTTCCCAAAATTTTCGTGCGTAAAAGTGAACTTTTTACGCACAGTTCACTTTTACGCACTCATTTCGGGAACTCGTGCGTAAAATTTCCTTGCGCCCTTGTTGCTTAATGTACTATTCCATCCTGAAGATCTTCATTCATAACGAATCGGCTTTCACCATTTTGTTTCTCTCACCGATATTTTCTCCTGGTGAGTCACGGTTTTCCCTCTAGGCTTATCCGTGGTCCTCCACCAATTTCATTTTCTCTATCGTTGTCTGTGTTCGTTTGTGTGTGTGTGTGTCTGTGCAACGTGATTTTTCATCCACGGTTCCTCCTCAGCCTTTCCACCGATCTTTCCCAAATTCATGTTGGTGGTAGGGCATCATGCAAAGATGTGCTGAAAGGATTCATAGCTCAATCTATGGAACAGTTTTCGATGAATGACTCTTCGAAAATAAGAATGTCAAAAATTTCCAAAAACCGATCATTTTATATCTTAGATATCTCTTTTCAAAAACAACATACCAAATTTTGCATCACCTAAACAACCATTATTTCATCATTTTCCGTCAATCGGTTAATGTGGAGATTTTATCCATATAACTCTACCAATCATTTCATGAATCCTCTTTCAATGGAAGAAAAAATCATGTACAGTTCTCATTCCATACAGTTCAACTTCGTTCTGTATCAACCAATCGATCAAGGATGGCGAGATGAACTTTTTATCAGTTCACCTCAACATCTCTCAGAAAGTTTGCGTCGAGGGGAATTCTAAAAATTCGCAATAATTTTTAGAAAATTCCGACATTTTTATTTCCGAAGACTCATGAATCGAGAACTATTCAACAGATCGAGCTAGTAATCCTTCCATCACATCTTTGCATGGTTCTCTTCCACTCACGTGGATTTAAAAAAGATCGGTCGAAATGCCGAGGAGTAACTGTGGATAAATATCATAGGATTTATTCCGTGACAACAGTTTTCCATCAACTTCACCATCATTATCATTATTCCTCATAACGATAAAATCCTGGTTCCCAGCAGTTAATCAACATAACAGATGCCACAATCCTATCGACGTCCATGATAAGAAAACGCTGATATAATACTCATCAGATTCTACAAAGATAAGAACATTCCGACGAGAAAAAGCATTCTGCTAATATCATGTAGCAATGTATTTGATGAAACTTTTGTCAAAATTTGCAAAAGCATTAACCCCGCGCAATGAAGTATGGAAACCAATTCGTTGTTATTTGGTGGATTTGATATTCACCATAAACCAATTTAACCGCAAGATTGCACCTTGATTGCTGTTTTGAGATTGGGGAGTGACCTCCGAGATCATGTTTCACTTCGTACGGCTGAAGAACATGGTCGAACATGTGAGTTTACTGCGTTCGTATTTGATACGGTTCAAATTAAACGTCAGTAAAGCTGGATCACTTCAGTGTCCCGTTTTTGGATCGTCTCAATCTTTCGGATAAATCAAACGTCCACTGGACCATGGACTCCATACAGCTTCATTCGACATTCATGAGCCCTGGCCAAGTCCTGTCCGACTCTACTATTACTCGAAGGGCTTCCTAGGCTCTTGCAGAGTCCATAGATAGGCAAGACTTAATTCAACACGAGGGATTTATTCGACCATGCACGGGTGATACCTGATTCCGAACTTTGGTATCCGATGCAGTGGGTCAAATCATTCCTAAATCATTCGTGGTTCTGAAATAGCACCTCTCAGGAGTAATGTCCTGGTAGGTAGAATCCCTGATCCACGCTCATGGGGGCAAGCGGGATGGAATCAATAGGCATAGGTCCGAAATACGGATTTCAAACATTTACAGATGCGGTACAAACATTGGAGGGCTCAGGTATCAGTCCGCTCAGCGAATATTCGATTTTCAACAAGTGTTTGTACTTGCGGAGAGCTTAGATCACTGCAAAACCTTTCCAATCACTTGGATGGTAACCTTCTTCAGATTCAGTCACTTGGTTGATCACTTGTCAATCTTCTGTTGCACAGAAGTAGGAGAACACGGAAACCCCCACGCCGGTGTCACTTGCGTGAGTCTTATACAGGTAGGAGGAGTGGTTTCGTCGGTCAAAGAATCTTCCGGGGCACCTTGAAGGACTTTTGGATTCGCTCGTATGATTTCTGTGCCTCTTCGGTCCATCTTCAAGATTTGTTCTCCTTGGAAAGTTCTACCATGGGAAACGCAAAATGGTGGAGCTTGGGAAACGTTCCCACTGCTATAGCTATGGGCTGTAATACAAGATCTCAAGGTAACACGGATGAACTTATTGTTAGTCTGAATCTTGCTGGAGCCATTCTTCCGTAGTCACATTTGTCAATCGCACAGACAAGGCCATTCACTGTAAGTTGTTTCAAGACCTTGGAAACGTAAACATCATGGTCGAACTATCAGTCCGAAATTACGATACTCTCGTTCTAGATGTTCAGACAGACATTACATGAATACGTCCATGCCGATTATTTGA
Organism: Eretmocerus hayati; assembly: GCA_029851415.1. Taxonomy (NCBI): domain Eukaryota; kingdom Metazoa; phylum Arthropoda; class Insecta; order Hymenoptera; family Aphelinidae; genus Eretmocerus; species Eretmocerus hayati. Next base: position 25,821,120 of record CM056741.1, read on the forward strand.
TTGGAAGAACAAACAGAGTACCTGTACTCCGTCCAATGCGCGCGTACTTACCGAAATGGTCAGTTGGCTGGAAGCCCTTGTTGAAAAATATCTACCGATAGCAATGCCGAGGGTCAATAATTCCTGAAATGACAGTACTACCATTCTATGGGCTAGGAAATTTCGTTATTGAAAATCCTCTTCACTTGAGCATTGTTATCGAGCACACTCCTGCAATACATGAAAGAAAAATGATCACACTTACGTGTTTTTCTCAAAAATGTCAACGAATCTCATGCCACTCTTGGAAAATCATACAATTGACCTTCCAAAGAGAATGAATCATTCCCCACGAAACCAATGAAAAATTAACCTCAAAACAAGAGTGATGAATTTATAGGGCATAGAGCCAAGTAACGATTTGAGCATTCGCCAAAAGTGAATTGACCGCATAGCCACAGCTCGTACATACAATCATGACCAACTAGTAATCAATGATCGGTCAATGATTCGCTCACCTCTCTTTCCATCCACACATAGCTATGTTATATCTCGATAAGGGATATCGAAAGTGGGCGGGTGATATACACACAGGACTCAGTCTCTGGATAGTATTTGAACCGTGAGGGCAAACGATGCATACACACCGCAGATTGGGAGTTTCATGTAAATTGAATGGTCAACTCGGTGGTCATCTAGTCACGCTCTATCCACGCTTTGCAAGCTTCTGCTAACCCGTAACGCAATGATGATGATCAGAGTGGCGCCGAACGTGTATACTATTAGAAACGGAAGCTTAATGAAACTGCATCGCGTAAAATTTATCACGAACAGATGCAAACTCAAAGACATCAGAGTCACACAGAACACAATTCTGTAAGCACATATATAGTGTATTTGTGTGCATGTCTATATTGGGTATGTATACCCTATGTACATGCAAGATGAAGGGATTGGACTTCATTTACGGTGAGAATGCGCATGCATATTGGCATATCCGGCGCCGAAACTGTATGCGAGAGTCGCCCTTTTCATCGGTCGTACCAATTACACGTTGCATTAGACAGTGATAAAGGCACAATACGAAATTCTACCGTCACCGTTGCCTCGTCGCGTCGTCGTATTACCACATCCAATATTCGAATCCGTCGCCTATGTGAGGCTGTTGCATTCATATACGGCTAGCTACACCGTCTTCTTTTTTCCACCCTCACGTTCACAAATACACACATACAAATTCTTGAATTCTGAGTCCCTCAGTAGATATTTCCCTTTCATTGGGGTTATGTATTTGGTGCATTCGTTGCATAACGGGAGGCAAATATTGTTGGCACTTTCTCTCTTTTGCAGGTGTTCTCTTTATTCTTGGTTGGTGTTCTCGGTGCCTATAGATGTGTGTGTGTGTGTGTGTGTGGATGCGTTTGTGTGGTGTTGGTGTAGACGGGGCTATTGTTATATGGCAGGAATTTCATTTCACACATTCAACGTGCATCCGACGCGCGTAATCAAAACTTCGTTTCGGGTGCAATGGGACATTCTCTTTTAGGCAAAAGAGAGACGTCCCGCGTGCGTGCTGCACCGGACACGTTACTTTCAGATACGTATGACGCCCGAAGTACACGTCAACGTATATGGTTACTGTTGCACGAGCTCGCGGAATTTTCAATTGGCCAGCGCGAAGAGATGAGAACTTGAATTCTGCGGAAACGTTTCATTCGGGAGAAGGGGAGAGGGGTTAGCTTTTGTTTGGATTGGGGGATGAGGTTGCGTAATGGAAATTCATACGTGCAAATTGGAATAATGGACTTGGAAATTGGAAAGAACGTTCGTTGTGCTGTGAAAGAAATTCTGATGGGAAGATTTTATATTTTGGATGTTCATCTATCTGCAAGTAGGTGATCATTGGCGTGTGCGATGAATGTGTGTACATTATGTGCGTGATAATGTAGTGTTAATGAGAGAAATATTGGTTGGCCAAGAAGTATTGGATGATGGTAAATGAGCAGATCGATATTACTTCATCGTGAATAACTGACCAATTGGTGCCTTGTGGATCCTGTAGAATCCATGGTTTGAAAGTCACATCGACAATACCATACGCGATATTTTTTGTATGCATGGTGACTTCCAGGCCCAAACTAACCCTTTTCTTCAATTGAAGAGATTAATGAAGCCTTTCCAACTACCTAGGAGAAAAATTAAATGACCTCTTAAAGAAAGCGATATCTCTTTCATATTATTTGAAGATGTAGAGCAACCAGGGTAATTTTGGCAACTAAAGGTTAACCAAACACCAATTTTGAAGCTCCCCGAAAGAAATCTCACCGGGGCTTAGTTATCGACTTCAACAGGAACTAATCTGCTGTGGAATCTTTACGAGCCATCAGCTCTTGGAGGTCACAAATTCCGTGAAGCAAGTTGGTTCGAGGTAATAAAAAGAAACGCACCAACATCAACGTAGAGTCCGAAATTTTTCGTATCTCATCTCATTTCATGTATTTGAATTTTCCATCAAAATCCTTCAAGCTGCGACACTCAAATTGTGAGGTGCCTTGAAGGTACATGGTTGGATATCAGAAATATCTGATATATGTCTATGTAACTAATACCAGCAAACTGTGCTTATTAAAATAGATCGCATACGCCGATTCAAGCATTTAATATAATTTGAATTTCCCGCAATCGAGTCAAGTAGTTCACATTTCTCGAGAAATTCCGAGTCATTTGCGACCACCCCGGTCTTAATTGATGGAAAAACCAATGCGTAAAGTTGAACCGCATTCTGCGCGAAACTCCGACGTGACCTGAACTGAAGCTTCTATGACGTCATATCTTAGTTTAATAGCATGGAGAGAATTTTAGACCAATTCAAATTTGATTCTACATTCTTCCAGAATCAAATAATGACTCTACACAGGTACCCTGTTCATAAAAAAGTGTGACCTGATGCATCAAATAACATTGCAACCGTCTTTGAACTCAATTGTTGCAGTAGAATTCTGGGCTACTACAAGGATAAAAGCTAGCGGAAAGATTTCATGCCCCACGTTGGGCAGAGGTAAGAAATTTCACTCCTCTGTTTTGAAATGAGGCTCACATATTTTTGCTGCGCGTTGGACAAAAGGCAGCTCCACCAGGGAAACAGATCGGGGGTAAGCTCTGAGGAATTTGGCAAAGGGCCTCACTCCAGAACAGAAGAGTCAACTTCTAACCTAATGAAAAATAAAAAATGACATGAGTTTGAGCTAACCATGCTGTTTTCTTCATAATATTCCCGATCAAAAAGATTATCTTGGAACTACAATCAATGGTTGATCAAGTATTTGAATAGCGTGCTCAAATCTTGGTCAAGGTGTGTAATAGCGCCAAGCCTTGATCAATAACCTCTATTGAGAGTGTTATTTGCCCAATAATTTTGTGACGCAGGCTTGCGGCTGAGCGACCAGCTCATGTATATAATGTACTACAACATCTCAAACATGTCATGCATCGGTTATCGAGTTGAATTTGGACAATTTTGATACACCTCAAAAAGGTGTTGACGTCAAAAGTATGGTAGTACATATGAACTCTATACGTAATCGTAATGATGCATGTGTCGTAGCCCGTTTACTAACTCCCGCCAGTTTATAAACTCGCAGCCAGTATATTCAAAAATCGCTCCGCCGGAATCTCGGACGGGTTTTGAACATATTGTCAAGTCGTTTCATAAAATGGCTAGCCTGCTTATAAACTGGCGAGGGGCCGATCCGCCGTTTGTTCAGCGTGTACACGGCTTTGAAGTATGAACATGGGTTAAAATACACAGTGGTCGTTTGGAGAGTGAAATGGGCTTTCAATCATCATATCAAGTTTTCCAATTGTTTACGACTCCACATACGGCTGTTCGTGCTCTCAACATCGGTCACAAGTTTCGATTTCGATTCAAATTCAACACGGTCGACTATTTGGTTTTGCCCGGCCATGGCAAATGACGGAATCGAACTAATTTGGCTTCCAAATTATGTCTGTTGATATACATAATTGAATTGTCGCGCACATATCCTTCCTTCCAAACACCACAGCCATGCAGTTGACAAACGGCGGATCGGCCCCTCGCCACTTTATAAACCGGCTAGCCAGTTTATAAACTGACTTGACAATATGTTCAAAAACCGTACGAGATTCCGGTACTGGCTGCGAGTTTATAAACTGGCTAGCCAGTATATAAATGAGCTAGCCGGTCTCTAAACTGGCGGAAGTTAGTGAACGGGCTACGACACATGTACCGTTTTAAGCCTTGTTATCAAAGTACGACATGCTTGTAATGTCGTATCGAGGAATTTAACTCGATACTCGTCAAAAACTTTGTGCTTGAGCTGGATATACAAGAGGTTTGACCGCATGCGCCATTCATCCTAATCATTTTAAAATTCAAATTTTCGCGCGATCTTATTATCAATCAAATTACACAGGCCCACAAAATAAAGAAAATCTCCTGTTCAGAAAAGGTGGAGGTCATTTCTGACGCATTTTGAGCTGTTGAACACGAATTCGAGGTCGGAATAACAGTTTCCCCTGACCGTTTTTTAGTTATGGCCATATTTATGAGTTACAAAAGTACTAATGTCCGCGTTTTTGCGTTTAAGAAGCCGATTGCGAATTTTTGAAGCAAAGATGATGACGGGATCGTTTTCATCATCAAAATCTACGTCGGGAATGAGTTCTTTCAAAATTTTGTACCCCCTAGGGAGCTAGAAAAATCCCTAGATGAGCAGGGCAACCCCTAGGCAGGGTAATTTCATCCTACACCAAAATGTTGTCCAAGTAGGTCAGCGCAGCCCTTCTGGGATCATACAATAATTCAAGACTCATGATCTTGCAGTGATAATATTCGACGGTAATCTACATAAAACGAACTCATTGCCATCCATTAAACATTGGATACGACATTATTATTAGAGACGAAATAGAGCTAATGGACTTTTCAATCACTCACAGAAATTCTAATAAATCTTACAGTTCCCTTATTGCGCGAACAAACCAGAACACTGAAGCATATTGATGCAATCCATGTTAAACTATGAGACTAGAGAAAACTTGTGTGATAATTAGCACGGTATTTTCAGGAACTCATCCAGCGAATGAGGATCAAAGTATGTCTCTAAGTTGAGAGTTAGGAATGAATCATGTCATCTGAAGATAATTATCTATGATGAGTCTCAGAATTTTGAAGAAATATTGAATCTTACAATATTTTCAAACAGTTTCAGATGATTCTGAATTCACATCATTCTCTGCATCTTTATGCTCAGCTGCTCTCCAAGTCCTTGCAGCATTAAAAATCAATTCTATCTTGAATCCAGGTTCAGTCACTCTCACTATGGGCTTGCCACTGCCAATCAATTTATCACAGTCATACATCTGAAAAGATTCAACCAAAAGATATGAGTAAATTAGATACATGCCACAGAGAATTGGATAGATTATCTAAATTGGCCTTTTGCATTTTTTTGACCCCATTAAGAAGAGGTTTGGCAAATTCGAGCAAATTGATATGAGTATTGTGCAATTGGAGAAAAATTCCAAAAAATGTTTTTCATCTCGCGCAGATGGTCTGAAAGTCGAATGACTTGCACTCTGTGACGTCACAGGGATATAGTCGTCGCTTTTTACACAATTTGCACAAGATAGAAAAAGTTTTTGGAAATTTTACCTTTCACAGAAAATCGAGTACTTTTTGATCACTTGAGTCTCGGAGAAGCAATTTGAGTTACCTATATGACCAGATTGGTTTACATTGTAGAGAAACTCTTTGCGAACAGTTTGCTAAAAAAAAAAAACTCCGAAAGAGCTTATAAAATTAAAGTGATCAGTATTTTACGGTATAGTATGTTTTGCACCTCTATTGGAACACCGTCTTTGAACTTAGGGACCAGTAGTGTAACGCATAACAGGAACAAATAAAAGAACAGACAATTAATGTGATTTACAGTATTTCTGCCGTGTCATAGGAGGTTAATTCAGTAAATACAAAGTATATGTACTTGGAAAAATATGATTCATTGACTTGAAACCTCATTTGAGGTTCGAAATTACCTGTTCCAGTATAGCTTGCACTCTCAAGTGCATGGAGCCTATGATGGAACAGCCAACTAAATGTTACTTCACTCAAACGTAGCGAGTGTTTCTTGAAAATTCTTACATTTGACCGATATAAACACTATGCCATCCTTGTCCACACATATGAGGGTTTCCATGGAACTTTTAACTAAGTATATTTGGATGAAGGTGATTGAAAAAATTTGGGCTAACTCAGTTCGTTTTGAGCGAAATGATTTTGCATTACATCTGATCCAAAATCATACTAATTCTCCCAGTTGAAAATTTTCCACTAGATTCTATTTTTCTCAAAAATCCATAACCCTTAATCCATTCTCACAATATGGCGATTCCCAGACATCTTGATTACTTAAAAAATTTCGAAAGTTTTTGTATCGAGTCAGCTTCATCATTGATTCTTGCTGCAATGATTTTGAGTGCTTCTTCAGACAAGGAAACATACACCTCGAGTCATTGTAATACATTTTCGTAAACAATGATGATTTCGAAAGTCATAAAAAATGCGAAGCACGTCGGAAGAAATTCTATTCTAGCTTGAGACCCTATATTACTGTTGGCCACCCGATTTCAAGAGTGAGCATAATCGCAAGCTGGGTTTCGATCCCCTTCAACGAAATTCACGTCGTAACAAATAAAAAATCTCTCCCACAGAGCTGTGCCTCGTATCTAAAGTCCGTTATTCAATGAATTCATATAGAATAACGGCTAATACCTTCTTGAAAACCATCATCGACTGCTCACCCTTCACTTTCAACGCGCAACATGTAAAAAATTCCGCGCATTCGTCGCAAAGAGTAACGTTACGAATAAAAAAATTAACCTCCATGGCGTAATGCGTATCCCGCATTATTATTGTCTCGGGCAATTACAACCCGCTTTCTCAATCAACCGCATACATACATACAGATCCATCGCATATACAATAATATGTATAGTGATGAAATCGTCTACCGGGCACGTGGCGAGGGTCATCGGTCCGCTATGGGGGCTCATCTCCTCGATTTTTTCATAGGTGATGACCCTGAGTGCAAAATAACCCTCTTGCACCTGGCCAAGCGTAATACTTACAGCGCGCATTATTCGCGCACGCGAAGCTTTGCAGGAGGCTTGCATGCCACCATGGCTTCCATTACCTTTTTGATGATAATTCTCTGCTAGGGGAAGAGGAGAGAGTATATTTTATAAACTGCAATACTTGCGTGTGTTGAGTTTTGAATGAAAATTGAAATGTGCAAGCAGCTGACACGTAACTATGACGCTTGTGCAATGTGCATTTTTGTGATAAAGTACATGAGCGTACAGTATTGTACGAGATTTCGGAAGCCCGGTATTGTTTTTGACCAAATTTTTTTTATATGAGGGTTTCCACGGAACTTTTAACTTTTGTGTTACTGCAGTGTTCCAGGAGTATTTTGAACTATTCGGAGTGCGCAGGAGTGGCATTCTATAGTGTTTGGCATCATTCAATATGGACTACATTCTTTTTTGATGGAACACATCCTGATTTGTCAATAGCAGACCGCAAACGATGATTTTTGGGTAGTTTACAAACGTACCAACGCGATTTTTTGAATTGATAAGGCTGTAACTAAAATACCTATGCCTCAACTACTTCAGTGGAATGATATATCCATCTACTAATCTCATATATTGAGAAAATCTTTAGTTCTGAGGTGTGCACTGATTTGGCTATGATATTAGCTCTCATTTATCGATGAGACCGAGTTTTGTGGGAAAACTTTCTCCGGCTATTGTTTACGAAAATGATGAAATACCTTGTGCGAAACGGGGAACTTAGCAATGAGTTTTCGAAGTTAAAAAGAAGACAAATTGAATCCCGTTTAGTTTGTGAGTGTGCCTTGATCCGGACAAATTTTATGAAGCTTCAAAGTTCATAAAGTTGTCGCGCCACTGGCTTTGAAAATGGTCATTTTTTGATGGCATACTCAGGAGACGTAGAGCACAGGATTGGGACGTTGTGCTCTTTTTTCTTCATCACAAAAAGGATATAACCGCACTGTTTTGAGTTGCAATTGTTGACCGGTATTTCTGTGAGAAGCTGAGGAGAAATATTTGAATCCGGTTGGTGAGCTAAATAAGCCGCTAAATGTGATGGTATCGCGATTTTCTTGATTTTTACGTAGTATACGGCTGGAATATGAAAAAAATAACACCACAGTATACTCTAGAAATAGAAATGTGACTCATAAGTCGTGACTCGATTTTGAAAATTTACATCGAATTTTGGAAAAATCAATGATAAAATTCATCTTGAAGTCAAGTCATGCGGAATATAAACCCTATCGATCGTCCAGACAATGTTTTGAATCGAATCTATTCTATTGAAGTTGATTCACGGATGTTTCAACTGTGAAATTCCGTACATGTCGTTCTGAACCAGATACCTCGGCTTGGAAGAGAGTGGCACCACTTTTTCACATGTTTTCGAGGTCTAAGAATCACATGAAACCCATTTCAAATGTGTGCGGTGAGAAAATTTTTTTTTTATTCCAGAGGGTCAATGAGGTAAGTGTGCCTAATTTGCCCCCACTACTTTTGTTTCGTTCGTCATTTCAACTCATCTCCATATTTTTCAACGTACTTTAGCTCATTTTAAAGCTTGTTCCAAGACTTTCAAAATGAGCTAAAGTACGTTCAATTTCATTAGATTGGAGCCGAGATATCTTGATTTTTGCGAAAGAAGATTTTTTGCGAGTTTCCAACAGTGTGTTCCTAATTTGCCCCCACAGGGAAAAGAGGCCTATTTTCATGAGATTATACGGGTATTCGTATAATCGAGATATCTCGGCTCCCAGACCTCCAAATAAGACGTACTTTAGGTCATTTTGTAGCTTTTTTTACCCTTTTTTGAATTTTTGAAGTGAGATTGATTTATTTGAATGGAGTGAGGAACGAGTTTAGAAAAAGACTTTGGGGGCAAATTAGGAACACTGCACTTTTTCTCGTAATATGAGCGTAGAATTGGCTAAAAATCGAATTTCGCAATTCTGCAAACGGCAAGCATTCTAAAGTTGGGACAAAGACCAAAAAAATGAATTGAGGTACGTTGGAATTGATCTCATCAATTTTGTTTGGCATAGGTTTTAATGACTAACAAAAAAGAAGTCAAAAGTACCGAAAACCACATTTTTGTTGTGAGAAATGCGCGGGTCATAGAGGATAGGTCCAGAATGTTCATTTCTTCATATTTTAACGTAACAAACATGAAAAGAATGCTCGGCAGGGTCTGCGGGTGCATACATTTGAGAACTTGAATGGGGGCAAATTAGGGAATGGGGGCAAATTAGGCACAGTTACCTGTAAGTGTGCCTAATTTGCCCCCACTACTTTTGTTTCGCTCGTCATTTCAACTCATCTCCATATTTTTCAACGTTCTTTGGCTCATTTGAAAGCTTGTTCCAAGACCTTCAAAATGAGCTAAAGTACGTTCAATTTCTTTAGATTGGAGCCGAGATATCTTGATTTTCGCGAAAGAAGATTTTTTGCGAGTTTCCAACAGTGTGTTCCTAATTTGCCCCTACAGGGAAAAGAGGCCTATTTTCATGAGATTATACGGGTTTTTCGTATAATCGAGATATCTCGGCTCCCAGACCTCCAAATAAGACGTACTTTAGCTCATTTTGTAGCTTTTTTTACCCTTTTTTGAATTTTTGAAGTGAGATTGATGTATTTGAATGGAGTGAGGAACGAGTTTAGAAAAAGACTTTGGGGGCAAATTAGGGACACTGCACTTTTTCTCGTAATATGAGCGTAGAATTGGCTAAAAATCGAATTTTGCAATTCTGCAAAAAGCATTCTAAAGTTGGGACGAAGACTAAAAAAATGAATTCAGGTACGTTGGAATTGATCACATCAATTTTGTTTGGCATAGCTTTTAGTGACTAACAAAAAAGAAGTCAAAAGTACCGAAAACCACTTTTTTGTTGTGAGAAATGCGCGGGTCATAGAGGATAGGTCCAGAATGTTCATTTCTTCATATTTTAACGTAACAAACATGAAAAAAATGCTCGGCAGGGTCTGCGGGTGCATACATTTGAGAACTTGAATGGGGGCAAATTAGGGAATGGGGGCAAATTAGGCACAGTTACCTTATTCGATTGTTTGCCACTTTAACAGTTTATCATGGCTTCTCTTCAATACAGACAACTTCGAGAAATTCGTTTATCACTTAATTATATATAATTATGAGTATTTACTATCAGATATGATTTCGTTACCAAATTCTCGTGACGCGATTCGGACGTTGTTCCTTAATTGGGAGACTTGACTGGAGATAATTTTTTCTCAGAGAGTTATCATGGAACCGAGGAAGTTAGCTGGAGTAAATTGGCCGAGGTCTTCAGAAACACTCTTTGGTACCTTGTTTATTCGGGAAACCAATCCTACAACATCTGAAATGTAGGATTCACTCGCAAGCCTATTTTGAGTCACTTTGAAGCCTATGGAAATTTGGAATCAGAATTTTTGGGGTCATCACACGACTTTCTTTGTAATTTTGTTACATCGACAAGAAATGGCACCAATTACAAAAATGGTCAGATAGTGTTTGGACAAGAAGTTATTTTGACCCAATCAATTAATTCTCAGAAGATTCAAAAACATTGTACGCGTGCCAGACTATTATGAGGACTTATTCGCTCATAAAAATCATCTATCATGTGCGGAAGCGACTAGACTACTGCCTGAAATCATGTCTTATATGTCTAAATGCCGCAGAATTTAAACAAGATGCTAGAGAGCGTGTCTCGGCGTAAAGAGGAAATTCCCCGGTTAACTTCTGTCGGATCAAAAAAACTGCACTCTAAATCTGAATAAGTAGTTTTGCCACTTTTTCAATAAGTAGTTTCGAAACCTACTTATGAATAAGTAGTATACTACATCCGAAATAGTAGATATGAAACTTAGAAGCACTTTCGTAACTGATGCTACTCGTGAATAAGTAGTTTACTACTTATTTCAATAAGTAGTACCGCGTTTGCGATAAGGACGCATGCGCGGGTATGATGTGTTGCCTACTCGGCGGTGCGGCATCGACGAGATCATCCGCGACTATATTTCGTCGGCTGCCAAGTGCGTGATAACCACCAAAGCGCGTGTCCTCGTTGACGGCGTCGTGACTGGTCGTGACATAGGACACCCGGACTGGATACACCTTCTCCATGGTGATGGACATGTGTTTTAGGTGAAGTATTCTTAAGCGTGGATTCTCTGTACTCGTGCTAGCTGAGGCGTGCCGGCGAGTGATCACGTGGGTCGAGGAGTTCCCGATGATCGTCGGCATGATGTAGTGGAGCACCGCACCTGGACGACGCCATCTCCACCGAGCCGATGATTCGCTCCGAAAGTGCAGAGTTTATTTTCGCGGCGCGCAGTTATCCGTGCACCTCGAGCGTGCTTATAAGTTGATGATGCACATACATGTAATTGGTGCAAGTCCCCGAGACCGCCGCGCGTCGTCAAGACGCGTGGTGTCCCACGTCCGGACGACGCCTTCTTTACATAAACGATGATTTGTGCTAAGTGGTGGTTTGTACAAGTGTACTAGGGAGAAACTAATATATCCTGCCATTTCGTGCGTGCTAAAAAAACGACAAACACCAACACTGCCTTAGATTTGTGCCCCGTCCGAGAACACCATCTCCGACGGCAGCTGTTGTCCAGCTCGCATGGGGCACAATTCTAAAATGTAGCTGATCACATTTTCAAATAGTAGATAGCTACTTCTTCAACAAGTAGGTCGAGAAGCTACATATTGAAAAAGTAGTATACTACTTATTCTAAGTAGGGCGAGTTTTCACTTTTTGAATAAGTGGTATACTACTTTTTTTTTAGTAGAAAACACTTATTCAGATTTAGAGTGTGAGCTTGAACTCTCGTATGCTCGAATGTGAAGGAGAACTCTTCGAAATTGTGGTCGTATCATGTAGATAAACTATATTATCGGTTTCATTAGTGAGCAAGATAGCCCGAAAATCATACAACGTGATGGAGTAAGTGGAAAATTCATTATTTGGTTGGAAAAATGCGAGATTTTGAACTTGTGCGTGCTTGGAAGTGTTTGAAGTGACTATCATGTAGTCATTCGTTATTTGAACATTATCTGACCATCTTTGTGAGACACGGCCACAAAATAGCGTTATTCTCATTGGATGTAACGAAATTATAGGATAATTCCAGCCATGGACGCGAAAAACTCTCATTCCAAACTTCTGCATTCATGAAAATGACTCGAAATACGGGCTCAGGTGCTACAGAATGGGTTACCTTATTGGACCGAGGTGCCAAAGGGTGTTTTCAGATATCCCAACAATGTGGGTTCGACTTTGACGCAATCTCAATCAAAAATTTCTGTATCGTTATTTTTATCTTATGAATCGAATGCTCACCCGTGGATACCTCCAAATAGCTCTATTAGCTTTGAATTGTTCTTGCATCTGAACTGATGAAGAATTTAGACCGTGTTAGTCGTTGTTTCGTAACAAGGAGTATACCTTTAAACTAAATTGTCTTCCATGTCAAATAACTGCTTGCTGAGTTTGCAAAATGCAGATGTTGACCAAGCATGCAGTCGGACTGACATCAGTTTGGAAATTTTTTTTGACAACAAGAAAGCTTTACATTCACACCATACTAAGTAATGAGTAATGAGCTAGCGTTTCTTACATTGATGTACTTCGCTAAGTTGTCGAATAAGTTTGAACAATTCATCATTTAACTTTCAAGTTTTTCCTCAACAGAAGCTCACAAGATTAGCAAATGATACTCAACACTAATTCTCGTGCTGGAGAATTAAATTTGATAATCCTAGGGCTTCAAAAATCTTTGGATCCCGTTGATAATAAGCCTCATATTTGAGCTCTGCAGAGCACAACTATTTTTGAAGAATATCAATAATTGGATACTAATTTGAACTATAGGTAATGTCTCAAGTCAACACAGGCAGTCTATATTTCATGGCTTAGTGTGCACTGACCGGATGACTATCGATCGGGCGCGTCATCTGGAGACCGATTCCTTTGCTTGGACGCTCGTCAATAATCCATGCATCCTCCTTGCAACGCTAACCACCTCACATATATATATATAAACCTATAATTCCCATAACGGATCCTTAAGCACATACATATATACTATAGTGTAATACATATAGATATAGCATGTTCGCAGTGCAAGCTCTGTGCAAGGCAGTCAAGGATCTCGAAGCTGTTTACGGATTGCACCCCTAATAGGCATATAATCGTTATGCATACATATATAGCGATTGCCTTCGCCGGATATCGCACCAAGGCAAATGTGCATATATATATATATATATATATATATATATATATATATATATTCAGGAATATATGTACAAGGTACATGCATACTTGGGTATGTGGGCGCACGTAATTTGCTCGACGGAGCTTAGCTGTTGGCAGGTCCTGACATACCACGCACTGATGCGTCTGCCAAATATATATAGCTATGTCACTGCAACTCCCTATACGTATAGCATTGGGGGGGGGGGGTAGTCTAGGAGGAAGACTAGTGCAAGCTGTTCATCACGTGGACTATAGCGTATAAGCTCAGAATGTGTCAGGATGAGAATTGGCAATTATATTTTTGAGAAAGGATCTTGTGTGAGATTGGAAATTTCGCACAGTGCTCGATCGGGCACGATAATAAGTTCAACAGAAATATAATCATCGAAAAAATTGAACAAGTAGTCAGAGTCAGTACTACTTTCAAGAATCAGTATCCCGATGTAATTGACATGACGTAATCCCATTCTTGAGAATGAGAGCTTGATCACTTTCATTTGAACCTCATTCTTTACAAATCTTCATAAGAATTATCATTTTCATCGAACAGCTTTTTTTGCATAGAATTATAGAGGTGAAGCTTTTTCTCACTGCGAGTTTGTACATTTCATCACCCACGATTCTTAAAAATCACTAAACCGATTATGTAGTACCAGATGGTACACTTGACAAGAACCCGAGCAAAGGGGCATATCTTGAGTTCCGTACAGATTGAAAACAGAAGTTTTGATCATACCATATATGGTGTGACCAAATGGTCATATTTATAGAAATATACCTGAGTGATAGGCATTGATTTCGTTATCAGCGTCTATTCTTGCTCATCTTTGTCACAAGAATCGCGACTCTGTTCAGCATATTAAGCTACCAACACTAGGTCGTGACAAATATTACTCTCTAACAAAATATTTAACGGTTTGGCTAGTGTGCGGTCAATAGATTCGCTTACGCGAATTCTCTTAGTAGAACTAGGGCTGAAAGCGGTTTCATTCGCGTACCAAAGAGGGTATTTCAAAGTGCCCCGAAGTCATTATTAGCGGACGCGAATTGGAACGATGGCACAAGACTATACCCGTATTTGCGTTCGATAACCAAAGAAACTAACCTCGTGCGGAATCCAATCTGCGGATAGTTGCGTACCCCGAATGGCGTATCAGACTCGTGATGCCGAAATTTGCGTACAACAACTAAGCTAAAGGGTATTCGCGTAGACAAACTCGCGAAGGCCCTGTATTTTTCAAGAATAACGTATTACAACCAATCCACAAACTCCCACGTACGCTAGTCGAGATTTGCGTACGCAATTTCACGTGTGGCCTCTATTCTTCTGAACATGTGTACTGCGACCAATCCTTGAAGTTTCTCATACGCTATAATCAAGAGATCCGAATTCGCGTACGCGAATTTGCGTACAGGTCTTTCCCTCGAGAATCGCGCGTGGCAACCAATCCTTGAATTTTTGCATACGCTAACCATGGGATGTTGATTCGCGTACGCAAATTCGCAAAAAAATTTTTATTAGCATACGCAAAAGTTCGAGTATTGATCGCCACACGCGATTCTCGAGAGAAAGACCTGTACGCAAATTCGCGTACGCGAGTCCACATCTCTTCGTTAGCATACGTGAATGTTCGAGGCTATTGGTTTCCACGCGTGATTCTAGAAGAACAGAGACCATACGCTAATCTTGACTAGCGTACGCAAAAATTCAAGAATTGGTTGCCTCGTGCGAGTCTTGAAAACGAGAAGCCGTGCACGAATCCCGACTACTGTACGCAAAAGTGCAAGGATACATTTTCACCCGCTATTTTAGAAGACGAGAGGCCATACGCAAATACGCGCGCGCAAATCTCGTATACGCAGCATAATTTAACGTACGCAAAAGTTCAAGGATTGGTCTCTACACGCGATTCTAGAAAAACAAAGCTGATACAGAAATCCAGCTCTCTTGGTTAGCGTACATGAAAATTCGAGGATTGCTCGCCATACGTGATCCTAAAAGAACAGAGGACTACGCAAATCTCGACTAGCGTACGACAAAGATTGCACTTTTTTCTTGCTTCACTTCCATTGCCCAAAAATAAAGATCAGCTCCAATTCCATCATCGATAACACTATGAATGAGATAAGAAATACATTGTATTAAAATTTTGTTTTCTTTTTTTATCCTACACATCGGCATCCATTCCACAATTCAATTTCAACAAAAGTATTTATTAGCAAAGCACGCGTAATACATAGGGGGAGCCACCCCCCAGTAAATTCTCTCTCGCGTTCCATCGCACCCGCCCGATACAGAGTCAGCGACAGCAGCGATGGCAATGCGTGAATCAATTTCCTTGTGAAGCACTCAAGGAGATCACTCTTGGCATATAGATTTTAGAAGTTGGAAACTTCATTTTGAGACAGTCAAAACATCTTGAGGCAACATCTTACTCCGGCTCTGCTTACTTTTGGAATATGGATTCTGCATAATGATGTAATGTGATACAGTACCTCGACGAGAGCGTCTCCATGCTTTATACTCTTTCTACGTGATAGAATCCATCAAGTTCTAGTTGTGAGATTCTGAGTATAATAGCAGAAGGAGATGAAAATTTGGGTATAAATATGCATGGGAGTCACTCATTCCGGGAGCGATATCTAATTTGTAAGTTCTTCTAAGATTGTCTCACTCATTTCTGTTGAATAAGTTTCAAAATTAGCATGACTCAAATGCAATCCATCCATGACAGATTGTTTCAATCACAGATACCATGATTTTGATCAAATGATAGAATTTCGAAATTCTTCGTTGTGCATTTGTAGCAAGTTGAGTGTGCCCAGCTAGATCCCATTGGATGAACAATTTTTGTTTCATATTTGGCATAGAAGCTATGAATCAAGACTGAGCAAATCCTTCCAAAGCTTTTTGAAACGCAAATAGATTGATCTCATGTGTCTTCCAGTCTGAAATATCTTCCCGCATATGTTATCACGAACTTATTTTCTAATGAAAGCAATCCAGATGTACAGTGACACACTTTACATACAGTTATTTTCTGATGAGTGATCTGAGAATTCACTTTTCTATACAATCGAGTCCTCAGGTGATCATTATAAATGTATCATCGTATCAATACGTTCCAAAATCAATACAAAATTTCCACAATAATCAATAACAAGATATCGATGATAATCTAGATACAGTGAATATGAGAAAAATGAGGATGAATCTATACCACTGTGAATTCACTCAAGTACCCCCCTAATCAAGAACTTGCCACCATGCATCCAAAGACAAACCTCTCACGAAACATTCTACACAAAGACCAACCCAGCTGCAAACAGTGCAAACTGAAATATTCACCCCCTGCACTCTGAAACCAAAGATATCTATTCAAGATAACGAAGAAAATTTCAAGAGTCTTTCAAGGTCACTCGCAGTGATCGAAAGAAAAAAACATTCCATAGACTCACGGCTGGTGGCACGCGGCAAAATATCAAGCAAATTACACAGCGTTCCACTTGATTATTATTATATTACCTGACCTCGCTCACGAATAAATTCGCAAATAATGTGACACGCACTTGGCTACATCTGTCGCACTTGAATACCATAAACGCCACACTATACCACCATCAAAATGCTTGTAATGTTGTCTCGTACGTGCATCGCGGTTTCCCGGTGTACGCGTCATGCATTCTGCATAAATGCATCGCTTTGGTATTATTACTATGGTAGGTCCCCTTTAAACGCCATACCTTCTCTCGTATGTGGGGTGCAATCGTCATGTAGGTATTATGGATATTGCATCTGCCAAAGGGGGGCATATCGACGAACGCCTTAGGGTTCGAATCAATTTGAGAGTTTAGATTTTGATGGTGCATAGCATTTTTTGAATTATCTTAGTAAGGTCGAGGAGGTTATGGACGTAGATGAAAAATTATTATGTCGAGATCGATTAACGTAATCTTGATGGATCTCGGGTGGGTGAAAAATTCTCTTGCTGTGACTTGGACGTAGTTTTGCATTGTAAATCAAGTATAGGTTCAATCGGTTCAGAATTGAGTCCTGAATCTATTCCCATATCATTCCAGAACACATATAAGGACATAAGGTATTAGTCATCCGCCTGACACCACTCGGTAGGATTCTCAATAGCAGACCAGGTATCTTACGTATAAATCATGAGCCATCTAGAAAATGTAAGAATCTCCTCCTTATTCCATCGCAGAGAGGAGGTTGGTAGTGAAAATCTTATGAAAGTTACTCAAATAGGAGTTAATCTAGATATGTAGAATCTGTGCCTCTGAGCAGATAAACTTGATATAGTCATCATATCATAATGTCCCTGTAACAGAATATAACTAATTAATTCGCAAACTTTCGGTTCTTATAATGCTACCTGGAATTTTTAATGTACATCTTCATGTAGATCTCAAATTCATATCTGCACTGAGTAGAAAGATTCTCAAGTAAACCCATCAAATATTGCAACTAAAAAAGTCCACAAGAAAAGCACCACTATCTCACTAATACGCTTAGAAAGCATCCTTGTAAACATATCAATGGAACAATTCCTATAAACCGAATGTTGAATTGAAATATCCAAGGTAGTCCATGCAATGAAGTCAAGAATAATTATCCCCAGCTCAAAAATACCAACGACTTTGTAAACACCTGCGCATACCTCATACGGGCATAGTTACTCATCCTGCGAGCTTCTTACGACTTTCTCTGTTCTCATTTTGCATTTGTCATTACACCATTGCGCATGAAAAGACGATGGGGGGTTGCACTATAAAGGAACGTGCCATCACACAGCAGACTGTCACCCCACTGAATAAATACATATACATCGCCAGCCCGGCGCGCAACAGCTGAGGTATTTGTTTATGCATTCACCACATACATGCAATTACGAGGTGACTGTTTTGCTCAAATGCGCGAACGCGTACTTACACACTTTTGCATTACACACTCAATTCGGTCTATAGTAATTTTGACGCACGTGAACATCACTTGCTGCTTTTTATTGCCGTTGTTTCAAGCGTTACATTCGAGCATTGATGCGTGAACCCTTTGCTGGTGGTGGCCCAAATGTATGTTGAAGAGGTTATGATTATGAATGATCTCATTTTCGTTGAATGAATTTTACAAATGAAGACTTTCTATAGACACATAAATACTTCTTATTGTGGTCAATTATTTACGGAGAGTTTAGTATTCGGAATGGGTGTCCTTACCTTTGAAATATTCATGCTTCTAGAGGCCAGCGTTTACTAATATTGCTTCGATGCAACCCTCTCACCAGGAGAGGTCATCACATCCGGATCACGGATTTGGCTAAAACTTTGGGAATAGTCTTGTTTCAGTGCCAAAAGATGAAACCCAAAATCATAGACCCTAACGCTCAAACGTTTTCGAGCTACAGCCAAGGACACTAGCATTATAGTTATACCTATATTTATGATTTTTAACATGGGCCTTTATGGGCAATGCCAATGTCCTTGGCTGTAGCTCGGAAACGCTTGATCGTTGGAGTCTATGATTTTGGGTTTCATCTTTTGGCACTGAAACAAGACTATTCTCAAAGTTTCAGCTAAATCCGTGATCCGGATGTGATGGCCTCTCCTGGTCAGTATACAGTTATCTGTCCAAGAATTTTTTCTCCAAGAGTCAAAACTAAGATGGAAAAGCCTGGAGTCGTCGATTCCAAATCAGACACTAATTCCCAATCCTAGTGTGCATTGGGGATGAAATTTTCGAAGAAATCTTGATACATTATTCTTTAGAACCTCAATGTTTTGGATGCTCGTGTATTCTCCAGGATTTTTCTAGATTTCCTCCTGCTATCTCACAAAAATTGTGATGAATCTTGCAATATATTCAATGAATCCTGGTTTGAAATAGCCATGATAATATGGTTAAGATTTTTCATTTTCCAAAAAATCCATCAGAATCGTAATCCCCGCTGACACCTTGATACTTTCAAAATCAGTCTAAATTCATTCAGCCCCGTGATGTTGGATTATAAAATTCAATTGAATCCCAGAATTTTTGGAAGGATATATCAACTGAATAGTGAAGACGATAGATATCAAAGTCTGAGATTTTTTTATTACGCCATTCCGTTAGATTTAAAAGCGTCTTGGTCGCCGAGACATATCCTTCAAGGATATTCCCAAATGAAAAACTTTACAATGTGAAATAGCACCCCAGAGATTTACGATGTAATATGGTAATTTCAAGTGGGTGGCACTTGAAGTAAACCTTGTACACGCATACATATAGAGGTTCTACAAACCCTTAACGTCGAATTCGTGCGTGTATAAATATTCCCAAATTTGCATTTTTATCCAAGAAGGTCTTGCGCGCGAGTGTCACGGGAGCCATTTCCAAAAGACGGATACCGCCACTTTGGGAGATGCATGTCGAAAGTTTTAGAGCCTTGTAAATTTTCAACTAGACATGCTACACTTTGCCTGCTGAGGGTAAAAAATACGGCTCACTTGTTGCTTCGCTCTCTTTCTTGGCAAAAGGGCTGCGAGTCCATGAATGAAGTCTGCAACATCTCTCTTCTCCTGTATACCTTTCGTGTATTTTTTGTTGTTCATGATTGATGTAGGTACAGTTGAAGTTATTCACTTAAATTGGAATGGGACATACATAGACGATGAAGTAGAATTTTAATGTTTCGGGTCCTTCCATTATTTCTCTTTATTGTTTGTTCTTCTTCTTGTTAGCTCCATTTGGGCAAGTATAGATTGAACTTTTCATGAATCCAAAAAATGGGGGCACAGAAATGTCGAGAGATGAACATTTAGGAAGGCTTAAATTCTGAATGCAAAATTATGAGAGACGTCGAAGGTCAAAATGAGTTCGGAAATGACAAATTCGGAGAGGCAAAACTCAAAATGTTGCGGAATTCAGGAATGATCAAAATCAAGATTGCAACATTTTGAGAGTACCATTTGAGAATTTTGGCTCTACAAATTTTCATCTCCGAGTTCTGTTTCCGAGTCTCCGACAATCGTAATTTGGATCGTTCCTACGCCTGTTGCCGTTTCGGGCATTCCGAATTTTTGTCCTTGTGGAATTTGGTGATCCAAGATTTCCAAATTTCAACAATCAAAATTATCACCCTTCTCCATGCCTGATCCCCATGTATTCGTTCTTACGTAACCCTGCGTTCAGAATTTTGATGCCATGGCTCTCCGGAATAATGACCACAATCCGAGTTCCCCCGATTGACATGAATTTTATTGACTATTCTATTTCTTCCCAAGGAATTTGATGGGGGATTATCAAATTGATAGGGATCAATAGGCATCACTCAGACAATGAATTTCGATGAATAACTCCAAGCCCCAATATTGGGCTGCATGAATCGAGACGATGAGAATTTATTTTCAATATTCGAAATAATCTCAATTGTTAGAAAGTGCTGCTTCCGATAGGCTTTCAATTCAGAATAATTCAATAATTTGAAGTCTAATGGGAGATTTTGGATAAAATGGTCTTTTAAATTGTCATCGCATCAAGAGTTGGAAATTTTTTCAAATTCATTACACATATTTCCTGTCGGTGTCGACTATTCTATACCCAGTAAAGTCAAGAATACCTTTCCAGAGCTACGGAAAACGAAAAACAATCCCTCGCTAAAATTTGTCAGAACACGTCAGTTTCAAAAACAAAGCAAAGCTGCATCAGAGTGGTGTTACGCGATTGCAAGCTTTTTTCAATCTCAAATAATCACTCGTTACGTCACAGGGTATACAGCCACCATCCTTTTACACCACAGAATTGCCAATCCATTGGTGATGAACAAATCCGATGCAGGAGAGTCGCAGTAGCAGAATATACAACCTTACTCGACAACCGACCCAACGCCGCCATCAATCCGGTAATTATAGCGTCAATCTCGCGATGGATAACGGCTGAAATAGCCGGTGCGCGGTGAGCCTCCGAAAAAATAAAAAATTCCGATACAGTATTGAACGAACAAAATCACTCGATCGCGTAATCAGCAAATTGATCG
The DNA here is from genome assembly GCA_029851415.1 of Eretmocerus hayati. NCBI lineage: Eukaryota > Metazoa > Arthropoda > Insecta > Hymenoptera > Aphelinidae > Eretmocerus > Eretmocerus hayati. Next base: position 25,842,550 of record CM056741.1, read on the forward strand.
GTTGGCTTCGTAGGGGTTAACAGAGCGTTACAATACGCTTATAATTTCGGAATTGCAAGCTGCTGTTGTTGCTGTTACTCGAGCTGCTACTGCGATTCTGCGTCGGACGTGTCCGAAAAGAGTCTATACCAGAATATAATACCTTTTCGTGATGGGCAACACAAAGAGATTTGTTCTGTATACCTCTTTTGCTAGGGAGATATTTGAGAATGAGTGTATGATTATTGCCATCGAGTACCACTATGTGATGCATCGAATTTGACTGTATTGAATGACCTTGAACGGATGCATTTGTGTTCGATGCAATTATATTCAATTGTGAATCTTTTCTATTGATTGGTAGATAGCTATGAATGACTAAATTGGTTCACTATCCGGAATTGTGACAGCTATTCGGTATTTTTTGATAGGGTGAGATGGCTAATTGTGAGAAGGTTCCCTCCTCACTGTAAGGTACGCTATCGGTCCGGAATTTCAACCAACTGGTCAACATCTTCACCTCTAATTGTTCAATGGTTCGTGTTCGTTTGCCTGTTCAATCAGATGATTGAGACGTTGAATACCATCTCGTGTGCTCTAAAGAGCGTTTTTAAATGGATAAAAAAAATAAGCCAGATGATTGAAATTCTCCTAGAAATTTTTGAGGTAAAAATTAGCTGGTTTCATGGCAGTAAATATGAGTGTACCCAGTTTGAGCTCATGAATCTATATGGTCCTCCAATGAGTTGAGCTTACTCCAACATTCTTCCTGGTATATCATCTCAAAGTGTATGCCAAAGCCTTCAAAATATACCAAGGTACGTTTAAGGGTGCTCCGCAGCATCAAAACCCGTGGTGCCATCTTGCGGCCAAATTCGTTTGTTGTAAATATAAAATCAACCAAGCGATGGAGAACCGAGAGCATTGTTTTCCCACATGTGGATAATTTTTCTGCAAATTTCAAAGAAATAATCTTCGTCAAATTCGGTGCAAAATTGGGCGAGTAAAGTTGTGGTGAAAATTTCTAACGATAGTGCAATTTTTGGTACAACTATATATAATCTCTCAATTTTGCACCGATCTTCATGGAACTTTTTTTTCAATTTGCAAAAAAATTACCCGCACGTCGGTAAACATCGCTTTCTGTTCTCGATTGTCTGGTTGATTTTATATCCACAATATACAAATTTAGTAAAGCTGAGCCATCTCGATTTCTCGAATATAGGGAGATTTTTTCAAGTTGCAAGGCATGCTTTGTAGGGAATTCTTTGAAAATTTTCTATAAAAATCGAGGCTGGCTTTGGATCATAGGTTCTTGGTAGAAATTTCAGAAATATCCTTGCTGTGAAACTTACTAAACTTGTCTTCATTGTAGGCAAGAAAACGTTTTTTTTAAAAGAAAGCAGAATTGCGGTATAGGAATTCACTTCTAGATATCCAAATAAGACGATCGCCAGTTCGTTTCACAGCTTTTTCCTCGTACCCTCTCGTGTAGATTTAGGAGTATTGCATGGATTTTTATGAGAATGGAGCAGAGTCAAGGGAGAGAAATGAAGGACAAATTGAGTCCCACAAATCCATGTTTTACGACCTGTTCCCATACTTCGCCCATAAAATTGCTTCAGATTCAAAATTTTCAACTCAGAATAGAGATATCTGAAGGACCTGAGATAAAGAATGAAAAACTCTAGAGTACGTTAGAATTAGGTGAACTGGAAATGTTGACAATCGCTGTTACTAAACGCGATGTCCTCGGTCATTCCTAAGTTGTGCGAATATCGAGAATTTGAAACTCACGATCACGTTGCGCTACCTAGGAATCAATAGGAATCGATCTAAATCACTCGTTTTATTATATCTGAATGGACAAATATAAAAAAAAAATTGCTGCAATAATACCCTAACTGTGTGTTTGTTCCGCGAGATCCGCATACTTATGAGGCGTGTTGGCCACGCTTACTCACTTAATTATTGAACGATAGTGAAATCTGGAAAGTAGTGATTATTCGAGTCATGCAACCGCCAAACCGTCATTTTATGAACTCATGTACAATTTGATTAGTTTTACAAATACTAATTGACAAACCAATTGCCAATCAAATGATTCACAACCTTGAATTATCATCTATAAGAGCATAACATTGGAGAACGATCAAATTAAACGAATCCAGTCAGAGATTAATAAATTTCATATGTATGAAGTACAAGAGTAAGTGAGACAGTTTGTAGATGAGCGGAACGATTCTTGCAACTCCTCGTTACCGAAACACACGTCTGCACCCGATCACATGATTTTAATCTAATGATTATATTCCCTGCGGTACTTGTGATGAAAAACATTTAACTCGCTCTGTTCAATTCGCAACTTTTGGTGCGTTACTGTAGGGAACTATTTGTGTGCTCACCCAGACCTTGCGTTACTGTAGGGATCCCTGCTGAAGATAATTCCGTAGAACCCCATGGGATCCCATGGGACTTCGTGGGACCTGGCCCTGGGAAAATTTTCAACCTTGAAACTTGGAAAATTTGTGAACGAGTAAAGTTAGAAAATCTGACGTCTTAATGCCAATACAGATGCAAACGCAGACCAGCTTGAAATTTGATAACGATGTTGATAACGTTGTCATGGATCTAAGTTCAAATGTAAATCCTTCATAACGTACAAACTTGTGCTGAATGTCTGAGTATGTATAATAACAATTTTTTCAAAGACTTGCTTGATTCGCTGAGAATTTTTTAGAGTGGAATGGTGAGCATACAAAGTTTATCCTCAGCACTAGAGACTTCTTAAAATCGTTAAAGAGCATGAAAAGCTGGATGAAAAGGGTTAAAAAATGATGGTCTGCGATATGCCATAAATGGAATTCTGAATTTTTATTTATCATCGAAGGTTTGACATTGAAAGTCATTCCGTCCTGTTCATTCTGAAAGGAACTGTCGCTCCATATTATTCTCTAAATCTGCAATTCTTCCTTTCTCTGAGACCTGGAAATCGTATCGAAATATCGCCATTAGCTCTAGAATAATGAAATGAGCTTCAAAACTATCGTTAAATGAAAATACATCACCAGGACGTGTTTGCTGAGCACATCTAAAGTGCACTGGCGTGGAGTAAACAATTCCATTATTCCCGCAGACTGGATTGAGAATTTTGGGAAAACCTGTACCGCAGTTTTCCATTTCTTCTCTTGTGAGATCGTCATCATAATGAGCAAAAACGGAAATCAAATGGATGACTGGAAAGAATGGGAAAGCATTCGTAACGTTTAGTAGATACGATAAATTCCTAGGTATGATGATGAGAGGGAGACGAACGCCGAGGAAATGACAAAGGTTTTCTTAGGCAGTGGTTTTGCAATCAAAAACTGAACCATTCCTCTTGAAAGACGGATGCAGCTTGCCAATACGAGCCTTCACGCATGCGGGGTGGATATGTGAAAATTTTCACGCAAGCAAATGTGGGGTCACCTGTAACATGCGTGAAAATTTCCCGGCCTGCGTATGCAAACATCTCCACAAAGTGCAAATTTGAACATTCACGCGTGCGCGCAAAATGCGTATTTTGCGTGCGTAGAGCATTTTTCGGGACGATCACCACGAGGACTTGCGCACGCGATGAATTCATCACGTAAATTTTCTTGTTTTGGTCCACGAAAATTACCCGTTTGTCGACACCTCCGAATCGGCTCATTGCGTGCACGATTCTGCGTACGTGAGTTTGGCCGTACAGTCAATGAATGCTGGTGACATCTCGTCCTTGTAATTTTTCCGTAGGAATTGGCATGAAGAATGAGTTTGTGCATTGAGTTGTCATCATCAGACGCGAATTTTCGCATAGAATCGTTCATATAGTCATCAAATCTCTTCATCTGCCATTTTTGCCTAGAGTAATTGGAGAATTTTGTTGACGTTTGAACAAATGATTCATTCCACCGACACTAGAATTCGAATTTTACCCAAAAATGACTCTTAAGAATGTTTCCGTGTCACCAAGAATAGTATTTATCTTCGAGTTATCATGGTTCGATATTTTGGGGGTCATGAAACGAGGAGATCATGACTTTCACTCACCTCAAAGGATGCAGCTAGTCGAGATTTGGAATAAAAATAACCTCGTAATGAACAAGTATTCCTCCTTCAAGGAGAGTTGAATTATGATCCAATACCGACTCTCAACAGTTTCACCAAATAGAGTCCGTATTTCCATGAAAACGGATCCATATCAATTCAAAGAAATTCTGCACAAGGCAAGACGGGGGGAAAATACCGAGGAAAATACAGGAGAATTGAAATCTTTTCTCTTGACATCACTGTTTGCGGACGAGGAAAAACTCGTAAAAGTCATACATCATGACCAATAAAGTCTCAAACAAATAAAAGCAAGTGGGAAACACTTGGAATTCCCTGTGATTTTGACTCCGGTGGTGTTTTGGAAAAGAATATTGGTAAAGCTCGAAATGTCTGATCCCTGCCTGCAGAATATCTCATGATTCTAAATCGCAGTCCATTGTCGATACTTTTCACTCACCAGCAATAAGAAAGAATATTTTCTTCAACATGTTGAGCCTCTGCAATATATGTCTGCTCCAAAGAAAAAATCAACAACGCTCCCAGAGTTTAGAAGTTCATGTGATGGATGGTCGCAAGGGTGGTTATATTCTTGACAACGACTAGAATTCCAAAAAGATGTGGACTTCACGTAATCGCGAGTCACTATCTCCATTAAATTTTAATGATCATCCGGAGCTTGGTTCGGCGGAAGTTCAAATTAGTTGAGTCAACTTTGTCCGAGGATCGTGACGTGCGAAGTGGTGTAGATAAATGCTACGCTCGTCAATTAATGAATTAAAGTTAAGATACCAATTAATTGCAAATCTGACAGTAGTTTCAGTGGAAAGCTAAATAAAATTTGCTTCAAAATGACCACTTGGCGAACTCAATTCGGTTGATTAAAACGAAAGATACACGGCGATTCAGACATTAAGCTGATCGAAACCACTAACACGCAGAAATATGGTACAGAGCTCCGGTTTAGATATGAATAGACTTCTTACTCTGACTGTCTCCATTCCTCCCAGGGACAACTCTCAGATCCATTCACACTCACAGGAATGCTGTTTTGTGATCGGCCAGAAGATGTAATACCCAAATATTGCAAATGAACGCATGAAACAGCGGAAGAATGAGTCTAAACATATATCCCGTGAAGCTCACGCAATCTTGTATAAAAAAATCATATATGAGAAGAATTTTGAATGATTACCTTTCTAATATAACCAGGCATCCCTGACCTTCTCGGATGTACTTGATCAGGGTCTGAAATAGCTGAATGGAAACTTCCAGAATGTTTACGGTAGGTTTCTTCAAGATCGCCCGAATTGTGCCAATCTTGTTGCATGATCTTGAACCGAACCCCAAAAATATGCAAGTTACCGAAAAGAGGATGTATGTTCTGATGGGATCAAAAGGGGGAACATAAATAGCTGCATCGGCATCTTCGAGAATTTTTGTCTTTTGAGATCCCCGTAGTGGGTGAGAAGTTCAAATTAAAAGCCATAGAATTAAATGAAAATCACGAGAGACTGATCCGAAACATCTCCGTTCTCTGTATGTCTTTTCCCAGTGGAATTATCTCACTATGACATAGATGAGAAGGGATTTTCATAAATTACGTAAGGGTTATGTCAGGGAGGGGGGTCACAAAATCCTAACGACATCTCACCAGGAAACTGGGGGTAGGAGGGAGGGGCGGGGGTCAACAAGTCATCTCGCGTAAGTATTAACGGGAACTCATTACTCGAAAACTGGATTATCGTTCTCTATTCAAAGCTTACAACATTTCGAATCCTAGGAGTACCTATGTGTATGTATTAACAACAGAATAATATGATGTTGATCGTTGTGACAATGTGCCAATAATTGATAATTTTGAGACCTGCATGCAAACTCCGTGAACTGAACGATTTCGAATAATTTTACTTCATAAGGTAAGCGCACCCAGCACGCTCCCTTGAGTCGTTCGGCCAATAGCTTTAGCATTTGAATATTTTCCAACGTACTTCATTGCATTTTCAAGCTTGTTCCGAGACATTTGAAATGAGCTAAGCTCAGTTCAATCTCGACCAGTCATAGCCAAACTATCAGGATTTTCCCAAAAAGTTATTTTTCGCAATTTTCCAATGTTTGGGAGTCTGCGAAATTGCGGAAAATAACTTTCGCGCCTTGCTTATGAGGTTCCCCGCTTCCGAGCGATTCTTTCGACCCTGGCTTGCGGCTCAGGCCGAAAGCGAATCGCTCAGAAGCAAGCTACAACCTCATAGACTCGGTGCGACATATACTATTTTGCGAATTCACAAATGTGTGTACCCAACTTGTCCCCATCATTTAAAACAATGTAAATCGGTGATAATAAGTGCATAAAATCGTTTTCGATCGTCTGTGCGCAAATGAGTCATTTGCACACTTTCCTCCGTTTTTCATTTGCTCGCAGAAGATCAAAAAACACAGTATGATACTCGGGCGCAATGGTTTTTGCTTTCTCGTGACTATTTAGACCCTCGCTAGCGGCTCGAGCCTAAAAAAGTCACTTGAAGTGCGAAAACCATCGTTTGCGCCCTTGTATCATAATATACTATTTCAAAATCGTTTGCGTAGAATTAGTGCGTAAAGACCATTTTTTGATGCGTAACGCACTAACTTCACGCACATCGATTTCGAAAAATAGGGTACGCAACGACTCCGATACTTTATGGTGTGTCGGAAACTTTACACACTCGAGTAACACTTTACGCACTGTTGGGATGCTTAAAACAGTGCGTGAAGTTGTTATTCTCGTGTGTAAAAATTTCCGGCAGTGCGTAAAGAATCGAAGTCATTACGTAATATACTATTTATCCATTTTTGTCAGCACGCAACCCCATTTGGAGCTTTTTGCCGGTCTCAAACACTATTTCCGACCACTTTCGACGTTATCAACACGTTCTGAGTGGTAAAAAGAAGTCGTACTGCACACTCTTCGAGATAACAGTATGGGAGGTATGTTGCGTACACTCCATTTCGGCCTTCATCTTTTGCAAACGATCTTCGTATTTTACTGATAAAATCACTCCAAACTCGAGATTTGCGAGTTCGACGAGGAATTTTAAAGGTCTTGGAAAGAGGAATCGGATGCGCTGAAGTACGTTGAAATTGGCAGAATCAAAAATTGTTGGCACCGATTTTACCAACACACAATTTCGTTGACAATTTCGTAGCTGTGCAGGAGCAAAATTTAAGAAAACTCATCATGAAATTTTTAGGAGACGTAAGGATCATCTCGGGTCGGTTTAAATCACTTGAATTCTCATATTCTAACAGAACGAACGTGAAAGAAGAATTTCGGGTAGTTTTAACGAGCGCCGATTCCTGAGATCAACCTACGAAGCAAGGTGAATGATTATTTAGCTCTGGAACCTGTTCTCTCGGCTTAACGCACACACACACACACACACATACACACACAAACACACAACAATGTGTTGAGCCATCGTGAATCCCGCGTGATTGATTGTTGTCGTTTATTGGAGCTTTTTTCAAAATAGCTGATCTAGCAGGGATACGATGTTGGTCGAATTAAAGTATGGGGCAAGAACCATTCCAGGATGAACTGCGAGTAAATAGCGCTTTATTTTGGTCACCTGTATCGCCATCATTGTATGAGGGTGCTTACAGCTTTTGGAATTTTGATGATGACGAAACAGAGAATGAAATCATTGAAAAGTATACCAGAGTTACCCTACTCCACAGGTAAGAATCGTTGAGATGAGGTAGTTGTAGTACACATCCGTATGACAGCTCCTTTTTTATCCATTTTGAGTCGAGTGATGGTCTATAAACTTATGAGCTGTTTAGAAGGAATGACTTTGAGACTTCTGAACGACTAAAATTGATTCGCTGGGATCCGGGGGGGGGGGGGGGGCTAAAACGGATATGGGTATTCTGTAAGCATACCAAAGTTACCCGGTCGGATGCTAACTTTGGTACTCTTCTTTAATTGCTAAGAGCTCTGGGTATACAGAGACCTCGGATTGGCTCAGCTGTGAATCGAAAGCTAAGATTGTAAGCTCTCATTATACCACTGATGTGAGTTGAATCGGTCAATATATGTTGAGAGTACAAACCCAACAGGATGAAAAGTACCAAGATCGTACCAAAACTACCCGATTTGACGGTATCCAAATTTATCTACGATTATTGTTATGCAATATTCGCATAGACTATATTTGCGCTCCCATTTGAGCCTGTATCATTCAACACTAGATGAAATAAGTTCAAAATAACAAATTTTCACCAATAATTTGAGCTCTGGTGGAAATTTGGCCATCTTACGTAAGATAGAGGGGGGGGGGGGGTACTCAAATCTTACAAACCCTCAACAGGGGGAATGGGATCAGAAGCCGTAAACTTTCCCTCGCGTAATCCATGGACGTCCCCAGAGCTCGAATGTGCATTCTTGTCGTGTACAAAACTGAATTGACTCGATTCTCGGATCCTTTCACGTCATGGGAATTCTAGTGGGTTGACTCGAAGAGCAAAACTGAATCAATGTAGAATTTCAACGAATGGAACAATAGTTGCAAACAAACTTCACTCTTGAAATTAAAAAATATCGTAATGTCAACCAATATAGACTGGGAGTAATGTCTACCGAAAAAGGTTCGAGGGATGATGGGCTGAAAACTACTAAGTAGAATGTCCATCGTTTATTGACCATTGAGACACCATGCAACTGCTTCCAGAGATCATCTTAGTTTTGACATTCTGAGGAGATTTTTCTATTCATGTTATTCTTTAAACTTGCAATCCACTTCTCTGAGATCTGTAATTGTGACAGGTGACAGAATACCACCATTAGCTCTAGACCACAAAGTTCAACGGGATAACAATCATTATATTATATAATATATTGCCGCGACGGTGCTTTTGAGCACATTCGAAGTCTTCTCTGTTAAAATAAGTCACTCTATCACTTCCACAGACAGGATCCCAGTATGTCACCACACCACAATCGTCCAATTCGTCACTTTTGAGAGGGATACCATGGACGAAGACAGAAAGCAAGTACAAGACTGTAAAGACAAAATATTTCTTGAATTAATCAACGGTTCCGGTCTTATCAAAATTATGAAAGAAAATAGTAAGGTTTGATAATAAGGTGATAAGATATCCAAGTGGGAGCCGAAAAATGAGATTTTTATAACAATTATACGCTTGGGTTTCTGTAAGTATATGTTAAAACTCTTCACCGGGTACTAAGGAATCAAATCTTCAGTTGCGGTGAGATCCATCAAAATATCATAAAAATTGACCCAGGATTAATTGCAAAACTGCAACATTTGCTTCTTTTTTCTCCAGCATCTTGCATATATTTCCAATGTACTTCAACTTGCTCGATCGTACTTTAGTTCATTTGCATTTGATTTTCCATTAAAAATAGCCAAACAAAGCAACTCTGACGTTGCGAAACTTGCAGAGCGGTCGAGGCGCTACAGAACCGTGAGGAGACAACCTCTGCGAGTTTTGTTTGCACTCACATAAGTAAACCCCGTGATTGAGCTAACCTTGAAAGTTCAGCACTAACGTCACAAGAGAAGGAAAATTGGAAATTCAAAGTAATATTTTACTCGATTGGTACGATCAAGTTCTATATTTATCACTGGCGGGAATTACAAACGATCAAATCTTATTGATTAGCTTCAGCCAGTAACATCATGTCAGCAAATTTTGCTGGCTCATATCATACATTGGATTGAGTTACTTGAACTCGATCTATGCACTCCCGTCTCCCGAGCCTCGTATGGTTGCAAGGTTAACTCGGAGGATTTTCATGGAAAGTGTCAGGGTGAGAAGAGGCACATGGAAAAATTTTGACTCTATGCTGGATTACAGTGCATTTTGCCATTCCTAATCAGATCTGCTCCCTCCCCTCCCCAAGGGGGCGGATGATCTGCCGACGCACTTGGCTGAAGTAGCCAAGCTTGGAGCTCTTGAACGGCTTTTTACATGAATTTCTTGCACCTGCAAGCGCTTATGCGAAAGGTGATTTTAACCCGCTATTTCAATATGGAAATCGGCTCGATAGATTTTCAACCTACTGTCGGATACTAATCAAACTGATATTCTACTCGATCGATACGATCATGTTCTATATTTATCCACTGGCGGGAATTACAAACGATTGAATCTCATTCATCGGCTTTAGCCAGTAACATAATGTCAGCAAATTTTGTCGACCTATGTCATAGATTGAACTGATCCATCCATCATTCAGTAATCAAGATCATTCAACTCCGAGTTGACCTCGCAACCATACGGGGCTTGAAGGTGCATAGGCCGAGTTGAAGTAATTCAATTTAATCAATAACAAATGTCAGCAAAATTTGGTGACATAATATTACTGGCTAAAACCGATCAATAAAATTCAATCGTTTGAAAATTGGGAATCGTTCTCTACTACGTTTGGGGAAAAGGGAGGGAAACTTTTTTTCTTCTTTCCCATCCATGGAGAGTTTTATCAACATTCTGACAGTCTTCAAGGATGCAATGATACCTGTTTATGTAGCACCGATCAAGCAATGTTTCGCGACAGCACACATACATGCACCTACACAATAGCGCAGACCCTCAACCGACAGTAGACGCCCAACCGGCAGCAGACCCTCAACCGACAGTAGACGCTCAACCGGCAGTAGACCCTCAACCGACAGTAGAACCTACTGCAGTGTATATCTATAGACATTCAGCCGCTTGGCTATAGGCCTCCTGCTCTGCTCCGGTTCGGGCAGTCTCCATGTGGATCGCGAACAAGCCGCACACTCTCCACCACCTCGAGCATGTATTCAGTTCGCTAAAAACTATTTAATTCGCATTCCTCCTGTCACGAGTAACCTGGATCCCACAAATCAGCACCGGCGAAAACATTTGGTCCTTCGAGCCGGATCCAGGTACTTGTGCCGGGAGGTTGTATGATTCGTAGTGATATGCGAACGCGTGGTGCAAATTCCATAGTGCGGAGCTCATTTGCGGTTGTGAAGCATTATATCACATACCGACTATGATACAGTGAGCTAAAGTGTGCAAGTTTATTGTGCAAGTTGAAAGTTTGCGATCCATGCATTTTGTGGGAAGTTAATGGCATAATCAAGCCATCGCCCATACTACATGCCAGCCATTTTGCCTGCCTCGCTCCAAACGGCGGATGACGCCAAGCGAGCCGCAAAACGAGCGCGTGGCGGCCATTTTGAGAGCCAACGTCTCGTTCATCGTCGAAGCAGCTAGCAGAGTAGAAAGCGTCGCCACATCATCGATCATCACGTTCCTGCGCAGTATCAACGGTCACGAAGCGTTCGCGACAGGGGTCAAGGTCATCTACCGGTGAGTGAGTTGTCTATCCTTCCTACATTCTTCGGGGGATTGTTTCACTGCCTACCCTTGCCCCTCCCCTCAATCGGTACATTCATATTCAAGTACTGCATCATGCTACGTTTATTGATGGATTGAGATTGTTCTTCGTGTTCTTCGCGACACATAATTAATCGAAATTATTTGATTTTCAAGTCAACACTCATTTTGAGCATTTGAGGAGATTCTCCCTTCTTTGAGCGCTCGAGTTGACGAGATAAAAATAATCGAATACAATGGCTTCGATCGAAAAGCAACTCAAATTACAATCGCGTATTGCAAACGCGTATATCAATTTCCAAAAGACAGGCCAAGCCAAGATGACGAAAGGCGCGTGCCTTACCCGAATGAAGGGGTTGGAAAACTATTGGGAAAAGTTTCAAGAGGCACATGGGAAGCTAATGGACGATGATGATATTGATGCTTCGGATAACTACTTCAAAAATAATGTATTTGATAGTGTAGAAGAATCATACTTCGTTTCTCTCGGACTTTTTCAAGACCTCTTGTTGAATCTCGAGGCAGCAGTGCCTACCGGTTCGCGGAATGTTGAAACGTCGGAACAATCAGCTATATTCCAAGCAAAATTACCGCCGATTGAACTCCCCACATTTTCCGGTGACATACAAAACTGGAAGAATTTTCATGATTTCTTTGATGAAATGGTGATGAAGAAACACGGCCTTGCGAATGTTTATAAAATGAGCTACTTGCGATCCTCACTTAAAGGGGAAGCCGCAGAGCTCCTTGAAGAAAGCTCTTCCTCTGGCGAAAATTTTGATTCAGCCTGGAAAAGCGTGAAAGAGTACTACAGCAATAATCGCTTATTAGTCTCTAAATTACTTTCAAAATTAATGTCCATGAATAAGATGGAATCTGACGTAGCTTCAGAAATCAGTCGTCTTCGCAACGGCGTGAGCAATATTTTAAAAGCTCTAAAATCATTAAATTGTCAAGTCGACACTTGGGACCCTTTTGTTGTCTTTCTAGTGGTGATGCGTCTTACTCCTTCGCTTCAAAAAGACTGGGAATCTCATGTCGCGCAATCAGAAAATCCTAAGCAGTGTCCTAGCTACAAGATGCTTGATGATTTTCTCGAAACGCAAAGGCTAGCTCATGTTCAATTTGAAAGTGCTAAAGTAGCCACGGAACAGTCGGAGCAAAAGCGCAAACCCAATTCTGACACAAAGAATCAGAATAAAAATCAGAATAACAAACCCAAGGATTCTAAAGCGGTTCATGTGAATCAAAAGGACCCAAAGAAACCTTGGCGTGAACAACCCGTCTGCCTCATTTGCGAGGGTCCACATTTTTTCACCTTTTGCAATACTTTTAAGGCGAAATCTGTGCCTGAAAGAAAAAAATACATAAATTCGCTCAAGAGATGTCTCAATTGTTTCTCTTCGGACCATCTCTTACCAGAGTGCACTAAAGAGAGACGCTGTGCTGTTTGTAACGGCAAGCATCATACGACTATTCACGAAAGTGGTAAGCCTAGTATCCCGAATACCGCTGATCAACTTTCCAAATCGAATACGTCCGCCCAAAAGTCCAGCAGTGCAGCATCTATGTTACAATTGGAATCGATCCACGTCAATAACATTGTTAATAAAGATGACAATGATGGGGAGATTTTCATAGCAACTGCTCGAATCTTAGCTGAATCTACATTTGGTTCGTCATACGAAATACGGGCAATAGTGGATCAGTGCGCGCAGTCTTCATTTATTTCAGAAGGCTTATGCCAATTACTTAGATTAAAGAAAAAACCCGTTATGGTACCTACTACGACAGTTGGCGGTAAAAGTGGCCCTGTATGCAAAAATATAGTAGAGGTGACTATACGACCTCGCTTTACTTCCGATAAAAAATTCATAGTGTCAGCTTACGTAATTCCTAAGGTTACCAAATATCAACCCAACTCTCTATTCAATGGGGATTGGAAACATTTGAAGAAACTGCGTTTAGCCGACCCTAATTCCAATAAACCTGGTGTTGTTGATATGTTACTTAGTGCTCAGATCCACGCACAAATCATACAACAAGGTTTACGTAAGAGCCGGAAGGGCGATGCTCCTATAGCTATGAAATCGCATTTCGGCTGGATAGTTTCTGGTTTTTCGATGTCTCAAAAATCGTCGCAACCAACAATAAATTTGTGTCTCGATGATACCGATTCTCAACTCAATGAAACTCTCCGTTCGTTTTTTGAACGCGAGGAAATTCCAAAGGAACGTTTCTTGTCGGATGACGAACAAAAATGTGTTGAACATTACTACAACAATGTGAGTCGCACAGAAACCGGCAACTATATCGTCAAACTTCCACGGAAACCCAATTTTCCAGAGTCAGGTATTCTAGGAGATTCTTACTCCAAAGCACTTCGAGTTTTTCTAAGTCTGGAAAAGAAGTTTGCAAAGAATCCTGAATTCAAGAACGCGTATGTCAAATCAATGCGAGATTACTTATCTCAAGGTTTCGTGCGCCCAATATTCACTACCAGTATCCCTGACGATCAATTCTATTTTTTACCTCATCACGGAGTTATCAAAGAGAATAGCTCGACAACTCCAGTGAGAACAGTTTTCAATGCTTCAATGATCACTGATAAGGGTTACTCGCTCAATGACTATCTCTATTCAGGTCCGAATTTACTACCTGAATTAGTTGATTTATGTACCCAATGGCGTAAGTATCCTCATGCTTTTGTGGCTGATATAAAACAAATGTTTTTACAAATTGGCGTCCATCCAGAGGATCAACACCTCCAAACTATTCTGTGGCGAGAGCACCCCAGTGATGCAATAATGAAACTTTTGTTGACCGTACTGACATTTGGCTATACGAGTAGTCCTTTCTTAGCTATTATGACACTTAAACAGCTAGTCAAAGATGAAGGTGAACATTTTCCGAGCGCTATCGAAGTAATCAATGAAGAGAGCTACATGGATGACGTAATATCTGGTGGCTTCTCAATTGAGGAAATTTTGACTAAGCAATCGGACACAACTAACCTCCTAAAATCTGGTGGATTCAAGTTGAGAAAATGGCTCTCAAACACCCCCGAACTCATCGATGGATTACCAAAAAACATATTAGCTGCGGACGACCCTTTGCAAGAAGACTCTTTGTTCTCTGTGCTCGGTATAAGTTGGTGCCCCGCTAATGATATTTTCAAATTCCAATTGTCACTTGACCCTTTGACGGTTACACTGACAAAACGTATTGTACTTTCCAAAATTGCTAGAATCTTTGACCCACTGGGCTGGATAACGCCGGTGATCATCACTGGTAAAAATTTCATGCAGCTGCTGTGGATAAAAAATGTACCTTGGAATCAGGTGTTACCGGATGAATTTACCAAAAAATTTGAACAATGGTATTCTTCCTTGACTCACCTTTTGGACTTGAAAATCCCACGTTACTTGGGTATAACGAAAAACGCTCAAAAATATGAGCTACATGGTTATTCCGACGCTTCCAAGATAGCGTATGCAGCGGTTGTATACCTGCGAGTTTTAGATGATGACTGTAAAGTCACTTTGTTGGGTGCTAAGTCAAAAGTTGCCCCCATGAAAATCCCCTCGATTCCGAAATTGGAACTATTCGGCGCTTTGACAGTCGCCCAACTACTCAATCGATTTGCATCCAAACTCAAACTTGACAATTTGTCAATTCATGTACACTGCGATTCAAAAGTAGTATTGCACTGGGTTCATGAACACCCCTCTAAATGGCCGGTTTTAGTTGCCAATAGGTGTGCTGAAATTAAATCTCTGATTCCCAATGCCACTTGGCACTACATCAAATCGTCGAAAAACCCTGCAGATGTTGCTTCTAGAGGGTGTTTGGGGAATGAGCTCGTCTCACATCGTCTGTGATGGGAGGGACCCCCCGACTTGCGAGAACACAATCGCGATTGGAATCTAACAGGTTATGTCGATTTGAATTTTTCTACCAATCCAGAGAAGTCGACTAATGAAAACACTGAAGTATCTGTAAATACCATAACTTCAGAGACTCCGAAGATTCAGATTTGGGATTTGATGAAACGGTACTCTTCTTCCACCAAATTGATTAGAATTACTGTATACATTATGAGATTTATTTCAAGAATCGTGAATAGAACGTCTCTCAAAGACAAAGTTTCATGCGTTATTAGCAAGTTTCCTTTTCATTCAGATCAGCTCATAGACAGCAGTGAAATTCGTCACGCTAAACTTGTCATGAGCTATCTTACACAGTTAGTTTATTTTCCATTTGAATATAAAATGCTGCAAGAAGGTAAAGTTTTGCCTAAAGCAAATGCCTTGAAATCCTTGAACCCCGTGCTAAAGGACGGTGTGTTGAGAGTAGGTAGCAGAATCAAGAATTCGGATCTATGTGACGATGAGAAATTTCCCGTTATCTTACCTACAAAATCTATCCTGACGGAGCTCTTGATTCGATATTTTCATCACATCACGTTGCACGGTGGTACTCAACTAACTCTTTCTACTAGCAGACAAATGTTCTGGATCATTCGAGGAAAAAGTGCAGTGAAAGTCATTATTGATAATTGCACCAGTTGTCAAAGATACAGAGCCGCTCCACAGTATCAAATGATGGCAGCTCTACCTCAAGAACGGGTACTGCCTACGCGTCCATTTAAAAAATCGGGTGTAGATTACGCAGGTCCATTTAAATTACTAGCTTCACGCATTCGCGGACAAATTTCCTACAAGGGCTATTTCATCATTTTCATTTGTCTTTGCACAAAAGCAATTCACCTTGAAGCTGTCTCCGATTACACTACAGAGTCGTATCTAGCCGCGTTCGACAGATTCACGGCAAGACGAGGACCTTGTGAGCTTCTCATAAGCGATCAAGGTCAGAATTTGGTAGGAGCAGATGCCGAACTTAGAAAAATGTTCACAAAAAATTCACCCTACTCCAATTTCATTTCCCAATCCCTTAGCAATTTGGGGACAAAATGGCGTTTCAATCCACCATCCGCCCCACATTTTGGAGGAATTTGGGAAGCTGGGGTTAAGGCAGTGAAACATCACCTAAAGAGGGTAGTGGGAGAAACAATACTCACCTTTGAGGAATTCACAACAGTCCTCAATCAAGTGGAGGCATGCCTCAACTCTCGGCCTCTCATGCCCCTCAGCAATGACCCTTCTGACCTAGAGGCTCTCACACCTGCTCATTTTCTGATAGGAGAGCCATCCTTCCTAATAGTCAAGGACAGAGTTACCAATGACAAAGTGTCACCTCTACGACGCTGGAAAATCATCACACAAATGGTCCAACAACTTTGGGAACGTTGGTCGCACCAGTATCTCCATACGCTCCATAAACGAAATAAGTGGACCTCAGTACAACCTAACTTTGCTGAAGGTGACCTGGTTTTAGTGAGAAACGAGATCACACCACCATCCAGATGGCCACTGGGCCGAATCATCAAGACGATCCCTGGAAAAGATGGGATTGTTCGAGTCGTGCAGGTGCGCACAGCTACCACCATCCTGGATCGGCCAATTGTGAAGTTGGTGAAGCTATTTCACCCTCAAAGTGAAGAAGATGAGTGAAAAGTGCTTCCGAGTGATTCAAAAGTGGAGTGCATTAAGACAACGACGAATGATTATTTACTATGTTGATCAATTTTCAATTTTCTATTTTTTGAGATCAAAGATTATTTTCTCTAGGTGAAATTGAATAGTAACTATATATTTTTCACAACTAGTGAACCCTTATTTTTCCACACTTTTATGGAATCAATTGTTTATTTTCAATGAAATATATTTTTCTCTCGAGGTGGGAGGATGTTTATGTAGCACCGATCAAGCAATGTTTCGCGACAGCACACATACATGCACCTACACAATAGCGCAGACCCTCAACCGAC
The DNA here is from genome assembly GCA_029851415.1 of Eretmocerus hayati. Classification (NCBI taxonomy): domain Eukaryota; kingdom Metazoa; phylum Arthropoda; class Insecta; order Hymenoptera; family Aphelinidae; genus Eretmocerus; species Eretmocerus hayati. The sequence continues at coordinate 25,859,858 of CM056741.1, forward strand.
AGTAGACGCCCAACCGGCAGCAGACCCTCAACCGACAGTAGACGCTCAACCGGCAGTAGACCCTCAACCGACAGTAGAACCTACTGCAGTGTATATCTATAGACATTCAGCCGCTTGGCTATAGGCCTCCTGCTCTGCTCCGGTTCGGGCAGTCTCCATGTGGATCGCGAACAAGCCGCACACTCTCCACCACCTCGAGCATGTATTCAGTTTGCTCAATATAGTGTTCGCTAAAAACTATTTAATTCGCATTCCTCCTGTCACGAGTAACCTGGATCCCACAAATCAACACCGGCGAAAACAATACCCATAGTGGGCAAAATAAATGTTTATAGCACTGCGTGACCTAAACCCGCGTTTATTTAACGCATTTGCGGGACTTAAATGGCCTATTATTCAACTGTGAAATAATGCGTCCGCTCACTTCACGTGGGTGCGGGGTGCAGCAAATCAGTTTATTTCACTGCGAGGTTACAAGGGCATTTTTGGCAATTTTTGCGCATACTATGTATGCAGGCATCGAAATTTGAAGAAAAATGATAGGAAATCTATGATGGATCATGTCTGGAGCAATTGTATCCGCATCAATGATTGTAAAGAGCAAGAAAATTAGTCATGACTGTAACACTCCTGCTCATGGTTATAAATCATCAGCAACATAAACATAAACATAAACACGTGGCTGAGTTCTGCACATGTACATACATACGTGCTAACCTTGAAACCTTTGACCATGCCGGATTTTGCATTTGATGCACCGTTGTGAAGGAATGACAACAGATAAATATCAAAATTAGAGACTGCATCAGTATGATGAGGGATTGTACCTCATTTGAAAAGATCAAATATGCATATTCGTCATTTTTGCGGTAGGGGTGTTACATTACACAGTTTTCCATTCTCAAACAGCCGTTATGAAATGTCTCAGAAGAATTGAACTCCAAATTATTCTGGAGTCTAGTTACTAGCGTAACAATAGAAATTGTTCTAGGATAAAGTCTGAGAGGGAAAATTTTAGGTCTTGGCCGGGATGAGGCTTGCACAACCCCTATATTACTATAATAACCAACGATGATGCTCATGGATTATTTTAGGTACAAGAAACGTCTTCATCATCACTCGATGGGCTTCATCGCGGGTGTGTGATTTCTATTTTATAGGACCAGATTCTTAACTTTTTTTCAGTCGGGGGGGCTGCCGCCCCCCCGAACCCCCCCGCTTACCCCCGCCCTAGCCACCCGCTTCCACCCTCGCGCAAGCGCTCGGGTGTGTTATGACCCCCGCAAAGCGCGGGTTTATGTCACTCGATGCTATAAAATAGTGTACGATACACGGGACCCAAGAGCTTTGATTATTACACGGCGTGATTGGCACCCTCGCGCAAGCGCTCGGGCGCCAACTTCACGCCGTGTAATAATAAGGCTGTTAGGTCCCTTGTATCGTAAATAACTATTTGGGCTTTGGAATGTATCATGAATTAGAACCTCAGATCGAAAGAAAATGGTATAAGAGTATTATAAAAATAGTTGAAGGAGCGTTGCTGAATGGACGTAGACGCACTCAAAGCAAGTGTAATACGCTTCAAATATTCTGCTATCACGATTCTTGTTGACGTTTTCGTCTAATGTTCCCGGAGAAAATTGGTATAGCTCAAACTGTCCAACTATGGACTGGATAGAATCTAATAGTTCTAAATCGCAGTTTATTGTCGATATTTTGACTCACCAGCAATGAGAAAGAATATTTTCTTCAACATATTGAGTCTCTGCAATATATGTGTGCTCCGAAGGAAAAGTCAACAACTCTCCCAGGGTTTGGAAGTTCATGCGATGGATGGTTACAAGGGCGGTTATATACTTGGTAGCGACTACAATTTCAGAAAGATGAGGACTTCCCGCAATCACGAGTCACTCTCTTCATTAAATTTTAATGGTCATCAGGAGCTTGACAATGGTTCGGCGGAAGTTCAAATTAGTTCATTCAACTTTGTCTCTGAATCGTGATATGCAGACATGGTATGAATAAGTATCACACTCGTCAATCAATCAATCAAAATCAGGATACCATCACTTGAAAGTCTGAGAGTAGTTACAATGGAGAGCTGAAACAAACTTCTTCAAAATGACCATTTGGCGAATTCAGTTGACTTGATAGAAATGAAAGATGCGCGGCGATTCAGAAATCAAGATATGATTGAAACCCCCAACATGCAGGAAATGGAACGGCGCCCCGATTCAGGTATAAATGGACGATCTCACTCTGACGGTATTTGTTTCCTGTAAATAAGTTCTTCATAATTGATTTTTCATTGTTGGAAAGACTGATTCTTGGCTTACAAATGGACTAGCCCAAGTAAAAGTCTGCACTGAAAAGAACTCAAGAGCTGAGAAGAGATCAATTAGCTCATTCACACTCACAAGCGTGGATGATTTGAGTTACTTTTCAAAAAAAAAAAAGCAAATCTCAGCGTCCAATGTATCCACGTTAATGAACGTGAATGATTTGGAAATACTCTTAAAAAAGAGTTAGATTTTTCCAAATCGGAATGATTTCACAAAATTCATATCTAATTCATACATCACAGTGTTGATCAAGTGTTAACTGTTGTGAAACTCTCTGAGTCGATTGAAGAAGTTGAGGAATACATAGTTAGGAGTGAAATTCTCCATTCTTCCCATTGGCGTGGTTAAAATTTCGAGAATGTACCAAAAGATCCCTTCAGAAGCCAGAGTAACTCAAAAAATGTCCGTTTGTGGAAAACCTGGGGGTAGGAAAAAAATTTATTTAAATAATGCAACAACTTTGTTCCTCATCAAAAGTGGCATAAATCACGACCCCTTGGAGTTTTACGAGCTTTTGAGCGCTTCTGTGCATTTCATGGGCTATGTCTCAAATCCACTACAGTAGAAATCTCAGGATTAGTTTTTGGAAAATTTTGAACCACTCATTTCGACATAAAATTCTCCCTTCTTTTGATTAGCGAGGTCAAAATTCCAAAAATCTGACAACAGATCCCTCAAAAGGACGAAAAACTCAAAAATTGCCGTTTTTCGAAAAACTTGGGGTGGGAAAAAATTTGTTCTAAAAGGTGCATCAACTTCGTTTCTTATAGAAATCGACGTAAATTGCTCCAGCTCCGAGTTGAATCCCTAATACTGCGTTTTTGGTCGTTTTTTACGTTTCTATGGATCCCCTTCATCATACGAGCTCTAGACGATACTCGCGGGAAAAGGATTTAGATCCCTCATGAAAAAAGCTACAATTTTCTTTTTTGAAACAACCCGATATCGCCATTCTAATAGTAAAGCATAATTGTGCCAACTTCCGATTTTTTTCCCCCTGTGCGCCGCTAGAGACCCACGCGCCGACGCCATCCACCATTTGGGCCGCAAGGCCAGCTTCAGAAGTTTCGATTACTAAAACTTTCTGAATTTTGCTTTGATTGGGTCTGACAAGGGTTCAATCTCCTCGTTATTAGTGGCACTACAACTTTTTCCCCCCAGTATCCTCGGGTTGGTGCAGCGGTTTTCCCGGTAGAATGGGAATACAACGCTGTGTCTATGTTGTGCGTGTATCTTTCCCTCCAGAATTTGTCCATGCTTTCCCTCGAAACGTTTTCGAGAGAGACCGCTAGGCAGCGATTCAACCAAGCACAGAGCGAGTACTCATTCATTGTAATAGTGCACTGTCCATCCATTCATCCATCCATCCATAACCTCAAACTCGTGAAGGTGAAATGCACTTCTTCGTGGTGGTCGATTATTTCCGGGCTCGCAGATTGATCGGTTCATCCTGGTGGACCCAACTAGAAAAATAAAGATTGTCCTACGTACTTCTAGAGCTATATCTATATATGTATGTACACAACCTCAGTACCTCACACTTTGATTACGGTATTCAGAGTCCAAGCTTTGCAGCTCCATTACGTGTCTTTTTTCAATTTCACTCGAGCGAACGTATTGAGGGGCTTTGAAAAAGACCCTCGCTGAGTTTGGACGATGCTTTGAATGCAACGACGTTAATGCCAGAATCAGAGCTTGCACTCTGTGCATGTTAGGTACTCGTGATGCAAGCAATGGGCTATGTTGAAGCTTTTTTTCGTAGGTGCATGGAAAGAGTGATGGTAGTGTGATGCGTGGGTTGAATTGGGCGTGATTCTTGCCGTATGATGGCTTTCTGTCTCTTTCACGATCGAGTGCGTTCCCAAAAAGGCATTTGCATTTTCATGTAGGGGTTCAGTAAGGGCAGAAGTACTGATTGAAAGTGGAGAATCAGCGTGATTCGTCGATGCTGCGAGCTTAAAGGTATGTATGGGGTTGAGAGAGCTTGCAAAATCATATTCTTGGAACGCCAATGTGAAATAGTTATATTGCATGCAATTCATGATCATAGATCAAACGTGGTGGGCCAGAAATTGAAAAATTTTTCAAATTTAACTTGCCTGTGGTGGCAAAAATTGTATCTTTATTGATGGATATGAATATTTGTTTCCCGAAACCCACAGATGACCTCTTCAACCTTAGCTAGAAGGTTGAAGTTTTGATAAAAGATGTATATAAAATGCAGCTTAAAAATTTCCGTTCTGCCTTTGAATCAGGGATATCATAAATGTGGCGTTGTTAGCGGCGATCGGGTGGCTCAAAATATATTTGACTACCGTCAAACTGGGTAACTTTGATACAGTGTGTGCAACTTTGGTACACCCCTGAAAAATGACTTTCAGAGCTGCGTTCGGCTAGTTAAATGATTCTATCGCTCTGAAACTTATCTCCCCTTCTTGACCAACGCATAAACAACTCGTTAAGCCACCGTAGATCCCGCGTGGATGATTGTAATCATTTATTGTAGCTTTTTCCAAAAAAGCTGATTCAGCACAGATACGCGAGTGGTCCAGTTAGTGTACCTGGCAAGAAGTGTTCCGGAATGAATTACGGGTAAATAGCGGTACAATTTGATCACACATACCACCATATCGGAGAAACTATCGTTACATTCGGCTGGTATTATTTACAGCATTTGGGAATTTAACGGATGAAAACCCGTGAAAAAATTGTAAAAAACTGTACAAAGTTACCCCACTCTGGGTAAGAAGCATGCGGTAGGGTCAATTTTGTTCAGTTCTGTATGCTAGCTCTTTTTGACACATCTTGGATCTACTGGCGGTCCATGCGGCTATAAGCTGTTTTAAAGGGATGATTATAAGACCCCTGAACGAATAGCATTGATCCACTCACATGGTGGTGTGTAGAATTGAGATATTCTGTAACTGTACCAAAGTTGCCCTATCAGGGTTTAACTATGGTACACTTCTTCAAGTGCTAATAGCTCCAGCTTAGACACATCAAATTGAACTCTGTACCCCATCAATTGAAAGTTGAGACTGTAAACATTCATTGGCCACTAATTAAGGTGGGTTTTGTCCATGTATGTTGGAACGCCGAGCCAAACAAAACGAAAAGCACCGAAAACGTACCAAAATTACCCACTTTGACGGTACGTATTTTGACCTCTCAAACACAATTCCGGTGATTTTGTGGCACTTGAATGATATTTGAATCCTGAATAACTGTTGACATATGCGTAATCACACGAAAATTTCGATATTCCGATGGAAGAGGTGCCAACGTCAATGATTACTCCTGAAAATTCCACGTTATATTTTTCGGCTTATTGGAATATATGAAGCACCGATAAATTCTCGCACAAATTCAAATATATCCTCTGATCAATTCCATGAGAATAACACAAAATAACACCGGAACCTGACACTTCAAAACATCACATGGACCTTACATTTCGTTACTAAAATTGATCTCACGGTTAATCGGTTAAAGCTATAGTCTTGGGGTTTGAGCATTTTCAGAACTAACACCACCAGAAAAGTTGAAAGGAATCGACTGAGACATCTGTAGTCACGCGTTTGAAGGTCGCACTCGTATTACTCGGACCTGGTATGAAAATTTAGACGAACTAGAATTTCGCGTAAACGTACTCCCCAAATTGTAGAAATCTATCTTTTTCGAAACTTTGACGGATGGAAAAGTTGCTTTTCGATGATTTACTTTGAAAAAATCGTTTGAAAGAAGGGAAAACCCCATGATTGGCGCTTCCCATAATACATTCCTCATTACAATGCCAAGGCTCCTGCTAGGCTTAAGAGGGTCATTGCTGTGGATCCCGCGGATTATAAAAACACAGGTTTCGAGATCCTGTGTAAGTGAATCCAGGTTTTCCGTTTCCCGGTGCCCCTTATTGGCCATTCCATACTTAGGTAGAATTATGTGGTATTGATGAAGAGATTTCAAGTACACGATCAGGAAGTCTCAAAACTTTTGGAAAACATATGTTCCATCACTGTGTATTCCATGTAATATCAGTTCAACTTACAAGGGGAGGTCCAACCTTGCGGAACACGGATCCTTATGAAACTCTGGGAATCATCTTGTTTTGGTGCAAAATGAAGGTATCCCCAAGGGTTTGAACCCATGGCCCCCCTACTCTGGGATACAGCCATGGAGATTAGCATTGCCAACATAGCGTCGGCCCCTACGAAGACTAGTACATTTCGACTCTTCCACGAAAACTAACACATTCCTTCTATGCTTTAACATTGGCGAAATGTGATACTCTTCGTGGGAAAGGTGAAATGTGCTAGTCTCCGTACGGGCCGACGATAGGCCCATGTTGAAAAATCGTATGTATAGATATAGTAACAATGCTAACCTCCATAGCTGTATCTCGGGATAGGAGGCCCATGGGATCAAACCGTTAGAGATACCTCAATTTCTCACCAAGACCAGATGATTCCCAGAGTTTCATAGAGATCCATGTTCCGCAAAATTGGACTTCTCCTCGTTAGTTGCAAACTTCTTTGCTGTAGAATCTCGACAAAGTTCCTTGAAACATCAAAAAAAAATTTCAAATCAACGATACCCATTATCGGTTCGTAAAATTTCTCAAACATGAGTGAAAAGATTTTGTCGTGCATAAGCTCAATTTTGCGATGCGTTAAGTGTTTTATCACGCAGGACACGTGTGAAATTTTGATTACTCACTGAACACGGACCATTACCGCATGCTTGATGCACGAGCATGCAATAGTACTTTTCGAAACGAGTTCATGAGGTTGCTGTCAAGCAGGGAAATGGTGAACCACATTAATGAACCACAAAAAAATTCCTCGAAAAATTCTTTATAAAATTTCGAGAACACTTGAATATCAGAACTTCCATGAACGGTATTCCACTCATTCCTCATTCAATCCATGTTTGTACTCGGTAATATCGATTCTTTTCCGATATTGTTGTCCAAGACTTTGTAATTGCTTTTTCTCATTATTCAAGCTTTAGAAATCCATTGAAAGATTTGTTAGTCTTAAAAATGAACAGAAAAATTCCTTAACTGTGAATTATGTGGTTACAAACACAGTACATACGACTGCAAAAATCTCAGTACAAATCTACACGTTAGGTTCATACAGTAGTATTGACATTTTTGTAGGAAATTGTACAGACAAACTTTTCAGTCGCTCAATTAAATCTACACGCTCTTCATTATGCAATGAGCATTGCCACATGACATGATCGAAGTCTTCATTACTCTCATTACATGACTTGCTAGCTGAAGAAGATGCCGAACTCTGATACCAGATCTACAACAATTAATCATCACGGTCAGATCTCGAGGAGGAATCAAATTTTGAAAGTCTTAGTAATCAGTCGTGATGTGTACAGAAACTCTACGCTTACATTGTGGTTATGACTGAGCTATCAATGAATTATTATTAATATAACTACTACTCGACGCCAACCAATTTTTCAATTCGTATAGTAAATAAGGTTTCAATCTGAGATGAGAGAATTATAGGTCATTAATTTTCTATTTTATCCTACAGAATACAGATTGAAAAAAGTGCCTCAAATGTGTCATAAATTCAACCATAAGTCAGAATAATACTTCGACATCCATGCCTACGAGTCTAGCATTCTGATATCATTCATTGACCGATTAGCAAGCAGATTTTTTGTGAGCTATTGCTGTTGTACAAATCATAATTCTTTGATCTGTGGCTTTAGGATTCCATCGTATATCATTTCGGTCATAACTAGAACATCACTGTACCTTCATCATTCCTGATAATCGCTCTAAATATTTTCATTTCGGATGTACCTTTCACAAGTTATCATGAAACTCAATGGGGAATACACATAAAAAACTTCTTACGTTTATTCAAGTTTGCACGAAACTAAATAAATCGTTCTTACTATGTGATTACACAAATGCTAATTATTAATATGGACCCAGGTGTTGTAAGTCTCCCTATGTGAAAAAGCTGATTAAATCTACTGATAAGTTGCGATGACATTGAATCGTGTCAGGAAAGCATTTTTCAAAAACTAAAGACAGTTGATACCGCTAAGAACTAAATCTCGAGATAAATAGAGTCACTCCACTTTCCTTGTGAGTATTTCCTCGAGTATATTTGTGAAATCACGATGATTACATACACTACCTCTTATTCGATTTCACTACGGAAATTTTCAATGATCTGGATTGCTAAAGAATAGTTCATGATCGAATCATCTTGGAAATCCGTTCAAGAATCAAGAAGTTCTGCATCTTCTGACAGATGCTTGAGACTCTCCTTACTGTATCTCATGCTTGCTTGGTGGAGTATTCTTTTTTCAATGAAAGAACTGACATCATAAGAAATACAAATGTAGTTTGATAGCTGACAGCACTCATCGTTTCATTTCTCATCAGTGCTTACGAATGCATGAAAGAAATTTCCAACATGGAATTATTCAAACATCTGGAAGACAGGTTGTCCTGCGTATTATTATTGCGAAACGCTATAATGCATTGGATTGAAGACTTCCACTTTCCTTAATAATGACATTCAAAAACGTCATCAGATAGCTGGTAAGAGTTCAATTATGAAATGAGAAAGTGAGGATCAACCTCATTTTGTACGTAGTACCTACTGGTTTCTATCGGTTCATGAGCCAGAATTCAAGTGACTAGTTCATATCTTATCATACATATATTTCCATTGGTCCTGTAATTTACAGTACTTTTCATAAATAATGGATCATGTAGGGTGTCACTAAAACAGTGATATTTTCAATATGCTTCGTTGTGCCGGAATTGAGAACAGAAGATCTTGAAGATCGGCAAAGAACCTATCGGTTCATGTGTTTCAAACATTTTTTCGTGTTTTTCAAGTGGCCCTGATCAACGTTGGGGATTCAAAAAATCCTACTTCGATCAATCACCTACAACTTCAACGGGAGTGATTTGATCACAAAAATTCTTACGAGATGTTGTAGATCGCTCAAAAATCTAGTAGCTTACGTTCTTGTGAAATTTCGGTTTGATCCTTCCCGTCGGAGCCACGAGCTCCGAAAGAAAACTTTGTATTGAGTTGCTTATGCACATATCGAGGTGTGAAAGTGTTCATCCATTCTTGCGCTAATCTCGTGCTAGAATGCAACAAAAAATTCCACAACACGTGATCTTGACGTAAAATGATCTCATCTTTTTGAATATGCCATCAGATTTTGTCTCAGGTGGGAGGTAACAACGATTTCTCGAGTTTTATCGTAAAAATTTATTAATTCCTTGTTTTGTCCTTGTAGGCCACATTTGAGACAAAATCTGATGGTAAATTCAAAAATATAAGATCATTTCACGTCAAATTCATGTAATGTAGAAGTATTTGATGAATTTTTGCATGAGAATACGGCATGAGGAAATGAAATAGTTGCATACCTCGGTATCTCCATAAGCAGCCCATGCAATACAAAGTTCTCTTTCGGAGCCCGTAGCTCAGACGGGAAGGTTTGTACAAAAATTTTACGAGAGTGCAAACTTGTAGATTTTTTGAACGATCTACATGACCCCGTAGGAACTTATGTGATCAAATTACTCCCGTTAAAATTGAGGTGATTGATCGAGGAAGACTTTTTTGTATTTCCAACATTGATTACAGCCACTTAAAAACCATATAAAAATGTTTGAAATACACGAATTGATGGATTTTTCGTGATCTGCAAGATTCTATTCTTCAAATTCCTGTACAACGAAGCATATTGGAAATATCACTGTTTCGGTGACATCCTCCATGATCCATTATTCATCGAAGGTACTGTATGTACTGTTGATCCAATGAGATCTCTTGCAGTCAATGATGAAATTATAATCTAGGGAATTCCACATGGTACTTCTGAAAACGGAGTTAGTTTGCTCAAAAATAACCGATGGAGTGTGAACGTACGAATTTTCACTTTTTGGGAAGTATCATGACAGAATATTGATTTACCAATATCCTAGGAATCAGAATCATTTTGAGGGGTCACTCAGACACGCAAATTCTATTGCTCTATGTGGCCTTTCTATGATTTTTCATCTTTCCATCAACCATAAGAAAATCTTGTTGCAGTACTCAAATCTACGAAGTCAATTCCCAAAGGTAACTGTGACAGTTGATTACATTTCTATAGTGGAATTGAAATGCATGCTTTTGAGTGTAATGATTAGAACTTGGTCCCAAATTATACCTGTCGTAAGCAACACTGCAGGAAAGGAATAATAGAACGAGTAATTTGAAAATGAGGGCGTCTCCAGTAAAATTGATAACCAGTGCCATGATTCATTTTCAGATTCACCATTCATCAACAAATCAGTCAAGAATGAAGAAAATAATTGGATGGCTAATTTCATCAACACTCATTTCCATCGCGGTCCAATCCGAAGACAAATATAATTTTCATGAATTTGACGACCACAACGAGTACCAGAGAGTATGGCTCTTCACTGGGAATGTTACTGTCTTCCACGCAAAAAAATATCCTAGAGATGACAGCTTCCTATTTGCAGTATGCAGCAGTGAAAATGCCTCATCAAATGCAAATTGTGAAATTTCAGTGAAATTTTTCAATGACACTTCTCTCCAAAATAAGACTTGCAACTTGGTATTCAAGCCGCACCATAGTAATCTATTCATGTTGCCAAAATTCACTCTAAGGCTGGAATCCCTCCAAAATCCCTACAAAGCTGTGATTGCTTGGAATGAAATAACCGAGGACTATGAACGAGTATATGACTACGTCAGTATCTTAAACATGGAAACTTGTGAAAATTCAACAAAGAACTATTCAAGATCAGCCAACACACTAGAAATGAATCCTAACACTTTTGAATTCTTCATCACTGGTAATAGTTTAGAAGTGATAACTTCTGATAGGACAGTATGCGGTGAATTCCAAATATGCCGACTAACTTACAATGAAGAGTACCAAAAAGTTCACGGACCTGCATCTTTTCCCACAAATCTATCTACATTTTACATAGATTCTGCATATTCAGATCCTTCATCGAGGAATATTTACGCTTACGGCGTGACAAAAGGAAGTTTTGGATCTGAAATTGAAGCCTACTACATTACAACTAATGAAGTGAAAAAACTTACAACAAACATTACCAATCTCGGCTCGATCATAACACCTCTTATCTCAACAACCCATGATCACTTCACTCTGTGCGGTAAATACGTTGGCAGTGAAGAAGGAGATCTAATTCACTGCATACAGTACGAGATTGGATCAACCGAGCCAAAATTTGACTTTGAATATGAACATTTTGACAGAATTGTTGGTGTAAGCAATTTGGCGGGTGGAGGTTTCCTCATTTTTTCTCTCGATTCGGAAGATTCTTCAATACCTGGTTATACTCTGATAAGACCACAAATAGGAAGCTTTAATATACCTCATAATGTTGAAATAGATTTCTACTCTTCTTATCAGTGCATTTCCAGTACAGCTCATATCATTGAAAGGATATCAAGCCAACAATCAGATTATGATGTCTCATCTTGTTTTTATTCTACTTGCTCAGATTCTTTCCAAAATGATCACAACAAAGAAGTTCATGACGTACAACATTATGGACTTTGCCTAAAGCTACCAAATTCTAAGTCAGATTTTATCGGTCAAGAATGATGCGTAGAATGTACAATTGCATTGCTATGGAGGAAGTTAGATTAAATATACATCCAGAAAGTCTGATTGAAGTTCCTTATTGTTCATAAACTGATTTTATCAACAGTATACAACCCTGCAAAAACTTTGAATCTAATTCCCTCCTGAAACTAATTCCGTGGGATTTCATGGGACCTGGCCTGTGAAAATTTCCAACCTTGTTTTTTACGAAATTCGGCATTGAAGACATGTAGCATATAAGTTTTGACCATGATCAACAAAATTGAACCATTCTTGGAAGAGAAATGGTCAAAATTCGTATGCTACACGTCTTCCCAAGTGTGAAGATTAAGAATTTTCCCAGAGCCAGGTCCCACAAAGTACCATGGGATCCCATGAAGTTCCACGCGGGAATTATTCCCAGCAGGGGTCGTTCAGGTCAGAGCTATTCATTCGGTAGGGAGATGGGTTATATATGAGCATGAAATATGGATATCACGACGATCATTTTGCGAAGCTATCACCAATAAAATTTTGGCCTCCGGCACTACCCGTCCTTCACTGGAGTGCATCTTGAGAGAATTCGATAACCAACTGAAGTAACTTTGGGACAAAAATCGCAATTTTTTTCCTTGAAACTCGTGTAAGTTGTACACTTTGCATCAGAATCGCATCATATCTAGTCAAATGAAAGTTTACAGTATCAAATTCTGATTGCGGAGTTGATCAAGTCCATTTAGACATCTCTAATTGGTGCTAAGAGCGCTCAAGGTCGTGTTCCAAAGTTACACCGGAATGGGGTAACTTTAGAACGAGTGTAGATTGTTATACCGAAAAGTCAAAGATCCGAAAATCAAGATCCCGATTAACCAGGATACCGAAAATCATTATACCGAATTCTATTATACCGAATGACCAAGATACCGAATATCAGCATACCGAACGGCCGGGATACCGAAAATCAAGATACCGAATATGAGCGATACAGAAAACCAATATTCCGAAAATAATTTTGCAGAAACTCAATATTCCGAAAGTCAGAATACCGAAAATGAGCTAATAGACGCATTGAGACAACCAGGGCATGATCGGATGGCGAAATGAGTGTATTATGATCCCTCGAGTAAGAGTGGAGCCACATGAGCGAAAAGACTAATAGAATGACGTAAGGAGCGACAAAAAGAATCTTACGCACCATGGTTGCCATGGTGCATGAGGAATTCCGTTTTAATGGGTGTAAGAGAAATTACACCAATTTGGCCAGCACCTAGATACTCTGGGAAGGGAGGGGGGTTGGAGGGGAGTAACGTTCCATCGGAGGCCCGGAGAAAGATGAATTTTCGCAAAAAAACATAAATCCACGCAATGACACTTGATTGACACACAGCTGTTCACTGAATTCGCGCGAGGAGGTAACTACCCTAAGCACCGAGAAATACCGCTCACACATTACTTTAACGCACATGGTTTGAGAAAATTATAGTGACAGACTATGCTTGCTACTTATAACAATTTTTTAACTTTCACTCTCAGTTGTTTAAAACGTATAGTTGGAAACACGGGAGTGGAATGAAAATTCATACCCTCTTTCCGAAACGTACTATCATATCGTTTCCGCCCTCTCATTTAAATCTGAAATTCCTGTTTCTCTCTCATGGAGAGACGAAATATCGCACTCAATATCTTGGATATATTGTTATTTGATATCGCAGTATACATCGCTTATTCTATGAATCAGATGGAATACATCTTAGAACTAGATTCTCTCAAAGAAGGAGACTGACAAATATAACTATGAATTGAAAAAAACATTGGAGGGGATAAAAATGAATTCCTCTTTTTGGAGAGGTATGTGTTTTTCGGTGGAATAGTTATCACAGTTTTGCCTTTTCATGAGAGAAATAACGAATAAACCGAAATTTCTGCCATCTTTTCCAACAAATGATCAGAATCAGTAGAGACTCGGGAGGAAATAACAGAAACCACGATTTTTCTATATCATAAAAGACCATTGATGTACAGACGAACTTGTCCAACTACTCATCGAAGGCCGTGAAGTCCTGCATGATTGAAGTTCTTGGTTTTCACTTTTACAAGCATCAGTTCCCCCGATCTTGTGTAGCTGCGAGTTACTTCTAGCTGTCAAGCGGGTGAAGGTGCATTGTATTTGTATCATCCAGGATATCCGCATCCATCTTGTATGCGAGGATAAACTCAGCGATGTGGCTCCTTCGAGAGTGAGTCTTTGCTACGAACGGCAGTGGATCCCCTCCTACTTTCCGTGGATCATCCGGCCTTCCCTAGAAACTATGAAAAAAGCTAGTACACACACACCTCAATGATAACTGGTCATAAGAATATTGATACATGTCAGAGATTACTCCACCGAGACAGCGATTACAAAAGTCGCGTTGAAGAAGAATTGCTGAGGAATGTGAATGGAGCCAAGTCTCAAACAATGCGCTACATGAGATCTCGGATAAAGGAGTTACTTGGCGGCAACATGAAAATGAAGCTCCTATGCTGATTAACCACGATTTGAAATCTAAAGAATTGAGAATGAACCAAAATCCACATCAGAAGAGTTCCCCTTGTGCGCACATGAATGGAGACGGAGCATGTCCGTTTTTATGTTACAGTGACTATTTGGTAAAATGAAGAGAAATCCCACCCTCGCTTTCCCGGCCGACCACTCTGGCAGCTGGTACTTATAAATTCATCCCACAGTGACTATCCCCTCGAATGTAAAGAATTCCCACCCTCGCTTTCCCGGCCGACCGTTTTGGCAGCTGTTACTTGTAATTTCATCCCACAGTGACTATCGCCTGAATGTGGAGGATTCCCACCCTCGATTTCCTGGCCGATCTATTTGGCAGCTGGTACTTGTGATTTCATCCAACTAACAGTTGGATGAAATCCCACTATTTTCTGAAATGAACAAAAATCCCGACCTACACTTTGCTGGCCGATCACTTTGGCAGCTAGTACTTGTGAATTCATCCAACAGTCACTAACCTCTCGAATGTAAGGAATTCCCACCCTCGATTTCCCGGCCGACCACTTTGGCAGCTGGTACTTGAACATTTATTTCACTGTTACTATTTCCTGAAAAGAAAAGAAATCCCGCCCTCACTTTCCTGGCCGACCACTTTGGCAGCTAGTACTTGTGAACTCATCCCACAGTGACTATCCCCTGAATATAAAGAACCCCCACCCTCACTTTCCTGGCCGACCACTTTGGCAGCTAGTACTTGTGAACTCATCCCACAGTGACTATCCCCTGAAAGTGAAGAATTCTCACCCTCGATTTCCCGGCCGACCACTTAGGCAGCTGGTACTTGAACATTTATCACACTGTTACTATTTCCTGAAAAGAGAAGAAACCCCACCCTCACTTTCCTGGCCGACCACTTTGGCAGCTAGTACTTGTGAATTCATCCAACAGTCACTAACCCCTCGAATGTAAGGAATTTCCACCCTCGATTTCCCGGCCGACCACTTTGGCAGCTGGTACTTGAACATTTATCACACTGTTACTATTTCCCGAAAAGAGAAGAAACCCCACCCTCACTTTCCTGGCCGACCACTTTGGCAGCTAGTACTTGTGAACTCATCCCACAGTGACTACCCCTGAATATAAAGAACCCCCACCCTCACTTTCCCGGCCGACCACTTTGGCAGCTGGTACTTGAACATTAATTTCACTATTACTATTTCCTGAAAAGAAAAGAAACCTCACCCACACTTCCCTGGCCGACCACTTTGGCAGCTAGTACTTGTGAACTCATCCCACAGTGACTATCCCCCGAATGTGGAGAATTCCCACCCTCGATCTCCCGGCCGACCACTTTGGCAGCTGGTACTTGAACATTTATTTCACTGTTACTATTTCCTGAAAAGAAAAGAAACTCCACCCTCACTTTCCTGGCCGGCCACTTTGGCAGCTAGTCCTTGTGAATTCATTCATCAGTGACTAACCCCTCGAATGTAAAGAATTTCCACCCTTGATTTCCGGCCGACCACTTTGGCAGCTGGTACTTGAACATTTATTCCACTGTTACTATTTCCTGAAAAGAGAAGCAATCCCACCCTCACTTTCCTGGCCGACCATTCTGGCAGCTAGTACTTGTGAACTCATCCCACAGTGACTATCCCCTGAATGTGAAGAATTCCCACCCTCGCTTCCCCGGCCGATCATTTTGGCAGCTGGATTTCGCACAGTGACCATCCCCTCAAATGAAAAAAGTTCCCAATGGGTCGCACAGATTTCCCTAGTCATCCAATCTTACATGTACCATAAATCCCACCCCACATCGAATTCCACTAAAACGCCCGGCGCGGCGAACTCATTATTTACGTTGAAAGACAATATTTAACCTCGCGTCGAAATCATAGTAAATTTTGCTCTATGCGTGGACATGATGGAACTGAGATGATTCTACTCTATGTTCACATGAGTTAATATTCCTCAACAATTAAAAATACCAGCAGAATTGAGGAATATTTGTACTAGTAAGCATGCCAGAAGCACTCTTACCCGTTCCTCCCCTATGGTTGTTCCGTCGCCTTTTCTTCCACCCCTGTGGCCTCCTGGAGATATGCAGCTTCCGTTCAATCTGTCAAATCATCGAATCCATCATCTTGTTAGAATTGTATATCCTGTGCACAATGAGGAATTTTCTGAGCAAATATGGGAAGCTATCAATCGATTTGCAAACATCTGTCCATTGCATAAGCACAGGTTTATCGGCGAATGCTACATTTTAGATTTGATACAGTTTCAACAGTTCCAACAGTTTCAACAGTTTCAGAGGATAGGCTAAATTCCCTTCAGGGCATCATTCTATAGACATCTACCTTAGATATGAAATTCACAAAAAACCTCCAAAAGACTAAAGAGACCCGTCGACGCAGAAAAAGGACACATGTACGTACAGACACGGACAATGATCGATGAAGATAAACTTTTCACGCACTAATGATGATAGTGCCAAGGAAGTGCGGCCCACACACGGCAAGCTTAGGCAAAAAGAGAGAATTGGTGGAAAATAAATCCCTGCAAGTAAGATCCCCAGGATTGGCGCATTCAAGAGATTTACTCACCATGAATGATGTTTAGTGTTTTGTTGTTGGCCGCTATGCCTTCCTTCGAGTGGGTGATCTTGTTCATCATCTCAAAAATCATCTTGTACTTCTGGGAACTGTTTGGATTATGGGTAGACACAATGCAGCCTCACTCTGTTTAACTTTGCCACTCCATTTTATTGAGAATCTCTGGATTGAAGATAAAATTATGATTAACAATGAGTTGCTATTACTTACCAATGGGAGAATCTGTTTTATGTTTTCATAATTCTTATAACTATAATTTTTTATATATATAAAAAATATTTTCTTATATGAAAAAAATATTTTCATAATTTTTCTGAGATAGATTGACAGAGCAAACCATTGTGAAATATTGATCATGTCAGATTCTTCAATCGAGTCTTTGTTTTCATAAACTAGTGTATCATTGCACCTACGAAGGATGGCTCACTTGCACCCGGATATGAGGGGAGGCAACGCTGCGTAGGGGGGGGGGGGGCGGTGCACCGGATACTATGTTGGTATGTAACTCCCATTTTCAAAAGGGGGGGCTATTCAATGATTTGATTATTTATCTTATTATATTCATATTCTGTATTTTGAATCAATTTTATTAGGTATAAGTCCTTTTACTTACCGGTCTAGCCCTCCGACTCGTCACATCTGGAGTTAGCCTTCGAATGAATTACTGGATAATCAGGAGCGTCATCGAACTCTTCTCATGATAGGTTGAGACTGACTGACGCTCCTCGATCCTTCCGCTGTTTATATGGTCCCAACCAGTGCCCTCTAATGCCTTGCTTCGCCACGATGTGCTCTCACACACATACACACACAAGTGTGAGTAGGGGTTCCCTCACTCAATCGTTCGATCGTTCGTCTTGGGCTTAGGCTGGCGTCGTGCGCTCGCTCGGTCACTCGCGGCGTGCGCTCGTTTGTCCATAATCCGGCCGATGGTCCAGTACGTGAGCGAGCGCACGAAGCGAGCCCAAAAGCAAGCAAGTGATTAAATGACGAAGCGCACGTGCCACGACTCTATGGCTATACCTACATAGAACGCGCTGACGCACTGAGCGCAGGCGCGCACGAGCCCAAAACGACGGAATGGCCACGTCTACATGATGCGCCAACGCTTGCACCGGCGCTTGCGCCAGCGCAAGGTTTTACGGGTAGATCGGTGAAACAGATTGGAAATTGGAATCAACATTTTTCTCACTTGAATTAAAATCGGAAAGAAATGAATTTATTTTCGCAATCTTGATTTAGAATGAGAGATGAAAAATTATACTTTGGCAAATTTGAGTTAAAACTGAAAAAGAGGAGAAGTACAATTTTGCGGTTTCGAGTTCAAATTGGAACTGAAACTTGCTGTTTGCAGACTCGAAATTGGCATTGAGGAAGAAAAATGAAAAATAGATTTCTGCAAACTCGAGCTCGGGCAACGCGAATTTCACTTTTGCATGGATTTTGAGAGGTACTTATGTTGGTTAGCCGTTTCCATTATGAGTGATAACATGGATGAGCTAACCATCGATATCTCAAATGCGTGTGTGTGTGTGTGGGTGTGAGTGTATCGAACATCAGCAGAGCTTCATTCCATCGTCAAGCAGATAATAGCAGACGACGCGGCAAAAGACAACAAAACTTTGACGCAATGGCTCATGTGGAAAAATTGCAGATTGTGATGCAGTTTTTCTGGCCATTCATGTGTTTCAGCATGCTGCTCCTGCATTAATTTTTCTCGTCAAAAAAGTGATGAATTAACAGTTTAGTGTGATCAGTGTTTGTATTCAAGTTGAAAATTGAACGCAGTTGCTAGTAGTCCTATTCACTTGCTAAGAGAATTGCATGAGCATCTAAATCTTTAAAAGATGGCTCAGTTGAGTACTGGATCTGCTTTCCTCACATCTCATTACTCTCAGAGCATAAAAATTTGACCCTAAACGATGGTGTTTACCATCACTTCACAGATGGTATGAATGACTGGTCAAAGAATGAATTGCTCTATTTCCTCAAGAAGCAGACAAAACAATTGCAATCTGCATTCAATTTAATACTTGAATGCAAACAATGATAGAAAAATGAACTGTCATGGAACTTGTCGTTATTCTACTTTCGTGTAGATTGGCCCTCCGATCATGGTTTTTATCATCACTCCATAGATAAACTGGATCACCGGTCAAAAATTGAGGTGCACTATCTCCTTAACAAGTAGTTGAATCTATCATGAACTGCATTGAACTGAGAACTTAGATAGATACATTAATTGAAGATAAGACTGCCATGGACGTATTATTCATCCAAACTTAATGTGCAGGAACTCCCAAGCTTCAAGATAGTTTATTTTTCAACCAATGTTTGTATTCAAGGTCTAAACTGAATGTAGCTTGTAATAGTTTTAACAATTTGTTGAGAGAATAGTGCAATCTGATCTCTGACCAGTGTATCACTTTCCTCCGGAGTGATGAAAAACACTATCATCCGAGGGCCATCTTTTTGAATGCTTAAAAAGTAATGAGGATTGAGCATGGCAGATGTAGGTCCCAAATGATTCACCGGTGTGAAATTTGGGTCCACATCTCTCTCCACAAGTCAATGACAGTATTAAGAACTCATTCGATTTATTAGAACAAGAAAACAAACAACGATTGAAGAACAAAATGTCTTGAGACTTGGCAGTTCTGTATCTTTAAATAGACATCAATGCCAAGCTTCAAGATACTTTGTTCTTCAATCACTATTTTTTCTCTTGTTATGAATTGAATGAGTTCTAATACTGTCATTGACTTGTGGAGAGGGATGTAGACCCAAATTCTGGACCGGTGAATCAATTGGTACCTAGATCTGCCTTGCTCACATCTCATCACTTTTTGAGCATGTGAAAAGATGGCCCTCGGACGATAGTGTTATACATCACTCCTCAGGAAAGTTAATCACTGATCAGAGATCAGGGTGCTCTATTGTCTAGACAAGTTCTTGAAACTATAACAAGCTGCATTCAGTTTAGACCTTGAATACAAACATTGGTTGGAATAAAAACTATTTTGAAGCTTGGGAGTTCCTGCACATTAAGATTGGATAAAAATTACGTCCATGACAGTCTTATCTTCAATTATTATATCCATCTAAGTTCTCAGTTCAATGCAGTTTATGATAGTTTCAACTACTTGTTAAGAAGATAGTGCACCTCAATCTTTAATCGGTAATCAAGATTGGATAACAACTACCTCCATGACAGTTTGATCTTCTACCATTGTATTCATCCAAGTTTCCAATTCATTGCAGTTTAAGATAGTTTCAACTACTTATTAAGAAGATAGTGCACCTCAATCTTTGACCGGTAATCCAGTTTATCTATGGAGTGATGATAGAAACCATGATCGGAGGGCCAACTTTCTTGATGCTCTGAAAGTAATGAGGTATCAGCGAATCAGATTCAGATATCAACTGAATTACTGGTTGAAGATTGAGGTAGACTATTCTCTCAAGTAGTTGGAACTATTACAAAGTTCATCCAGCTAGATCAGAACTTGAATACAAACATCGGTTGGGAAATAAACTATCTTGGAGCTTGGCGTTTGGAAGTTATCTACACGAAAGTGGAATAACGACAAGTTCCATGATAGTTCATTTTTCTATCATTGTTTGTATCCAAGTTTTAAATTGAATGCAGATTGCAATAGTTTTGTCTGCTTCTTGAGGAAATAGAGCAACTCATTCTTTGACCAGTCATTCATACCATCTGTGAAGTGATGGAAATCACCATCGTTTAGGGTCAAATTTTTATGCTCTGAGGGTGATGAGATGTGAGGAAAGCAGATCCAGTACTCAACTGAGCCACCTTTTAAAGATTTAGGTGCTCATGCAATTCTCTTAGCAAGTGAATAGGACTACTAGCAACTGCGTTCAATTTTGAACTAGAATACAAACACTGATCACACTAAACTGTTAATTCATCACTTTTTTGACGAGAAAAATTAATGCAGGAGCAGCATGCTGAAACACATGAATGGCCAGAAAAACTGCATCACAAACTGCAATTTTTCCACATGAGCCATGGCGTCAAAGTTTTGTTGTCGTTCGCCGCGTCGTCTGCTATTATCTGCTTGACGATGGAATGAAGCTCTGCTGATGTTCGATACACTCACACCCACACACACACACACGCATTTGAGATATCGATGGTTAGCTCATCCATGTCATCACTCATAATGGAAACGGCTAACCAACATAAGTACCTCTCAAAATCCATGCAAAAAAGAAATTCGCGTTGCCCGAGCTCGAGTTTGCAGAAATCTATTTTTCATTTTTCTTCCTCAATGCCAATTTCAAGTCTGCAAACAGCAAGTTTCAGTTCCAATTTGAACTCGAAACCGCAAAATTGTACTTCTTCTCTTTTTCAGTTTTAACTCATATTTGCCAAAGTATAATTTTTCATCTCTCATTCTCAATCAAGATTGCGAAAATAAATTCATTTCTTTCCGATTTTAATTCAAGTGAGAAAAATGTTGATTCCAATTTCCAATCTGTTTCACCGATCTACCCGTAAAACCTTGCGCTGGCGCAAACGCCGGTGCAAGCGTTGGCGCATCATGTAGACGTGGCCATTCCGTCGTTTTGGGCTCGTGCGCGCCTGCGCTCAGTGCGTCAGCGCGTTCTATGTAGGTATAGCCATAGAGTCGTGGCACGCGCGCTCCGTCATTTAATCACTTGCTTGCTTTTGGGCTCGCTTCGTGCGCTCACTCACTTACTGGACCGTCGGCCGGATTATGGACAAACGAGCGCACGCCGCGAGTGACCGAGCGAGCGCACGACGCCAGCCTAAGCCCAAGACGAACGATCGAACGATTGAGTGAGGGAACCCCTACTCACACTTGTGTGTGTGTATGTGTGTGAGAGCACATCGTGGCGAAGCAAGGCATTAGAGGGCACTGGTTGGGACCATATAAACAGCGGAAGGATCGAGGAGCGTCAGTCAGTCTCAACCTATCATGAGAAGAGTTCGATGACGCTCCTGATTATCCAGTAATTCATTCGAAGGCTAACTCCAGATGTGACGAGTCGGAGGGCTAGACCGGTAAGTAAAAGGACTTATACCTAATAAAATTGATTCAAAATACAGAATATGAATATAATAAGATAAATAATCAAATCATTGAATAGCCCCCCCTCTTGAAAATGGGAGTTACATACCAACATAGTATCCGGTGCACCGCCCCCCCCCCCCCTACGCAGCGTTGCCTCCCCTCATATCCGGGTGCAAGTGAGCCATCCCTCGTAGGTGCAATGATACACTAGTTTATGAAAACAAAGACTCGATTGAAGAATCTGACATGATCAATATTTCACTATGGTTTGCTCTGTCAATCTATCTCAGAAAAATTATGAAAATATTTTTATCATATGAGAAAATATTTTTTATATATATAAAAAATTATAGTTATAAAAATTATAAAAACATAAAACAGGTTCTTCCATTGGTAAGTAATAGCAACTCATTGTTAATCATAATTTTATCTTCAATCCAGAGATTCTCAATAAAATGGAGTGGCAAAGTTAAACAGAGTGAGGCTGCATTGTGTCTACCCATAATCCAAACAGTTCCCAGAAGTACAAGATGATTTTTCAGATGATGAACAAGATCACCCACTCGAAGGAAGGCATAGCGGCCAACAACAAAACACTAAACATCATTCATGGTGAGTAAATCTCTTGAATGCGCCAATCCTGGGGATCTTACTCGCAGGGATCGATTTTCCACCAATCCTCTCTTTTTTGCCTAAGCTTTCCGTGTGTGGGCCGCACTTCCTTGGCACTATTATCATTAGTGCGTGAAAAGTTTATCTTCATCGATCATTGTCCGTGTCTGTACGTACATGTGTCCTTTTTCTGCGTCGACGGGTCTCTTTAGTCTTTTGGAGGTTTTTTGTGAATTTCATATCTAAGGTAGATGTCTATAGAATGATGCCCTGAAGGGAATTTAGCCTATCCTCTGAAACTGTTGAAACTGTTGAAACTGTATCAAATCTAAAATGTAGCATTCGCCGATAAACCTG
Organism: Eretmocerus hayati; assembly: GCA_029851415.1. Taxonomy (NCBI): domain Eukaryota; kingdom Metazoa; phylum Arthropoda; class Insecta; order Hymenoptera; family Aphelinidae; genus Eretmocerus; species Eretmocerus hayati. The sequence goes on from CM056741.1 coordinate 25,882,980, forward strand.
TGCTCATTGCAATGGACAGATGTTTGCAAATCGATTGATAGCTTCCCATATTTGCTCAGAAAATTCCTCATTGTGCACAGGATATACGGTTCTAACAAGATGATGGATTCGATGATTTGACAGATTGAACGGAAGCTGCATATCTCCAGGAGGCCACAGGGGTGGAAGAAAAGGCGACGGAACAACCATAGGGGAGGAACGGGTAAGAGTGCTTCTGGCATGCTTACTAGTACAAACATTCCTCAATTCTGCTGGTATTTTTAATTGTTGAGGAATATTAACTCATGTGAACATAGAGTAGAATCATCTCAGTTCCATCATGTCCACGCATAGAGCAAAATTTACTATGATTTCGACGCGAGGTTAAATATTGTCTTTCAACGTAAATAATGAGTTCGCCGCGCCGGGCGTTTTAGTGGAATTCGATGTGGGGTGGGATTTATGGTACATGTAGGATTGGATGACTAGGGAAATCTGTGCGACCCATTGGGAACTGTTTTCATTTGAGGGGATGGTCACTGTGCGAAATCCAGCTGCCAAAATGATCGACCGGGGAAGCGAGGGTGGGAATTCTTCACATTCAGGGGATAGTCACTGTGGGATGAGTTCACAAGTACTAGCTGCCAGAATGGTCGGCCAGGAAAGTGAGGGTGGGGTTGCTTCTCTTTTCAGGAATAGTAACAGTGGATTGAATGTTCAAGTACCAGCTGCCAAAGTGGTCGGCCGGAAAATCAAGGGTGGAAATTCTTTACATTCGAGGGGTTAGTCACTGATGAATGAATTCACAAGAACTAGCTGCCAAAGTGGCCGGCCAGGAAAGTGAGGGTGGGGTTTCTTTTCTTTTCAGGCAATAGTAACAGTGAAATAAATGTTCAAGTACCAGCTGCCAAAGTGGTCGGCCGGGGAATCGAGGGTGGGGGTTCTTTATATTCAGGGGTAGTCACTGTGGGATGAGTCCACAAGTACTAGCTGCGAGGATGGTCGGCCAGGAAAGTGAGGGTGGGGTTGCTTCTCTTTTCAGGAAATGGTAACAGTGGAATAAATGTTCAAGTACCAGCTGCCAAAGTGGTCGGCCGGGAAAGTGAGGGTGGGGGTTCTTTATATTCAGGGGTAGTCACTGTGGGATGAGTTCACAAGTACTAGCTGCCAAAGTGGTCGGCCAGGAAAGTGAGGGTGGGGTTTCTTCTCTTTTCGCGAAATAGTAACAGTGTGATAAATGTTCAAGTACCAGCTGCCAAAGTGGTCGGCCGGGAAATCGAGGGTGGGAATTCCTTACATTCGAGGGGTTAGTGACTGTTGGATGAATTCACAAGTACTAGCTGCCAAAGTGGCCGGCCAGGAAAGTGAGGGTGGGGTTTCTTCTCTTTTCGGGAAATAGTAACAGTGTGATAAATGTTCAAGTACCAGCTGCCAAAGTGGTCGGCCGGAAAATCGAGGGTAGGAATTCTTTACTTTCAGGGGATAGTCACTGTGGGATGAGTTCACAAGTACTAGCTGGCGAAGTGGTCGGCCAGGAAAGTGAGGGTGGGGGTTCTCTATATGCAGAGGATAGTCAGTGTGAGATGAGTTCACAAGTACTAGCTGCCAAAGTGGTCGGCCGGGAAATCGAGGGTGGGAATTCCTTACATTCGAGAGGTTAGTGACTGTTGGATGAATTCACAAGTACTAGCTGCCAAAGTGATCGGCCAGCAAAGTGTGGACCGGGATTTTTATTCATCTCAGAAAATAGTGTGATTTCATCCAACTGTTAGTTGGATGAAATCACAAGTACCAGCTGCCAAATAGATCGGCCAGGCAATCGAGGGTGGGAATCCTCCACATTCAGGGGATAGTCACTGTGGGATGAAATTACAAGTAACAGCTGCCAAAACGGTCGGCCGGGAAAGCGAGGGTAGAAATTCTTTACATTCGAGGGGATAGTCACTGTGGGATGAATTTATAAGTACCAGCTGCCAGAGTGGTCGGCCGGGAAAGCGAGGGTGGGATTTCTCTTCATTTGACTAAATAGTCACTGTAACATAAAAACGGACATGCTCCGTCTCCATTCATGTGCGCACAAGCGGAACTCTTTTGATGTGGATTTTAGTTCATTCTCAATTCTTCAGATTTCAAATCGTGGTTAATCAGCATAGGAGCTTCATTTTCATGTTGCCGCCAAGTAACTCCTTTATCCGAGATCTCATGTAGCGCATTGTTTGAGACTTGGCTCAATTCACATTCCTCGGCAATTCTTCTTCAACGCGACTTTTGTAATCGCTGTCTCGGTGGAGTAATCTCTGACATGTATCAATATTCTTATGACCAGTTATTATTGAGGTGTGTGTGTGTACTAGCTTTTTTCTTAGTTTCTAGGGAAGGCCGGATGATCTACGAAAAGTAGGAGGGGATCCACTGCCGTTCGTAGCAAAGACTCACTCTCGAAGGAGCCACATCGCTGAGTTTATCCTCGCATACAAGATGGATGCGGATATCCTGGATGATACAAATACAATGCACCTTCACCCGCTTGACAGCTAGAAGTAACTCGCAGCTACACAAGATCGGGGGAACTGATGCTTGTAAAAGTGAAAACCAAGAACTTCAATCATGCAGGACTTCACGGACTTCGATGAGTAGTTGGACAAGTTCGTCTGTACATCAATGGTCTTTTATGATATAGAAAAATCGTGGTTTCTGTTATTTCCTCCCGAGTCTCTACTGATTCTGATCATTTGTTGGAAAAGATGGCAGAAATTTCGGTTTATTCGTTATTTCTCTCATGAAAAGGCAAAACTGTGATAACTATTCCAGCAAAAAACACATACCTCTCCAAAAAGAGGAATTCATTTTTATCCCCTCCAATGTTTTTTTCAATTAATAGTTATATTTGTCAGTCTCCTTCTTTGAGAGAATTTAGTTCTAAGATGTATTCCATCTGATTCATAGAATAAGCGATGTATACTGCGATATCAAATAACAAAGTTACCGATTAAGTAACGTAGATAGAAAACAAGTTGCTAAAATTTAGTGTTTGACAATTGTTATGATCTATTGAGCTTGTCTAGCTCGTTGAATGACAAAGCATTACTGATCATATTCCTTAGCAAATACATTGATTCAATATACTTCAAATACCAAATCTATGTGTGAGAGAAACTATTGATAAATTATACTTGTTTCCTATTGGAAATTTGTTTGTGCTCATTTATTGTGCTCCTCATTGATTGATCTCATCATCCATGACCTCTATCCTCGCATGCTCAAAGCATCCAGAAACCTCTGTTGAAGCTGCAAAATGTAACGCTGAAGTGTTTTGTTGCCACAACCGATGACATTAGCAACACCCAGATTAACCCAAGTTGAGGCACTTTTATATACAGGTTAATTGGCCTTGTTGATGTGATAGGCTGTGGCTCAGGAATGGCCAAGCGTTAGATTATGCTACTTCGATTGTCATTTTTCTATACCAGGAGAAATGTCTCTCATAGCTTCACCCGAATCCTTGACCCACAGATCACGACCCCTCCTTGCGAGTTCTTGATATTGATGTGGGTGAAAAGTAACAATTCCAAATTCTCATTAGAAGTGTCGCTGCGTTGAACGTCCCCCCCCCCTCCCATGAAAATAAACCTCATAATCCGCGTAATTGTTCTGGTTCAAGTACTTAGGGGAAAGTCCATAGCTTGGAGAATCTCATCTGAAAAGCATTTCCTTTCAGTGCATCTCTGGAGACTCACAAGTGGTTTGATCAGTGATTATATCCAAGATATTGAGTGCGAGATTTCGTCTCTCCATGAGAGAGAAACAGGAATTTCAGATTTAAATGGGAGGGCGGAAACGATATGATAGTACGTTTCGGAAAGAGGGTATGAATTTTCATTCCACTCCCGTGTTTCCAACTATAAGTTTTAAACAACTGAGAGTGAAAGTTAAAAAATTGTTATAAGTAGCAAGCATAGTCTGTCGCTATAATTTTCTCAAACCATGTGCGTTAAAGTAATGTGTAAGCGGTATTTTTCGGTGCTTAGGGTAGTTACCTCCTCGCGCGAATTCAGTGACCAGCTGTGTGTCAATTAAGTGTCATTGCGTGGATTTATGTTTTTTTGCGAAAATTCATCTTTCTCCGTGCCTCCGATGGAACGTTACTCCCCTCCAACCCCCCTCCCTTCCCAGAGTATCTAGGTGCTGGCCAAATTGGTGTAATTTCTCTTACACCCATTAAAACGGAATTCCTCATGCACCATGGCAACCATGGTGCGAAAGATTCTTTTTGTCGCTCCTTACGTCATTCTATTAGTCTTTTCGCTCATGTGGCTCCACTCTTACTCGAGGGATCATAATACACTCATTTCGCCATCCGATCATGCCCTGGTTGTCTCAGTGCGTCTATTAGCTCATTTTCGGTATTCTGACTTTCGGAATATTGACTTTCTGCAAAATTATTTTCGGAATATTGGTTTTCTGTATCGCTCATATTCGGTATCTTGATTTTCGGTATCCCGGCCTTTCGGTATGCTGATATTCGGTATCTTGGTCATTCGGTATAATAAAATTCGGTATAATGATTTTCGGTATCCTGGTTAATCGGGATCTTGATTCTCGGATTTTTGACTTTTCGGTATAACAATCTACACTCCTTTAGAACTAAGGTCGTATTTTTTCTGCCACGTTCCTCGAAATTTGTGGAACCTGTACATCTCGCTTCAGAATTGCGTTGTGTCTATGGTCAATCGAAATCTTACAGTTCCAACTCTTAATTGCGTGGGCGACGAAGTCCATCTGGACGTTTCTGATGAGAGTTATATCCGCTCAAAGTTGTATTTTAAAGTTACACCACTTCTCCAAATGGGGAAGCGTGTGATTCCCAGTTCTTACGCACAAAATTGAATCAAGGTGGAAATACACCAATGTAGTGATGGATTTGTCGAAATACCTGTACAGCAAAATAAAGTCTAGCTCAGTAACCGTGGAGCCGTCCTACAAAGATTGAAACGACAGAAATTTTATCGAGAGACTTTTCGTTGGATCAAAAACATACTTTCAAAAAAGCCTGTTAGAAACAAACACACAGCTGATCAAGGCACCCTCGCCGGTGCAAAATATTGTCCGTGAATGTCCAAAGTTGTGAGAACAGATATCAGAGAGATAGGATCATCTGCCTAACGGACCTCGCGTAACACCCACTCTTCCATGGGTTGTTCTAAAGTTACCCTCCCCTCCCCCTTGCTCTAAAGTTACCTCAGCTGATTGAAAGTTCCACATATCTCATCTCTTTTTTCGAACTAATCTCGACAACCATGATCATTGGCTTTCAGGATACACAGTATCAGGATGATTATAACCCATAAAAAGCGGAAACCTCAGTAACTCATGTGATTCTCGTGAAGCACCTGACTTGGTTGTTCAATTATGATGCTAACAATAAAAGTCTAAGCTGAGTCATCATTACATGCAACAGACCAAAAAACTAAGACAAATCAAAATGTAGAAAAGCAATCTTGATTCACCCTGCACCACATACAGCTTTAGGCAACCATCTTGTTTGAGATGAAATACATCCGGCATTCAGATGCACCCTGCAAACTGTCTAAAGGGAATATGCTCAAGCCAGACGTGATGTAGTATAGTCTCTTCTGATGCCTTCAGGCGGGATTCCTTCCGCTGCAACGCCCTCCAGCGATGTGCTGCAACGTCACCCTCTTGTCTAACACAATACGATTATTTGAGTGCAAAAAGCTGCACCGCCCTTAATTAATTCGAGGACACTAGTCTGAACTCGCATTCGTAGACACTGCAATACTCTCACTCTGAGTATATAACCTATACGAATGCCTTTGATGTGCACACAAAGTGCATGCGTCACGCGGAATCGATATCAAACTTGGCGTGTGATTGTGAGGGGATCAATTATGCAAGGCTTCAACAGCATGGTATGAGAACCAAAGGCAGGACGATTGAATTTCGCTGCAAGTAAATTTTGAATCGCATTGCCACACTCCTTTTGTTTTTTCGAGCGTTTTTTTTAAATTCTTCTTTTCAAGGGTAAAGGCTACGAAGTTAATGTCATGTAAATTTGCTCTGGGATGGATTGAGATTTCCAATATCGTTTGATGGCAATATTTTTCATGGGAAATATCAATAGTTTCCTAGAAATTCCAATATCAAGTGCTCTGATAATCGTCAATGTACAGGAGCGAACGAAAATTTGTGAGCGTTGGAATAGAATTCTCTCTTGCTCAAACGTCGATTCCTCGGAACCAGATAACCGCAGAGAGATTTTGCAGAGTATTCGAAAAACAAGAAAAAAATGCTGACTTTTTATACTTTTGATTTTGTTATTCAGTTCTCTTTAGCTGTACAAACAGTAGATGTGATTTCATGAATTTCCATGAAAAGACGTTTTTACTCTATAAGCTGCTATTTGGACGCGAAAGGAATGAGAGCAATTAAGGGGATGGTCGGTATCCTATCCTGTTTGCACACTTAGCAATATTGTCGAGTTCACCAACCATTCGATGAATTTCTGAGATATTGCAATTGAGGGGGTGAGTGGAAAAAGGGCGTAATTGCAGAATGGTCATTTTGAGAAAATCAATAAAAACTTAATAAAAACCGCTACAGACATAATTGGACGAGTGGACCTGACTTATTTCGAAGAAAATAACATTCTCGAAATAGCCCAACCCGAGCCGGGGGATGAAATTTGATTTTGAGCTCTTTCCAGCAATTACAAGAAATGCAATTACGCCCTTTTTCCGAATACAGGGTCAAATTTCGCCCTTTCTTCCTCACAAAAAGTGGAATTAAATCTCGCGATCAAGTCCAATCGTCTCCAAATTTTTTGAGAGTGTTCCTGGGCATCTTTTGAAAGATATGTTATTGCTAGGGGGTGGTTCGATTCATGCTCCACGGTTCTATGGACACGAGAAACTTCCACCAGTCGTGTGAAAATGACGAGAAATTTTTTTTACTAAGGAAGGGTAAAAATACTCGATTTGAAGGTAAAACAATATGTTTTCATCGTTATATTAGGCGGAAAAGCGTTTCCAGGCTTTGGATAATTTTTATAAAATTTTTCCTCGGTAATTAGGCCCTTTTTCCAGATCCACCCTCACTTACGCCCTGTTACAGAGTAATTACGCCCTTTTAAATCGTTTCAGTCAGGTACTTAAGCCCTCTTTCCAAATCCTGTTGGGCTGAGCAAAAAATTAAGCCCTGCTTCTGAAATGTTATCACAGCAGTTACGCCCTTTTAACATCTTATCATAGTAGTTACGCCCTTTCAACATTCTATCATCGTACTTACGCCCTTTTATCGTGCAGATGAAAGGGCGTAATGGCGGTTACGCCCTTTTATCTGCCAGACGGTTTTTGGGGTCTTGTGAAAAACGGATTTCGGGGGTGGTAGACCTTGGTATAGGGGCTCAAAAAAAGCGATGTCCGGAAAAAGGGCATAATGGCGGTTACGCCCTTTTTCCACCCACCCCCTCAATTCTAATAAGTAACGCCGATTCTACGGGCCAAACAGAATCGGCGTTACTCATTGAAACTGCGATATCTCCAAAATTCATCAAATGGTTTGTGAACTCAACAATGTCGGTATCCGACATCCTCATAAACAGAGAGCATCTTGAAGAGCGGAAAAATTCCAGTCTTGCTGGTAACTTCATCATTCTTTGCGTTGTGCGAGCAAAAGTGTGAGAGCTTTGGAAGTAGGCAAGAGTATAGATTTTCTTCATGTTTCTTTCTTTCAATGAGAATCCAAGAATCTGGCTACTTTGAGAGCTCTTACACTCCGAAGAATAATAAAAAGATCATCACAGATGGCATTTTTTCCCGCTCTTCAAGATGCTTCCTGTGAAATTGCTTTATCTTCACCCGCGTTCAAACGGCAGCTGATGGAGTGAAAACGTTATCCTCTCCAAATTCTTGAAGTTATATCAGCTGCATGTGCCACCAGGAAGCATTGGAAAACAAAATTAAAAAGCAAAAAAAACAGCATTTTCTCTTTTCGCATGCTTTTTGCAAAATTTCTTCACGTTGATCTGGGTCCGAGTAATCGACGTTTGAGCAGGAGAGAATCTGATTCCAACCTTTGCGAATTTTCGTACGATACTGTACATTGATACTAATGAGTTATTTCCTCCAGTTGAAATAATGGTCTGACTAATATTGAACTCTCACACCAACCTCGCAAACCTTGTGAAGGTAGCAAATTACATAATGAGTAATATCTTGATCCCTGAGATTCATCGATCGTTCAATAAATCAACAATTGTTTTGGGAAACCATGATTGGCAAACCCTTGGATCGCCATCGTGAGTGTATGATACCATAAAAGCTTCCTAAATACATTCTTGAGCATCCAGAATTTTTCATATAACAGTAATCTTCTGCATGCTTAACCAATCCTGCCATATGAGTCAATTGCCATTGTTTTTTGAAATCAAAAATTTTTCAAAGAAAGACAGAAATATTGATCTCTTGTTACTCCATCCCAGATTATAATTCACGTATGAGATGTACACAATCGACAGAATCTTCAAATAATCTTCATTTTCAAAATATCAAGGCCACTGCCCAAGTTTCAAACGCAGTCAGTATCCCATGCTTTGACCACCGTCCTAATTACCGCATCCTCCAAAGCGTGTCTAATTCGTCATCCACCCAAATACCATAAGCTTCAAAATGCAAACATTTCTCTACATATCTACACTCTACCTCTATATCCGTATAATCCATCTATCCATCCACACAATATTAATCAACCCACGAAGCAATGTGCTAACCCACGTCATTTCTCAGTGCATTCCCACACTGTATCTCCTTCCCCTATTATACTCTATCTCTCCTAGTTCTCAAATACTACAACCGCTGCAGGGCACATTGTATAGAAACGGTGGTTCCATTCAATGTCAGCACTCAATCAGTCAATGTAACGCGGACTTGGGCATTGATGAGCAGCACTGGTTATATGTACGACATATATTGATCCAAAACCCGGCCATATAGATATATAAAGAATCTGATGCGTTTCTCAAACCCGATGACACCCTTGGACACTTGCGATGGCACGCAATTACCGCACAGCCGTTGCGCATCTCGTCAAATGCATTTGGAATTGCGATCGTCTATTGCCCGAAGCAGCATAATACCAAAGGGGATAAATTCTGTATTGCCATTGCATACAATTGAGGTATGAGTTGAAAGTAGTATCTGCTGGGTTATAGGAATACGTGACGTGTTGAAATCCTGAAAGATTCAGTTCTATGAAGTCGATTGTACCCTGCGAGGGTAGAACTCGTACTTTTAGGAGATCATCGGTAGTGAAGCTACACGATACTTAATCATGAACTTTTATCCGTGGATTGATAGATCAAGTTCATCGTTGTTGATTAAACGATATATAGATGTCAATTATGGAAGATAGAGCGATTATTTCATCAAATCTACCTTACGTAAGCCCTACGGGAAACTTCATTCGGTAAGGATCTTACTGGATAGTCAAGCCATTCCCACAGGAACGATCTCCGTCGATAACATGATGACTATTGGACAAATGCTCAGCGCTGATACTTCTCTGGGCATATGGTATAATCGCATATTTGGACTCGCAGAGGAAGGAGAGAAGGAAATTTGGTTAACGTCTCCATCCGCCGCGCGCCGCCACCGGTGCCTGAGAAAAAAAACTGTGCGCTAAAAATTGGAGAAAATCGTCTCGGAACTTTATGAATGTACTCCTTCAGTACACATACTGTTGGGAAACATTCCCATAGATTAACCAGAGATGAGATATCAACTTGAAAATATCAGCTCGGCCTAAATCTTGACCCAAGTGGCACCTCTCTGGTTCAGGGCCATAAGACATGATATTCTACTCGCTTGATCAAGCACGATACAATTTTATTTCGGTGAAGTTGAGGAAATAACCATGTACAGTAGAACCTCGCAATAGCGGACACCTTGTGTGCCTCGAAAAGTGTCCGCTATTCCAAGGGTCTTAGTAATTTTGAGTCAATCATGTCAATTGTCATATATTTATTCAAGTGAAAAATGAAATAAAATTTGTGAAAGTTGGAGTCGCTTGAAACGACAAAAGATTCTCTCTACTCGGTTGATTGACCGAATGAAGCATGATTTTGTATGGGCAAGGGTTGCAACACAAACCCTCCCATCCGTCGTTATGCTCAGATAATTGATTTTTACCCTGAAAGCCCGATTTTCAAACAACAAACGTGCGCGGAGAATGAGAGTGTTTCACTCTCTGGCATGCATGTCTGGTATTTAAAAATCGGTCCTTTATCATGAAATAAATCATTATCAAGCAATAAAGGATGGAATGAGTGAATCATTGGGCTCTTAACTGCTCAAAAGTGTTAGAAACAAGGTCAAAATTCATAGCCTGAGTCCGTCCGATTGGAAGACAATTTGTTTTGATTGCCTTGAATCTTCATCAAATTTACCTTGAAAATATGTGCTCGTTTATGACTCTGGTCTAAGATTTCCACAACTTTGGGTGACCGTGTACAATGATACACCTTCTCGTCATGTTATACTTCTGCAATTCAATTTTCACCTGAAATGCCAAACACCCCAAAAAATCTAGCTCATGGTATATAACACATAGCTTAACAATAATCTAAATCGACTTGGATCTTGAGTTGCCAAAGGTGAAAATTGCTACATAGTTATGATAAAAAATTATTATGTAATGCCAACTGCATGTTTCAAATTTTTTTCAGAAGGTAGTGAAGCAAAAGAAGGAGCTAAAAACACTGATAGGAAAACCAAGTGTATGAAAATGAATTTCTATCTATAGGGCCTTAAATCGTTGACTATAATTGGAGACAAAACTTTCGAGATTATTGATATGGATACCAAGCATGAAGAGTTATATCGTAAGGAAAATTCTTTGAAGGAAATGATTGTTCGCTTGGTGAGTTCTGACGGAGTATTATACTCACCTCACCTTGGTTAAGAAGGCCACTGGCTCCAGATTGCATAATTTATTTACCCAAGTCACTAAATTACGGGTTCGGTTTTCACATGTTCGTAGAATTTTGGAAATTTCATTTTTCCATAAGTACAGTATCCTTTTTTCGAAGAAAGAATGGAACAGAGTTTTGCATTTCATGAACTCGAATACTATGAGTCAGGAAGAAATATTATGACTCATAAGAACCTCGAATTATTCAACAAATCAAAGCCAATGGCTAATTAATAATTCAATAACTCTACTCTTCAACAACTCTCTCTGACGAGGCCAACGGAGGAATCGGGCCGAAACACACATTTACAATGGTATCAATATTCGAGACATCCATTGTTCAATAGTAGAATCAGATCTGCGAAATGTTTTTCTAGTCTCATGAGGAGTGATAGAGGCACGAATTGTGTCAGCTCTCCGTGCGAGACTAAGAGGAATCAAATCAATGATCTGAGTCTCTCCTTGCTCGTCAAAATCGGTCGAAATCATCTGATCCCAACAACGCAGAATACGAGCGATAAAACTTCACTATATAACCTTGGTGACGTGGACCGATGAAGTCGTCTAATACACGCGCATCAATATGCTGATTCGCATCATAACATCTAGATGGAGTCCAGACTATCCGGCCTTCAAGTGTATTATCCATCCTCCCCTTCCATAAAGGGGCAATATCCACACGATTCGATCCCCGCAAGGGAGATCCTCGGATCTTGGGAGAGTAACGACTCCCCGGCCCCAGTTCCGCAAGGAGGATCCTTAGTTGATCCTGGGAGACAGACGCACTCCCCGGCCCCAGTCCTCCGGCAAGGGAGATCTTAGTATCTCGGGAGCACACGACAACTCCCCCGCCCCCAGTCTTCAGCCCCAGCACCCATGTGTGTGCTTTTCCACCTCGTCCGCCTCAGTGCGTATGAGCCCTGAGTGGCATCTTGGACCACTTCAGGGCTCCCGCTTCTTCGCAAGCCTCCCTGTATCTTTCATCTTTTCTCTACTCTCTGTCTCTTCCTTCCTTCTTCTGGGACTATAACCTTCGGGTTGGCGCCCTCCGGGGAGGGGTTTTAGTCGGTAGGTACCCGAGTCTTCTCGGGTGAATCCGACACTACCCACACTCTTGTGGGTGTCTATGAAGATTTCCCCTTCCCGGCCTACCAAGAAAAAAAAAAAAAAAAAAAAAAAACACGATTCGACCACGCAAGGGAGATCTTCGGATCTTGGGAGAGTAACGACTCCCCGGCCCCAGTTAACCGCATGGAGGATCCTCAGTTGATCCTGGGAGACAGACGCACTCCCCGGCCCCAGTCCTCCGGCAAGGGAGATCTTAGTATCTCGGGAGCACACGACAACTCCCCCGCCCTCAGTCTTCAGTTCAGCCCCAGCACCCATGTGTGTACTTTACCACCTCGTCCGCCTCAGTGCGTATGAGCCCTGAGTGGCGTCTTGGACCACTTCAGGGCTCCCGCTTCTTCGCAAGCCTCCTGTACCTTTCATCTTTTCTCTACTCTCTGTTCCTTCCTTCCTTCTTCTTGGACTATAACCTCCGGGTTAGCGCCCTCCGGGGAGGGGTTTTAGTCGGTAGGTGCCCAAGCTTTCTCGGGTGAATCCGACACTACCCACAGTCTTGTGGGTGTCTATGAAGATTTCCCCTTCCCGGCCTACCAAAAAAAGAAACACTATTCAAAATCAGTTCCCTTCAAATTTTCATATTCATCATACAGTATCAATAACAGATTCCTCCGCCGTTGTTCTGCCGAGGTCAACGGAGTAATTGGGCCGAAACGCACATTTACAATAGTATCAATATTCGAGACATCCGTAGTTCAATAGTAGATTCAGATCTGCGAAATGTATTTCTAGTCCCACGAGGAGTGATAGAGGCACGAATTGTGTCAGCTCTTCATGCGAGACTGAGAGGAATCAAATCAATGATTTGAGTCTCTTCTTGCTCGTCAAAATCGGTCGAAATCATCTGATCCCAATTCAATAACTCTCTTTGGATCCATAACTAACAAAATGTCCACATTTCATTCCAATACCTTTACTCATCGTCATGTCCAAGGTCTACCTCTTGGCTGCTATCGACTATCTGCTCAATTCCTCTGTGCTTGATAGTCGGTAGCAGCCATATACACCTGTTGTAGAACCAACGTTCTTTAGGTGTTATCCTGTCTCTCTCGTTCAAGCTCATTTTCCTACTGCAAGCCGTCACCATTTTCTTAACATATTTGAATCGCTGCTTCATGGTTTTTCCTGTGATAAAATTTTTTATAATTATTATTCCACTCAACAACATGTCTATCTTTTTTATACTCATTCTATATTCATCTTACCTGTATAATAAATATTGAAACGCCTGTTAAATTTCAAAACCAGTGTAACCATATCCTCCTACCTTGTTGTCTCATCGTACTTCTCCCACGGCAAAGGGATCATTCGATGGTTTATGTAAAATCGTATAAAAAACTCCCACCATTCGTTGGGCCAAACGATCGATTTTTCGTCCCACTCTATATTGGGATCGTGATAGAACGTGCGGAAGTAATTTCCATCATCTACGCGATTCATTGTATTTTCATCAGTCTGGTTTTCAGGAAAATTTTTTGAAAATACATACCTCTCTGGATACGATTAGAAACTAGACTTTTTTCCAAAAGGTTAATGTTGTGCAATACAATTTGTCTACCACTTGTCACTTGTTTCGTCAACACAAACACTTTTGATCCAAGCATATTTTCCTTCCATTTGTCAATTTTTTATCTACTCTTAAAGAGTGTTCGAAATATCTTATAACAGAGTCGTGAGATAACATCTCGATTTTTGCCTATTCAGAAGCTGTAGCACCTTCATAGCTCTACACTGTCGAAAGTTGGTTGAATTTTCTACCAACTTTCAACCAACTGGTTGAATTTTCATTCAAGCAATGATATCCCGTGATGGATGGATGGATGGATGGATGGATGGATGATGGGTGGATGGACGGATGGATGGATAGATGGATAGATGAATGCATGGGTGATGGGAGGATGGATGGGTGGATAGACGGATAGATGGATGGTTGATTGTTGGATGAGAGGAGAAGATTGGTCGAAGTTTTTCGGGGAAGTTTCTTACAGTGATACAAAAGAATGTTAGTATATTCATCATATATCTTTTCTTTTATAGCAGGAAGTATTGGATGAATCTCGAGCTGCAGATTTTTGTTTCAATTCAGGAGTCTATCAAAAAAATCTTACTTTTTGCTCGACTATGACCCAAAAAAAAATCTTGTGGGAGCGTTACTCAAAAGAGAGAAAATTGCCGGATGATTTGAAAAGATTAATTACAAACTTGTTTCTATTTAATGCCGATGATTTTTCAAATGATTATTTTCCCTAGAGGAGGGCGAAATTTACCAGTCTATGAGGAACTCTAGTTCGGAATGATCTATTTCGAACAATTTTCAAAATTTTATTCACGGTGTTCTTGGATGAATTCTCAATCATTCTATTCTGAACAGATTAAGCACCACCGCATCACAAGGAGAATGATTGTCAATTTATCACACATTTTTTCTTGCATTGCAGAACATTTTGAATAAATCTCGAGGTGCTCATTCCAGTTTCAAATCAGAAGTCGATAGGAAAATTCAAGATTCGTGCTTTGATCTGTTAGAAGCAATGATGATTTTAGTGAAAGAGTGTAGACTTTTGCAAACAAAAATTATCGCACAAGGCCAAGGAATAACCTCTGCTAATGAATTGTACAAGTGTGATCATTCATGGTCGATGAGTTCAACATCGGATGTCAAAATTGTGGATCTCGGAGCCAAATTTTTTTGCGGTAAGTTGTTTGTTCCTGTTTCTTTTTTCATAGAAGTCTCATACAAATTTTTCCTATCTCCGAAGACATTTGGTATTACATCATTACCACATTGCTCTTTATCATCGATCATTGTATTCATGTGAGATATGAGTAATACAGGAAGCTACGAGATTGTAAATGATCTTGAGTTTTCTTCTTTTTCATTAGCTTGGCTGTATCATCTGTATTCATGAAATAAACAAATTGTCAATATAACCTGCTGGACAGTGGACAATACAGCGTAGTTGTGAGCCATGAAGCTATGATTTGAAGCAGTGATAGTTTAACGACACAATGGCTCACGAGAGATTGATTGCCAGCATTCTGGAAATTATGTTGATATCATTGCAATGCATGGAAAAGGCGGTACAACAGTTCGGCTCTCTCAGAATTAGAAGATGGTGGGTCAGGCCTCACATACAAGAGGAACTCCGACAACAATATGGTGCACTGACCACCATATTCATCTATTTTCATTTAAGAGACAATGAAGATATTTATAATCATTTTGGGACGACCGTCGAACATTTTGACATCCTACTACGTTATCTCAGAGTAACATTGACAAGATACAGCCCTAGGGGTTCTCTTGAACCTGAATTGAAGCTGGCCGCTGTTTTAAGGTACACTTTTGTACCATATCACAGGTGACTCTGTGAGCGTTTTTCTAATTCAAAAATATGGCACTCGTGGAAGATAACGAAATTCCAACAAATTAATACTAGAATGAATTTAATTTGAGTTTTCTGGTGCACAATGTCACACTAAGGTGCGTAGAACTGTTCTGTAGAATTGGACATTCAACAAACATGTACAAAATTATTCCTGAAGTTTGTAGAACTATAGTAGGAGTTTTGCGAGATCAATACGTAGTGTTACCTTCGACACCTGAAGAGTGGCTTGCAGTCACACAAGCTTTCTACGATAGATATCAAATTGTGCATTGTTTCGGAGCCCTTGACTCAAAGCACCTCAGAATCAAAACTCCGCCCCACTCCGGAGCTTTGTTTTTTAATCGTAAACGATTTTACAGTATACATCCAATGGCTGTAGTTGACTCAGTTCGTAGATTTTTGTGGGTATCAGCCGGTGATTTTGGTACATACGAACGTAACTCAACTTTGTTCAACTGAATTATGGTGAAAGCAATAGCGATCGATAACAACATTGTCTATCTCTTATCTACATCAACAAATGCAGTTGCAGAACGATTGTGCAAATCATGTAGAAAATCTAAAATCTCCTCAGAACACGTCATGTCATCATCTTTTTGACACGTTTGAAAACTACAAGTAGGATATTTTGCGTACCACTAGTGGATTCATCATTTTCCGTGATCTTGCTGAGAGCATCTCTAGCACCATGAAATACTTGTTTCAATTTTTCAACGTCAGAAACCATTCCCTGCTTGAGCTTGCTTCCCCTGAGCAAATTTATCTGGATCACGAACAGTATACTCACGCCGCTTCTTTTTCTGTTTCGGTTTGGATGCTCTTTTGGACTTTCTGAGGGGCTTTTTGTTGCATCGAACTAGATAACCTTGGTCGATGTGGCAGCAATTCTTCCATAAATATCATAGGATCATTTTCCATACAGCTGCTCCTTGGCGTGGATGACTGGTCCATATCTGTTTTTCCTGATACAATTTTTTTTCAGATCATTCAACTGTTTGTCCATGTCTTTTTGACATCAGCAACTGGAAACGATCACCATCCATGAGCAACACTTCCAAGTCGAGATACAACGAATAATGAGAATAGACCTACTTGAAATTTGCATATTGTGTATTCGGGATGCCCTTGCACTAATTTGTTGGAAAGCTGAATCTAATTGGGCCCCATATCTTGGTGAAGCTCGAAGGCGTTCGTCATAAATAATTAGGTTCTCTTCTACCAATTTAACCACTGTTCTTTCCATTGCGGAGAAACTCCTTGTATCCATCATTTTGCAAAAATTTCTGCCCACAAAATAGCTTTAAAGAAATAGAGATAGATATACCAAACATGAAGGGTTATACGATGAGGTACAAGGTTTAGAAGGGAGAGATTGAATAAATAGGATAAAGCTTGGACTTGTCGAATGAATAACGTACAGTAGATATATATCCTGGATGCGATGATTGAGCTACAATTCAATCTATTGATTCTCCACTCAAAGCATTACTTAGTAAACGCACAACTATGAATCCGACACGAATTGCAAATTTTGCTTGTTGTCTGCTACTTATGTCATCTGTTTCTGTTGTCGCCAAAAATCAAAATCCCCACTCTCCGGTCGTCACCGATAATGGCCCCTGGTGGAAAAAAGGTTTAGTTGGTCTTAATTATTCCGATAAAAAAAAAGATCTCGAACCGGAATTTTGAATATACTCTCAGAGTTCAATGACAGTAAGTATCTTTGATTTATTCTCTTGCGATAGTAATAATGATGAATTTACCTGAAGACGGAATCGACACAATCTATATGTCATAACCTCAAGTTACAGATATTGAAAACATGGCACAAATAAAGTGGACAACTGAAATGAATTCTCACTTGATTGAATCCTATAGAAATGATCAAGGAGTCTTATTGGGAAATGAAGTTACATGGGATGGGAAGTTGAAGAATGACTATGAAAAATTATTAGTTGTTGCGTTCAATAAAAAGTTCAACAAGAATTACAGTGGTGAGTAGCATTTCCAAAAAAAGCATTGGTAAGGAATTTCCAATTATGAAAAGTGATCTGAGTATTCAATTATTTTTCAGATGAAGCAATTGTTAAAAGGTGGGAAACTATTCGAGATCAAGTAACTGCTTGCAGCAGAAAAATCAAGATTGCTGCCAGTGATGGTGTAACTGCTGGACAGTTGACTTCGTACAATGCTTGTCAGGATTTTTTGTTAAATCACATTAGCCACAAAAGCGAGGGGAAGAGAGCTGGAACAAAATCCCGACACATTCTAATGAGCTCTTACCAAAATGTTAAATCATCTAAGAGTGGCCATGAAATGTCAGACAAAATACTTGAACAACCATCATGTAGTATTGTTAGAATCACACCCAATGATGGTGTGGTTAGGGATTCTGTTAAGACTTTCGAAGAGTGTATGCTAATAGATGTTGACGATGAGGTTGATGATGAAACATTAATAAGGAAGCTTTTTGAAGTTAATGAAGAATGTGCAAGTATTTCATCAACTTCCTCTTTGAAGAATGCTTGCACGTCTGACACTGAATATGCTTACAGTGTACAAGATTTGTGCAATGATGGCACAGGAATCTGTAATCCAACCATTAACAGTGAATTTGCGAAACAAGGGCTCTCTTCATCTCTGTCCACTAAAATGAGTATGCAGCCAAAAATTAATACAAATGAACTTGAAAAAACTGACAGCAGCATGCAGAAACAGGAAGTTCCACCGCTCGATCTAAATTTTCCAAAAAAACCCAAGAACACAAAAACTGAGCAAAAGCAAGCTCAACAGCTGCAGCAAGACTTGGAAAACCTCTACAATCAGGTAGATGCACTGCAAGATGAGTTGATGATAGACGATATTGTGGCCTCAATCCGTGCAAGTTTTGATAAACTGGAGAATCAGAAGAAAGACTATGCCCTCAAGAGAATCATTGCAATAATCAAGAAATATTATTGATTCATAATTGAATTGAAGAATTATCTGTTGAGTTGGCATTCAGTGTTAAAAAATATTTATAATTGTGATCACTGATTCCTAATACAATTATACTAGTTTGAGGTGAATTCACTATATTAATTGCCTAGAGGATCACACAAAATGAAGACTATAATTGGGAATTTATATGGAACTTTATTTATTGATTCTCCGAAGGTTATTTCTCATAAGATCCAAAAAGTTATAAGGAATGTGTGTGCCATAATAAACCACATGCATAATCATGGGTAAAACCATAGAAAATATAGAACGCAACAACTTGAAATGATGAATGAAAATTGCTAATGCAATTATAACGGGCGAATAAAAATTATCCCATCATCATTGGATACATGACAGAGCAGTGATCGCACTGACAGTTGTTACGGGGATTCGTAACGTGGGTTCTTTTATACTGCACCTGGGGAGTCCTGACTCGACAGGTAGGTAGGTGGAAATTCGGAAGAGTAATGAATACAGAGGGAATCCCTAGAGTTGCGTTTATTAGTCCAAAAGTACAATTAAGAGAGAGAGAGACTTTACAAAATACTGGGGTTGATTCTACTTGAGTGGAGTCCGTCAAGGGCTGAGGTACTCTACTCGGAATGGCGTTAATGAGCGACGTTGTCAGATCGGTAGGTGAGTTCGTACTGAGAACTGGAAGCCCGGCGCGTGATTCGAGCGTACGCGACGGAGGCTCGCGATTGACTGTCGTTCTAAGAGCTCGAAACGTACTCGACGGAGTCTCGCGGTAAACTGCGAATCTAAGCTCCTTGCCAGAGCTTTTGAGCTCTATTTATACTCTCTCAGACCCCGCGTTCCTCCTTCATTCGTGGCTAGGAGAAATGCAGGTGAGGTGCGGCAACGCTTTGTCCTTGCACCCCTCGTCTAGACTCGCGGGCGCTACTCGCGGTTTCTCAGAGCTTCTCCTAGCTTCTCGAAGTCTCCGCTTCTCTGTATGCCTATACATCAAGATACATAGTATATCTATAGCTTACAATACAAGGTACATCTATATGTTAGAATACCATCTATGCCTATATGGTATACGCATATACTCCCGTATGCGGAGTATATATAGAGCTAGTTGGGAACCGACTAGGTTCCTGACACGTCCGTTCGCTGCATTCATTGCTCCCCCGAGCAATGTTACAAAGATTAGTTCGTGAAAAAAATTACATTTTTTTTCATATACTTCCCTCATATTGAGTTGTATTCAAAATACCTTCGCGAATTCGACTTTCTTCCTAGAATTCTGAACTATTGTTCGACAATACATTGAAATCAAGAGTGGCATATCAAAGATTTCAAGTGCAATAATTTTCTACTTAGGTCTCGACTTGATTTCGGAGATTCCACTTGATTCCCAGAAGCGGTAATCAAAATATACAATCTTGGCTACAAGTTGGAGTTTAAGAAATGGAGTCTGATGAGAATCTCATTGATACAATATTTTCATTCAGCCGGTGAGAAGCACATTTCGACTACCGTTATGGAAGTTCAAGAAATCTTCGTGAATTCGAAAACTAACATTCCATGGTCAGGATTTTGTCCAATACAAGATTAAGAAAATTCAGTGATCTGATAGCTAAGATGCTACTTTCAAAATTGTGTTTGGTATGTCAGGATGGCTGATTTATCGAGCGGTCTTAGGCCTACAGGAAGTTTTCCGGTCGACAGGAAAATTATTAAAGATATCTCATGATTCTAGGCCCGATGTTCGTGTCGATGGATTCTATACAATTCAAAAGATTAAATGATTTTACGGGATAAGTATGACATGGAATGATCCCAGTGACATCAAGGTCTTATAGGCTAATAATTCGCTGAAAAATTGCAATTACTTAATTATTCAACAGAAATCACAATTCTAGAATACTAAAATAAATCTAAGATTATAGACTACCTAAGTCTCTCTCTCGCAAGATAGTTATAATGGATTCGAGATAACATTCATATTGTTACAGTTCTGAGTACATCTCCATTCTGTCAGTTATTCTCCGCTGTAGCGAGTTCTCAATCATATTGTAAGTCCTTCAATTGGAAACGTTGTAATTGTAGATCAAGATCTCAGTTTCATGGTGTCCGACATTTTGTTTGTTGATTTGAATACATTTCCAGTTTGTTACAATAATGACAGTTCCCTCTTTCAATCATTGGTGATCCTTCAAGTTAGATAATTTCAATCATATTCTGTAGAGTGTCACTGTTCGAATACCGTTTTCATCATGGTCATAGTTCTATTATCCAGAGATTTCGTTTCAATCCTTGTTATTCCATGCTCCTCCGATCCTTGCTTCCCAGAATTTGATCCATTATTCATTCTCTCATTTTATTGATGATCAATATTATCCCATTGGTTCAGTTGAATTGGTAAACATTGCCCAAAATTCTAGCTTTGCTCCTTGGAAATCGATTACAATTGGAATTCCATGGCTCCATCCATTCAGATTCATCAAAATCAGATCAAATTAGTATCAGCCTTCAGTGAAAGACTGAGAAAAATGGGCAATTTTGTGTATGATTGCAATTCATAAGTCCCGAGTTTCATCATTGCTGCTTGGTTCCTGAAACAAATCTTCTGACGATTAGTTAAGGGATACCCCCCAGGCAGCAGACTCTTGCTTCTAGTATGAAAGGTACGAAGAAAGTATCCTTGATATTGACAGAAATTGGATCAAATGTTGCTGATTTTCATCACTCTGTAATAAATTGAATTGTTCGTCATGAAGAATTTAACTTGAGACTCGCTAACTACCGCTGACAGTGCAAATAATTAGAGTCAAGAGACTCAAGGTTCGATTTATTTGCCATATAGTGCCCGCAAAAATTGATCTCCAGTCACCGAACAACATTTGGGCTTGATGAAAATTTATTTTCAATGGTCTAAAATAGTTTCCACCGTTTAAGTCGAGTTAGGTAAGGTTTTGCGAAAAATTACAAGAGAGCAGAAAGATGCGTCTTGACAAATTACACTATTTTACCTATCTTCATTTTTCCAATAGGAGCCACCTAAACTGAGAGATCTTTGATTTCCTCCCAGAATTGCCGTATATTTGGCTCAAAAATAGGTAATATTAATATTATTTCATTCCTCGGGTATTGGACCGGGAGAAAATTCCTTCTGAAATCTCTACAATTATTTGTCAATAACTTTTAATTATTCACAACGGTTTGTAATACCCCCTGTGATAACTTCTGTCAAGCTGAATTAAGAAATTAATAATGATTTAGGTCAAACTTGCTCAAATGTCTTGGTCCCCTATGTTTCTATTCCGGGCCACCCTTAATTTGACGCGAGTGATACAATAGTTCAAAGTCTGAATCGGACGCAATCAACCGAACCTGATTGTCGCTCGTTCTCTCTGTAAGTATGTAATACTTGGCCATTGCGCATGTGCGTTATTTCATACATCAGATCCCACCTGTTGATGAGTCTGAACGCCTCAGAGTAGGCCTATTACGATAGTGGATATTCGCATTTCTACGTCTCAGCTTTAGCACAATCATTTATTCGTTAAAATTTCCAACTCCGAACTACTTTTCTGAGTCTCTTGCGTGGACGTACTCCACTGGACGCAGTACCTGTACAAGTACGTTATTGCAGACCTATCTAGCAGAAATTTCAGTCAAAGTTTTGTGGCGTAGATTAGCAGTCAGCCATGAGATTGCTCCCAGTGTTGAAATAATGAATGACAATTTTCAGCTGTCATTTTCGTGGCTTGTTTATATATCAGATATGCATTCTTTCAATTCTATACATTATTATTACATCTCTATTCAAAAGAACTCAATACTTTGTGCTTATCACTTTCGGGTATTTCAGACAGTAGGGGTGATGGAAGAAAAAAGGCATTCTCATTGCCAAACTTATGCCAGGAGGTATAGTTGGATAGATCATTTTGAATGAAACTTTATTACTATGGACTCAAACTTTTGATGCATATCCTGGTTTTCATCTTAAAGTCCCACTGATGATCACCAGAGTACTTAATAACAGTCCCAGGTATGGACTGGGGACGCCATGATATGTATGTCTACGCTCTGACTCGAGACGGCATTGTATATATGTCTACACTCTGGTTTGGAGACGGCATTATATATATGTCTACACTGTGGTTTAGAGACGGCATTATATATAGATGTCTACGCTCTGACTCGAGACGGCATTGTATATATGTCTACACTCTGGTTTGGAGACGGCACTATATATATGTCTACACTCTGGTTTAGAGACGGCATTGTATATATGTCTACACTCTGGTTTAGAGACGGCATTATATATATGTCTACGCTCTGACTCGAGACGGCATTGTATATATGTCTACGTTGACCATAAGACTTGATACATCAAAGGAAAATGTGATGAGTTGATTAGATGCGTCCTTCAGTATTGATTGATTGATATAGGATTTATTGGGGCTTTGGGGTAGTACCCTATTTAGCCCTGTTATGGATGTTACAAGTGGTATATCGATAATTAGTGAATAATAATGATCAAGATAGGTATAAGTGATACATAATAATAATCAAGATAAGTACAAATAATGAATAATAATAATCAAAATAGGTGTATGTTCTGCGTGATTTAAATAATATCGAAAAGAGTATGTAGGCGGATAGGCAACAGAAATTACATAACTAGCACTTAAGTACTCCTATTCGGTGAGTAGAGTGAGTGAGTCCCATCTTGTAGTGCGATAAAAACTAATAAGAAATGAATGAATAAGGTTGAGATAACAAATAGTAAAAAAATAGAAATATAATCAAGTATAGTAATTATGAACATCATCATCTATGTTGATGACAGAAGGGCTGCCTCACCTGTTCTCCACAGGAGGAGTGAGGTGACTAACGAGAAAGAAAGGGTGGGGCTAACTCCTGAGCTCTATGGATGCCACTTGTAGGCCTTCACGTAAGGCTCGCTCTTGCCACTGTTGATTTTCAGTGAGTAGTAGTGACTCATTCACGCAGGATTTGAAAGACTTGCAGATTGCTGGGCTGGGCGTATGGGGAATGGTTATGGAGTATGAGTTGAGGAGTTTAGATGCTGTGAAATGGAAGGAATTTTCGTAAAAACTGGTACGTGGGGTTTTCAGGAGAAGAAGTGAGGGTGCAAAACGGCTCGAAGTACGGAGGTTAGGATTGTCAGAACGAAATGAAAAAAGGTTTGCAAGGGGCTCGGGTTCGCCGTAACTGATTATGGAAAAGGCAAGTGAGGCTGTGAGGAGTTTCCTCCGGTTTTCCACATCTAGCCACTTTAGAGCTAGGCGATAAGGAGTGACTGGTGCACGCCATGGTATATTGCCGTAAACAAATCCAGTGCATGCGTTCAAAAGCCTATGTAGTTTGAGATTGAGGGTGACACTCACATCGTTATAAACAGTGCAGCCATAATCAAAATATGGAAAGATAAGTGTTTCAACAAGCCTGCGACGGAGATCGCGTGATAGCGCATGTCGGTGGAAACGCAGCATGTAGAGTGCGCTATGTACTCGTTTGGATATTGCGTTAACCTGGTCATTCCACGTGAGTGTTTGATTAAGTTTTAGACCAAGGTTCGTTACCGATGTATGGTATGGTATGGATACATCGTTTATTCGAACGGAGGGTAGTAGATCATAGTTGACGGCGGAACAGCCGAATATGATGACTTGAGTTTTGGCAGGGTTCAGTTTCAGCGAATTATCTATTGCCCATTGGAATATGCTGTTCGCATCAGCGTTGAGTAGTGCTATGTATTCGTTAAGCTCATGCTGATGACAGTGCAGATAGATCTGAGTATCATCAGCGTAAATGATATGGCGACAGTGTTTCAGTACTCGAGGAAGGTCATTTATGAATATGGTGAATAGTAAAGGCCCTAGTACACTGCCCTGGGGGACGCCAGACGATGTAGTGAGCTGTTCCGAATGGGATTGACCTGATCTCACTGCTTGCTTTCTGCCGGACAAATAACTAGCAAACCATTTGATTACACGTTCCGAGAAGTTCAGGGAGCGCAGTTTTTTGAGGAGTAGTTTATGCGAAACAGTGTCAAATGCTTTTGAAAAGTCGAACAAAATAGCTGCGGTTAGCTTACGTTGGTCAGCCGCGGCACGAATGCTTTCAGTAAGTACTAAAAGTGCTGATTGAGTAGAATGGCGGGGTCTGAACCCGGTTTGGAAAGGATCCAGGAGGTTGTATTGGGTTAGATACTCTGATAATTGTGAATGAACAATGCGCTCAAAGAGCTTGGATATCTCTGTCAGAAGAGCTATCGGGCGGGTATCTGACGGTGAAGTTGGATGAAGACACTTAGCCAGAGGGATGATGCTCGCAATCTTCCACTCCTCAGGAAAAGTATGTATTATTCTTCCAGATTACTGCCAACTTATGTACAAATGTTAAACTTTTCTGATACGCATACCAATTTTGTGGTTGAAAGGCATACATATTTTGATCTGGCATGGCGTATACAGCATGAGTGTCAATAAATGTTTCATCAACCAGTCGGTATACAATTTGAATGTCTCATACAGGTAATAGTAGTTAGTACCATGTGATAGCATTTGGAGGTTTGAGTTAGAGTGATCCGTTACTTGATTTTTCAGTTTCCAATGGTTGTTCTGGTTCCAATTTCCCATGGAGAGCTAAAATTTTGTATGGTAGTATAGATTTCTACAGGAAAAGATGTAGTATGATTGGCTTTTAGCGAATGCTAATTTTTCCAAAAAAATTGTCCTTCAGACCTATCCTCACTTCCCCCTGGGAACGAGTAGAGAAAAATGTTGAACTGCCTATAGCTCCTTGATCATTCATCAAACTATTCTCAACTTTTGTAATCTGATATAGTATGTTTCGAGGCAACTAATTGTGTGTAGACAAGTATCTCATTAGTTCTGAAAGAAATTCTGTCTCCCAAGATCTAAATTGCACTTTATGAAGATATCGGTGCTAACTGCGATGCTATATGTTGATGTCCTGGCCTCATTGTTCAACTTGGAGAGCTGAAATTTTGTATGACAGTGTAGATTCTCATAAGAGATGATGTAGTATGGTTAGTCTTGAGCTAACGCTGAATTTCCAAAAAAGTTGTCGTAAACACCTATTCTCACTTCCCTCTGGGAACGAGTAGAGAAAAATGTTAAATTACCTAGCTCTTTGATTATTGATCCAACTATTCTCAACTTTTGCAACCTGATATAGTATGTTTCAAAGCAATTTATTGTGCACAGACAAGTATCTGATTAGCTCTGAAAGAAATTCTGTCTCTCAAGATCTAAATTCCACTTTACGAAGAGATCGGTCCTAAATGCCATGCTATATATTGATGTCCTGGCTCCACTGTTCAACTTAGGGAGTTGAAATTTTGTATGACAGTGTAGAATCTCATAAGAGATGATGTAGTATGGTAAGTCTTGAGCTAACGCTGATTTCTCAAAAAAAGTTGTCGTGAACACCTATTCTCACTTCCCTCTGGGAACGAGTAGAGAAAAATGTTAAACTACCTAGCTCTTTGATTATTGATCCAACTATTCTCAACTTTTGCAACCTGATATAGTATGTTTCAAGGCAACTCATTGTGTACAGACAAGTATCTGATTAGTTCCGGAAGAAATTCTGTCTCTCAAGATGTAAATTGCACTTTACAAGGTAATCGGTGCTAACTGCAATGCTATATATTGATGTCCTGGCCTCATCGTTCAACTTGGAGAGCTGAAATTTTGTATGGTAGTATAGATTACCATAAAGAAAGATGTAGTATGATTAGTTTTGGGCTACTGCTGAATTTTCAAAAAACTTGTCTCTCAGACCCATTCTCACTTCCCTTTGGGAACGAGTAAGAAAAAATGCTAACCTGCCTAGCTCCTGGATCATTCATCCAACTATTCTCAACTTTGGTAATATGATGTAGTATGTTTCAAGGCAACTCATTGTGTACAGACAAGCATCTAATTAGTTCTGAAGGAGGTTCTGTTTCTCAAGATCTAAGTTCCACTTTACGAAGAGATCGGTGCTAAATGCAATGCTATATATTGATGTCCTGGCTCCACTGTTCAACTTAGAGAGTTGAAATTTTGTATTGTAGTATAGATCCCCATAGAGAAAGATGTAGTATGATTAGTTTTGGGCTACTGCTGATTTTTCAAAAAAGTTGTCTTTCATACTTTTTTTTTTTTCTTCAAAACATGTTTTGTGATGCCGTGATATCTGGGTTGAGCTGTCATTCCAGTCAAATTTGAGATTTATGTGTAGAGGCAACTAGCATGTTTGTAGAAGTGATTGTACTTCATATCAACAGTGAAAATTATATGTACAAAGCTCTCGGATCACTGCTTTTGGAGAAAAAACTGTCAGAACTCAACTCAATTCTTATGCTTTTTACATACCAAGTAGCTTTATCATATCACTGGAAATAAGTAAAAAATTAGATGAGCTACTTCCTATTATCTGAGAATCCAAGATTTGAGTATTATTTAAAAAGAGCAAGTGACTCCATTGTGATACTGCAGATGATCAATGAGGTTATGTGACCTTTTCTTACTTTCACAAGAGATTTAACAGAGCTGTCCGCGGAAAACATACCTGGAATGAACTTCAAATTCACATGTGACAGTAAGAGAATGAATAAGATTCCTACATGAGGTCCCAACAAGGAAAATATTCATTTAGTATAACTATTACCGAAATTCCGTATTACATTAACCTCCACAGAAGAACTGAAAACCTCCTACCAAAATCCAATTTTACTCCTTTTAACATATTTGGAATTATTGATATAGAGCTTTCTAGAATTCTTGACTTTCTCCTATATCATCCCTATATTACGCACACAACTTCACAAAAGCCTAGCCCGAGGTACGCTTCGAATATAGCATGGAGAGCTGAGCCATAGGCGCGCTTCGAGTATAGCATTGAGAGATGAGCCATAGGCGCGCTTCGAGTATAGCATGGAGAATTGTGCCAGAGGCGCACCTCGAGTATAGCGTGGAGAGCTGAGCCAGAGGCGCGCTTCGAGTATAGCATGGAGAATTGTGCCAGAGGCGCACCTCGAGTATAGCGTTGAGAGCTGAGCCATAGGCGCGCTTTTCGTATAGCATGGAGAATTGTGCCAGAGGCGCACCTTGAGTATAGCGTGGAGAGCTGAGCCAGAGGCGCGCTTTTCGTATAGCACGGAGAATTGTGCCAGAGGCGCACCTCGAGTATAGCGTTGAGAGCTGAGTCATAGGCGCGCTTCGAGTATAAATTGAAGAATATGATTATTGGCCCGGTTTAGTTTGAAGCATTTTCGTGATACGTGAGTGAGAATTCGTATAGAACCTATCGGTTTGATTTGAGCGTGACTATTATTTACTCCGTAAGGACATTAATGGAAATTCGAACCTTCTTCAGAACATCATATTTGCAGCCCTTTTAATATGCAACTTCAGACCAAGTCCTCTATCTCATTCAATTTGCATCGTTGGAAACATTTTCGAATGTATTTGTACGTTAAATTAATCCTGGAAGGTCTCGATAATTTGATTTTTTCGAACCAAAGATCAATCAAGGTGAGTCAAACCATATGAAATGATATTTTTTTCCTCCTCCGTTAGTTCTGAAATGAGTTTTGGAATGATCCATTACTTGTTTCAAACCTGATCAGTATAAGCGCGAGGAGCCATCTATAATATTCAATCCTCGTAGGATCTGTGATTTTGTAATGTATATGTAGCTCACCGACAAATAGAAGAATTGATTAATCCTCAATCGAGATAGAAAGTGGCGTCCGTTCGCCGCATTAAAAAAAAATTCGAGTTTAAATCCCCTGTAGACGTTCATAAACGAAGAACATTTGCGTATTTTGCCCTCGAATGTAAGTTTCACGATTCCTCAACAAAATTTGCTCCCTTACTTCCAGCGTGTTTCCCCGTGAAAATAATAGTGATTCCCATTCGTCAGGATCATGACGGAAAAATTATTAGATTTCACTTGCCTTTTTTTTTGAATTTCAAAATTATAAGCCAATATTATCGCACTCATTAACTTGATTAGAATAGACGAGAAGAAATTCTGAAATCTAGTTTCCAAAGATTTCTGGAAGAATCGAACAATCTCTCTGATTCAAACCGTGGACTGGTAGGTTATAATTTTGTTCACCAAATGAATGGAGGTGAGATTATTGGTTCGCCTCTTTAGTATTGTTTGTGGCAAAAAAACCCGGGTCTTCCCACGAGTGCTAAAACAAACTCGGCTAGTGATTGGTAGGTCAATCGAAATTTTTCTGCAACATCGAGCTAGCTTTTTCAGCTGCTTCGCGATGAAGCTACACCAAAGCTTCGTACTCTATTTTCCCCAATAACATATCATATTGATATGAATCTCGGTATTTTACTTCGCGCGGCAACCAGAAAAATGGTGAGTGAAAATAATCCATTTCTCTTCAAGGTTGAGTTATTAGGAATATTTCGGAGTCAGTTTAGTTGATTGTTAGTTCTGTTTTACTGTCGATTTATCCCATCTTCAGCAGCTTCATTTTCCGCAATCACCTTTTAGGTCCGCGATAAAATCACCTGGCGTTTTTGATTTTCAATGTGGTGAGTCTCAGAACCGAGTCATATCGAGAAGCACTGGTTTGATTTTCGTAAGCGAGATGATTCACCCCAGCAGATACTCCAGTCACACTCTTCTATGAGCACTGTTTTGGTCATCACCTGCACTAGTATATCCATGCTATATAGCATTCTATTGAGAAACACCGGTTTAATTTTCGTAAGCGAGATGATTCACCCCAGCAGATACTCCAGTCACACTCTTTTATGAGTACTGTTTTGGCCATCATCTGCACTAGTATATCCACGCTATATAGCAATCTGTGTATCCTAAAGATACAGCGACTGACTCAAGTCACCACTCTTGGGTTCAACTCGATACCTAAAGCATCTCAGTGAGCTGACTCATTCACGACTTACAGAGCTGGGGAAATCGTCCGTAAAGCAGATTTTCTAGACTATTAGTACCTGAGGAATTTGCGAGAGGGACATGGACTATCCACTGATATATTTTCTGCTGCTTTATTGTATCATTTTGTTCGTATAAATTTTTTCCGAACTTTGACGCAACTAATGCATCCAAATTATCATTGGTTCCCACAAAAACCAGATGAGCTTGCTTCCCATTCCATTATTGATGTGCGAAGTAATCAATCGTTTGAATCCCACGTCCATTTTTCCTTTGGTGAATTCATATATGAGTCCATCTCACTCGACAAAATTGAATATGATCATTTCAGGCGGAATTTATGAGGAAAACAATGAATTTCCTTTCGTCCGTATGAGTGTTTGTCACAAGGAAGTATTTGAAGAAGTTTTGCATTCTATTTATCACAGAAATGAATCAAATCGCAATAAAGAGATGAATTGAACCTTACAAGGAACTGTACACGCATGAACATTGATTCTGCCATCATAGATCTCGTTTTATTTGTCCCGACTAGTGGCTATGGCTACTGGATATTTTGAGAATTTATGAGTTCAAGAGGGATAGCGTAATCCTATCCATCTGAGACATTGATTTCCATTAGGAGCTTCCGTAGTCACCGAATAACTCGAGATCTTACATTAATTATTAACAGTCAAATAATTGCATGATGGAGTACACTGTCTAAGCCAAATGCCTTGTTTCCAGAAAATACTTATATCATCCGCTAATTATAATCTCAATAGATTTTTCACATTTCATTTGTTGGGTGTATTTTTGACCACGTTCATTATTTGATGAGCTCAGTTCTCGTCGATAACTCATGTGACAGTTAATCTGCGTATAAACCTTAGCAAAATTGCATCCAAGACTCAATAGTTCTCAAGTGTATTCATTTTATAGTTTTTCTTCGTATGTGGTGAACCTCCAATCATATTTCCCATCTCGTTGTGGGTCTCACTACTATGCTGACCCTTACCGCCAAGAGTCCAACAGCATGAGTAGTTCTGAGAAGATGTCTTCTCCTAAAAACCTACAGGATTCCAAAATTCATCATCACAAATATCTAGCTTTGTTTTTTTTCCAATCTTGTTTGTTGCTTTGCAGGCATCAGTGGCACGTATTCTGAGCCGCTCATTTATCCACTATTACGGGATTCCAGTCCCTTGAAAAATCACGAAGTTTGTGTGTTCTGGCTACATTGCTTGCTGTTCTAGTATGTTCTAATCGCACAAACAATCTAACTGATGACTGAGTGGGTTCTAACCACATTACTCTATTCCAGTGAGTTCTAACCTTTCTAATAATCTAACTCGAGAGTGAGTGGGTTCTAACTACATTACTCTATTTCCGTAGTACCTAACCTTCCAAACAATTTAACTGGAGAGTGAGTGGGTTCTAACCACATTGCTCTCTGTTTTATCAAGCTCTAACCTTCTGAATAATCCAACTGATGAGTGAGTGGGTTCTAACCACATTACTCTTTTTCAGCAGTACCTAACCTTCCAAACAATTTAACTGGAGAGTGAGTGGGTTCTAACCCCATTGCTCTCTGTTCTATCAAGCTCTAACCTTCTAAATAATCCAACTGATGAGTGAGTGGGTTCTAACCACACTACTCTTTTTCAGCAGTACCTAACCTTTCAAACAATTCAACTGCAGAGTGAATGGGTTCTAACCACATTACTCTGTTTCATCGTGGGTTCTAACCACTCCGATAATTGCCCAAAATATGTGTAGTTTCCAACCACATAATGACTGGGAAGAGGACGTGCTGATTTCAGTCTATTCCTAATATCTTCATGGTTTATACATTGTAGATCTCAAGCATTCGAATAATTTCTGAAAGAAGGGATTTTCAGCGATAAGAAAATTTGTCAGCTGAGGTTTAACAATTAAACTGAGCGCTCTCGACATCCATCTAGTCGATGTGCCCGTCATGATGATGTTCATGGGGCGTTACTGAATTTCCTCCGCGCGATTTCTCGTGAGATGATTGCTCTTTTAATTTTGATTGGAAAAGTTTGTACCGTCATCATTTAAGTTTTCATTGTTATTCTGACGTTTGGAATCTTCTGAATGTCTATGGTTGAGCAGAAAAGCCCGTGGTGGCTTTTTCATATTGTTTTCGCGATTATCCCTATAATGACTCAGATAAGGGCTCGTGTAGTTGTGGCGAAAATATCCGCGTCTCTTAGTGTCATTATTCTGATCAGTATCTGAATTTTTCCTATAGGGGTTCGTATTTCTACCCTCATAATTGGTCATTTGATTCCCGCCATTTTTGTGGTCATCGTGATGTGATGCATCAGATCTAGAGTTGCCTCGCCGGGCGTTATATCTATTCCTTGGCCTATCATAAGAGGAGTCGTGACGCGCTGGAATGTCCCGCCTTTTTCGTGCTACCTCTATCCGACGTTTTGAAATGAAACCTAGTTGAATTGCATCTTCTAAAGAGCGACATTCATTCAAATTGTGTCCACGTATATGACAATAATTACAAAATTTTGAGTCTCGGATTTTCTTTGAGCAGTCTTCACTACAATGTCCTTGGACGTGACAATAATTACATTCGACCCATGTCCGAGAATATTGGGTAGTCGGGATTGACGCCACTTTGTCGACTGATGCGTCTGAATTGTCATACCGACTCATGCTCCGGTCTTGTCGCGCTTCGTTTTGGAAAATCTTGCCCGAGTCAATCGATTGTATTAATGGTCGGCATTCGTTCGAATCGTGACCACTTTTCCTACAATATCTGCAAAATTTTGTATCCCATTCCTCTGGACATCCACGCTCGAAATGTCTTTTCACGTGACAACACCTGCATTCGCTTGTTACTGAAGCTCGTTTTACTGATATTGATCCAATTGGTTGGGATGTATTGACAGTCAGTTCTCTCAACTTTTGTTCGACAAGCGTATCCACGAGTGCCACTATCGTATCTCTACTCATCTCAGGGCTACTCATACTTGAAAATGCCGAACGGGCACTTGTTTTGTTCTCGAAATTTATTGCCTCTGAGATTGCTTCGCGTAAGGTTTCGGGATTTGTTGATCTGACTTGGTGCTCTAATGCCCCCGAAAGACCGAGAATGAATTGCTGTAGGGCCTCGCTATCCGCGTTGGTTTGATAAGTCTTTCGTTCCCAATTTTTGAGTTTTTGATCCGAGTCATAGACATTGAGTAGACGGCCATGGAGATTTTGAACGCGTAAGCCGTAATTCCCTGCACTTTCATTTTCTCTTTGCTGTACTAGTTTTAATTCCAATAGTACTCTGTCTGCACCCCCTACCTCGCTGTATTGCATAGTCATATCGGCCAATAATTCCTCTACAGACGAGTACTGAGTCAATCTCGCAGTGTAACCCTCGGCTGCGCGACCCTTGAGTTTACTTGCTAGGTTTGAAAGAACCCATGGTTCTGAGTGTGGGCCGTATTCGTCGACCACATATCTGACGGACTGGCAAAAAAGTGCTAACATGTCTGGATTACCATCGTAAGGAGGAATTTGATTTAACGCCTGATTGAGCGTCAAGCGAAATTTAGATCCTAGCCGGCGATCTGGGTTAGACTGAGCCATCGCTCCTCGCGATTCTGAACGGCGAACTCGAACGTTCGAATCGGATTTCCTGTCACTCGTCTCTCCTCGACTGTATCTGTCGTATTTTGATGAATTTCTCGGGTATTCGTGCGAATCATCGTCACTGTCGGTATTGGAAGTTTCGGTCTCTGTAGAGTACGATCGTTCAGGTTGTCGGTGTTTCTTATTCCGTTTAGATTCATTGATAAATTTATCCCGACGCGAACGGTTGGATCGGTGCGGTTTTTCATAGGTTTGGTCATCGAAGTCAGATTCCTCTGCGCTTTCATTGTCATAATGCCGTGAGCGTCGTTTGGTTCGATTTTCGAACGACGATTTTTCTATATTACGTTTACGTGGCTTTTCGTACTCTCCGGATTGCTCGATTTGGTTTGATTTCCTTAAATAATGCATCTCAGCGTCAAGGCTCCCGGTGAGCGGTCGGCCGGCGGTCTTATTAGGTTTTGAATAATGCATCTCCGCATCTTGACTGTTAGGAAGTCGTTGGCGGGCAATCTTTCGCGTTTCCGCATCGGCGCCCTCGGTGAGCTGATTACGGAACATAGGCCTACTTATCCTATGCAATTCAGTACCGACCCTATGCGGCCGATTCCTGAAGCGCGACCCTATGTCCTCATGCATGGAGCAAGGGTCCTGGCCATCATACCTCTGCGACTCAGCATCTTGGCCCCCGAATGGCCGTTGGCTGGAACTATAATCAAACCGCCTTTGCAATACATCATCACTGACGAGAGGCCACGGGTATTCTCCCGGCATTGTATACTCAGTTAAGCCCGTAGATTTTTCAGTATTATTATCATTAGAGTTTCGTGTATCTGTGTCTCGTTTGTTAAGTATTTCGTTATTTTGTATTTGTCCGTCGTATCGCGAGGATTCCGCGAACATCCGTTCTGCTCGAAATTGATCATAATTATTATTGTCAGGTATATCCCCCACTTTTACACGCGCCCCGTTCGAATTCTGTGTTTGTTCCAGAAATTTTCTCAAATCCATCAATACCGTTATTTCCCCGTCATCGAAGTATTCAGACTCTGTCGTAAGCATTCGACTCAGATCGCGAAGAGCAATTTCCATATGCAATCCACCCGGCTGCTGCAACCCGACATCGGCGGCCATGAGTGCTAGCATGACCCTCTCGGCTTTGGAATCACCCTCTATGGATCGTTTCCCAAAATATTTTTTCATATGTATAACACCATTCACATTAGTAATGCTTAGAGGGATAAAAGTTCCAGGGCCTCGTTCGAATTCAACGTCTGAATTATTA
Organism: Eretmocerus hayati; assembly: GCA_029851415.1. Classification (NCBI taxonomy): domain Eukaryota; kingdom Metazoa; phylum Arthropoda; class Insecta; order Hymenoptera; family Aphelinidae; genus Eretmocerus; species Eretmocerus hayati. Next base: position 25,917,249 of record CM056741.1, read on the forward strand.
CCTGCCGCGGCATCAGAAAGATTCTCCATTGTGTCTTGATAATCTTTATCCCCGCGGCTATTTGCCATTTTTTTTACTTGATTGCAAGACTTTTATATGAATTTATAAGTGCTACTTTCCTATGACGTGTCAATCAAAGAGTACAAGTTTGGGCGAAAGTAAAAATGTTTGCGAGTTTGAGAAGTATCACTATTGGGCACCTGCTGTCTGCGGGTGAGCTTGGCTCGAGCTATCGTATATAGTAAAATATTATCACCTTGAATTATTGGCTTGACGGGAATTCAATTATGATTCGCGTACAACACTATTGTTGTATAAATGCTCTCTGATATAGAATAATATTTGACTGTATTTGGCTTCTAGAAAATTTCCGAAAATTTAAGTCTGTGCCTCGCGACTCTCCCCACGAGGGACAAAAATCGGGGAAACTATAAAATTACTCACCCAGATGCTGCATAGACCATGAAGCAGGTGAACCAGATGAACATACTTCCTGTCTTTCCTTCTTGTTAGTGGCAGCTGTCTGCGGTTGAATCAGGCGAAGCGCGACGCGGTTGACGCGGTAAAAAATTTTCCGAATTTTTCCACGCAGTATCCCACTTCTGACACCAGTTTGTTACGGGGATTCGTAACGTGGGTTCTTTTATACTGCACCTGGGGAGTCCTGACTCGACAGGTAGGTAGGTGGAAATTCGGAAGAGTAATGAATACAGAGGGAATCCCTAGAGTTGCGTTTATTAGTCCAAAAGTACAATTAAGAGAGAGAGACTTTACAAAATACTGGGGTTGATTCTACTTGAGTGGAGTCCGTCAAGGGCTGAGGTACTCTACTCGGAATGGCGTTAATGAGCGACGTTGTCAGATCGGTAGGTGAGTTCGTACTGAGAACTGGAAGCCCGGCGCGTGATTCGAGCGTACGCGACGGAGGCTCGCGATTGACTGTCGTTCTAAGAGCTCGAAACGTACTCGACGGAGTCTCGCGGTAAACTGCGAATCTAAGCTCCTTGCCAGAGCTTTTGAGCTCTATTTATACTCTCTCAGACCCCGCGTTCCTCCTTCATTCGTGGCTAGGAGAAATGCAGGTGAGGTGCGGCAACGCTTTGTCCTTGCACCCCTCGTCTAGACTCGCGGGCGCTACTCGCGGTTTCTCAGAGCTTCTCCTAGCTTCTCGAAGTCTCCGCTTCTCTGTATGCCTATACATCAAGATACATAGTATATCTATAGCTTACAATACAAGGTACATCTATATGTTAGAATACCATCTATGCCTATATGGTATACGCATATACTCCCGTATGCGGAGTATATATAGAGCTAGTTGGGAACCGACTAGGTTCCTGACACAGTTATGAACGACAAAATGATTTACGACAATATTTTGGAGTAATTTCTGAATGATAGCATTCATGATTCCAATAATACTCGATTGGTACCATTAACTAATGTAAGAACCATGGAACGTAGGAGCGCTCTTGCTACCATGGTTTAACTCAATGAGATAAAGTATAGAGTGAATAGAGTTTACAATAAGGATCCATACCTTAAAACCCTATTAGATAGGATCGCAGAGACAAGCAGACAAGAGAAAAACAGAGCTGGCCGGGCAGGCTGAGCTTGAGAGAGCAGAAGAAGAGCAAAGGCAGGCCAAAGAAAGGAGGCATAGGGCAGAGGAGAAACGCGCAGAATTGGCGAGGCAGCGTGAGGTGGAGAGAGCAAGAGAAGAGCAGAGGCAGGCCCACAAGAGAAGGCAAAGGGCAGGGGAGAGACGTGCGGAATCGGTTAGGCAGCGTGAGGTGCAGAGGGAAGACAAAGGACGAAGACTAACTGAAACGAAAGGACGAAGAGCTGAAGGAAGACGGGCAGAACTGGAGCGACGACTGGAACTGGAAGGAGAAGCGGGAAAACTTCCGATTGGAAATGTAGGCGGGGTGCGTGGAGATATTCAGCACCCAGAGTTAATCGAAGGCAAAGAAATCATCCAATCAACCAATTCAACACCAAGATCAACAATAAGCATATTTGAGTAGAGGAAATGGGGTAGGGAGGCAAGGCGGAAACAAAAGAGGCCGAGATTATCCTGGAGAAAATTATCAACAGCAGGCTGCGGCAGTATGGTTCATTCGATCTCACTTAATACTTGAGAAACATGCTCAACTGATCTATCATCGGCCAATTTTTCAAATCTTTTTGATGGGTCAGTGATATTAGTCACTTCTTCATGTTATCTCACCTGTTCAACTGATCCCGGCGAAGATAGTTTTCTCATCATTATTGCGAAAAACAGACATAGTGGCTCTAATTTGTTACCCGATTTCGTAGAGTTTGGATCCTCAACTCCTCCAAATCACTGATTTGAAGTAAAATTTTTGTTGTCCCGACAATTCTAATGAAAGTTTCTGATTGAGTCAAAAATGAGACGTGATGTTGGCTAATAACTGAATTTTTCCTCCGCAGAACGACCCAATGGTGAGAGCTGAACAAGCAGGAGACGAGGGGGTGCTACTGTGCAATGCATTTAATGTATGGATCGACCGGGGGATTCTCACCTGGATGCAGCGCTTTTTTGACAACCCTCGAGAACTTACTCGGCGTCTCCTGAAAGAGTTAGTCGGAGAGGATAACTTGGGGGGAATCTGCGCTCGCGGAAGGTCTCAGAATACACGGCCTGTTCCACAAGAGACATTGGATATTGTTGAAGGTGAGTCCACTAAATCATGCTGAGCTACAATCCATTTCCGCAATTATCAGCCACAATACTATCCAGTGACTCGTATCACTTTTCAGACTACGTGAATAAGAGGTGTAACAGGTGATTGACCCCACCGCAGTTCATCGACGTCATCAATATGGTGTGAACTCCCTTCGAACCCCTCGGTGCTAATCATCATTATGAAAGAAGATATTGTTACTCTCAGGGGCAATGCTTTAGCTGCGTTGCGTTCATGTGGATTTCATCCAAATTCAATTCGTGGATGATTAATAGTTTCGTTAGAACATAATTCAAATAACAGTACTTTAGACTAATAATACTCATATTCCCTGATCTTTGAGGACGAAATTATCAGAGTCAAACACTCCTATGAGATATTGAAGACTGGTATATTTACGAAATTTTGTTGAATATCAGTCGACCCTATCAGGCTATAAGTTTGAGGAACGATTTTATATCACACGAACTATTGTTCCAAAAATCTGAGGTGGCAAACAATAATACGTCAAATATTTTTTGAAACCGTTCCTGTGACCTGAAATCGTTGTTTGGATGTACCGTGATGAGATCGACTGATAGTCGACAAAACGTTGTAATTGTACCAGTATTTCATATCTTGGAAGAGTGTTCCATTCTTGTGACTTTGTCAACTGAGATCAAGAGAAGTCAGTATTATTTGTCAATTTTTGGGGACAAGAAATCCCTTGGCATTCAATGGTACTCTGAGTTTTCAAACCTTAGAAACATATCCTTCGCTTTTCTTTCATCCCTGTGTATTTTGAAGATGAACAGTAGCGTGCAAAAATTCTCGAATCCAATCCCCTCTTGCTCAAAGGTTGATTACTCGAAGCCAGATCAACGTGGAGGAATTCTGTACGAAGCATTTGAAAAGAGAAGAAAATGCCGATTTCGCGTTGTTTTCGATTTTTTCCGGAGCTTCTCTGTAGCACAAGCAGCTGATGTAACTTGGAAAATTTCGAGAGAAAAACGTTTTCACTCAATCAGCTGCCGTTTTGATGCTGGTCAAGGTAGAGCAGTTTCACACAAAGCATCTTGAAGAGCGGGGACAATCCCATTTGCTATGATTTTCTTATCATTTTCCACGCCACGCGAGTAAAAGTGTGAGAACTCTCAAAGTAACCAAAACTGTTGATTTTCGACATTTTTCTCTCTTTTACAATGAAATTTCGAGAATCTGGCCACTTTGAGCGCTTTTACAGTCTCGCCTGCAGAATGTAGAAGATAATCGAAATATGAGCGCAAATGGGAGTTTCCCCGCTCTTCAAGATGCTATTTATAAAATTGCTCTATTATACCCGCGTCCAAACGGCAGCTAATCGAGTGGGAACGCTCTTTTCTTGAAACTCTTGAAATCACATAGGCTTGTTGTGTGACCAGGAAGGATTGAAGCAAAAATCGAGAACCATGAGAAGTTAAAATTTTTTTTCTGCTCTTGAATGCTTTCAGCGACATTTCTCTACATACATTTAGGTCCGAGTAGTCTATATTTGAGCACGAAGAATTTGATATCACCGTTCACGAATGTTTGCACGGTACCTGTAAGTAAGAATAGTATTCACTTAGCTGATCTGCCACTGCAATGTTATGCGGAGTCAGAGCAGACTATTACCGATATTAAGTGATAATGCATAGTATCATATCATGTAATTTTTGTTCTAAAGAACTTCCAAATAAATAATCACTCACAAGTTGACTCCATTTATATAGACCTTGTCAAAGCTTTCGATTCTGTTAACCATGAGAGACTACTCGCAAAGTTATTTAACGCTGGTATAAGGAGCAATTTACATCGATGGTGTGCGTCATATCTCGCAGATAGGTCACAAGCAGTGAGAGTCTCAAATTTCACATCCAATTTTTTTCCCACTCCGTCTGGTGTGCCACAAGGTTCGCACTTAGGCCCAATCCTATTCATTCTGTTCATAAATGATATTGAAGATGAGATCAATATACCGCAGGTTCAATTTTTAATTTACGCAGACGATGTCAAGATATTTACTAAGATCAACTCCCCAATGAACGCATCTGTATTACAGCGTGCACTGATCAGAATGTCTGAGTGGGCGAAAGATAACGGGCTTAAGATTAATATGAAAAAGTGTGCTGTGATATCCTTTACTAGGTCTAAGTCCAAATTCATATATCAGTACCTCCTTGATGGAGTCGAACTGCATAGGGTAGAAAGTATATCTGACTTAGGGGTAACTTTTGATTCTGGTCTGAAATTCGATGTGCATATTGATTTGATGCTGGCAAAGGCCCATAAAGTACTTGGATTCATTAAGCGATCGACTTCTGAATTCAAAAACACTGGCCCAATTGTATATCTTTATAAATCTTTAGTTATCCCAATTTTAACTTATGGTGCTGTAATCTGGTCCCCTAGTGTAAAATACCTGCAAACTAAAATTGAAAAAGCCCAAAATAAAATCCTCAGGTACCTCTGTTACAAAAGTGGACACCCCATGCATTTCACGGATCACGATTATACTGATGCACGTAAGAAATTTGATTTGTTGAGCATGTCAGAACTTTCAACTTATCATGACTGTGTTGTAGCATTCAAGATCAAAAATAACCTATTCACAAGCGACTATGTAAACAGCCTTTTCAATGTAAGAACAGTAGGTTATGATATCCGCCACGTCCGCAGTATAAGTGAAACTTGTTGTTATTCTAATTTTACATTTCATTCAACTACGCACAGACTTCGAAGAATCTGGAACTCATTACCTGAGAATATACGGGATCAAGAATCATTAATCAACTTTAAAAGTTTGTTACTGTTTGAGCTAAATAATACAGAGCTGTATCAGAATCTAGTCAATATTGTTATATAAATTTGAGTCTGAGTGGAAAATTCTCTTGATGATTTCCTTGCTGATATTATATTATATATATATATATTTCTTTTTTCCACACATTTTTCCGAAAATTTGTTATTTTCATCATTGCATACACTACCGGTCAAAAGTTTAAGCTCACCCAAAAATTTTTTTTTCAATTTTGTGAGTTGAACTACTCGGCTCTATTTGACCGGAGAGGACTCTTCCGGAGCTCATTTTGAAGGTTTTTTCACGTACTTTAAGATGGCACTATTCATTTTTATCCTTACGGATCGGGATCTTCTCAATTTGAGCTTGGAAAAGTGTCAATTTCAACGATTCTTCAGAGAATCTTTTGGCTCCTGCCAATTTGAGCCACATGAATGTTTCAATATGGGAGTTGTGGGATACAAAAGTACCAGTCTAGAGCTTCAGAATCCGTTTTTGAACGTTCCTCTACGCCACTTCCAGTCCGAGCTATGACACTTTCTCTGAGGGAAGATTTTTCGCAAAAACTAGCACCTGGATTCAAAAATGACGAGAAAATTCACTTTTTGGGGCATATTTCAAAGGTTCCTCGTTTCCTTAATCAAGATGTTGATAAAAGATGACAGAAATGATGATTATACTTCATAAAAATGCGTCTCTGTATCTCTCTCGAATTGGAATGCTATTTTTTGCGAGAAATCGCCCCTCATAGAAAATGTCATAGATCGGACTGGAAGTGGCGTAGAAGAACGTTCAAAAACGGATTTTGAAGCTCTAGACTGGTACTTTCATATCCCACAACTTTCATATTGAAACATTTATGTGGCTCAAATTGGCAGGAGCCAAAAGATTCTCCCAAAAATCGTTGAAATTGACACTTTTCCAAGCTCAAATTGGAAAGATCCCGATCGGTACGGATAAAAATGAATTATGCCATCTTAAAATACGTGCAAAATGAGCTCCAGAAGAGTCCTCTACGGTCAAATAGAGCCGAGTAGTTCAACGCACAAAATCGAAAAAAAATTTTTTGGGTGAGCTTAAACTTTTGACCGGTAGTGTATATATTTTATTTTAATTATATTCTATAATATGTACCCTGTGTAAAAGGGCATTTATGCCCGTTTATTCTCTAAATAAAAAAAAAATAATAATAATAAAATAATAATGATGACATTCGGTAGAAATTTTGAATTTGGTACCCGAGTTTACAATTATAATGTTTAAACCGAAGCAAATTTCTGTCAATTTTTGTTGCATATAAGAAAAAGAAACCTAATCTTAGCGATATATTGGCAACATGTTGTTAGGGGTGAGAAAAATTTTTTTGACAAAAAATCAATAATATGTTTGAATATATTGGATAGTGAGGTTTGGCGAAATATTGCGGACATATTGCTGATGCGATTTGCAATATTCCCACAATATATTGCCAATCTAAATTTGCAATATGTTGCTATGCCAATTTCCAACATTTTCACCCGGTTAATTCATCGTTTCGAGATTCATATTCATGCCAAGTTGTCTACGACTTTCTACTTAGAGATGATAAACCTTCATCTCATAGTCTACGAAAAATCATGCAAACTAATTGACCGGCAAAACAATTTTCTCCAAGCACACTCTACATAAGTTCATGCACTATACTCCCCGCTTCAAATTGAACGACACTTTCAAGCAAGACTGTCCAAATCGTATGTATATAGCTCCTAAATAATCTCAGTATCATCGTCCCTCGAGCTCGTCTATTATATACCCTGACATTTTTACGCGCTCGATATACCGCCACCAAGTCTTGGCTATACATATATATATTTCAAATAGGCCACCTTCAAAATGGGAATCAAGCCTGAGATAGAGAGTGAGAGAATTGCACATAAGTCGCAGACATCCGGGGATCAGAGTCCAGAGGATAAATGGCTCAAAGTTTACATAGGAATGTCTAGTTTGCAGCAACGGATCGAGAGGCGGGTTCTCTCTTTAGGCGGATACCAAAAGACAATGAAGATGTGTACGGGATGGAAAAAAATAGATGCGTGTGTACTGAGCGACTAAGTATGGACTTGCTGCCTGGATTTACGATGCGAATCGGTGCTGCGCATAATTGGCTACGTACTTGGTGGGCTAAGTTAGAGGAAGCTCGTTTTTCCACGCATAATGAACAGATTCGGGGGCCGAGGTCATATCCAGTCCTTGAATATGATGAAGGTGTATACTGGCTTTTCTTCTTTTCAAATAACAAACAAATTGAGAACAGTAAGAAACTATGGTAAGCCCAAAGAAGAATTGGGAATAATTATCAAATAAGGAATTTACGTTGTGAAGTACTCACGAAGAACTGAAGAGCAGCTATTAGGAGCTAACATGCGATAAGCGCTCTTATCTTTCTTCTGTGTTATTCTTATGGAAGAGATTCAGGATTCGGCCATATTGCTTTTTTCTGCCATCTAAAATAACACGCATGTTAGTTCCCAATACTTGAGATACTGTTTCAACCAAAATTTGAATATTTTTTAATCATTCTACGCCTTCTGATCTGATGAACGCTGCACATCCATCCGTGGCACAGGCCATGTCATCCTCTCGTGATGATTTCTCAACATATTGAACTGTGTTACTCCATCAAGATTCCTAATTTCTCAGGAAATTACTGCCTCCTGCTTTGATTTCCTCGCAAATTTTCGAATCGTAGTTTTTTTTGGTTGGACGAGTCCTCCATCATTGATTGACCGATTTTGACTGACTGCAGATCTTCCTTGTTCATCTCACCCCTCTTTTATCCCATCAGTGACTCCCTCATTGACCGACCTTACAATCTAATTCTGTTCCTCGACGATTCGGCTAGTACAAGAATATTATACTAGTGAAAGATGACAAAACATGTCAATAAATGGGAGCCTTGTAAGTTCACAGCTTCTTCGGAATTCATGGAAAATATAAAGTTATGAAAGAATCACTCGACAATATCGTCGCCCCCTTGCAATAAGACTAGCACATTTTGCCCGAGTTCAAGTGTAGGCCAAATGCTTTGGCTTCGATTGACTTAGTAACGAGCTGGTCTCAGTATGAGCTGACGACATTTCTTCCAAGTATTCATAAAAACACGCAGATCTTTTCGAATCATGATGCTCGTGATAAAATTCATGGCTAATTACGGAAAACTGACCATGTTCACTCAAATGCACATGAAGAATAAGCAATTTCATATGGTTCCATTTTTTGTGCATGAACTGAGTTATTATTAATTTGACTCTAATTCACTTCTTCAGTCTCGTAGAATTTGGTTAAAGGAAACATCAAGCAAGAAACATCAAGGTGGCCAAAAAGTGTTTGTTGTGCCCGGAGTTGACTCATAGTGGTAATATTTCTTTAAATAATCGATTTGAGCTCATTTGAGTGATGCTCAGTTGTATCTTTGAATTCAAAAAGAGTAATATGAGTAGTTCCGTTGAAACTTCAACATTTGGAGGCCGAAAATGTGCTAACCCCAAATCCCACTTCGGAAGTTTCTTACATGTATTTTTCGATTCTTTCAAACATATAATGTATAATTCGATTCGCGCACAGATTAAAAAATTTTCACCCATCGGTACAATAAGGATAACACGTATAACACGGTAGTGGCGCACGGAACCTGACATTTGACACTAGGCTAAGGCACTTTGACTCGAATTTATAGTCGTAATCCGGAGTCCGGATAAGCTAATCCGAGGCGCCACAATCGCCAGTTCTAATAGATTCGCGAACTCGCCACACTGATTGTGGCGCCTCGGATGAGCTTATCCGGACTCCGGATTACGACTATAAATTCGGGCCTTGAGTTGATCTCACAAACAAACGATTTAAGCTACAGTCTTGAGGTTTTGAGGTTTTCATTTGGCCGTCAGATACTTCGGAAAAACTGACTAGGACCTTTGAAGTCTCGCGATTAAGGGTCACACTAGTACCACACGGAACTGACCAAAAAAGTTAGCAAACCCAGATTTTCGCGGGAAAGAGCTCCGAAAAGTATAAAAATCAATTTTTTCGAAACTCTGAGGCATGGAAAAGTTGCGCCTGACGATTTTCTTCAAGAATAAGTTGATGCGGAAAAGTGTAAGATGAGGCAAATTCTTTTTTATCGAGGATAACTGAGCGAGTGGAATTTTAAGTAAAACTGCGCCACAAAAAGTATGTGCTCCGCACTCATGCAAAAAGTGGTCTTTGGGCTCTTATAGCAATGGGATTTGGTGCTCAAAGGCATTGCATTTGACACGTTTGCCCGGAATCTCAAACGAGCCTCACCGCGGCGTTTTACGCCCACAAAGTCCGAAAAAAAGGAGAACCGCAACGCACGGAACTGACATTTTGATGATAATTTTTTTGGGTGGCCCTGGATCGCCAAACTAATGATTGCGTTGAAGAAAGCATCAAAAAATACATCGAGGATGACTTGCACGATTTTTTCCCTAAGCGTTTGAAGGGTTCGTACAAGTGGGCACGAATTATTTCACAGTTTTCACAAAACTACTCATATACGTACATAAGAATAAATTTATTCAGATTTCAAATAATCAGCCATGATTTCTACAGATAAAATACATATGTAGTGAAGTCATATTTGATGATTCGTGGAATCAAGACAAAAAATTATAATAGTATATTATGATAAAAGGGCGCAAACGATGATTTTCGCTCTCCAAGTGGCTTTTTAGGCCCGAGCCGCAGGCGAGGGCCTAAATAGTCGCGAGAAAGCGAAAACCGTTGCGCCCGAGTATCATACTATGTTTTTTGATCTTCTGTCAGCAAATGAAAAGCGACACACAGGGTGCAAAGGACTCATTTGCGCACAGACGATCAAGAATTAAAGTTTGAATTCCCTCCTATATGATGAATTCCACGCCAAAGCGACCTACGAAAAGGGGTCATCTCTCAGATTCTTTTTTAACCTTTTTCATTCGATTCTATGGCCCGAAATAGGAACTTCGGACCACCAATGGGGCCCAAAAAAAATTTCTCTTCTCCATTGCACGCACATCCGTCAACAGACCGAAAATTTATCGTGTAAAAATCGATGCTCTTTTATTCACGAAAATGGTAATATTTCGAGTTTTTGAATAGCTGTCGATTTGCGGAATGCGGCATCTGAAAGCGCATCAAAAAATCTATCGAAAACGTTGTCAAAAGTTCCTTTTCTGTGATTTGGAGGCCTCCTGGAGGCAAAAGAGTGTTTTTCACTAAAATGTTGATTTCTCAAAAAGCCATTTTTTTTATTTCTTTAGAATCATATATTTGACGTAAAATTTTGCGTTCTTTCGGAAGAAATGGGTTTCAGAGAAGTTTGGGATGATCCAAGTGACTTATGAGCCATTTTTTGAAAATTCGATTTTTTCGGTCACAGAAAAAGGCGATTTTCTGCGCATGCGCACAAACGTAGAGTTTCGGGACTACTTTCAATAGAAAGCTGACAAAATTTCCTATAAAATGACTACCCGCAAAGTTGAAATTCATGCACTGAAACGAGATCTGCAAGGATTAATCATGTCGAATCAAAATCACATGAAAATTCAGCCCATTAACGCCTTCGTGGCGCCTGCTGAGATGACACACTCACGAGATCTTCTCGGGACTCAATTCTGAGTACGAAATTGACCTGAAAAAAATTCGGACCACATGGTTTCAACGTAAAATTGTATGAACTTTCGAAATATGCGATGAAAAACCCCGTTTGAGGCGAACCCGAGGTGCTACATCCAATTTTTTGCCAGAAAATACGATATTTCACATTCAAAATTGCGAAAAATTGAATGTAGCACCTCGGGTTCGCCTCAAACGGGATTTTTCATCTTATATTTTGAAAGTTCATATAATTTTACGTTGAAACCATGTGGTCCGAATTTTTTTCAGGTCAATTTAGTACTCAAAATTGAGTCCCGAGAAGATCTCGTGAATGTGTCATCTCAGCAGGCGCCACGAAGGCGTTAATGGGCTGAATTTTCATGTGATTTTGATTCGACATGATTAATCCTTGCAGATCGCATTTCAGTGCATGAATTTCAACTTTGCGGGTAATCATTTTATAGGAAATTTTGTCAGCTTTCTATTGAAAGTGGTCCCGAAAGTCTACGTTTGTGCGCATGCGCAGAAAATCGCCTTTTTCTGTGACCGAAAAAATCGAATTTTCAAAAAATGGCTCATAAGTCACTTGGATCATCCCAAACTTCTCTGAAACCCATTTTTTTCGAAAGAGTGCAAAATTTTACGTCAAATATATGATTTTAAAGAAATAAAAAAAATGGCTTTTTGAGAAATCAACATTTTAGTGAAAAACACTCTTTTGCCTCCAGGAGGCCTCCAAATCACAGAAAAGGAACTTTCGACAACGTTTTCGATAGATTTTTTGATGCGCTTTCAGATGCCGCAACCCGCAAATTGACAGCTATTCAAAAACTCGAAATATTACCATTTTCGTGAATAAAAGAGCATCGATTTTTACACGATAAATTTTCGGTCTGTTGACGGATGTGCGTGCAATGGAGAAGAGAAATTGTTTTGGGCCCCATTGGTGGTCCGAAGTTCCTATTTCGGGCCATAGAATCGAATGAAAAAGGTTAAAATACGCTGCTAAATGATATTAGCAGAATGCTTTCTCACGTCGAAATGTGCTTAGACAACAGATTTCAAACATATTTTACAATTGAGATGATTTGTTTATTCTAAAAATCTTGAAGGATAGAGAATCGGCTTCGTACATTTTGTTCCTCTCGCCGATATCTATCTATTGTAAGTTACGGTTTTTCCTCCCGTCTTATCCCTGGTCCTCCACGAATTTAACTTTCTCTGTCGTTGTCTGTGTCCGTCTGTGCGTGTGTCTGTGCAACTTCATTTTTCGTCAACGGTTTCTGCTCAGCGTTTCGACCGATCTTTCTCAAATTTATGTGAGTGGTAGAGCACCATGTGAAGATGTGCTGAAAGGATTTATAGCCCAATCTATTAAACAGTTTTCGATTAATGAGTATCGGAAAATAAAAATGTTAAAATTTTCAAGAAATTATTAGGAGTTTTTAGAATTTATGTCTAGAAGAACTTTATAAGGGAAGTTGAGGTGACCTAATAAAATGTTAATCTGGCCATCCTTGATCGATTGGTTAATACGGAATTACGTTAAACTGTATGGGAAAAGAAATGTACATGATTTTTTTTTCATTGATAGAAGATTCATGATTTAATTGGTAGAGATAGATATGAATGAAAATTCCACATTAACCAATTGACGGAAAATGATGAAAAAATGGTTGTTTAAGTGACCCAAAATTTGATTTGTTGATTTTGAGAAAAGATATTTGAATATAAAATAATCGATTTTTGGAAAATTTTGACATTTTTATTTTTGGATACTCATTAATCGAGAACTGTTTGATAGATTGGGCTATAAATCCTTTCAGCACATCTTTACATGGTGCTCTACCACTCACATAAATTTGAGAAAGATCGGTCGAAACGCTGAGGAGAAACCGTTGACGAAAAATGAAGTTGCACAGACACACACACGGACGGACACAGACAACGACAGAGGAAGTTAAATTCGTGGAGGACCAGGGAGAAGCATGGAGGAAAAACCGTGACTTACGATAGATAGATAGTGGCGAGAGGAACAAAATGTACGAAGCCGATTCGCTATGAGTGAAGATTTTTAGAAAAAAAAATTAATTTGAGTGAAAAAATTGAGCAAAAATGTCTTGTCACGAATACAACCCTTTCTCTTTGAGAAAGCAAAAGAATCTGAGAGGTGACCCCTTTCCGTAGGTCGCTTTGGCGTGGAATTCATCATATTCCAAGCTACTGCTATAGCTCGTACACTTCAGTTTCGAACAGTGATCGGAAAATTCATCACCCAACCCTGAATTCGTGAGATAGAGTTTTCTTGGAACCTAATAATGGGTCTGTCTTGGAGGCGGCTGATCCATCCAGCTGCCGCATCCGAGAAAACCATAAACTATTTCCTAAATTGATTAGCTTGCAACTTCAATGTTAATTCACTTATTGATATATCTTGCACGGTGCTCTTCTGATATTTTTACATTCGGTCGACAGACAGCATGCGGGATCCTTGTAGGAAATGTCCTTGGGCACCAAGAGGATCATTTTCTGACAGAAATCAAAATCTGGACCGTTTTCCAAAGAAGTCGAAAAAAGTTGATTTGCGGACGCTCTCCGATCTTCATTGCTCCAAAACTCGGAAGGAACACATTCTATTGAAAAATGTATGGAGCAACTTTTTGTGGATCTCAAAGAACTGCACAAAAAAGGGCTTCATAAATTTTCCCGTACAACGTTTTCTGTTCGGGACATTTGAGAATTTTTCCCCAGAACTCATATTTTCCCCTACATTACTCTCGGTTTCACCTCCGTAACTTCAATAGAGCATATTTTATCGAGAAATATGTGGAATAACCTCTTATTTAATCTCGCAAGTCTATATCTCAATGATACCGTCGACTTCTTTAGCATGCATTGATTGAAAAATTTGGATGTAGAGTGGAAGTTTGTGGATATCACGTGCAGATCGCGTTCCACAATGGAAGTAATCCCATATTTGTTTGCATTCTTTGAAGACCAACAAGAAGTTATTCTACCCATTTTCCGATAAAATGTGTTTCTTATCCGAGTTTTGGAGCAATGAAGATCAGAGAACGTCCGAAAATCAACTTTTTTCGACTTCTGTGAAAAAAGGCCCAGAACGCGATTCTGATTTTTGTCAGAAAGTGATCCTCTTAGTGCTCAAGGACATATCCTATAAGAATCCCACATGCTGTCTGTCGACCGAATATAAACGTGTCGGAAGAGCACCGTGCTTGAGATGTCAGGAATTCGAATCACTGATGAGATAGAGTTGTATTCGAGTCAGATTTTTGAACGCGTGCAAGTTCCACCCAGAGTATTAGCTAGCTATTTCAAACGTTTCACCAATGTGTGATCTCTATTATCCCAGATTGTACAGATCTTCGAAACACTCCCATGATGTATCATCTATGGATTATTCTGAGCTCTACATTTTCTCTGTCTTTTCTCGTGGGAGGCGAAGCTGATCATGTAGATTCAGAATGAAAACCAAACGAATGTTTCAAGTTTGTCCGTTATAACCGAACGTTATAGCCGCTATAGCCGTTCGTTGTAGTACTTGTCTAAAGGTTATATCAACAAGGGCAGTAAAAAAGGACCGAAAAGTTGGCTGAATAATGAATAATTATATGTGACTCATCTACAACCAAATTCAAGTGAGCTAGATCAATCAAGTATATTATCGATTATTCCTTGGAGCAGTAGATGTCTCTCTTGAACACTTAATCTCCCACTTTAGAAATTTTAGGTAGCCACAAGGTTCAGAACAATAGAGTGTCTACAGATTCCCTAACATCTAACATGAATCAACAATAACTAAAATGTAAGATCCTATTGCTAAATTTCAAAGCCGTCACAAATTATCATGAATTCTAATTGCAAGTACCAAAACTGTCCTCCAAAGACGCTGTCGTCAAGTAAGTATAACTCGCATCCAACTTCCAACACACTCTAAAGTATGAAATTGTCGAGAAATCCATGCTAATTACGCCGTACCAATTAGCCAAATCTTCCAAAGAGCTTCTGAGTAGCTCATTGTGACTCACCCATACATATCGCACATATACATATCTATATGAGAATCGACTTTAGAGATCAGAGAGAGAATTATATACCACATCAATATTAGAGGCCGAAACCTGACAATTTCAAGTGATTGCACAGAGGCGCTTTCGTTGCGGTTACATCATTACGTATGTATGTGCTTACGCTTCGCTTCAAATTTCGGAAGCTTGATGTATATTATGCTTTGACAAGCCGAGTATTAGATTGTGGTTTACAAGCTAGGTGGATTATTTTAGGCATTCCAAGATGATGACTGATTGCTCTCGCGGAGAGATTCCGCTTGATTACAACGATCAAGGACTAATTATGGCCCTTGATTAGATCTATTGATCAACATGCGTGTGCGTATGTGTATGAACTTGCTCGTTTCGTAATGACGTAGTATAGGGAATTAGTGGGCTTTCTCAGTACGTCATTATTGGGACTATTAGCTTTGGATAATTTGACACGATAATTATATTTAATCGACTGTGCAATGTGTATTATGAATTACTTGATTAATAGTGTGAACTTGAAGAAATATCTTGGAAAATTGATAGCGATTTATTACTTTTGAATAACATTTAAGTTAGAAAGCTTTGGACTTCTTAGAGATCAGGGCTTTTCCTGGTCGTATCAATATTCTAGATTGGGGAATTTGAAGAAATTTCATCATTGTAAAAGTTTAGATAATGAACCAATGTTCTCGAATTGAACTTCTTTAACTCGACCGCCACTAATTCGAGAATATCGCAAATACAAAGTATGTACTCGTGGTTAAACTTTTCTGTAACTCAAAATTTTATAATGAACTTTTGTGATATGAAGCTTTCTCATTCCAAGCTCTCAGTACATCGTGAGTCGTGATCGACAGGGGCAAACACAAATTGGAGACAATTGTCAAGGCATATAGTGTAAAAATGGTCAAATCCGTGATAAAGACAGAGAAAACAAAGACGCTGATTACCACAAAAATTGGACAACCTGCTCCTATGTTCGAAATGATTTTCAAAAACTATGACATATCATGGAGCAATTTGAATCCGACGATTATTCTTGCAAACGGAAAAAAGCCAGAGTATATCCAATTCTTGATCAAGCATCTTTGAAATGGTTAAAGCAGTGTCATCGTATCATAATTTCGCCAACATCATATTCAGTCTCTGGGATCGGGATATACACGGCTGTCTTTTGCTCAGAATGTCCAAAGGAGGAAAAATTTCTTCGGGATAATTTTCTAACAAATTTTGAGGAACGACGCATTAGCAGGAATTGGATTTTTAGATGAAGAAGCTGGTGATATCAATGGACCTTTGGGGCCGTCCATAAACTACGTACGTGGCCAAGGGGGGAGGGGGGTCAAAAATTTAATTTAAAAAACTACGTTCGGCTACGGGAGGAGGGGGGGGGGTCATCGGCTTTACTACGTAGCTTCATATTTTTAAATTGCGTGCGTGAAAATGGCTCTCGGTACATGATTTCAATATTCTCATCGGTCAGATAAATTTTGATTGGATGTAATAATAATCTATGAAGCCACACAGCCGATGGTTGCACATGTAAATCATGTACGTCAGATGTTCATTCGTTCACGTCATTGTTCACATTTGCTGAGTGCTCGTGTGTAAGTATCGTTGGAGGTTCCGAACTGGTGAATCGTTTTCATACTTGAGCTTGGCTCACTTGTATATCCTTTATCAAGTATTACCTATGTAATCCAAATTTGTTCCCTAAAATCTTCTGACTTCGAATTTGAATGTCCCTCCATAAGGCAGACAAACCCTCTAATACGTCTGACAAGACGAATCATGCCCGTAATCACGGAGAAGGTAAATGATCTAAATTATAATCACATAGGATATTTTGAAGCAGTCGTGCTACTCCAACTCAAGATATTTTGAAAAATAAAGTAGTTTCCAAGATCTTTGGCTCTCTTCGATGGAATAGAACTTCTATTATTTAAAAAAAAACTACCTAGTTTTTTGGGGGGAGGGGGGTCAGATTGGCCAAAAAGCTACGTACGATTGGCTACGGGGGGGGGAGAGGAGGGGTCAAAAATAATTCAAATCGGTCTACGTAGTTTATGGACGGCCCCTTTATAAACGAATAAGCTCGTGTCTTGTATTGATAAGATGCTGCATGCACATGTCATCAGGTCTTCTTTTGCGTGGTGGGATGCAAATTTTTATGACGTCTGTTCATCAGTCTTGAAGCTTGAAGACACTATTGATAAATTCACTGCTCTCACTGAATCATGCATTTCACGCCTGAATGAATCATATAATTTGGGTACAAAAGGGTTGAAGTGTATGAGATGTGTCTTTTCAGGGGATGAGGTTGCAGTGCGGGAGAATAGAGAGTGAGGGAAAAGATATGTGCTTGCAAATCTTCTTAACGGTGGATCAAATGTTCCGAATGGTTGATTCGTTGACTCTGCAAGGCTTGCATCTGATATGTGACCTATGCAGGGTAAAAGACTGCCATTAGAACGTGAAAATTCTTTCTCCTCATTAAAAAAGTAAGGGAGTGGGATATTCTCCTAGTGGAACGAATTTTGTTGAGAGCCCACATAATCATATGTTCACAAGTAACAATCCATGTGTCATGTGCTCGGACAACAGGGAAATTTCCGGTGTAAGATATTATCTCGTCTCATCTGGATTTCATTGGTTGAAGTGGTACAAGATCAAAGCTGATTTCATGTTTCATATCCTCTTCTTACATCATTTGAAATCTTCTCCCCGTTATCGACTCTAATTGTAAAACGAGTGCACTAAAATTGTCATCGCGTGTAACTTTCTCCCAATAAGGAAGATAATTATTCATCCAAATCTACCAACAGCCCTAGAAACTTGATTGATCGATGAGGAAGTAAATTTCTTACGAATATTTCCTAGGTGCGTAAGAAAATAAGAGCGAATCGAGCTCGATCGATCCATTGGTGATATAATTTCTTAATTTTCTTATGAAAATGTGTCAAATTATGTATTGATTCCAGTAGTCAGCACTCAAGAATTGGTTCTGGAAGTGGGTGAATGGTGGAAATTATTAGGGAATAGCGACATGTCATGAATAATTAATCGTTATGGATTTTGTCTACATCTCGTATGATATCGTCAGCAGAGGTACACATTCGAAAGCTGTCAAAGGGGCACACTCGAAGAGAGTAGTTTGAATGTAAAAACTCACGGTCGTATCTGCGCTGGACATCAGTTATCTATCGTTTCAAGATTCATTCTCAGGAAACGCTATGAATTTGAAGATTATCAAACTGATTATGGTTTTAAAGTTGATAGTAACTTCTTCAGCGTCAGAGGAAGATAACAATTCTCAGATAGATATCTTACTCAGTCATATCAAGAAAAATCCATCTCCACACAAAATCAACCTGATAGTTGAATCTTTCAAAAATTTATCACGAATTGCTACCGACATTATCCAGAGAACAGATCAAGAATTCGCTTGTAACAATTTCGATCACGAGAGTATGTCAAAGATGAAGAGTATCAATGTGACCAGTGATGAATTCGAAAGTTATGCCGCTCAACGTATCAACGAAAGGGTTGCTTTGACAATGGGAATAGTAGAATCTGGAGGGGATTCGACAGCATATCGTGATATCTCCGTGATGTTGGACTACTTTCGTCTCCTGAATCCTCGAATGAGAGGTAAATATCTCCTCAATCTCATCACCGAAGAAGAGATCAACTTGGAACTATTCTTTCGGAGAGCTTGGTCGGATAACTTTCTTGATCTAACAGTTATCCAATGGACCCAGAAAGGTGAAACAGGAATAGCGAGGAACTATAATAGATCAAATGTTGAGTATGGAGTTTCGGTTCATTCATTCAACCCCTTCAGTGATCAATTTGAGATACAAACCTTATCGAGCCAAACCAACGTGTTTCCAAATAAAGATAAGAATCTTCATGGGTATCCCATTCGTGTGTTCGTATCGGAATCACTAGGTGTGAGTTTCGATCAATTTTTCCTACAATCAATGCTATTCGAGGCATGTAATGGCAGAATCCATTGGGTATTCTCCTATTATAACTCGATTCTTGATCCACAATCCAGTGATCAAAATGATCTTAATCATAATGCACAGTACTTGGGCTACGATACCTCTATCCTGGTGGATCGATATTTGCCGCCTAAAGTAGGTGCCACTGTCTTTCGTGATCCTCCGAAACAATATCTTGCGTTAGTTTATACTCCTCTACTTAATCACTTACATTTCTACTTGTTGCGACAGAAAAATTACGAAAGAGAGATTTCTCTTACTGCTATCCTCACTTTTGCTGGACTATTCTTCACAGCCTGGATATTTGCAGTTTGGGCATACCTCCTCGGATTCAAAGAAGGAAATTGGTCATTTTTGAATATCCTGACGGCTCAGATGGGTGGTTCGATAGAAATCCGAGGTAGAATGAGGTTATCTAAGATGATCTACCAGATGAGTATTTACGTGGCTACATTTATCGTCGTCACTCTGGGAACTGATTATATGCTCGAGATTTTCATCTTGCGCCAATATCTGCCACCAATCGAGACAATTCAAGATCTTGCCGATGCAAATATAGACCTCGTCATGTCAGATGGTAGCTATTCTGTTTGGCGTTCCAATTACGCCAGCGTGGAAGATAGTTCCTCATCTTTGCAAAAAGTTTTCAATCGTACACAAAAGCTCAACTTCGAGGAGTACTCGTTTTGTAATGGAAATGCTACATCCACAGGTGTACCCATAACTGGAACACAAATGTCTCCTAATCTCTGCTACGCATGGTCGTCCGATTATGAGCGTTTGGAGATATCTACGATCGATTACCAGATAGACAAGATTCGAGAACCAATTATATCTCGTCTGGCATTTATTTATCTCAATGAGAAATTTCCCCTCAAAAGCCGCTTGGAGAAAGTGATCAACAAACTTTCGGGGGCCGGTATGTTTGAAAATTGGAAGAGGAATGTATCACACCTATGGAAGTCTAGAGAGCCTACGGGCCGACGAAATTTTGAAAAGAACAAGCAAGTACCTCTACAAGAACAGCTGTGGCCAGTACTTGCAGTTGGATTCCCCTTGGGTATTGTCGCATTGATCTGTGAGTTTATATGGAAGCTCTGGATTGAAAAGACTAAACTGGGCAGATTAGCCCGTGCATTTTACAGCAGATCCCGATCAAACTCTGTGGGTTGGAGGAACCATTTCCAAGAGAATATGCGTAACTCAAGATCATTCGTGAACAGACAAACTGCGATCGATTCGTTGCCTTTGCATCGCAAGAATTACTTATCACATCTTCAATATCGACCAGTGCACTCGGCCTTCATATGACTTCCCTCACCACCAAAAGCAAAAAGTTGTGCATCACGGCTAGACCGACTTCACTGCACGCGAGTGATGGTTTTGTATTTAATTAAAGCTCAGTGGACGATTCTTATGGAGCTTTATCCAAATCTCAAAAAAAGACTAGCTTGGATCACCAACTCACCATTACTTGTCATAACCGTCTCTCAATCACAAAGAGACTATATATCATCCGCCAAATCGTGTCGTAGCATAAAGATATGAGTAGTTCTGTGGAAAACTTTGAAGTAATGTGAGTCAAGTTCTCTAAGGCCCCTGAAATGCACGGAAAAACAATCTCTTGGAGTCATTTTCGCTGTTTTTCATACCTTTCTTTGCAACCATTAGTTTTCCGGTTCAGGACTAGCCAAAAAAAAACTATAATCGTAAAAGGAGTCAAAATACTAGGTCCGTGCCCTGTAGTTTTTCATTTTTTCGACCATTGTGAGTGTGAAGCTCCGCTAGACAGGTCGTTCGGGATTCGGACGAGCAAGTATTTGAATTATTATTGGAATTACGCGTTACTCGCGAATCCATCAACCTTCAGAAACGCCGCACCGCGCCCCTCGTGTCCAAGCTAATCAGCTGACCGTCATTGCGCGTTACGCCATATTGTTCGCCCGTCTTGCCGGGCAGACCATGTGGCCGCGATCGGAGCAATATCCTGCGCTTTCCGTAATTTCCTCGTGCCCGCGGTGCGTGTGCACCAGCTCCTGATCGAATATCCTGGCGACGTGCTCGAGAGGATGATCAACCGGCGGTCCAGATGAACCTTGCGTGCAACCGATACCTGCGCCCTGGACATCGTCCGTTCATAGAACAATTACAGTGCGAGTGGCCGATAGAGAAAATAAATTTGTGAGTACAGACTTGAATTGCTCTCTCTCTTTTTGGGCTTCACCCTTTGCTCTCTTCGTGCTCGCGCTCGATGTGCCTCATGTGCACCATGTCTTTATTATTTGAATAAACTTGTCTCTTTATTATCTTAAAATCATGATTAGTCATTTCGCGCGCTCTATACCCAATCTCTCTCGCGCGCAATAGCAGCAATATTGTATATCTATATAGGTATGCAGTAGCAGCAGCAGATGCAGAGTTTCAGTAACAATCATTATATATAAATTTGCTGGGCATTGCACATAGCCCAGCATGTGCGACTAAATTAACTAGGCAAATTTAGCAGCCGTCACATACCTCAATATCCATCAGCTCCCCAAATCTAGAGTTTGTCATCGCAAATCAGATGAACCGTGGGTTTCTTGGCATCGTGTTTCTTTGCAAGCACTAGTTCTTGCTCCTTTCTCCAATGATTCTAAGATAATCAATTTGTTACCTACGTACATAACTTTTTTCCAATTTTTTCCTGAATGTGAACTTTCCTTGGGCGAAGTCATTATCATACAATTGAATTGAAAATGCTTTCCCTTCGTCCACCCAACCCCAATAACTAGACTACAAAAAATTCTCTGAACAATAATAGTCTCAACGTTGACCGTCGGGATACTAGCTCACTGTCTCCTTTGTCTCTATGTTGAACATTCAGAAATCTTAATTGTGGATTTTATCACGTGGAATCACGATTTGCAACCAGGAATGATAAATAGATCCAACATGGATAAACACATTGAAAAAAATTTTGTCAACTTAACAACATTCCAAAACTTGACTCACTAAACCACAAATATCGGAGCAAAATACCGCGAAAACGCAAGGATTATCTTCAATTCCATCTCCAATGGAATAGCCGCAAATGTGCAGGGATTGCAAATACCAAGGTTTACCTGTAAATCGAATTGTTGTTCAACATTGATGAGGAAAGACGTGTGGGAAGGAAGACGCCTGCAAATCGCTAAGCATGCATGAATTATAACACCATGGATAACTGGATAATCATTATCTGTTGCATCAATATGCCTGTAGATGTTACATTTTTTTGACAACATGACGTGAATAGTGAATTTCATTTTTCCATATCATAAAAACCTCGAAACCAGATGGATTCATAGAAGGTATATCTTGTGGGCTGAGGAACTCTTCAAATCATAACAATTCCGTAGTTGCTCAGTTTTGATTATGAAAAATTAAATTGTATTTTGAGAGTGTTACTAGGACATTGACGCAGGACCAACGTTGGCGTAGTTCACTACATGACCGTGTTCAGAGTGCATTTTTAACACGGGAAAACCGGTCTGAACATTGCTGTTTAGAAGAGTTTTACACTGTAAAATACACGTGATGCGCCAACGCTGCGCAGGACACATAATAATCAGGTTCAACGAGATCTAGTACATATACCAAAACATATGAAGCTCTCAAATTCCACTGTGTAGATACCGAGTGTATGTTGTGCAGAGATTACGAAAATGGCAAACAGAGCAAGTTGCGAAATTTCTAAGCACCTCCAAGACTCAACTGATGATCACAGATCAAGTATTTGGCTCTGAAATTCTTTATGGTCTCCTATCAAATGATTATATCGAGTTACATCAACATAAACTTGAAGCAGTACAATCGATGATGGTTCCCTAATCAAAAATGTTGACCTACTCAAGAGGCCAATCAGCCGACCCTTCACGACAAGTGCTGAACTTGCAAATGTAGGGCAAGGATGATTTAGAGGCAGAGAGGTACAAAGTGAGCTTTCTTGTAGCCACACATGCTGACCACTTGGTTTCAATAAATTCCTGCAATCCTCTTCATTAATCACGGTAACGTTGATGTCCCATACCTTCCGACCTTGAAGATCTCCATCCTCATTTATTAAACTGACAAAAGTGGCATTGTCGCCTGTTTTAATTTCTTTCATGATCTCTATTGGTTTAACTCGAGAAGAAAATTCAGTCGGTTTGATCAACTTATAGAGATTAATTTTGTTACCCTGTATGAGTTCAGCCTCTTTCTTGGTGCCATTTTTCCCGTGTGCATCTGCACCAAATTCGACAGTATAATTGCACTTTCTTTTAATTGTAATTGGATTTCTTACAGCAATCAGATCATTTTCCGAGAGTATAACAGCGTACGACGCATGAGGATGGGAAGAATCATTACAGTTTAGAATGACTCTTGCGAGATATGGGTGATTTTCCGTATCAACAGCGCTATTCCAACATGTGGTAGTGACGAAATTATTCCCTGAAAATACAGAAAACGTGACTGTGGAGTTGAATCGTCTGAGAAAACACACTATGATTGTCTGATATGGTGCATTCCGTCAGATTAATGAGATTTGGATGTAAATGGGGTGGGTGTTGACAATTTCAATGAAATTTTTGACTGTAATTGATACGATTGAATCCCTCCAGACATGAAGTAGAAAATCTTGAAGTGTACACATCCACCAAATGTATGCTTATGCACCTCTAACCGAATATTTAGAGGAACCCCTATGGAATCATTCATTGATCTTTCCAGCAAAATTTATGTCCACGAAGAGGATGAATATTGATCGACCCAATGTCATTTGAATTTGTACAGAGGTAATAAGGAAAAAGAATGAGTGAGACAGGAGAGATAAGGCGGTCTTCGAAGGAAACAGAATCTGCAATTGTTCAGAGTAAGCTATCGACATTCAATCACTTTAAAAACGTCAGTATCTCCATCAATGGACATTAGCTATACAATGGATTCGTTAGAAAAACTTTTTTTGAAAAATCATCACTTGGGGCTTTTCTGTAACATTCATTCAATCTCAAAAAAAAGCAAAAGGTAAAAAACTGTGCAATGATTTCACCCGAATCATTTATTTACAGCTGATCAAGATCATCATAAGAAACTGTTATCTCAAATGTTCAGTTCTATAGAATGAATGCATGGTGGATGTATCAAGGGTATGAAATTGTCCCTAACCCAACAAGAAATCAGACGTGGTTATCATAGCAGGTGTCATTGATGAGAATCATTCGATATATTCTATAGATTTATAAATACGAAGGACCTACTCTAAGGAATTTTACCTTTTATATTAACGATGATCAACAACAACACAAAAGTCACAAAGAAATTCATCCTCATTGGATGGTTCCCGTGAAAATCTTGAGTCCACGAAATCGCTCAAGAATTTTTCGTGAACTAGAATATGATTACAGCTTGCATGATTATCGCGTAGAAGGACCGTATCAAGTAGTTGATCGAAAATTGTTTTCTTAAATATGACTTATAAAAAAAATCAAGATTTGTAAGAGAACATTGAACAGTAACTGACATTGGTAGCATTTAATAATCAACGTTATGTTTCTAACATACTCATGCATGTTTTATAGATATGAATTCCGAACAAGATAAAGCAGTCATTATGTAACAGTTATTGAAGTAGTTATACTTCAATGAGAATTTTGATGTGTAATTAATCCAAAAATTTTGGAGAAATTAGTACACGCTTGTTGACAAAGCTGTACCTCTGTCGCTCGTTATATTCGACGCGAAAAATGATGCCGTTGAAATCGAAAAAAATTAAGGGAAATCAGTTTTGTAATTTTGATCCAAAAGTGTGTCACTTTTCAACAATATGAAACTCAAGAATAAGAAGAGTGAAGGAATTTTTCAAGGGAGTCACATTTAGAAAAACTATTAAGAAAAATCGGGATTCGAAAAAGTGATCGGTCATAAATTTTCATGGTTCCCTGTCTATTCTCGATTAAAATGATGATCGAGATCCCAAAAATTTTCTGTGGGATTCCTATAATAACCAGGTAACATTCCGCACCCAAACTTGTACGGTTGGGAATATCTACAAATCATTTTTTGCTATGAATTAGGAGCTGTATAACCAAGAGCATTGATATCATAACAAACTCTTCAGGTAATCGCTTGGATTAGAAGAAGATTCAAACCTCGAGAAATTTGATGAACCATGAAATCATGGAATCATAAAATATGAAATCAAATCGATAAATAGCCGTATTAATCACATGTCGTGGACACTGAATGAGGACATCATCATTCTACTTCATGCGACGATCCAATCTATTCCTTCTTCCTTCAACCTCGACCATGATCTGGAGTCGGATAAATATTTTGTTCGTTCTTTTCCTGGCTGAAATGTTCCCAATATCATCCCTGAAACTTGAAGATCACTTTTAATCTCGGAATCCTGACCCTTGGACTCAACTTGCTACCCTTGCATCTGCTTATACAGATCTGTTATATGGAGCATTACACAAAATCAATTTCATTTCCGTAATACAAATTCAAGAATCGTAACCATACAATCTCTGTCTCACTTAACTAAAACCAATCACTAAAAAAATCCATACAATAACTTTGAAAATCACTCTGCGGCTGGCATGATTCGGTTATATCGTACAGTCTAAAACGACAAACCAACCCCTTATAGCCATAACAGTAACATTTTTCTACAAAGCTCTATACTGTCTACATACACACAATCGTCCCCTCATTCGCACGAATGTTTCCTCACTCGCAAATATCGTTGTTCTCTCCTTGTATCCTTTTTTTTTGTACTCGGCTCATCGAGCAACGTCTATTCTATCTCATGCTCAAACCATCTCTATATATACAAAGTACGTCTGCGGGTAACGACTAGGCTGCCAAACTTCTCGTCAATATCATAAAGTGCACGTGAAGTGCCGCTTCGGGATGTCGGCCAAAACTGCTTCCAAAGCTTCTCTATATAATCTGTCTCTCCTATATATTTGAAACTGGAACGTTGAAAACATTCACCGAGTCCGTCACAGACTCGTATGCAAAGTTACGCCTCCTTTCTGCTTTCTCATTCGACACTTTCTGTGTCGCTCAATTTTTTGCACACTGTACATACATATCTTCCTTTATTGCAAATTCTTCATCAGACGCGCTTTGTTCGTCTTGTGTGCATGGAGCGTCTCATTATTTTCCCTTCAAACTCGTCTATATTCTGTCACCCCAGTTTCTATATTTATTTTTCTTCATCTCACCCTAATTCTCAAAGCTCTTGAGTCACACAATATTACAATATATGCATTATATCCTACTTAAATTTGTACCGGCTCATTAGTGCAGTCTCAAAATTCGTCTCGTCAATTCTCGCATCACGCACCCTTATTCCAAGCATTCACTCTATATCTATATGTCACAACTTCGCAGTTTTTATTCGCGATTCTTTTTTTTTGGCTCTACCACGTATTTGCTTGGCCATCATAAATTCGTCGATATACAATGTAGCTTAAACATTCAAACGAAGAGTATTAGACATGGATGTGCAGTTAGCAGCCCTCGGGTCCTATATAGAAATTTGTGAAGCGTTGCAAGATGAGGCTTCACAAATTCTGTCACGCGTGCTATCCTGTGAAAAACCCATTGTAACGCTAAATAAATGCAATTGCGGACGAATGACGATATACATAACGCGTGTGTACACCTGAAAACGACTGACGAGGTTTTTTTTTTATCGTTGTAAGCCTCGGAGCGTTATCCTTTTGGCACAGGTATTCGTTACACGTGTGCTCGTATCATTATTTGTGCAAAATTTTTTTTGGACGAATGAAGAATCCATTTGCATTGTAATTGTGTGAGTTGGACGAGAGATGGGAAATATTCTTTGCTCGGTTGTGTGGCTGTGGTGCTATGAGTTATTTCTAGCTGTTTAAATTTTCATCGAAACATAGCGTCGGTCATGTATGAGATTTGTTTCGTTTCACTTTTTATGGTATTCTGTAATCCCATGGGATATACATTCGTGTAACGAAACTCAACCGAGCGTACCTTGTATGTTTAGTTTATTTTCTACACTCTATCCTATCGTTTTGCAGGTATCCGTACTCACTGTTCTCATGTAATGAATCTGCAGACCAGAATAACAATGTGCTGGTTGGAAAAAAAATTTAGAAAAAGCTGTTTCTCTATATTCAGGTGAAATTTGATAAGGTTACAACTGCTTGTTATTGTTTTACATACTGATAATTCTGCATATTGATTCTCATCCTCTGCACTGTATATAGTCTATATAACGTGAGCAAATTCTTGGCACTCTATTTTTCATGCGTTGATTTGTGATCCATGAATTTGACTGCTGAATCCCAGCTTATCGTAGTCAAAAGCTAGTTTTGCATTAAGCAATTTTTGGAATTATCGGTTCAGCTATAGACCCTCATCCGAAAAATCAAAACTCATACAAACATCTAAGTCCCTTAATCTGATTATCCCATCTCGAAAGTCATCAACAGTGATTTAACGTTGCCCTTGTATGAGAATATATATGGGTATAATAGCGATAACTTACACATTTTGTGTCCCAAAATTCAGAAATTGAAAACTAAGTCTGCGCCTGTCTGAGTCGACTCTTTTCCATTTCTTTTGGCATATTGAGCGATAATATGTGATGAAACGTATATAGAAAGTTTTTTGGAACGTTTTAAAATGGTATCTGTGATATGTATAAGACATAGGGGGAGTAGTACGCGGAAATGGCATTTACCGATTTTTACATTTTGTTGTCTAGCAAGAAATCCTTATACGATGGGACCATATGAACTTGAAATTCGTGCCTAGATGGTTGGTTTGAGTCGAAAATACCTGATCCCCGGAGCACAGAATTCCATCCCTCCGCCTTTTTCGTGCTATTGAGTATTCCGGGGAACAGCTTTTTGATGCATATGCATGGAACTGACATACACAGAACGGACATTTTGCCTTTTTTTTGCTCGCAAGAATAACATAATCGAAATAGAAACTTCTCCTTGTACACTTCATCTATTCACATTCCCACCATACTTTAATGGAAAAAATGGTCCCCGTCCGGATAAACTGACTTTTAGTGGGGTAACGTGGTATGCACGGAACTGACAAAGTTAATTACATGGCCAATTTTCGGCTACGAATGTAAACTTGGCAGGAAGATGAGCTGCAGTGCATCGAGATCTATACTGTTATTTCATCATGTTTATTTGTGAGAACATAATTGATTTGGACCAACCCTGAATAGTTTTCTGCGTCTCACAACATGGTGAAAATAAGATTTTGCATTTTTCCGATGACCTAATTTTAGTTGCTAAATTCTGATCTAATGAGATTTTATGATACACTATATGGACCAAATTAGCAGCCTTCTACAGCGCTGAACACATCTTTCGAAGAAAATATCTCTCTGGTACCACTAAATGGAGACGAGAACATATAATTCACCATGTAGGGGAGAGTGGGGCAAAATTGGACGGATTTTGCAGTCGGGCTATCTGACGATACTTGGGGCTAGGCGCGCTATGGGACTTTGGAGTTCAACTATTGAATATAGTGTAAAAAAATCTTCAGACCCCTAGGTCTCAGCGTTCATACTTTTTCTTGAAGTTGAAAAACAAAAATCTGTCCAAATTCGCCCCGAGCTTGGGGGCACTTTTGACAAGTTTTGGGGGCAAATTTGGACGGCCTTCTAAAGTTGCGGTATACGGCATTATTCCTTACCTATTAGAGTCG
Organism: Eretmocerus hayati; assembly: GCA_029851415.1. Lineage (NCBI taxonomy): Eukaryota > Metazoa > Arthropoda > Insecta > Hymenoptera > Aphelinidae > Eretmocerus > Eretmocerus hayati. Next base: position 25,946,188 of record CM056741.1, read on the forward strand.
CATTTGCTCATCAAAACACGTGGTAATAACTCAGAACTAAGAGGGGAACCCGCCTGAGACTTTCACATCCTCCCATAGCCCGACCAAGCAGGCCATTTTTGTGTCATTCTTCAGCATTATTGAAATAGGCGCTTCATTGGTGCACTACTTTATTCAGCAAATCAGTAATCGACTCGTGGCTTCTAAGAGTTGACTTTTTCTCGTTTTTCTTCATATTGGAGGTATTCATACTCGCCTCTACATAAACGATCTCGCTGATAGTGTGTAACATTCGAAGCAATGTCGCCGAAAATGCTTTAATCGAGCGTTATTTTCGAACACGTAGAAAGCGACTTCTGACCTCTAAACTGACTCCTAAGACGGCCAATGGACATCGTAACTTCATTTTCTCACCCATTTTCGATAACCTAACTCATCCTCAACCTCCCGCGCTTCGAAAGATTCGCACAGATGCATACGCGACTCGATACGCGCAATTAACATCGAAAAACACGGGCTCGCGATCGGTCGACCGGTTTTAAATGGGATTTAGCATTGTCCAATTTCGCCCCCACCAATTCGTCCAAAAACGCCCCCAGGCGTTTTTTTCGCAGAATTGCGATAACTTGGGTCCAAGTGAACCGATTTTGGCCCACGACGGCTCAAAATCTTCGTCTTTTGATGTAGTTTTTGACCCCCAAACGGCGAATTATGCTCGTCCACTTTTGCACGAATAGCGTTAAATTTTTGCATTTGGAAAATAAACCGCATGAGGCCCTCGAAGAGCACCCCTATGTCAGCGTGGATTCCCAGTATCGTTTCAGGAGGTCTAACCGCGATAAAAACCATTGTCCGTGTTGGTATTAAAAAAAATTTGCGCGGCGAAAGCCTAGACTCGCCTCCGACCAAGCTATCTCACTTATCCAATTTTGTCCCCGTCCAATTTTTCCCCACTCTCCCCTATATGAGTGAAGCAGACTTTCATCTATTCATGATCATCGATTTGATTGGATTCTTGCCATCGTGCCGCAAAGTAAGACGTAGAATCCATGAATATCGTACAGCAACAATTTCTGCCAGATGAGTGGTTGGATGAACAGCATGGACCTTATTAATATAATGTTGTCCTCTCATACGGATGTGTGGTCAATTTGCAAACGCTTGAAAACACTAGTATGCCATGCAGGCAAGGCAGCTTCCTCCAGCTGTCTTTACCAAAAAAAAAAAATTATCAGTGATGACGGTCATCATCACGTCGTAGCACTTTGGAATGCAATTGAGACCAAGAGTCTTGATACCAATGCAGACCATCAGCTCAAGGCACATTTGTGTTTGCTAGCAGATATCGTTGAGCAATTTAGTGAGAGATATAGGGAAATCTAAGTGGTGTCCAATTGTACAGTTTCGACCCAGCCTGGTATTAAACATTACCAGACTTGAGCTGGGACAGTATCCTAAAACTTCAAACATTAAGCTGCTCCAATTACTACGCCAAAGTCAACAACAAATACATCGGTGCAGATTTTGTCGAAGGATCAAAGTATCTATTACGATGTCGACAACTTGTATGGGTGGACAATGCGTGAGTATCTGCTGACTGGCGAATTCAATTCGGTATAGTATAGGACATTGCACGTACATAACTATTCTTCGTCCTGTGTACCTGGGCACTTATCGACCAGATTTATCCTTCTTATCGATTTCCACTATCCAGAAAAAAATGACAAGCACAAAAATCTAAAATATATCCAAATTTTTTGATGCGTTACATGGGGCTGAAACAACTAGATCTTGCCGTTTTTGAGTTACAGCCCTAACCGGTCCCATTTCTCGCAAACTCTCAGAAAAAGACGTGTTTTGGGAATTTGAGATAGCTTCAGTCAAAATGGGGTGAAATTCATCTGATTTTGAAGGTCTCGAGATGAGCATTAGAATCAGTGCGGATGCGTCGAAAAATTTTGAAATGGACCAAGGTAAATGAAGCGGAGCAAGTCAAATTGGATAGTCTCGTGATACGAAACATTCATGAAAACATCAATCAATATACCTAGTCGGTTGAACGATATGAAAAATCTAGCTTGATCATGGAATTTTTCAGAATCATGCAATGGTTGTTGTAAAGTGAACTTTGGTTGATTCGAATGTCTATGACTCAGCACGAATCATTCGTCCCTTGCGAAACCACTCTGTGAGGTCGAACTTGTGAATGTTTTGGAAATCTTGAAGTTTACAGCCATGCCAGTCGCTCGCTGGCGACTCGATGGAAATATCCCGCGCAAATTGGAGTATTCCGACATCTCACAAAAAGTATCAATAAGATCGGCCAACATTTTGGAAAAAAGTTACTTACCAAAAGAGTGCCCTAGTAAGCCCTACGTAGAGTCACTCGTCAAATCCGAAAATGTCGCCCGTTTAGCCCCATCACATGACAATTTTGAGATTTTAAGAAAAACATTCTTTTCCCGAGATACTGAAATTTGACCCCAGAATCTTCATGGAACGGAATTATTTATACTCTTCGTAGAAGCCTACAAGTAACCTTGTGGTGGTAATCATGATCAGGTAGTCTGGGTGGTACTCGTGATCGAGTACTCAAAGTGTTCAAGTACTCGGGGTGATACTCGTGTACTCAAGGTGATCGAGTACCACCTACAGTGCTTGATCACGAGTAGTGCCTTGAGTACTGGATCATGAGTACCACCCAGAGCACTAGATCACCGAGTACCGCGAGTACATGATCACGAGTAATGTCTTGAGTACTCGGTCACAATGGCCATCCAGACTACTTCATCACGAGTACCACCATGAGGTTACTTGTAGGTCCTACGAAGAGTGTAAGAAAATTTTTTTCCATAACCAACAGTAACTGTACATTTAATCGGCCGATTCTTAAAATACTGAGGTCAAAACTCCAGTATCTCTGAATGAGAAAAATGTTCTCTCAAATCTCAAAATTGTGACGTGATGTGGATAATTGAGTATCATTTTTGAATTTAGCGGACGATTTTATCTAGGGCCCACCCGTCAGTTCTTTGGTACATGAATTTTTTACCAAATCGTTGGCCGGTGTATAATCCAATAGGTTGGAACGGGCGAAAAGAAGGAGGAAGATATCGACTCAAAGTATGGAATCTATGCAGGAGCGTTGTGCATCGGGTACTACTCAAGGAAACGAAAAAGAGAGCTCGACTCACTGGATTTCGATGACGCAACTGTGAAATGGGTGCAGCAGTGTAGTGATCGGAACATCAAATTGTCAGGGACATTCATATGTCCGGTAGCTTTTGAGTTTGCACGAAAAATGGCCCATGACAACTCCCAAAGCTGGCAGAGGTTCAAAATTGCGATACGAAATGCACGGGCCAAGTCTACATAGACGCGCTCACTCGAGGCGCGCGCGCTCACTCCGCTTGCACTCTGCACCCAAACACCGGAGTACTCGCCGGAGTAGGTACCAATTTTGGGATTTGAGAATCTTTTGACGAGTGTTCCCTATTGATTGGAGTATCAGATCGGGTCTATGAGATAGAATACGGCCAGTCTATTGCGTAAATCGATCAAAAAATTAAATTGCATCGAATAGAGATCGAAAAATGAGAGGCGTGGTTGTGTCTCATATAAGCATCGCCCAACTTTTCATCAGGTCTCCAATTTGTAAAACATTCAGCAATATTCAGCATCACCTTGGTTATACATTGGTATTTATCTCGGTACTTATTCAAGAAGCTGAATGATGAGCTGAAGTGTATGAAATCCTGATTCAGAACACCCGAGATGTCCCAAATTGACGGAGGAGTGACTCTTGTAACACAAATTCGATCTTTGGTGTACATGTAGTAGCTCGATTCTTCTAAATCAGAATTCTGCACACCTTTACTTATTTCACAGTTTCTGGAGAGTGTCTCAATGCAAACCCAAAATAATGTTAAATATTGTTGAATAAGTCGCGAGTGGGGAACCTGAGAAGTGGGGAGTGGTGATATTAGGCACATCGATCGACATCCAAGTCTCTCACTTTTCGATCTCTATTAGATGCAAATCAATTTTTTGTTCGATTCACGCGATAAACTGGCTGTCTTCCATCTCACAAACTCTCGCTGATACTCCGATTGAGAGGAAACACTCGTCAAAAAATTTTCAGATCCCATTTTCGGTACCTACTCCGGTGTTTGGGTGGAGAGTGCCAGCGGAGAGAGCGCGCGCGCCCCGAGTGAGCGCGTCTATGTAGACTCGGCCACGGCAAACAAAATTCACTGGGAATTATGATGAAAAATGAACAACCAATTTGTAAGTAAGTTTGAAGTCAAACGATATATTCATCATATTCATATCATAATATCATACTCATTATGTCGAATGAAACTCAAGTCGCGGTGTTGATATAACCACGTTTAAACTCTCTCATTCTCGTTCGAGTGAGAAAATTCTCTCTAACTCAAAGAATTCACATTGAACTGGGATAACTCCAACCAAAGCCTTTTGAACCCGAAACCTTCATAGTTCGAAGCGTTTATTGTGTCCCTTGAGCCCTCGAGTTATTCAGATTCTATTGTATACCAGAAACCGTTACGTCTCCTTAGACAAGAATTACTTATCAAAATTGAAACTATCTAAAGATCATATTTGATTTCGCCCAGGCATCTCTTCCAACGACGTTCCAATCACATGATCCACAGAAAGTGGAGATCTCGGACCACTAAGATGTACAAATGAAAAATATGTACCGGTATTACCATATCAGCATATCTATATCCAATAGTACAAATCAAACACCAAGCCAGTACAAAATTTCGACTCTTGATACAAGAATTTACTGAACAATCCAGTGGTACACAATACCATACCCCGAAACCCGCACGAGACAAAATACCACCGAATTCATCAACCTAGCAATACAGCTTCACTCGAATAACAAAAACCATAAAAAAAAAGCTCTTATTGACGCTGAATTCAAATCTCGTTGCTTCGTCAGTCTGCTCTAATCGAATAAGTCTGCACAGAGAAGTATGTATATGTACGCGTGTATATCGTATGAGCGCACTTCACATTTGCTCTAGCAAATTTGCGACAAAATACGCGAGAAAGCACTCGTATCTCTCGATCAAACGGAATCCAATATCGCGGCCCGAGGGCTGCCATAGCTGTAGTATACTGGCTTGTAATGAGCTCTCGCTTCTCGCAATAAACCATAGCAATATAAAGGCGATACGAGAATGCGAGAGAATAGTATACATATATAGAGGAAACTGATGGGTTTGCAGGATACTCTAAGAATATATGCTCTGGTTGTGACGAACGTTACTCTGTGAATTGAGATGAATGCGACGTTTTCGTGTCTGGCGAGATTGAATCGGGTGGGATGGATACGATGACGTTTATGTATTTGGCAATGTGGAATGCTATGGTCTAAATGAGCGAAGGATCATGAATTTTAGCAAATATCTGAGTTATTAAAGATCAGAATTTTGAGAAATCTCCTTGGCTAGCACTTCTTCATGGTGTTCTGCTATTTCAAATCTTTATGAAATTTCATTGGACCGACTGAATTGGAGAAACTAGTAGGGGAGAGTGGGGTGAATTAGGACAGGTTTTGCAGTGGGGCTATCTGGCGACACTTGGGGATAGGCGCGCGGCGGGACTTGAAAGTTCAACTGTTAAATATGTTGTAAAAAAATTTTCAGACCCCCAGATCACCGTTTTCATAATTTTTTTGGAAGTTTTAGAAAAAAAATCAGTCCTAATTCGCCCCGCGTTTGGGGGCACTTTAGGACAGTTTTGGGGGCAAATTAGGACAGCCTTTGAAAATCGAGGTATACTGTAATATTCCTCACCTATTAGCTCGCATTTACCCACCAAAACATGTGGTAATAACCCAAAATCAAGAGGGAAGCCTACCCGTGACCTCTACATCCTCCCGTAGCCTCAACAAGCGGGCCATTTTCATGACATTTTGGAACATTATTGAATTAGGCGCTTCATTGATGCACTATCGTCTTCAACAATCAGTAATCGACTCGCGGCTTCTAAGAGTCGACTTTCTTCCTTCTTTCTTCATATTGGAGGTACCCATACTCGCCCTAAATCAACGATCCAAATAGTAGCGTGCGACAATCAACCCGATATCAGTGAATGCGAGAGTAAAAATGTGTCAATCGAGTATTATCTCCGAACACGTAAAAAGTGACTTCTGACCTCCAATTTGACTCCTATGACCGTCATCGTAACTTTACTTTCTGACCCATTTTCAATCACCTAACTCACCCTCAACCTCCCGCGCCTCGAAAGATTCGCCCAGATGCACACGCGCCTCGACACGAGCAGTAATCCTCGGAAAACACGGGTACGCGATCGGTCGACCGATTTTGGATGGCATTTAGCATTGTCCTAATTCGCCCCGCCCAGTTTGTCCTAAAATTCCCCCAACCGTTTTTTTTCGCAAGATTGCGATAACTTGAGTTCAAGTGGGTCGATTTTGACCCACGACGGCCAAGAATCTTTGTTTTGTGATGTAGTTTTTGAGCCCCGAATGGCGATGAAGCCGACTCATTTTTGCAGAAGCAGCGTGTAATCTTGCATTTGGAAAATAAACCGCATTATGCCCTGAAAAAGCACCCCTACGTCAGCGAAGAATCCCGGTATCATTTCGGGAAGTGTAACCGGTATAAAAACCATTGTCTGTGATAGTATTGAAAATGTTTTTACGCGGCGGAAGCCTAGACTCACCCACAACCGAGCTATCTTGCTTGTCCTAATTCGCCCCTGTCCTAATTCGCCCCACTCTCCCCTATTGACTAATGAGCCTGACAATGGATGGTAGTCTAATCGATTAATTATTGAAGAAGAATAATGTGAACTGTATCGATAGAGATGTTGTCCCCAACCAAACTCTCGAGTACAACTACTAGTTATGATCAATGTATTTCAAAATAGGTATCTCATTTGTATTTTCCAATTAGTTTGACTGACAGTCCATTTCTATGTTGCCATCAAGTAAGGTACGAGCGAATAAGATCTCGATAAGATTTCTTTTCATGACTCTGACCTAAAAATGCCGCGTTTGGGATCTAGCTATGGAATCAAACTTGACATCAAACTTTGGATGTGATTTTAGGGTTCTCGTAATGAAAAAATATATCCGCACTTCGCTTGCAAACCCATTTTGGGCACTGGCAAACACGTTTATCTCGCTTTGCTCGGCAGACATACTGTCATAATGCTCATAATGGGCTTTCACACTCAATATTGTCAGTACGGAAATATACTGTTTCCAAGTGTTTTTCGAGTGTGAACTCGACTGTGAGCCAAATCTAATATTCATATTTTTAAGAATCTTGATATTATTCATTAAGAATAAGGTTGAATAAGAATTTTGATGTCATTCGATTTTTGCTTCGCATGACATGAAATCTCACCACTTCCATCTCTTTATTAGTTGAATGGATGGAAGAAAAATTAAAGATCTGCAAATGCCTAGTCTCGATGCAAATATCAAATTATACCGAAGGGTGAAGGGTCTCGATAACGTCTGAAAGACGACAGCCCTCCATACGTCGATGCTTGTAGCTACAACAGCTATACGGAGGGGTAGATGTTTATTGGTGCGGCTTGCAAACCCTTGATATCTATAAACAATTCCCAACTTCTCAATCCACTTTATTTTCAGATATCTTTGAATGTAATACGAATGAGAGTTAAATTAATTAATCTATAGCAATGACCCAGGAGTACAGTACCTTTCATAAATAATGGATGATGTGGGGTCCTCGGTGGGGTCTCAATAAAACAGTGATATTCTCAATATACTTTGTCCTCGACTTTGTCGTACGGAAATTTTGAAGGAAGGATCTCAAAGATCATAAGAAATCTATCGATTTATGTGTTTCGGACATTTTTGAAGTGCTTTTGAAGTGCCCGTGGTCGACGTTAGAAGTGTGAAAAAATTTTTCTTCAATCAATTGCCCACAACTTTAGTGGGAGTGTTCCGACCTCAGAAATTCTTACGGGATCTTGTAAATATTTTAAGAACCTACAAATTTCCTTCCTTTGAAGCTCTCTCTACGACGTCTCCTGTCCGAGTGACGAGCTTGGGCAGAGACTTGGGAAGGAAACTCTGTATTACATGGGCTGCTTACGGAGATACCGATGCTGGCGCCTGTTTCGTCTCGCTTATTTGCTCTATTCTAGTGCAAACTTCCATCAAAAAAATATTATGGCACATGATTTTGACGTAAAATAATCGCATCCTTCAGCTTATTTCATCAGATTTTGCCTTGAATGTGATCTATATGGACAAAACATGAAATTAATCAGTACCTCCGATGAAACTTGAGAAATCGGCGTTACCTCAAATCCAAGACGAAATCTGATAACACATTCTGGAAAAATTCTACGACAAGATCATGTAGCGTGATATTGCTTTCTCGAAGAGAAAGGGTTGTATTTCTTGATGAGTTTTTGCTTCAGGATGGAGCAAGACGGTACGAAACATCAGGTACTAGCACTGATATATCCATAACCAGCCCATGTAATCCAAAGTTTTCTCTCCAATCTCTTACTCAGATAGGAAAGCTCGTAGATGGGACTTTGAAAAAAGGAAATTGTAGGTTCTGAATCGATCTACAAGATCCAGTGCGAATTTATGTGATCGAATCACTCCCGTCAAAATTGTAGGCGATTGGTTGAAGGGAGAATTTTCAGATTTTCATTGTCAGCTATGGGTATTTGGATTGAAAAGCACATAAAGAATGTTCCTAACACATAAATTGATAGATTTTTTTGTTATCTTCAAGATCCATCTTTCAAAATTCTCGTACGACAAAGTTATTGAGAATATCACTGTCGTGTGACCCTACTTGGTCCATTATTCATAAAAGGTACAGTAATTTCGACGAAGGACAAGGAATCCTGAAAATTACACTCTCGGCTGACTATTGAAAAGAAGAAATATTCAGTTGTGTGCCTTTTTTCTTGCTACACGGTGGTCCTGAACCAAGTCTATCCTCCGCTGACGACAGCAAGTGGGATTCTTCTTGGATATGGTTCGGGACATCTGTGGGATCACAACCTACTAAGAATCAGAATCGCCACTTGGGCAGTTTTTTTAAAAAAGGCGAAAAACGTGTTTTTTTCGATAATTTTCCCTTTTTGATCCTCAAAAACTCGAAAGGAACGCATTTTATCGAAAAATATGTGGAGCAACTTTTTGTAGAACTTGAAACGATGAACAAAAAAGGTCTCGACACATTTTTCCATATAAGACCTCCTGTTCCTGTAATAAACGTATTTCGTCTGAAACTCGTATTTTATCTGTCATTTTTCACGGTTTCGACCCCATAACTCGAAACGAACACATTTCATCAAAAAAAGTACATTAAATATTTATTTTATAGATCTTCAAAGGATAAACAAGAAATATATGTACATATTCTTTCATGTAAGGCCTCCTGTTTCTAATACGAGTCTCAGGCGAAAATACGTTTATTACGGGAATGGACGACCTTGTATCGAAAAATGTGTTGAGACCTTTTTGATTTATTTTTCAAAGATCTACAAAAAATTACTGTACACTTTTTTCGATCAAATGCGTTCCCTTTGAGTTATGGGGTCGAAACCATGAAAAATGACAGATAAAATACGAGTCTCAGACGAAATACGTTTATTACAGGAACAGGAGGTCTTATATGGAAAAGTGTGTGGAGACCTTTTTTGTTCATTATCAGTTCAAGTTCTACAAAAAGTTGCTCCAGATATTTTTCGATAAAACGTGTCCCTTTCGAGTTTTTGAGGGTGAGAAAGGGAAAAACATCGAAAAACACGTTTTTTCGACTTTTTTCAAAAACGGCCCAAGTGGCGATTTTGATTCTTACTAAATTGTGATCCCACACATGTGCCGAACCATATCCAACAAGAATCCTACTTGCTGTCGTCAGCGGAGGTCAGACTTGGTTCAGGACCACCGTGGCTAATACACGATCTAAATAATGATCCCACTAGAATGTGGGGTTGTGCCACTCGTTGGCCATTGAAAAAAAAACCACCAGGGATGCGCGCATCGGAATCGTGTATTTTTTTTCTTTCCTCAAAAAGCGACCCTTGGCTGAGATTCACGGTTTCAATCAAATTTTTCATAGATTGTGTCAATTTCTTTCTGCGTCAATCAGGGCTCAATCTGTGTATTTCTCTAACGTCACAATTTTCTTGCATTCCTCCTTCCTCCCTCCCTCTTCTTCAAAAAATCTCAAAATCCAAGATTAGAGTGTTTCTCATTTGATAAGACCTTCAAATCATCTGCACAAGAAAAATATTCAGTCCTGATCCATCTCAGCCTGTACTAGACAAGATAGAAATTCCATAGTCCTTAGACTGTCTACGTAAATTAATCATCGCAAACGACATTGATTGGTTACCAAGTTAGAAACTATACCAGCACATACAGTAACGATGATGAACGATTGAAAATTAATTAGAGCATACAAAAAGCCATATTGTTATACCAAAACTGATCTCAATCATTGCTCGTTATACAAACCACCTAAACTCTAATCAATCAGTTTCTAATTCAATTAATCTTCTCCTCAAGCTTGAGAATGCTCATCAGTAAGAATCCTGGATATAGTAAGTTTTGACGCTTTCTATGTAGACATAGGCAAGTGTCACTTGTGATCGAAAGAAAACAAACTGTCTTGAGTAGGGTTGTTGAGAATATCCGTAACGCAAGTTTGCACTGATGACAAAACAAAAGGGGGATAGAATGTATAGATACGTAGATATGCGGGTGGCTTGTCTTGGAAGCTTGTGTTGCCTCAAGATCAGAAGACTGTTTTAATAACTAGGCAGATAGAGACAGAGAGGCGTCGAAGTGCGCCGGAAGGGGTAAGCGCAAGCTCGTGGATGGATTAGATATGGGCTTGCTTTTGTGTGCTAGTGTGTGTGTGTGCGTGCAGAAAGGATATCGTTCGAAGGAGTTGTAATCTCTTCGTTGCCGGTTTTCGGAAAGATTACTGGTCGGATCAAGATGGTGATGCCAGTGGATTATTAATTCACGGCTGCAAATTCATCCTTATTTCACTGTCTTCGAAATTTAGAATTTTAGCTTAATCTTCAAACCGCTATTTTGATATTGATTTTGACAAGTGACCTGATACTTGCTTCCAAGAAATTTTGGGTTTCAGACCTGATTCTACTCAATCTCCTATTCAATTCTATAGATGCTGCTAAGGTCCCTACTTTATCCCTGATACGTAAAAAAGTAGAATCTGATCCAAGAAAAAACAATTTTTCGGCTGATGTTCTAGCAGTATTATTTAGAATGCACTTCAAAATAAATTTATTGGACCATACAATACTTTATCTTTACTCCAACATATCTTTACTGTATATTCGGGAATAAGCTAAACTGCGCTGGCTGTGATCGTCAGTAGTTCGAAATTTGTCGTCTCCTCGCACTCGTACGATAACTCATTGAGTGCGGGAGAGACGAAAGATCTCGAACTACCACTGACCGTCATCTCAGCGTAGTTCACCTTGTTTCCAAGAGTATGCACATGGAAATTGGCAACTTCATTTAACCAATTGGTTTGGAAATCTTAAGGGCTCGCCGCACAGTGGGGAAGACCAAAAATTTTGGCTCAAAAGTTGAATAGCTCCAGAAAGTTCTCGTTAATCAAAATATGTTAATTTCCTCCACCGTGGATTGCCTCAGATTACGAAAGACCCCTCCTCATGTAAGTGATTACTGACAGTATTCTCATACAAACCCTAAAAAACCATTCATAAATTTCATCACACGAAAGATGTGAGTGTACACATCTACTACTACACGAAAGATGTGCTCATTTTGACTCACAGGGATCCAACAAAAGAACGACCAACCTGTAAAAATCTACGGGATCTTTTCATTATTCTTGTCTTTCACTATCTTCTGATTTTCAGTCTCTCGCTCGATCTCTTCCATGCCTGTAATCTCCGAAGTCACATTGAATAATCTGATCATCATCCAGTGAGTGACTAGGAATGATCTAAGATCTCAATTCGCTCATGCAAAAGCTCGCAAAACTAAAGTGACATTATTGAAAAAAATTTCAATGAAATCCCATCTCTTCTCATTTGGTATCTCATGAGCACCCTAATTTTAATGTAGAAGATAAGTCCCCCGAGGTTTGAAAAGTTGATATAAATTAGAATGAAGTGCACGCTTGAAGAGGAATAGAAACGAAGAGTAAGAGATATTTAGATCTCTCGAGGAATCGAGAATGAGAGTGACAGAACCGTTTTACATCAATTCGCGCGTGGAACTACAGGGGAAAAAAGTATTTACACGATCAACGCATGGCCGAACCATTTAATGAATTCACATTGGATATCAGTTCGTAGTCGACGAAAGGTTCATATATACTAACCAGTGCACCGCCAGGGCGCGAAATGAGTTGTGAAACGTGATTGAAGAGCGTAATCGAAAAGTAAAGTTGCGAGACTACCGTCTCGTCCACTCAACTTCAAGGGCTACTGCCCATATAGGGCATCAGTATTAGGCACTTGGTATCCCTGTCCAACCCTTTTTTAGCGCGAAAATATTACACCCCGAAGAAAAAAGGGTTCCTCACTCTGCGTACTTGTAATACAGTACAGCGTGTGTACGACAACAACGGATTGGAAGGGTTGAATCTCGGTTTTTTTTCCAATCTCCCGCGAGGCCACTTTTTTACGTGCCCCGGGCAAGATTGACCATTTGACCATATTTATTCCAATCACACGATCCGCTAACTTTTAATTACCGATAAAAATTCTCTCTCTCGAATTGAGATGAGACTACAACACGGTACATGTGTATTTAGTTGAGTTAACGTCCGTCGTATGTGCGTGCGTGAAACTGAAAAAGGATGACCTGTTCATTAAATTGTCTCGAGTCCTGTGACACAATCACGTGGTGATTCGAGCGAAAAGTTCACGACGAGCATCTCATTTTACGGATTGACTCGTCGCCATAGGGGGCCTTCAATTTTTTTCACGCTCTTTCGGTGTCTGCAATTAGTTATATATTGAAGTAGATCTCTCCAGATTGGTAGTATGGGTTGAGTAATTAATGCTCAGTTTGGCCTTACTGCCAAGCAGAGTGAGTATCAAAAGGCGCGGCAGCGCCTTGCTGGCGAGTATATGAAAGAGAAGAACATGTGAGAAAGAGAGAGAGCGCGCGCAAGGCTGCCGTGCCTTATATACGCTGAGTTGGGCCGTTTTAACCTCTTACATTTTTTCGAACTTACTTATTTCATGCTTTTCTGGGTTCAGGAGGGTTTCATTCCTTCTGAACCCGTTATTTCGGTCCTCAACAAGGATATCGGCAAGTCATTTTGCCACTGACAGCGTTTAGTGCCAAAATATCTTACTCACTAATTTCGCCCCTTCCCGATTTTTTCGCGTCAAGATTTCAGCCGCGTTACGACACTCGAAGTCGAACACAATCGATTGTTGGGGTCGATCACACGGGACGATCGACCGCGAGAACACACGGGTGATGTTTTGATGCAGCCGCATGTGTAGCAGAAGGCGTTAATTCCGCTCCAGCAATAACATGTTGTTGCAGTAACATGTAACTTTTCTGACTATTTTGAAGCAGAGATTGAAAGCCAATCGTAGCACCGCCTGCAGCGACCTTGTAGAAATCAGCTCTCATTGTTGAGGGAATAAGAGCCACTTATTGTTGTGGGTTTTCTTGTCTGGAGTGATATAAGAATAAAAGTCCAAAGGCCAAAATGTGTGTTATTCTCGCTGTTGTGCAGTGTCAAGAATTGATCTTCAAAAATATTTGGAAAATTTAGGATTTGATCGTGAGGAAAAATGAGTACCAGTGTCAATCTACATTTCAGCCGTGTATTGACTTTCAGTTTCCTCAATACTTCAGAGAGACCCAACTCTGAAAAATTGTGCATCTCAAAGAAAATTTGATAAGCCACTCTAGTTGAAGAAGAGTGTGACCAATAGAATATCCTTCGTGTTGCTTTTCGTAGACCTGTCAATGTCCAACACATTAAGAGGGATCGTCTCTCACATTTAGATGTTGTAAGACAGGTCAGTCAATTGACGACTGTTCAAGAACAGTTGTTGTGATATATAAGCACTGATATTTGGTGTTGCTCTGGTTATTACTTTTGAATATGATATGTCCATTGCGTAATACTCTAACCCAAAGGTCTCAGCTATACTTTTACTCTCATATGCTATATGGATTTTACTTTCTTGGCACTAAATTCTGAATAGGATAAGAAAGTTGTACAGGGTTCACCTGTTTCATCAAGAGTATTATGAAGAAAGAAAGGCACTTTTACGCTCTTGGTGGGAAGTGGTAAGTTCAAATTGAAAAAATTATTACTTGAGTTGTCAATCACTAAACAAACTGGATCCGTACATCATCTATCTGGAAGTATGTTGAGGATCATTCAAACACATATCACATAATGCTACTGAACCTTCATTTCCCTCAGAATGAGTTCGCACGAATTGTTCTAACTTCTTGATGTGTTATGAATTACCAATGTGCTACATGGAATTTGTTTCAGTTTTTGGTCCTTGGAAAATGTTGAACAACAGATGTAGTGTCATAATTCTATGTTTCAGTTATCAATTAGTTATTAGTTATTCACTCTGATATTTAGTATGCTCTCTTGCTGAAGAGTGGATGTAGTTGATCATCAGGGGAATTTTCACAATCTAGAAGTTCCTCGTGATCCAAAAATTTTCTCTTGCAAGCACCATGACAAGTGGGTTAGGAGTCTTCGCATCAACTCAAGTCAATTCCATGAACTAATTTCAAGAGTCTTGCTATCAAAAATACAAAGTTGTCCTTCTCCAGATTTTTCTTTGTTCATGATCAAAAAATGTTCATCTTGGAATGAAGCACACTAGTGTTAATTAGGAGAATGATTTTTATGGATGGGATACATAGAATTTTTTTTTGTTTTCCTACATGCTACTATTTACAGCATGTTTTTCAATCTCAGGATATTCAGTCATTACCATAGCCAAGTGTTGAAATCTCCTCCCCCTCACTCCACTTTTTCCAAAAGTATAACTTGGCGAGTATGGCCATCCTTTCCCCCTATCACTTCATCTGGGATCAAAAATTGAATTTCAACTCTTGAGGGTCATGAAATCAAGGGAAACATGTCGAGTAACTATTTAGCAAAATTTAGCAAAATTTAAACATGAAACAAATGGGTAGAAAATGAAAAATATTAATTTCAACTCTTGAGTCGTGAGATCAAGAAAAGTATGTCGAGTAATTGTTTTGCGAAATCTGAACGTGAAACGCATGGAAAAGGATTGATTACATTACGATTTGACTTTCTCGGTAATTTTGACTCATCTTGAGTTACTCACCATCTCTACTGAATTTTAAACTAAACCGATCAATGCTAGATTGCATTTTCTGGTTTCCTTTTCTTCTCAATGGTCTGAATGAATTATTTTCATTACATTTCATAGACGAAGGAGATGGTGAGAAACTCAACTTGAGTCAAAATTACCGACAAAGTCAAATCGTAATGTAATCAATCCTTTTCCATGCGTTTCACGTTCAGATTTTGCAAAACAATTACTCGACATACTTTTCTTGATCTCACGACTCTCAAGAGTTGAAATTAATATTTTTCATTTTCTACCCATTTGTTTCATGTTTAAATTTTGCTAAATTTTGCTAAATAGTTACTCGACATGTTTCCCTTGATTTCATGACCCTCAAGAGTTGAAATTCAATTTTTGATCCCAGATGAAGTGATAGGGGGAAAGGATGGCCATACGCGCCAAGTTATACTTTTGGAAAAAGTGGAGTGAGGGGGAGGAGATAAAATTCTATTATGAAATGCTCTGAAGCAGAATCCACGTGCTCAATATTCATCGTCAAAAACTCAAGATTTTGTGACTGAAGCAGGTGAAATCGTCACCACGTGGTCATAATTTTGACGAGAAGAAAAACAATAAATTTAAGTCTCAGCTGTACTTCTAAATAAGTTCTGGGAACGCTGTATTCATATTTGATTGCAAGTAGCACGCATGGTCAAAGCCTAAAGATACGGGAGATTCGATACAGTTGTTAAGCTTGCAATCAATTATTATAACTCTGCGCACGGGTCTCTAGAACTAGGTCTAAATCCTAAAATAATGTGCGTCATCGATATTTCTATAGGATAACTTTCTAGGAGCTATGAGCTTCCGATGGAACACATTATTTTATAGTTATGTCTATGAAGCAGAAGAAAATTACGAGGGAAATACGATCTCTGGTGGAAAAACCTCTCATATGTCCAACCAATCAGTCTTACGGGATGGGACAAGGACATATTCTTCCTCAATTTCTCAATATCTACAAATAAGGTCTTTATACATTTTTCGAAAAAATGCGTCCCGTTCGAGCTATGGACCGAGAGAGCGGGAGGAATATAATTTTTCGAGAAAAAAAGCTCCAATTTCTCCAACCGGTGAATCTCACGGGGTTGGATGAGGACATATTCTGCGTCAATTTCTTCGGATCTACAAAAAAGGTCTCTACACATTTTTTAAAAAAACGCGCCCCGTTCGAGCTATAGAGCGTAAGAGGTCGAAAGGTCGCGAAAAAACACGTTTTTTGGACTTTATTAAAAAACGGCCCAAGTGGCGATTTCTATACTAGCTGGAAAATGATCCCACAGGGTCCAGAGATGATATCGCACATTAATCCCTTGGGTGGTCTGCACCATGGATTTAGACGTATAGTTCTAGAGACCCGTGTGCGGTTCCTTGTTCTGAGTTTTTGCAATGTACATACATTCTCTATATCTCCCCGCCGATCAAAAAGAAAGGACCCCGCCCTAAATCATAGGAACTTGGCTTTCGGTCAAACCTTTTGCGGGTGTACTGAATCGATAGATCTCAAAACACTGAACAAGAGTCTCCATGGCCGCAAAACTCAATGCCCTCTTCGTTTTGAGTTATTTCATGTAGAAAGTACCCCTCATTGCATAGGTGTCGTGGGGTTATGTGTCGATTTCTCGATCTAACTCGAGGCACGTGGGTGTGTTTGCACCCGAATCTTGGGCTAGTTTCGTCCACGCGTCTCTTTGCGTTGCAATGTAATCAATGAGCTCAACATCGCTATGAGTCCGACGAGATCATATGAACAATCTGATTGAGTGAGAAAAGGTATTAGGGGCTTGTTTCATCATTCAATTGACTTCGACTAAGAACTATCGGACACCAATCTCTTGGGCTGCTTTTGCGATTAGGTGATTTTCAATGTAAGAGTAAGTAGCTCATCAACGATGGATTCAATGAGAATATCCCGATGGCCGAAGTCTGAACAAAATATGACGGAGCACGTTTGATCTTGATCAAACTACATCAATCAAATCATATCGGATCAGACCAAAGTCTAACCCGATTCTCGAAATTCTATTCGGACTTCGGCAATTGGAATATTCTTATTAAATTTCTCGTTGATGAGCCATTTACTCTTACATTGAAAAACACAAAATCGCATAAGCAGCCCCAAGAGATTGGTGCGCAATGACGCTTGTGTTGGTCGAATTCAATTGAATAATGAAACAAGCCCCTAATACCTTTTGCTTTCTCTAAAGAGAAAGCTTTGTTTTCGACACAGCAAATTTTTGATCAATTTTTCCATTCAACCCAATATTTTCTTCAACATAATTCATCTTATCAAAAAAGTGCTTCAACCATCTTATTCCTCTCGCCAAAATCTAACGATTGTAAGTAACACTTTTCCCCTTAGAATCCTCAAAAACCCCCCAGAGACTCATCTCTCCGGCCCTTTGTCTGTGTCTGTGTGTGTGTGTGTATGTGTGTTGTTTTTTTTTTGCGCCACGCTTTCTCTTCTACACTCCACTCTATCGATTTTTGCTTTTCTACAAGTTGTATAGAATCACTCAGAGATGAGACCAGTGATTTGCCTGGTCTCCTCTCCAAATCGAATTTAATTTAAACGTTTTTTGAGGTAAAATCGCTGAAATTGTGTACTTTCATACTAAAATATCTCTTTCTAACTTCACCTTACCCCAATTTTGATTACCTAGGCTATGGTTTTTTTGGCTCAATCTATCTTTTGGTTAATACCGAAATTCCATTCAAACTCCATCAACGTGAATTTGTATAAAAAAACCAAAATTTCCAACAAAAACAGCAATTTGAGCATGTTTAGACCTATTCTATCAAAATTCTGTTTTAACCAAATTACTCGTTTTGCTAAAAAAACCTCACTTTAGGTAGCCCAAATCCCGATAACTATTTTCCTCAAAAAAGTAACTCGAAATATACAAAAATATTTTTTTCAATATTCATACTTTCCTCATATCTCTCCTCTAAACTACTTTATTCAAATTTTACTCAACTAAGTTGATACTTTTTCATCGTTCTAAATCGATTGGTTGATACCGAATTTTCTCAAAATCCGTTTTAATACATTCAAAATCCCATTTATTCCCGAAAAATCCAAATTTTTTCAAAATACTCCCATTCAACCCAATCTTTTCTTCAACATAATTCATCTTATCAGAAAAGTGCTTTAACCATCTTATTCCTCTCGCCAAAATCTAACGATTGTAAGTAACACTTTTCCCCTTATAACCCTCAAAAACCCCCCAGTGACTCATCTCTCCGGCCCTTTGTCTGTGTCTGTGTGTGTGTGTGTATGTGTGTTGTTTTTTTTTGCGCCACGCTTCCTCTTCTACACTCCACTTTATCGATTTTTGCTTTTCTACAAGTTGTAGAGAATCACTCAGAGATGAGACCAGTGATTTGTCTGGTCTCCTCTCCAAATCGAATCTGATTCAAACGTTTTTTGAGGTAAAATCGCTGAAATTGTGTACTTTCATACTAAAATATCTCTTCCTAACTTCACCTTACCCCAATTTTGATTACCTAGGCTATGGTTTTTTTGGCTCAATCTATCTTTTGGTTAATACCGAAATTCCATTCAAACTCCATCAACGTAAATTTTTATAAAAAAAACCAAAATTTCCAACAAAAACAGCAATTTGAGCATGTTTAGACCTATTCTATCGAAATTCTGTTTTAACCAAATTACACGTTTTGCTAAAAAAACCTCACTTTAGGTAGCCCAAATCCCGATAACTATTTTCCTCAAAAAAATATCTCAAAATATACAAAAATATTTTTTTCAATATTCATACTTTCCTCATATCTCTCCTCTAAATTACTTTATTCAAATTTTACTCAACTAAGTTGATACTTTTTCATCGTTCTAAATCGATTGGTTGATACCGAATTTTCTCAAAATCCGTTTTAATACATTCAAAATCCGTTTTACTCCCGAAAAATCCAAATTTTTTCAGAATACTCCATTTTTATAATCCTTACACCAACTATATTAAAATTTGCCCTCAACCATACTACATATATTCCATGGAAAACCCTAGTTCAGGTCATCTGAATTCCCCTTAAAGGCAATCTCCTTATAATAACTCAAAATATCAGAAGGAAATCGCATCTAAAATTCATTTTCAGCTATTACCCACCCCCTAAACTAATATATACAAATTTTACTCAACTAAGTTTATACTTTTTCATCGTTCTAAATCGATTAGTTGATACCGAATTTTTCAAAATCCTTTTAAATACATTCAAAATCCAATTTATTCCCGAAAAATCCAAATTTTTTTTAAAAACTCCATTTTTATGATCTTCTCACCAACTGTATCAAAATTTTCCCTCAACCAGACTACATATCTTCCATTAAAAACCCCAGTTTAGGTCATCTCAATTCCCCTAAAAGTGAATCTCGTAATAATAACCCAAAATATTAGAGGAAAATTGCAGCTAAAATTCATTTTATCCTCATATCTCCCTCTACAACTAATCTATCCACCTTTTACTGGACTAGAGAGATACTTTTCCCTCATTCTACATCGATTGGTTGGATCCAATCATTGGATTGTGAGTGTGATATGAAATGCAATTAAATTAGATTAAAAAATAAAACTATCCCGTAGGAATCCCAATCATCATTTTGGAATTTGATCAGTTTTGCAAATTTCTCATTAGTTTCAGTGAACCTCTTAAACTATTTCGCTAAGAGAAAGCATTCTGCTAATCTCATTTAGCAGCGTATTTCCACTCAATCAGGTGGTTCATTTGATCTCGTCGGACTCATCGCGATGATGAGCTCATTCATTATCTTGCAATGCAAAATTACGCGAGTACGAAACTAGCCCGAGATTGAGGTGCAAGCACACACACGTGCGTTGAGTTCGATCGAGAAATCGACACATAACCCCACCACACCAATGCAATGAGGGGTCCTTTCTACATGAAATAACTCAAAACGAAGAGTGCATTGAGTTTTGCGGCCATAGAGACTCTTGTTCAGTATTGTGAGATCTACCGATTCAATACACTCGCAAAAGGTTTGGCCGAAAGCCAAATTCCTATGATTTAGGGCGGGGTCCTTTCAGACTCCTCGGCTCTTCGACTCTTTGATCAAATCGAACGATTGATACAGTGGCCTTGCGATATATCCATCTGCAGAATCATCTCACCCAGATCTCACTCGTCATCCAAGTTGCTTACTACCAAGATGTTCTCCTAACCTATTAAACTGATTATCTATCGTGTATGGTTGGTTTGTCAATCCGTAAACCTCATCAGTAACCTAACGACGAGGTAACTGCAAGTTACTCAGGCGCACTCAGGAAAGTCCGCCATCGACACCTACGCGGCGGCCCGAGCACCATATTTTGGGTTAACACAGCGCCGGATCAAGCATGGTGGGGGCCTGTAGGCACAGCGTGGTGGGGGCCCCTGTAAGGGTAGCGATTTTTCTTTGATAAGGAAGCATGGCTAAATATCCTTGGGTAGATCAAAGGCGTCAATACTAGCAAATACGATTCCCTTTCGTTGGTTAATTTATGCATTACTTTATTACTTTAATTACCAACTCAACAAAGTGAATGGGCTTACAAGCCATTTGCGGGAATATAATTCGATACAATAATACACTCTTTCTATGTAAGGTGAGTGTACCCAACTTGCCTCTGTACCCAACTTGCCCCCATATGCCGATCTCGGAGATGGGCACTCCTTGGCCTCCCGGCGATTTTTTTTACGTTTGTTATGTTGAAATATGAGAAAGTAAATAGTTTGCGTCGACCCCGAATCATTCTTGCGTTCTTCAGAAAATCTAAAGTGATTTTTCTATTTTTCGTGATTGCTTAGCTAAGAAAGCACCGAGGGAATCGCCTTCAGTAAAATCGTTGCACAAATTCTTTGAGTCCAACCAATCTTAACGTACCTTAGCGCATTCGATTTGTTGTTTCAAGACCTTCAAAATCCATTTTCCAAATTTGCAAAATTTGAATATGGAGCTGTTTTATGTGCAAAACACGGAGACGATTTGTAAACAAGGATGTCAACATCGGAGTGTACCCAACATGCCCCCATACGTCTATCTCGAAAGGGCGTGCAGAACGACTTTTTTTACCACTCAGAACGTGTTTATCACGTCAAAATAGGTCAGAAATAGTGTTTCGAACCACCAAATAGCTCCAAATGTGCGTGCACGGCGATAAAAACACTTTATCGCCGATTTACATCATTTATTTCGGAAGAATTGAGATAGTTCGGCTCCAATTGATCCAAATTGGACGTAGCTTAATGCATTTTAGAGGTCTTTAAACAAGCTTCAAAATGAGCTAAAGCACGTTGAAAATCGTTGAAGTAAACCAAAGTTATTAAGAAAAAGGCTTAATGGGGACAAGTTGGGTACACACTTTTGTAAACTCTCAAAAATCACCTTTCAGGAGAATTCAAACAGTTTGGCTCTAGTTGGTTCAAATTGAATGTACCTCAATTTATTCTGAAGGTCTTAAGACAAGCTTTAAAATGAGCTAAGGTACGTTGGAAAATATGGAGCTGGGCCGAAGTTATTAAGAAAATGGCTTAATGGGGGCAAGTTGGGTACACTGACCTTAGTATTCTATTCAATGGTGGTGACCAGCGCTGATGGTGACGTCGTAAACAATTTATGGTTCCAACTAAACTAGAATTTCTGTAGTTCATATAAACATCGTACTAATGTACACCATTTGCTATTCAAACTCGAGAACTAGTCAGTCCCTTACGTGATTTTCTTTCAGCAAAATCTTCAATTATTTCAGAATAGGATATGTCTTTCAGCAGATCGTATTCAATATTCATGATAGAAAGATCATTGAGTCGAGTTTGTGTCATTGATGCGCTCAACCGATTCTTCCTCAATTTCAATTTAGAAAAAGCTCTCTCGCACGTAACATTTGTCGTCATCAGCGTTAGATATATTTCTAACATAGAACAAGTGTTAGGATAGACATCCTCTGATGAATGTTTGATGATCAATTTGTACATTCTTCTTTCTACACATAATTCTTGCCCCTTCTCACTTTGGAACTCGGGGATGTCAATGATGTAACGTTTGAAGTGTAATAGTTCAGGGTATAAATCATCATCTAGGTCGTCAGAATACATTTTCACAGTATTGAATACGTGCACTTTGATCTCTGCATCTGATAGAATATGCAGCTGTCTGATGAATCCAAAGTAGCCGACGGCCTCTTGATAGGCAGCTATCCTTCGATCGAGAGCCGCAGTTAGGTGATCAATTACAGGGATGTAACAGTTGATCCTGAAATGATCAGAATCGGATAGCTCTGCTTCTTTTGAGTGGCCATAGTCAAGTGGTGTCATTTTAACACTTTATTTCCGCGGTCGTTTTTTACTTCTCTGATAAGTTAAACAACCAGATTTGTTCATGCCCAGTTTTTCATATTCAGGGAATTTCTCGCGGAACGATGCGATAAGAGACCTGAGAGAGATGAGAAGACTTACAGAAGTATTCAAATCAGCGTTATAACCTTGCACTTTCTTACTAACAGAGTTGATTCTCTGTAATAAATCATCCCAAAGTACTAAATAGATACTTGTTTCGAGCTTACACAAGACTTTCAATAGACCCTTGGCCTCATCATTGCTTTCTGATAGCTCTGATAGGACTTCTTTATATTGGGTATAACCATTGTTGACCGGTTTGACCGCGTCACCTCGAGAACCCCACCGAATCGCATCGACTCTTTTGGGAACCAAGCAACGCTGATTTGACTCTGATACGCTCATCTCTAATTTCTTCGATAGTTTCTCGTGTCGATCACTTGGAATGAAGAAAACATACGTTTCCTCGATAAAATCGAAAAATTTCTGTGAGTCAGGACATGACCTCATCGTAGAGGTGCCTACCAAGTTCAATGAGTGTCCAGCGCACGGGACCCAAAAGGCTAATTTATTCAGATCTCTGATGAGAGATTGCACACCATGGAGATGGCCACTCATAGCAGGAGCATTATCATATGATTGCCCTCGACAATCTTTAATTCGCAGCTTACCACGAATAACTAAGAATGAAACTGCAGCATCACGAATGTAAACAGATTTGTGACCTACATTCGGAAGAAATGTCAGAAACCGCTCTACTGGCTCATGATTCTCGAGATAACGAATTGCAAGAGCTAACTGATCTATATGACCTGCATCGGGTGTAGAATCGAGTGAGATAGAATATTTCCCCCCTGCCTTGCAGACATTTGCAAAGATAGTACCTAATATTTTTTCACCTATGATGTGATTCAGCTCATCATGAATGTGATGTGACAGATAAGTTGCATGTCCTTTCTTCCCTGCAGCTGCGCACTTGAGTAGATGAGCTCTCAAAAAGGGATCAAATTTGGCTATTAATTCAATCAGACCTAGAAAATTACCATTATTTCGGGCGCCGATGGTTTCGTTCGCACCTCTCAACGGCAGATTTTTTTCAGCACAAAATACAAGTATGTTTGTGATAATAAGTAACATTTTCTTCCAATATCCTTTCTCATCGAGCAGCTGTTTTATCTGTAGGGCATCGATTGTGTTTACAACTGAAGACCGCAAAACCAGCTTACGGAGAGAATCTAAGTGGTGCTTGGATTGCTCGTGTTTTTCGAAGCGACAGGAAGCATTCTTCCAATCGCAGAATCCATCATCAGTGAATTGTGTTAGCACATCACTGAAAAGTGCACAATGGAAACAGTAAAGCTTCCCGGTGACAGGAGAGAAACAGGGCCAAGCTCGCGTCACAGTATTTTTCCTGTTTCCATTTCCAATTTCTTTGTCAAACATCGATATGGTGCATTTCCTTTCTTTCGACCCATCAATCTGGACATACGACCTTGAGTTGAGTATTTCGAGATCCTTATTTTGAATGCTTGCACTACCTCTTCTGGCCCAATAATCTACGAAGTTGAAAGACAGTTCTCTCCACTGCGAAATATCTTGTTGGAAAAGGTTCTCGTCAAGCATCGTTGAGTTGTCGACGTGATTAATATTTTTATGCATTTCTGGTGGAAGTATCTCAGATTCCTGAGCATCTGAACCCAAATTGTCTGACAAAGACTTATCGATTACGATCTTTTGATCATTCTGCATCTGAGGTTCATTGCCCTTGGGGCAACCCTGAGGTGTTTGATCAAGTATTTCTATTGCAATTGCTTTTTCTCTCGATTCTCCATGCAGATCGACATCAATTTGCAAAAAAGTTTATCAATAGAGTCACGGTGATGATATTTCTTCTAGAGGAAGGAACAAACTTATAAAATAAACGATGTTATCTAACACGAATGTATGACGAGGTATTGGCATTTCTACATGTATTGCCTCCCTCTTTCAGGCAATTATCCCTCAATAGAGGGAATTGACATACTTGAATAGCCAATGTGTTTATCTTGAAAAGACTTCAAGATTTATGCTGAACCAATTTCCGCCCATTTTCCGAAGATCCGTATGGATCACGAACCCTCGATTATTCTTCATTCATATACACGTGTCGTTGAAGTTTTCATGAGCAATACAAAAAACCTCGTGGGTGTCTACGACGCTGCGATAAATGATCAACATCTCAAAACGAAAATAGTCATATGTTGGTACTCACACTATTGCGATGTTCCTAATCCTCTGCATTCAACATTGATACGCATGGCCCGTCTCGATCGATCTTGAAAAAGTCAGTCATCCGATGAGTTTTTGTTAAGAGCTCGTAAGCTTTTTTATCTTTCTCATCTTTCTCTCTTCTTTTCTCATTTCCAGGCTTGTAATCGCGTTTCACTTTATGTCGATCAATTGCTCGATCACTCATTATTTTGTCTGTTTACTATTGACGACGGGGTTCTACGATCATTGAAAGAACATCACAAAGATTTGCCAGAGAAAAATTTGTTACGCGGAAACTCGACGTATCCAGCCGTGAAGACAACGAGAGAGATAATTGAAGTCGAACTGTATTCTCGAAAGTTACTCATCAAAGTCTATAGTCACAAAGTGTTCCCTGTAAAACTATCGCCATACATTAGCTATTGGAAAAACCGTCCATGATACAGGTTACTTTTGTTTACTCTCACATTTGCACGTCCAATCCTATCTTCGATTTAAGCAAACGGTAATCGCTCACTCTATCTTTGAGACATTCGATCAAAAATATTCGAATTCGATCACTTATCGCCTTCACCACGAATAGAAGACATTATCATCTAATGATAAAATTACTGGAGAGCAAAGTTACAGGAATCGTCTGCAGCTGTGATATGTTTTGTGTTTACATTAAACGGAGAATTCATACATTCGATACGTTACCTGGAGTCGGTAAGCTGTCCCACGGGGGAGATCTCTATTACTACCAAAGATGCTGGAAAACTGCAGAGCGCCATTTTTGAATTAAACTTCGATCTAGACCACTTGGTAAATGAGATGGAATTATCTTATAAGTAGATTCTCGTGGTCCAGTACTCACACGTCCGATTGTTCTTCTGTAAGAATAATTCATGTCTCCCCAGAGAAGCAAATAGAACCAACCCAAAACGCAAAATTTCCAAATGTTTTTTTTTTCACATCGGAAAGATGGTGGGGGCCCCTTTCCGAATCATTTTAGTGGAGGCCTGTAGGCCTAGGCCTACAAGCCTACTCTGTAGATCCGGCGCTTACACCCTCTGAATTAAAGATAATTGAATAGTTAAATAGATGAAAAATGGAATGCGACTGTGGGTTGGATTCCTAAAGATCAGGAATCCGATCTCAAGTCTGCCACCCGTCTCTATAATTCTGACCCCCTACTGTGAACAAAGTGACCACAAATCCTCTCGTGAGTTGCTTCATCCTAGAGACCCTGCAGATAAGTGATCTGCGGAGGCAGTTACTCGTTTTGGGGCTCGGTTTAGCAAAGTTCATCAGTTCAGCGATTCCATTCCAAATACATCCGGCGCACCGTCTAGCAGCGTTGGATATGAATAGGAACGAGGAATATACGAGTTTCACGATGGCGTTCCTTATAACTGCCCCTACCGGCCGTTCGGAAATCACTACCTGGAGGATCCCTAACTTCATCCAGCTCCTAGATCTGAACAACAGATGTCATCCATGAAGTACCTTATTGGTAATTTTGAACAGAAGCAAGACATCTACCTCACAAAAATGCAGGCGTCGTTGTTCACGAAAAGCCTCTACTGAGTATTTTCAGCAAGGAAAGGTCTCCTACATTCGGGATCATATCTTCAAATCTTTTTAGTACCATATACCTACTCTCATGAAGTTTGGGCAGATACTTTCTGAAATGAAAGTCCTCACTTTTTGGTATCACTGTTTCCAAGAAATCTCGATTAGGTAAGATTGGTATGCAAACACTATACCAGCAGGTGAGTAGACAAGTAAGTCACATTCACTCATCCCACTTAGGTACATTAGTACTTGGCACTGGATGTAATAGATAGAATTTCTCTCCAGATCTACGTGGTCAATGTCACAAAGAAATGGACAAAGAACATTGCAAACAGAGTTTCCAAAATCAACGATTGGAACGTTTTCGCAACTGATAGGGCATTTTACTTCTGAAGTCTTCATTATACAGCCATCAATATAAACTACACCATCCACACTAGCACAAAGCCAAAGCTGGACTACACTACAAAAAACACCAATCCTTATCAGTTTACACTTATGGAGCTTCTCATAAATAGTCACAGCCAGTCATCATTTTGGCCCAGATCATGTTGGCAACAAGCGCATCTTCAGTTATCTTCGTTCTGATCTTTATTATATCATACCAAAGAGAAGATTCAGATTGAATCCTTGCATCTCTGGAAATCTTCTTCAGTGTAGTATTTGACAAAGCGATGACTTCATCATAAAATTATTTGAGCTCTGCCGACATACGATGTTTTTGGCGATAATCTATGCACTCGCCAGAGAAACATTGAAAATTATCAAAGCATACATCACATTCATCTTGAGATGGTTCTGGATCGGTGTGCACTACTGTGCTGGGTAACTCTGCCACGGCTCTGGTTGGAGGAGGACATCTCATGATGTGTGATAGACTTTGTAACAATGGTGATGGGCTAATTGCTCCAAGTACGCCAGGAGCATTGAAATGAGTATGCTGTTTAGGTGGGTCATGAGAGTAGTTGAACATTTCATTGAACTGTGTATCTTTGAAGTACTTTCCTTGGACACTTAGAGTGACAGATGGAATGGTCCATGTTTGCTCATAGCTGGTTCATGAAGAGCTCTCTTTGTTATTTATAAATGTATCAAAGCAGCTACATGTTCACATTTGCCACTTCCTCTGTACCCACAACCACAGACAGTGTTTCCGGCTCTCCTTCCAGCATCCAGCTGAAAGCCAGTAATGATAATGGAGCCATGATACAAGAAAGACAACAGTCAGTCATCATATCCTACTTACTCTCAAAGTAACGCTGTACGGTGGCTTACTGGCAGATGTTTGGGGTGTTACTTTTGATTTGATCAAAATAAGGTTGGTCCCACTACTCTTTGATTCCTCTACTCTAAAGACATGCCTCGATTCAACAAGTATTGGCTCTTTGGCTTTGTCCCCGGTTGGAAATTGATATTGTGAGTGAATTCGCCAAATCCAGTTGGAAGGACCACTTCCATCGCTGGAGTAAGTTATACTTGAGTATTCACGATATCATCTCTGAAAAAGGAAGGTGAGGCCCATGACCTCTTATTATAACATTATACAGAACTTCCATGAATTGCCTATTATGAAGCTTGAAATCCAAAGAGTTAGACAATCTTTGACATTTTACCAATCTCGTTATCTCTTAGTGGGAGGACTGTAGGTGTTGATTTGCTTAACTCCCATCAATTGATAGAGAGTTAAACCACCCAATCAAGCACAATGCTAATGAGGATGAAAAATTTTTTGAGTTAACATGTTATCAGAAGACACTTTTTTTGTATCTGTCCATCTAGGCTTGGAACAACCTGATCTATGTGGGAAAAATCCTTGATTTTATAAGAGTAGGTTGGAGAAATTAATCTTATTGATGAGTAAAATGAGAGAAGTTTCATTTGTGATGAAAATACTGTTCCAGCCAGATACAACGTCAGAATATAAAATATACTTATAACATCCGTTCTTCAGCAGCGTCTCTGCTGATAATTTAAGTAACAGACCAGAGCATAAATGTGCTTGCATTTTCCACTCAAACCCATCACACAGTTGCAGTTTGTATCTGACACACTTCTGTCTGAATTCAACTGGAAATGAAGATCCGGAAATGTCAAATCAATGCCAGCTTGCTCAACTATTGATGACAAGCAGGGCTATGGATAGGACTACTCACTGTCGAGCTAACAGCATAAGACTTTTGTAGTCCGCAGCCAAAATCTCCGATGGCAGTGCAGCTAAATGAAAGAAATCACCCTCGGCTGCTTTCGGTTACTCCAAGAATGTGACGACACATGGATGAGTGCTTTGCTTTCGTTTTCACATACAGAGGAAAATCTATAGAGTGATGCGCTTGCACAAAGTTGCCTTGCACAGTCATTTCCTCAACTATTTATACTGATGATCTGTAGAGGTGAAAAAAATCCTGATAATTCACCAGCACATGATTAACATAACTACATTCTTCCCAAACGTCAGTAGAGTTATATATCGAATTTCAACGAGCTTAAGGTAAAGATAGCAGATCATAACCCTCACGCCACATCAATAAAGGAATGCATAGACAAGTTCATACAGAAATGCATACAAAACCTTCGCTATCATTTGACCTAGGATTCGCTCCGGCACTTCATAAACCCTCACTTATGATTAAGTGCAAGTAATTTATCGAAACGATGGGAATTGGAATTTCCTGTACGATTGCAATGCGCAAGGTCCGCCCGATTTTTCAGAGGCGAGTGGCGCCTCCCGACCGTAAGGTGGCGCATGCATCTCGTGTCTCAGTGGCACTACATTGGAGGGTCACCATGCAACCTAACCACGTACTTGGAGAGTAAGACTTGTGCTCCTGCCAGTCTAATTTACTGACTCCCATACCTATTGACCTGACTTCATACTTGACGTTTTAAATGAGTCCATGACGTCGCCCTCGACGAAGAAAAATACGCCACCATTCAAAATCACATTGGAAGATTACTGAAAAGTGTTTTTAATCTAAACCTCCCCGCTTAACTGAGTACTTCCGAACCCGAAATCTCTTCTAAGGAAGGCATCACATGATAAATCCTACATAATATTGCATTCTAGAGTCTCCAATTCATGTCACCCATTGACTCGCGGCCGTCAGAGACTGATTTCGGAGAAATTGACAGGGATCCATCGATATGATAAGGTGGATTCTTGACGTAGAGCTCGATAAGGAGTAAGTACTTTCCAAGCCATCCCATAGTTACCTGAGTTCCGGCGATACTGAACGCCTACCTCGTATTTGTAAATCGTTGAGATATCAAAAACCTGTATGGCTTCAATATATACCGTGAGTATCCAG
The DNA here is from genome assembly GCA_029851415.1 of Eretmocerus hayati. Taxonomy (NCBI): domain Eukaryota; kingdom Metazoa; phylum Arthropoda; class Insecta; order Hymenoptera; family Aphelinidae; genus Eretmocerus; species Eretmocerus hayati. The sequence continues at coordinate 25,976,022 of CM056741.1, forward strand.
TCCATAGTACCCTGCCAGATGATACAGTATCGTGAAAAATCTCATACCTTCAAAAGGATATTAACATGTACTTGATATCTACTCGATCAAGCTTCTCAGATACGTACCTCACTCTATGTCGCATATCTTTGATGCCTACATAAAAAGAGATCTGTTGGTTGCTCTGCGACGCGTGTCAACTTTACTCGTCCGCGTACTTGTCGAACTTCGTCCGGAATATAATAACGTCTTCACTGCAAGCTCTTCAAAGCATCTATATATGAGAGCCCGCATGCGGGCTAGATATTCTCATAATGATGTGCGAAAGAACAGTACTGCTAACGCGAAACTTCTTGAGAACTCGCACGTATCATGATGCCGTCTCTTACATATCGACACCCCGTCTTTCTACATATCCTCTAGTCTAGTACACGCTCCATTCGATTTTGATAGAAAATCGTTTTGAAGTGGGTATGAATGCGCTACACTTGCAACATCTTCGCAGACACGTTTTTTCGGTCTCGGTTTACTTCCTTCCGCCGATCTAGCTCTACACACATATCAACGCACACTTTCATACGAATACATACATTGGAGAGTCGAGTCGTTTCGCAAGCTCGTTTCTGGCACCCCATGCCATTGTTTTCTCGTCTCTTTGACAGTATATAGAAACGAGATGAGCACTCGGTGGTTAAAGGCTTCTTCTCTAACTGCTAGCTAAGTTTGTAAGGGTAGGGAGCGTTCCGCATGCTGGACCGTATATTTATAGGATACCTCTATGCGACAACGAGGCTCTTTTGATTCTCGATCGAGATAACGCGGCTATTCGCTCGGATTTAATTCCGGCAATGGAATTTTCTCGCGGCCATTCGCTACGAAACTCATCAGCCTCGTCTAATTTTCTTGCTCGCCTCTTTCTTCGAGCTTTAATCTGATCTCGAGCTGCATGTTTTCAAGCGAACTTGGATTTTTGAAGCTGGTGAAGAGAATTTGGATTGTCGGCGAGGGCTCATGGAATTGTTGTGCAACGCATTTCAAGCCCGAGAGAATTGTAGAGATGCCACCGTGAATTCATAATGAATTCGGAATCGTTACGACGGATGCGATGAACATCCAACGAGATGTTCTCCGCAATTATTTCGGGTAATGAAAGCCGTAAGGTCTTTAATAGAATTGCTCTCTTTCGATTGGATATTGAGATTTCTAATGTTCCCACGCAGTATGATGTTATAGGCAGAACAGGATTCAAAGTTCTTGTCAGAATCTGAAACAGGTGATTACGCCTCGCCGTAAGATATGTCTGAGGATTTTTCTGGAACTTACCCACGTGAATTCGCCGTAATCCATTCTCCATCCATATCATTCTCCAGGTTCAGCTTCAATCGTAAAAGAATCTGATATAAGTGAGAATTACAATGTGCATATATTATAGGTTAGGAAGTGTCCGCACTCGAGTTATTCGCACTTTTCTCCAGTTCTCTTGCGATTTGAGCCAAACGACGAGAAGGCGAATTCAAGTTGGATGATCATAAGTATTCGTCTCCTCCTCCTTTAGTCCAAATCGGAAGAGTGTCGAACAAAAGTGCGAATAACTTTGAGCGTGCACGATGCACGGAGACCCCAACGTCTTCATTTTTTCGGTTGAGTTCCCACCAAGCCTATGATGTGACGCCGTTTTAGATAAGTCTATCACGTTGAATCGAAATATGATCAATTCGTCATTGCCGTTACCGAGAAAATGAGGTATGACGAATTAGTTAACACTTCCGTGTCATCGCACAGGTGAGTCAGTCCTCTCTACAATTTGTGCTGAATAAGCATTTCTCGTGGACCCAAATTTAATCTCGTACACAAAATACCTCTGAGTATGAGATGCAATCCTCCTGAAATTATCTGTCTGATTGGAGGAATGGGAAGTCTGCAATTCCTCCAATGCTTTTCTCCTTTCACCCGAGTACGATGTCATATTTTATCTCGAAGAATAGTCGCCACATCGCTGTTTCATCACATTTTCCAATAACCGCAGTTTCTGCTCGAGTTTCCTATAGCACACATCTTTGCTCAGTCACGCTATTAGATCCCAGTCGCAAAATCCGGCAGAGCCAAGAATGAGTCTGAGCTCAAATCACTCCGGAAAGCGAATATATGTAAGAAGAAGAGGAGGCAGAGAGAGCGCGTGGCAATCTCGATTTACGAAGCGAGGAAAATTCGGCAGAGGGTGACGAACAAATTCAAGCCGATTCTGCACGGAGCACAATATCTTCTGGCTATGGTTATGTATAACGGCTCTCTGACACTCGAGGTGCAATGCGTTTTCAGCTATGTTTGTGCATGTATATGTGGATCGATCGGGGAATTGTTGTGGTGCGGGTGTGGAAATAGGCATGGTGCGATCAAAGATTTTGCTCCTCACTTCCATCGTTCTCAATGGCGCAACGTCGCTATATACTATTATAGATATAACCACCAAGCGACAAAATTTGTTCAGGGTTTTTAGGGTTTCAATCGTTGAGCTAGTCTGATATTGCAGTCTCGTTTCTTCGAAAAAATTTGGAGAAACCTAAAATGGAAATGAGCTGAATTGGCTAATGGCACGTGAACTAGCCATTCCTTTTCCGGTACTTTAGCATTCCGATTTCCATGTAGAACAGAATTTTCTTAGATCACGTGTCGGGGGAAATGAGATACTTCTCCTCTTACGTTGATGAATGAAGAATGAAAATTACAGTTTTGCGATTTGCGGAAATTCGATAACAACAGCTTTCAGATACAAGTTTCGCATCAGTACGAAAAAAGAAGCGTTGGTGGAGGTTGATTCGCGGCTCTCCCATAAGAAGAAGAAGTATCACCACTACTGGGCCAAGTGGACTATCCAGCCCGTACATTTAGGAATGAAATCAAATCTCAAGAAACCATGGCAATTCCTGATTAGAATGCAGCAAATTGTCCACCACTTTTCCTGAGTGCACACGAGCACATCATTATTAGTTCATAGCAACAAATCTACTCTGGATGAACCATCTGACTTTGAGTGTACAAAGATTGAAATATCATGTATATATTTGTTACTTTACACGTACCGCCTGTAAAATTACATAACGATGGATGCCGATTACACAACTAGCTCAAATTTTTTTAAGATCACAAGACCTTGACTCCATTATCTAGTATAAATAGGATTTTCAACTCAAACTACATATGTATATTCAAATTAGGCTTGAGTAAATGATATCGTTACACACAAAGCATCAATTTCTATCAAACCGATATTGTTCTCTTATCTTTTGAGAAGCGCAACAAGACTGAGCGTATTCAACTTGAAGCCAATTGATATTTGATGAGTATCACTATTGGCCCGCATGTTCAGAGATATTGTTCCTTTTTCACTCAACAAACAGCTGAATTCAGATCAAGATCTTCTTTAGTCAGTTTTTTGAACCATTTGGCTCAGAGTAACACAGGTCTCTTTAGTTTTTCGCAGAATTGGGTCATCGCATTTTCTTGAATCAAAACTCGAGGAGTCACCATGTTTTTATTCTCCACAATTATTGCTACTTCCTTCATCTTGTCAGGTAATAATTGGAATTCATCCTGATGATTTCAACTCCAGTCTTGTGAAACTTGAATGGAATTATACATGTTGATTGAAATTCAATGCACTATTTATACTGGATTCGATGATTGATTCAAGATTGGAATATTGGATATTACGAGTATGAAATTATATTTGATAAAACTATTCATTCGAAGTGGTCCAATTTTTGCGAAAAAAGCAGATTTAGACGAAGACATCAATCATAGTACTCACTATTTATGAGACACCATGAAATGATCGATTCATGAGAAGTTCCAGTACAATATTCCACCTTGATTCAATTGCGCCACTTTTTTCCGCTTGTTCCAATCAGTGTGTGACGAAAAATATTGATCTTTGGCAGCACATGGAATTGAATTATTGGGATAAAATACAGCGAGCAAAGATCAGACAACCAAATGTCATTTCTGGCAGATATTCGATTCCAAATCACTGATCGCTTGTACCGTCATTACATAAGATAAAAATTTGATAAGTTGGATTTTAGAGTTGAAAAACTTTGGATCATGCTTTGAAATCCAAAACCTTACTGCAAACTGGCAAAACTATTATCCCTCCTTCATTTTTTCTACGAGCCATGATTTCAGTTGAAATATACTTGCATTAAATTTCCTACGCCCACGATTCAATATCGTTGGAGTTCGGTATCAACTTCTTGGATTCATCTCATGCAATTGTATCGATTGGAAGGCTCGCAGTGGTGGAGCGATTGTTTTGGAGAAGAAATTTCATTCGAAGAGTCATGTCCAATAATCGAAAATTGCTCAAATTCTATCTGATTTGTACTACTCGTCATATCCAATCAGTCGAGTAGCCACTATGGATTATCTTAAATGATCTTTACAAAAATGGATCGAATGCAAGAACAAGAATGTTGTCAGTCTTCAAACTCGATGCATCAGGTTATTTTTTAGATCGAAAATACTGTATATTTCGGAGCATTAATGGGTGTGAATTTCCATGTATTCAATGATACTAGCCTTGTGAGTAATCGACCCGTTCTGAAAACATATACAATGTCCATACAGTAAGTACCTCCGCCGCTCCCCATTCCTGGTCTCTCGGGAACAGGGGGTTATCACAAAACACCCCGAAACACATATTCCCTTGCTTCGAGGGAGCGACCAATATCGACCTTGATCATGACCTTGGAAGCCACTATCAAGATCATATAGAGGTAGACTCGATAACTTGAAATGGTAGCACCTACTATTGACCTCAAATTCTGAGAGAACGTGACAAATCATAATTGTTGCCTAAATCGTCTCTTCATCCAGTCTAACCTTGTTGAAATAGTGGACGGTAATATCCATAGTGCCAAGATGAAGTGTTATGCCGGAAAGTATTAGCTGGGTCAGTTAGTCGAATTCAGGGCATGAATGAGACAAGGCTATGAATCTCATTGGGATAGCTCTCTCAAGGTCTTATAGGGGTTCAAAAAGTCGAATCAATATTCCAAATATTCTTCAAGGACAAAGGCAAGACCACGACCTTGTTCTACCCTTATTCTGATTATTTTTATTGCTAAACTTGAGCTCCATATATTTCGGTAACGTTACATCAGATTAAAAAATGTTTCGTGGAAGAGTATTGTCAAATTCATGATTGAATCAGTGTTTCCACTTCAAAAATTCGTTTTGATTTCAAATTGACATGAAAAATGAACTCCAAAGTTACGAGGAGGCGTCGCGCATCAAAATAACAGAGGGGCATACTTACTCTACGGTCATCCCGGTTATCAACTGTCGCTTGATTATTTCCTAGAATTTTCAACTCCGCCTTTATAATCATATCTGAATTATATTGCAGAAACTCAAATACTGTGTTGCTATGATAAAAAGAAACCTGCAAACGATCAGCGACACAATGAGAAATTTGCACAACTAGCACATATTTCAGGATCGTAATAAACGCCTCTTGCACAACTCACGAATACAATAACTCACACATCCTAAATAAGAAAAGCATGATGGGATAATCTTGATCCTTGCTTTTTTTCCAGCTAACTCAATTTACACCGGTTTAGAGCCCAAGGATCGCAACATAGATGGTTTGATCAAGAACACACGGGCCATCAAAGAATTTCCATACCACGTCTCATTCGTGGAATCATTACCTCTATACGATTACTCCGTGCAGTCATCGTTCATGTGTGCCGGTGCAATTGTATCGCCCCAATGGATTATATCCTCAGCATCTTGTGTGACAGACCAACCCATCGACAAAATGATCGTAAGATCTGGCACCAATACATGGAACAACGGTGGTATCTCCCACAATATTCGTGAAATTATACCTCATCCTAAATACAATGCCTCTAAAGAAGGCCGGTCATCCAACAATATAGCAATGATTCGAATCTCACCAAAATTTGAATTCAATGTCAATTGTAGTTCTATCGATCTCTTCAAGAGAGGAGAAGATATCAAATCAAAAAGTTTAGCAAACGCAACGGGAATGGGTCAAACTGAGATCAGTCCTTCTTCAGGGCTTATGATGGCAAAATTAGAAATTAAAGATTGGCCTTCTTGTGATTTTCTGTACAGAAATTTTGGTGGCATTGCAAATGATCAATTTTGTGTGGGTTACAAAGGTCAAAATTACCAAGGACCGTGTTACGGTGACGGAGGTAGTCCTCTCGTAATCAAGAACAGGTTAGCTGGAATTTTTGCCTGGCAGAAGGATTGCCCATCGATCAACTATCCGCCGATTTATACCAGGATATCTTCTCATCGAGACTGGATTATGTCGTACGTTTTGAGGAAGGATCCAGAAGAATATTATTCATACGATGTTATTGACGTTACGGATAAGGAATAAGTTCATCATTTGATGCCTGCAAAATTATGGACATTCAATTAAAAGTTCGTGTAACTACTTACAGAGGGTATCAAAAATGGATTCATCTACCTATTTTATAATAGAATTTTTATCAATATGTACTACAAACGATTCAAATTACTATCATGAGAAGATTTTGAAAGTAAAAAATGAATCGTTGAAGTTCGCAGTGATCAAGGCTAAATCTTTCTGTCAATACAGATTTTTCTTGCAAAAATGTCTTCATTACACCAAGGCAAAATTTATGCAGTCTCCTGAAGTCTCCGGAATAAAACTAACTGATTGTTTGGAGAAACTGATTCCCGCCGGCTCTAAAATGCTGAAAGGATAGAAGTACTCGTGTTCAAGGCTCGTTTGTAGTTAGTCTTCTTCACCGCTGATCTATATAAGATCGTCCGGTAAAAACGGTCGACATCTCTGATTCCCTTGGCGAGGGAACATATGATTCTAGAGACAAGATGAAGAGACACGTATTTTTTTTTGTTTTGCCCAAAACCGATTCTCTCGAAAGTTGTGCGAGTTAATAGTTTAGAAGTGAAATGACGAATTTCTGAAAATATGACTCTTGAAAATCACTGAAATTGCAACTACTCGGCAGGCAGTCATCCTTTTAGAGACCCATTTCCATACATCTCAAAACTACATGATATTGAACATATACATATTGACTATTGAGCATCATGAGAGTAGGTCTAGATACATTTTAGATGATTGACATACCTCTTATGATGATTCTGATTGGAAAGAATGATAAGAGTTCAACGCTATTTCTGCTTGAAGGATTGCAAACAATTATTTTCTCGAAATTTTCAGCCAAAAATATCAATACTTCTTTGAGATATTCAATTTTGATCATTTTTCATGGAATAACGATTCCTCGAGCTGTAAACGGGTTTCCTGCTCTACAGCAATGCAAAATGGTGTAAGAACACGCAGTGAACACTCTGATATGAAATTCAAGTCAACATCCTGACTGCCTGCCGAGTAGTTGCAATTTCAGTGATTTCCAAGAGTGATATTTTCAGAAATTCGTCATTTCACCTCTAAACTTGAAACTCGCACAACTTTCGAGAGAATCGGTTTTGGGCAAAACAGAAAAAATTAGTGTCTCTTTATTTTGTCCCTAGAATCATATATTTCCTCGCCAAGGAAATTAGAGATGTCGACCATTTTTACCGGACGATCTTACATGGTTCCAACCTCACCAATTTTGAATAAATTTCCAATTTTTGTACAACTTGATCACAGTTTTTGCCCAATAAAGACTTATGAATGAACTCTTGTCGCAATATCATTGAAATTGCAAAATTATCCATCTCGTCCAACATTCAATTTACGCCGAATCAACACGACTTTAGCGGGCTATAATTCATCTGATGCATGTCTGTACACTAGAGTGTCCATTATTCCCCAATATTTTGATATAGACTCCACAACCTTCTAAAGAGCCTCTTCATGAGAAGAAATGGAGATAAAACCTTCGAGTGCGAGCAGAAAGAATGTTCAAACCTTGCCAGTAGTGTAGAGCCATTTTCAGTGATTTCAAGTCAAAATTCTTGAACCGGTAGCTGACACACTTTTATCCAAAATGACTCCCTGATGAAAATGATTTGGTGCCCTACATTTGAGCTGTGACTTCTTCCGAAAAGTGGAAGAGGTCAAAGTGTCAAATCCGTGAGCTCAGGGATGGCAGACGACCATTTTTTGGACTCAGAGATTTGATACCTCGGGCTCTTTCATTATTAGAAACCAGTCACAGCTCTTCGACTTTACCAGTGAGTCATTTTGAAGGAAATTTTGTCAGCTATCGATTAAAAATACTTTTGGAGGTGTTCAACCACGCACATGCGCAGAAAAGGCAAATAACTGGAAAAGAAAAATATTGGGAAATCGCGGGCACCCCACTGTACACATAAAAGTCCAGTTGGGGTCCGTTACTTGGCAAGTATTTTATAATTTAAGACTGGTCCATACGCTTCAGTCCGATCACCTTCGAAATTTCGTACAGGAATCGTTCATCGAAATAATGAATATATAGTCCGGGCAGACTTATTTGTGAACAAAGAAAGAAACTCATCAAAATGTATGTACAAGTGCATTAAGAAGATTTACCCAATTGGTTCGATTTACCAGTTCGGAGTTTTCAAGGATGTAGATATAAATGATGTTCTGGCGGGCATGAAAATGATTTTGAAGAAATTTTTCTGTGCGGTCGTATTATCCCATCAAGATCGTATCATTGGCAATCATTTGAGTACACTCATTTTTTAACTCGACTCTTGACTCCGGGTATATTGAACACATTGCATGCAGTCTGTTTCAATTCTCTAATCACCACTCAGTTGCGGAGTAACTTCCCGAAAATTGGGCAGCTTCGCAACATGAATAAATATCACGGTCGTTTATATATGACCGTGATAAATATACACATCTGACAGACCAAAGTGAAACTTTTTCAAATAAACATTCCATCGCAATGTGGTCCAATTTTATCATCATCTCCTTTCTGTGCGCGGCAAATGGTGAGAATATCTCTAAGGTTCATGAACTAAGTTTCTTTTGAAAAATCTTCGTTACTATTGCCCAAGGCGTTTATTACCATAGTGAGTGCTCACAGAAGACAACAGTAACAAAACGTACATGCATTCGATGAGAATTTTCATAAGATTTACGTGTACAAATTAATACCCACAGCTATATACACGGGTGAAGTACTAACCGAAGATGGTGTTGGACTCGTCGGCAAGCCACAGCCAATCGAAAAGTATCCGTATCACGTAACCATCGAGGAACTTCCATATTTCTGTGCTGGGTCAATAATATCTACCAACTACGTTATTACTTCAGCTTCCTGCGTCACAGATGCAATTTACTATAACCTTACAGTTCGAACGGGTTCTAACGTTTGGAATGAAGGCGGAGTCGTCCATAAAATCCAAAAAGTCATGGCTCATGAAAAACACAAACTTTCAGCATTCGGGACTCCCGAAAATGACATAGCTTTGGTTCGAGTTACTCCACCTTTCAAATTTGACAAGACTGTCCAACCAATAGAGATGTTTAAGTCTACAGAGAAGGTGAAACACGGAGAGATGGCAAATGTCACGGGAATGGGTGAGACCGAGATGAGTCCATCTTCGGAACTTTTAGTTGTTGATTTACCGATCGTTGCAGAAGACATTTGCGACTTTTCTTACGTTACAATGGGTGGAATCGCAAGTGATCAGATATGCGCAGGTTTTATTGGAGAAGGTGGCAATGGCAAAAGCCCGTGTTATAGCGATGGTGGCGCCCCCTTAGCAGTTTCCGGTCGTTTGGCTGGTGTTTTGTCGTGGCAGAAGGAATGTGGTGAACCATATAAACCTGCGGTGTTCTCAGAAATAGCCTACCACCGTAGTTGGATTGACCATCATATTAGCAACATTGATTCAAAATATTACTATTACAAGAATCACGAGCACGATCATGCCGATAACAACGAGCCTCTTTCGGTATCACTTCTGTAACTCTGTTTCAAATGAGACGATTGAACTACCTTATTATTCAGATGGAAAAGCTGCGATCTAAAACTTGATAGAATAATGAAACTCAAAATGGGAATGTTCAAGGTCATAATCTGTTGAAATTTTCCTCACTGATTTTACATACATATCGAAAGACGTCTGTGAATGTTATGCACAAAAATTAAAAATTCCTAACTTATGGTCTATCACACAAAGCACATCATTAATTTTGAGTAATCTGCGACCATTTTTCCAGATATTACTACATAGCCAAGAAATCCTGGAAAGTCTCTACCAAAATAAGGAGATTTACAGGGTGTCTCAGAAGTCAGCCTCCCCCCCCCCCCATGTTATCTAGAAACGGTTGGGGATTGCGAAAAACGTCTGAGCACATGATCCCTTATTCCGAGGGGTACATCCAATGTCGGCTGTACTTTTGACCTTGGAGGTCATTTTCAAAGTCATTTAGAGGTCGATTCGACTAATTCAGATGGAAATACCAACTTCTGATCTCGGACTCCGAATTATCGTGGAAATTTCCATATCGTATCCGACTTGACCTTGGGGAGATAAATGAAGAGCAATACGGGTGGAGGGTAGCCTCCATAGCTCCAGAAATGAGTGTTGCATCAGAGAATAGTTGGGATAAACGGTGTTCATGATCAGAACGATAACGAACCAGTGACCTTGGTTTCAGTCTTGGAGATTATTTTCGATGTCATTTGGAGGTCAACTCAATTTTCCCGAAAAGAGAATACCTTTTTTTGGCCTAGAATTTTGAAATAGCGTAAAAAGTTATAAAGCTATTTTTCGAATCACTTTTTGATTTGACTCGACCTTAGCGAGCTGAATGGAGGTCAATACGAGTGGACAGCAATCTTCGTATAGTTCCAAAAGTTAGCGTAATATCAAAAAAATAATTCGAGAAGAAGTTGTTTGTGATCAGAACGAGAGTTCTGACCTTGGAGGTCATTTTCGCAGTCGATGGGAGGTCAACCCGATTGTTTCAAATCGAAATACCTCCTTTTGACCTCATATCCTGTAAAAACGTGAGGAGTTATTAAAGTTATATCTGCAACATTTTTTGATCTGACTTAATTTTGGCGAGGTATACGATTGACTTGCATTTATCTCGACAAGGTCAAGTCGGATCGAACAATTCTCCAGACTCAAGTTCTACAGTTTTTGACGCTATTTCAGAACCCGAGGTCAGAGTTAGGCTTTTTCATTTGGAGAAATCGAGTTATCTTCCAAGTGACCTCAAAAATGACCCCCGAGGTCACCATCGGATGTCCTCTTTGAAACGAGGGGACGCATGTTCCGTATTTTCCCGGAATTCCCAAACGTTTCTAAAAATACTTTCGGAGAACTGACATCTGCGGCACCCAGTGTCTACAGTACTATGCAGCAGAGTATCGAATCGCAGAAGAGGAAAAATAGAAATTTTTATGAAACTGAAACAAATGAGGCTCTTTTTCAAAATTTGATGAGACGTCGCCCAAGAGAAACATTGAAAAGTGTTGAAGTCTGCCTCTTCGGAGAGGATTTCCAGGATTAAGATACCAATTAATATTGTTCGACATTATTTTCAAGACTTCTATTAAGCAATGATCTATGAAATTGCAAGTTCATAATATAAAATTTAAAGTATAAAATTATTTCCATGATTCGCTTTCCGAGCAAACTCGGTACTCTTTCTGATGAAAATTGTGTTGGCTAAATATAAGTTATCAGCTCCGCCAGATCATCCAGCTGTAAATTGAAATCAATATCATGTCCTTTAACCCTTACCACTACCATACTCTGAATTTCAATGTAATTTCTACCCAAATTGTGTGACACGTGGTACAAAATGCAAACACAAATCACTCAACAAAATCTCAAATTTTCACAGTTGATGCCATAATCCTTTAACTGACATATATGTCTTCTTACCATCTACCCATCTATTCACGCATACCTATAAAAGTATGTGCACAGATAACACGAGAAACGAAAAGCTCGTTGCAAGCATGCGTAATTAATGAAACCAATATAGAAAGGAAGCCTGTGTGTTTTGAATCATACGTTGATGCCACACTGACTTGGACCCTCTCGTTCATCCTCGTTTCAAATTCATTAAATTTAATTGGACGCGAGTAATCCGGACTACGACGACGTTTCGGCTTACGTTGATGCCGCTGACGTTTCGGGTGCATACTGCATCAGTATAGTATATATACGGACATATGCATGCAACACGAGCTCGATAGATGCAGCGATGGTAAACTGAGCAAAAGCCGATGACTCGAAAACCCGGAGTGCACCCAGATATATATCCCATATATCGAATACCTTTGTTTAGATGGATGGATTCGGAAAGCCGACAGAAACTTTTCGTATTCCGACGGAGATTGGGGATTACGTGCTTCACAGCTATAGAGATGTGGGCTGTAGATGGTTACACTTTCCAAAAGAGATGGATCAGGAAAAAACTGTCGGTTGCAATTCGGACTGAGCTCTCATACAATATTTTTTTTGAAAAAAAAAACGTCAGTGTGAATTTGAACTATGTCTAGAAACGAGTGAAAAGAGTTCAGGGAGCTGAATCGTCATGGGATAGAACTGTCATTGAAAGATGTTGTCTACGAAAGCAAGTACAGACATACACAATAAATGATAATGAAGAGGATGAATGGCATGGAACGTTGGTGGGCTTCAAGTCTTACAAACTTATCCGCTAGATAACTGGGTGTGCTGGTCGCAATCACCCTACAGGCTAGATTACAAGTGAAATACTCGCGTTTTCGACGCACAGACATCCAACCGAAACTTAATCAGAGCCAATTAGATTAAGAAACTTGAAATTAGACCGAATTGAAATCCATTATGTGACCCTATTATGTAGTACGATTTGCTTGGCTAACCATTTTTACTTTATCAGTAGAAGTTATTCCCAAACATGAGACTAATTCTTTCCAACTTAGGAATGTCAGAGATCAGAGAATTTTCCTGAAATATTCTGACTTCCATTTGGCCACTGCAACATCCACGTAAATCTCCGGTGAACACCGGCTATGAGATTGTAAAAATGAACTGTATGCATTTTACAGATTAAATTTTCATTTGCACCATGTCAAAGTTGGTTGATCCTGGGAAATTGTGCGAGCTTCGAATTCATTATTCTTCACATGATATAAGAGGTAAGGCCGAATCTGTGAATATACAGTGTGTTCAAAAAGAATAGGCTTAATCGGATGTGTCTGCTCAAAGATTATTCACGAAGGAAAAATTCTGTTCTCACTAAAAACATAAATAGCGTTTACTCACAGAGTTCAAGTCCATATTGAAAATTGATATCAATAAGGTATTCATAAAAATTCACAATGAACTTGAGATGTGTATTGTTACAATGTTTGTTTTTTTTCAAGAATAGAATTCTCCATCCAATATTGTGAGAATCATCATGAGTTTGCATCATTCCTGAGCCCTGTTAATATTCAAATGCTTTGGTTACGGCATCAATAATTGCTATTATCTTTCTGAAAAGCCTCAGCTATATCGATGATGGCCTTCCTGCCTAGTGACTCCCTTTCTTTGGAGTCATATGTTGAAGATATTTGATCACTTCCCTCAGCTTCATAAGAGAAACTTGTCGCGTAAATGATCTGATGTCAACCAAACATTTTATCGTAAGCCTTGATGCAGCACAATTGTTAACCACGATAATTTCTCGATAGTCGTACAGAATTCATCTAGCTAAAGAGTTCTATGCAATTGTAATTTTTTGAAAAATTAATCTCAATCTCACAAGAATGTTTTACCTTTGCATTCGCTCCCCTATCCTTCATCTCACAACCTTTTATAAAATGAATTCAGTCACTCGCGTCAATTTTAGAAAAGTTACTCAATTGCTTCAATGACCCAACTGAGGATCCAAATCTCACGATTCGATAATCCTCTGAGTCTCACGTGAGGTGCTGACATCATTTGTGTCTCTATTAAACATCACACGGGGTCGGAGATATGAATGAAAGATACAAACAAGTTTACAGACAAACTGTAATCATGAGATACGAAAAAATTGAAATGAAGTTTATCGGTCCAGTCCCCTCATTGGCCTGATCACTACAACTCTGGAGGGACCTGATGTTGATACTATTAGGAATAGAACCAAATTTTGAAAAATATGAAGTCTGTTTATGAAAGATTTGATCAGTATTTGAAACCTAGTCAAATCATATTTGAATCCACTGTTGGCTCAATAAAGCGGTCGAGTAACCATTCAAAAATTCTCCTATAACAATATGTTTTTCATAAGCTAGAAAGCTCATCTTCATCACTCAACAATTATCCATGCAAGTTCATTATAATTCAAAGCTACAAATTCATCAGCCAAGTACAGTCACAAACAAAGCTTTCTCGCAAGCTCAAGCGAGTTCACCCAACCGTATCGTTCCTCTTGATGGACAATGTACGTAGTAGACCTTACGTTTTAAGCACTCATCCGTATCCAAACAATGTCTCTCTTGTGTCTCAAAGTCCAAGTCTGGGCAACCCATTGCATTAGGCTACCTGTGTCGGTACGCAGTATTCGAGTTAATTACGTACCGAGCTTGCAAGCATACCTATATATCACATCACCAATCTCTACGGAAACCATAAATCCCATACTCTATCGGAGTTGTCCTTTCGAAATAGTTTGCCAGCTTGGTCATACAGCATCGGGACACGTCCTCTTTACCGCAAGCTCCGCGCGACTCTGTATACCTTAGATATACTCTACTCTTATTAGTATCGAACTCCATTCATTGCTATATGGGTGATCCCAACAGAAATTCTGAGATCGATTTTGTTGGCCTCCAGGAGTCAGTAATTGAGTCTATACCCATTCGATTTCTGCACGTATACATTTATTGGTACATGGAATTTAGTCGGGCTTATGAGTTTTACATAAATTTCATGTCTACGGAGTCATATGGTCAGAGTACCCGCACAGTAGAGGGCCATCCGTGTCAGATACCTAGTGGGGGAAGCTATCGAGGTTCTTGGAGGTAATACAAGTATTGACCATTCACGGTGGATTATGAATTTGATGCTTTTTCCTGGACAGATTTGTTCTATCAATACAGGGAACAAACGACGTTTCGGACCTCTGAATAGGTCCTTCTTCAGGTTGGATATATCTTATATCTAGGGGGAGAGAATTGCAAGAATATGATAGAAAGAAGAAAAGGGATGCTTAAAATCTAGAACTTATCAGCGCAGGTATGGTGTTTTGTGATCTCCTTGGCGATGGAACCTCGTGCGGACCTCGACGCTCATGGGCCTGCAGCGACTTTTTTTGTTAGTCAGCTGTTAGACCAACAAGTTGGATGATGTCCGAACGAACTGATCCACTCACACTGTCACACGGATCACTAGACACCAACTCGCACTCGGTTAACACTTGATATTGCTATTGGAATGATTTTCTGTTGATATGTGGAAGAATGTTTTTATGAAAGATTCGTTCCCTTCAAGAGACGGGCTCGAACTGTCGGGCTTCTGGTTGCCGTTGGATGTGGATGATGCTGGGTTGAATGGGATGTTTGTGTGTGAGAGTATGTTTGTGAATATTTAGAAAAAAAGTGGGGTTACTCTACCGAAATCTATATTTGAGAGAAATTTTGTTTGAACTATACTTGCAATACATATGTAATCTATATAGGCTCGAGTTGAGGGAGGAGTCAGCGTCGCACTGGCGTCGCTGTGCTCATAAAAATTTAAAGGTCCCGTGCTGCCCATATTACTCGATTCACAAATTCAGAACTTTTATTATTTTATTTGGTGAGACTCTTAATGCTTATGGTCGGTTGTAGAAGGTTCACGATAGAAAGAGGAAATTTGTATAACAAGACCTTGTATTCATTTTTTTTGGACTGTGTCACATGGCTCCTTCGGACAGTGTAAAATGTGTGCTATGAGTTGTAAAATTTTTGGGACACGTAATCATTTTGAATTTTTTAATAAGTTTGGTCAGATAGGTCTCGAGAAGAGCTACAGTTCAAGCTCTCACACGCCTCAATAGTATAGAAGTTGACGGATTTATGGTGATTTCCTAGTGACCCTTTCTTACTCGTGGAAACTGTAGTTTCTACCGATTTTTTGCGATGTTGTGGTGAAATCAGGAAATTTGGAGGTTTCTCTGCCTTTGATTCCACTTTCGAACACTATCGAGAATGTCTATACTGAAAAACATATCGGTATTACTGAAATTGTTCATTTTGTAGCTGAAAAACGTACTGAATTCTTATTCGTGTCGAGTCGACCGTTCTTTCGGATAGTGAGAGAATGTGTTTTGATTTGTGAAATTTTTGGGACTCGTAGCTATTTTGCGTTCTTCAATTAGTATGGTTTGATTGGTCTCGGACAGAGCTATGATTCAAGCTGTTACACGCCTCAGTAGTATAAAAATTGACGGATGTATGACGATTTTAGAGGGACCCATTCTTACACGTGAAAAATTGTGGATTCTGCCGATTTTTGCGATGTTGTGGTGAAATCAGGACATTTGGACGTTTCTCTGCCTTTGATTCTACTTTTGAACACTATCGAGGATGTCTGTACTGAAGAACACATTGGTGTTACTGAAATTGTTCATTTTGTAACCGAGAAACGTACTGATTTCTTCTTCGTGTCGAGCCGACCGTTTTTTCGGATAGTGAAAAAAGTGTGTTTTGACCTACGAAATTCTTGGTATTCGTAACCATTTTGACGTTCTTCAATTAGTATGGTTTGATCGGTTCCGGACAGAGCTACCATTCAAGCTATCACACGCCTCAATAGTATCAAAATTGACGGATTTATGACGATTTTCGAGGGACCCTTTCTTACACGTGAAAGACTGTGGTTTCTACCGATTTTTGTGATGTTGTGGTGAATTCAGGAAATTTGGAGGTTTCTCTTCCTTTGATTCTACTTTTGAACACTATAAAGAATGTTTTTATTGAAAAAAACACATCGGTATTACTGGAAGTATTTATTTTGTAACTGAAAAACGTACTGATTTCTTATTCGTGTCGAGTCGACCGTTCTATCGGATAGTGAAAAAAATGTGTTTTGACTTATGACATTTTTGGGACTCGTAGCTATTTTGCGTTCTTCAATCGATATGGTTTGATTGGTATCGGACAGAGCTACAATTCAAGCTATCACAAGCCTCAATAGTATCAAAATTGACGGATTTATGACGATTTTCGAGGGACCCTTTCTTACACGTGAAAAACTTTGGTTTCTGCCGATTTTTGCGATGTTGTGGTGAAATCAGGACATTTGGACGTTTCTCTGCCTTTGAATCTACTTTTGAACACGATCAAGAATGTCTATACTGAAGAACACATTGGTATTACTGAGATTGTTCGTTTTGTAACCGAGAAACGTACTGATTTTTTTCTTCGTGTCGAGTCAACCGTTCTTTCGGATAGTGAAAAAAGTGTGTTTTGACTAATGAAATTCTTGGGACTCATAACCATTTTGACGTTCTTTAATTAGTATGGTTTGATTGGTTTTGGACAGAGCTACAATTCAAGCTATCACACGCTTCAACAATATAAAAATTGACGGATTTATAGTGATTTTCGAGGCCCTTTCTTACACGTGGAAAACTGTAGTTTCTACGGATTTTTGCGATGTTGCGGTGGAATCAGCAAAGTTGGAGAATTCTCTACCTTCGAATCTACTTTTGGATACTATCAAAAATTTCTATATTGAAGGACACATCGGTATAACTGAAACTGTCCATTTCGTAACCGAAAACGTACTGATTTCTTCTTCGTGTCGAGTCGACCGTTCTTTCGGATAGTGAAGAAAGTGTGTTTTGACTTGTGAAATTTTGGAACTCGAATTATTTTGCATTCTTCAATTGGTATGGTTCTATTGGCTTCGAAGAAAAGTTATAATTCAAGCTATCACATGCCTTAATAGTACAAAATTTGACGGATTTATGGTGATTCTCTAGGGACCCATTCTTACACCTGAAAAAGTGTAGTTTCTACCGATAGCTCATTATTCGAATTTCTTGTGATTTTGAAGGTCTAAGAAAGAGTTCTTGTAGAAGCCACTCATTTTTTTTTGTATCTTCTCTGATATTAATATTGTCATCATTCAATTGTATTACGATGCGTTTAGCGATAAATTTCAGTGGGTAATCATTTTCTAATAAAAGATCGCGAACTTGCATTAAATTCTTAGCATGAAATTAAGGATGGGATAGTAAAATTCCTCTGTCAACTAGAATGTACAGTGTGGCCATTTCTTGGGCAATCGGGTTGTGAGAATTAAAATTTGAGTAGGTGTGACTCTGTGTTGGTTTTTGAAACCAATCAGTGATGAGTTCTCCATTGTCTGTGATCAAAAGTAGATCTAAGAAAGGTAACCGGCCATTTTCTTCTTTTTCGATCGTGAATTTCAGATTTTCATCATAACCATTGAACATGTTTATGAAATTATCCACTTGGTCTCGTGGAATAACTGCAAGACCATCATCCACAAATATTCGAAGAATAATTAGTTTGAAATTGAAGGGGTTATCTAAAATTCCCAGACAGGTTTCTATACAATCTTCCATGACCAAATTTGCCACAATTGGTGATAAGGGTAAGCTCATGGGAGCACCATCTTTTTGTTTGTAAAATTCGCCATCAAATTGGAAATAAGTGTTGTTGAATATGAGTTTTACGGCTTCAAGGAACTCATCTTTGGAGAGTAGTGTGTGATTTCCTATATGACGCCACCTTTTTTCGATTGCTATCATGATTAACCGTAATGTAATTAAGGGGAACAACTTCACAACATCGAAGGATATTATTATGTGATTTGGTGGAATAATGATTCCCTGTGAATCCTTTTTGAAGGTCCAACTATCTTCTATGTAATGTTCTATTTTCGGGCAACTTCTGGAAATTGATAGGCTGAGTAATTTGGAAAATTGATGAAGGGTTGAATTTATCGAAGAAACTATAATCCTGAGTGGATTATCAATTTTATGTATCTTAGGCAGACCATATGCTCGTGATAAGTTCGTAGAATCAATGTCAATGTTGATTTTATTGTTCTATTTCTTTTCCCTGCGTTTTGCATTCTAAGGGTGTTTCGGGTTGACTTTTTTGATGAAAGATTTTGATTTTCTATGATTTGACTCAAAGGATTTCTCTGGACTTTTTCCTACTGTGTGTCATCACTTAAATTTTCTCTCATTTTGTCCCGATATAATTCTTTGTACATCAGGACAACTTTGTTACCTTTATCTGATTTTGTGATGAAGATATTCCTATTTTCCTTCATGAATCTCTGAGTATTTCTCAAATCAAGTTCTAACTCGCGTTCATGTTCGGATAAATATAATTTTTTTGAATCGTATGGATTGATGCAATTCAAAATTTTGTTTCGAATAATGTTCATTTCCCGTTCATCAAACTCGCTCTCCAAAATTGTTACTGACAAATTTGGGCTGGGTTTGTTGAAGTGAAAAATACCAGGTTTAAAATAAGCTTGGTATATTGAGAATCAAACCAAATTCAAATCACAGATTCAATACAATGAATATATAGAAATTCAAGAACGGATTATACGTGATGCGTACAGTATGGGCGTCAGATGAAGAAGAGCCGCCACCCGCTGGAGCGGGCCTTTTCATAAGCAGGGGTCGGAGCGTTCCCCCTTTCGGCGACCATGATCTATATCTAGAAATCAGAGAACAGCTGTGTACAAAGAAATGCGCAATGCTAGCACGTGGTTTAAGGCTAGTCCGTAGTGAATCCGGATATTTTGCCTGATAGATGGCCCTTTGATCGTACTACATGTGCGATGGGAGATTATGAACCACTTTTTTGCCTCATAGTATTTCAACCTCACATTTCCAACCCAAACGAGATATGGCAACTGAAACACCATGATATTTCCTATCGAATGAGTTGTTCCACACCCGGAGATTCATTTTATATCTCCAGAAAATCGTAGTTTTTCGGCTTGCTGAGCAAGTTATACTGCTCGATGCTCACACTAGTTCAAGGTTTTTGCGAGCTGGATTCAGAATTTTTGAACGTGGGAGGGCTCATTCAATAGGAAATTCCAAACCACAGGGGGCCTAGTATCTGATATTGGCCAGAATTGTTATGTTATTGAGGAATAAATCGAAATAGGCGAGGACGCGCTCTGTCCCACCAAAAAATTGCTTTCGAGCTTTTATCCATTCCTAATGAACGAAATGCCATGAAACTTTGCATGATATCGTGTTATACGATTTTACAGGGGGCTTAGTATCTGAGTAACACATTCAGTACCAATAAAAGCGTATAAACTATAATACCGCTCTCAGAATCATTGGATGCAGCTGCAACCTGAAAGTGCGCCGATGCGTGTCTGGTTGCCGTTTTTCGGGGACTCCGGACTAGCCTTAAGAACAAAAATGCTGAGATTACCCTTCTCTTGCCGTACCTTGCAGTGCCTATAACATTAACTATTCTACCGATTGCAGGAATTTTTCCTCAAGAAATTCACACATGCACGATTAAGCGACATGCCCGAATTTCCATCCAGTCAAAGTCCAAATCGGAACCTGTGAGTTTTCGCTCAGAAAATGACGATTTGTTTTGCCATTATATCGTGATTTTGAAACGCAAAATCTCACGAGTCGCTTACGTGTTTAGCTTATAAACACGAGCTGGAGCTGAGGCTGGGCATGCACTGCAAAGCAGGCCAATTCGTTTGTGTACAGGGCTTTCATTTCAGAAATAAGATTTTAGACGAATGACAATTTTGCTCAAGATGACATACAATTTCCAATCCTGGAAATCTACCTGTTCTCTGAATTCTTCACATTTGCTTACGCGAGTTATTACTAGGCGCAGATAAAATATACAGTGAATATTCATCATCAAATATCAATCATCCATGTTCACAGTTTCATGAGATATTTCGAGTACAGATAAATATAAGTATTTGTTTATCCATTCTAAGTCCAATGAATTTCATCACACAATTTTCACTTAATTACTTGGAATACATATGCACAGCTCACAAGAGTCTACGTTTTAAACAATTCAATTCGTCAATAAAATCCCGAACAATGATAAGTTTTCAAATTCAAGCATGGATCAGGAGAGTCGCCGCACAGAGAGATCAAGCATCGTGAAACCGACCTCGCGTTGATCGCTGCATCAAACAACCTTCGCCGTCAGCTATTGTGGCAAAGGCGATTTTACCGTGAGGGTTTTCTAACGCGCTTTGAGCTGCGCGAGGCCACTTGCATTTCGAAGGCGCGCTTTCCCATGCTCTGATATTAGTCATTCATTCACTCTCCCTCGCACCCTTTGCATCGGCTCGAGCCCACCTGCAAACCATATCTCACGACGACACTTGAACCAGCCCGATGCCCGAATCCCCAGCGCAGCTCTCTCTCTCTCTCTCTCTCTCTCTCTCTCTCTCACACAAGAAATCTCTCAATCAGAACTTGAAACAGCGTCTTGTAGAGACCCTCATATTCCCCTACTTTGACTACGCTTGTGCCGTTTACAATGATGTATCAGACGAACAAAACTTGAAACTCCACCGCCTTATGAATGCGTGTGTTCGGTTCGTCTACGGCAACATACCCTGGACAGCACCTGTTACACCTTACCGCCTTGCACTTGGTTGGCTCACTGTTGAGAACCGTCGAAAGTATTTACTTTCATCACTTGCCTTCAACGTTATCTCGTCGAAACAACCCGCCTACTTAGCCAAGCTTTTCAAACTCAGATCTCAAGCACCTGACCTACGTAGTTCAACCAGAAATACGCCTGGACTTCTTTTGTATGCAACACCGCGTACCAAGACCATGGAAAACTCCTTTCACATCACAGCATCCGCACTCATAAATACCAGAGCCCCTGATACGATATTTGACCTTAAACACTTGCAGAGTTTTAAGAATAAGATCCGTGATATTCTCCTACGCGAGGAAGTTATGAACTGGCGAGATAGGGCTCTCAGAGACGGGCTTCTACTGAACCCAATTCGAAAAGTATCAGGGCTGTCCAAGCTTCTGTCCGATATCTGATGAGATCTAAATCTGTCAAATAGAAGTCTGAGCATTTGCTACTGAGCATTTACGGTGATTCACACTGCTTTGTTTAGTATCTTCCTGTATGTAAAACATCTATTCATAACCACTGTTGTCTGATCTTGATTTATGTATCTACAGTTGTATGTATATGCGTGTATATATTTTTATAAAATTTATTTCTATTATACTTCTATTGATCGAATATTCTCATTACTGTATATTACTCATCAGGGCTAAATAGGGTCCAACCCCAAAGCCTCAATGAATTATCAATCAATCAATCAATCAATCAATCAATCAATCAATCTCTCTCTCTCTCTCTCTCTCCCTCTCTCTCTCTCTCTCTCTCTCTCTGGCGCGGTGAGTGTGATCACTTGTATCTACATTGTGCTCCCCGAATATCACATTACAATTTAATATGATGGGAGGAACGGCCGAATTGCGAGGCATTTCTTATCGAAGCAAGATTTCTTGACAGAGCTTCCGTCACTCTGATTGTCTGAGGAACAAACATCCTCTATAGAGCCACAGAGCCATCGGGAAGATGTCAAGAACCTAACTTCAATATTATTATTAGTCTCAAATGCAGAGCTGATGATAGTTTCCATCCTTATCTCTACACCGTACTGAATCATTTAAACTGTGAGAAAATATGTGATATTAAGTGTGTGTTTCGCCCTGGTCTCTCTCTTGGGCTCGTCAGTGAGACGAAGAGAGACCTGTCTCAGACACTATTGTAAATTTCTTTGATTTTTCTTTAAGTTCTTGACATCTTCCCGATGGCTCTGTGGCTCTATAGAGGATGTTTGTTCCTCAGACAATCAGAGTGACGGAAGCTCTGTCAAGAAATCTTGCTTCGATAAGAAATGCCTCGCAATTCGGCCGTTCCTCCCATCATATTGAAACATAGCGAGGGTATAATTTTCATTATTTCACCAAAAGACATGAGGCCGTATAGAGTCGTTTACCACACGAAGCTTGACATCTGCTTCGTGTCTTTATCACTAGATGGCAACCTTATTTTATGGTTGTTTTACCAAAACTCCAATCTTAACCCTTCTTTAACCTGACGTCAATCCACCCAATTTACAATAGTGTCTGAGACAGGTCTCTCTTCGTCTCACTGACGAGCCCAAGAGAGAGACCAGGGCGAAACACACACTTAATATCACATATTTTCTCACAGTTTAAATAATTCAGTACGGTGTAGAGATAAGGATGGAAACTATCATCAGCTCTGCATTTGAGACTAATAATAATATTGAAGTTAGGTTCTTGACATCTTCCCGATGGCTCTGTGGCTCTATAGAGGATGTTTGTTCCTCAGACAATCAGAGTGACGGAAGCTCTGTCAAGAAATCTTGCTTCGATAAGAAATGCCTCGCAATTCGGCCGTTCCTCCCATCATATTGAAACATAGCGAGGGTATAATTTTCACATTACAATTTACTCACGGCCATCTTGTGAGTCTGATTTGTTGCAGATTGAATTGTGTTCCTGCTGGCTCAAGTAAAAAGAGCATACTCAGCACGGCTCTTCTCTGACGAGCCAAAGGAATTACAATTAATCTGCTGCTCCAAACTTTGTGGTTAAGTGAAAATTGGCCCAAGACTAACGTGAGCGAGAAAGAATTGGTTTATTTGTGAAATTCCTCGAATTTTGCTACTTGTAATTCCTCCCTCTGCCACGCATCTGTCTCCTCCTGGCAATCTCCAACTCTTCTATGACAGTGCGCGACATTCTCTTTATCGCTGCGATCTCCTCTTCAAGAAGATCGCAAGCTTCCTTGGTTTGCTCAAGTTCCAGCTCTGCTTCCTCCACAGCCTTCTCCATCCTCTTTTTCGACTCTGAGAGCTCTTTTACGTCTTCCTCTATAGCTTCGATTTCTGCTAGGTCTGATACCAATTGCTCATCGAATTCCATATCGGCTTCCGAATTCTTCTCCTCTTCTATAGCTCCTTCCAGATATTTGATTGCGATCTTTAACGCTATAATTTCCTTGTTCAGACTGTCTTGATCACCTCCTTGTTCCGCTGCCTGTGTTTTGGTTGCAAGGGACAACCCTCCTGATGGGAAAATTACTTGGTCTTCCCTTAATTTCCTGGTCCTCAAAGAACACACACCACCTTTCGGTGGGTCAAATTTTGTCATGAGGGGGGGAGATGCCTTAAAAGTGAGCTGATTCGTGCCGTTCATAGTCTTCATGAAACTCATGATCTCCGTGGTTTGTTGGTCGTCTCTTCCATCGAGAAGACAAAAAACAAGATCCACATGTCCCGCGATGGTTAGCGATATGGCGATACTAGACACAACGCTCCCACTCCATCTATGCGCGACGTCCAGGTTTCCGGTTACCCCGTCCTTAAACAAGGACTGAATTTCACAGTTCAAGGTCCTGATTACTTTTGTTGTTTTTTCACAAAGTTGTTGGCTGGCACGGCCCTTTCCTATCGGTTCAGATTTGGACTGAGATGGGGCCCGCTGGTCTTTTTCTTGGCCAGCCAAGTCGTAGATAAAAAGCCCATGAGCAACGCGTTCCTTATCTTCGCATATGATATCAATTTCTACGAAACCACGAGAAGATTGCCCGTGCTCGCTGTTTTCGCATTGAAGCCGTGCTTTTGTCCCCTTCACAACCATCGAGACCAGCTGCTTGTAGGTTTGCACAGCCTTTAGAGCCCCGTGTATCATCATAATCCCATCGGCCGTCTTTGAATGAATGCGGGGGATGAAGTTGTTCTCCAGCAGATCCCAAGATGTGTGAAGAGTCCGGAATTCAACCATCCTCAACCTCACCGTCCATTCCCGCGTCTGCACTTGCTTGCTAGCGAAGAGCTCACTTCCATATTTTCCCACTAGGGATTGTGGACTCAATTCCAATCCGTTGCCATAAATAGTATCAGTTTTACCGGCCCCGGAGGTACCGGTACAGACCGTGACCGAATTTTGATTTTGGTTTGTCCTTTGCATGATAGAGCTTGTGAGATAAGTTAGGTCACGTCGATTGAGCACTTTCTCGGTTGGTATTTCGATGGGGTCCCATCCTCTATATTTGATTACGAGTTGCTTTGTAGTATCTGTCATGTAAGACAAGTGGCCACTAGACTCCTCCAGTAATCTCCTATTTGGCCGCACCAGGACACTGAATGGCACGGACATTGATTCGTTACTTTTAGTTTGATGCCGCATGGCATGTGGAGTTCTCGCCCCACCCTCTTCTCGTTGTTGTATTCGAAGTGTACTCTGCCAGTTGAATCCATTCTGAGTGTCCTTGTCTCCGTAGTCCATGATTCGATCGTCCTAGTAACGGCTTCCACACAAAAGCTCCTTCAAGAAGAGTTAGTACCTGATGTTATGAATCATTGGTTGATGAGAGGAGGAAGAGAGAGAGATAGAGCAGCCGCTCTCTGCGCCAACTCCTGCGCACGCTCGTATTGTCGCTGTCGCTTTAACAGACCGACCGGTCGTCTGCTACATACCACCAAAAGTCTGATGCACCAGCTGTCACGACGCACGAGCAGAGCATATATGGCTCGTCATCTTGCTACAATGTTCTAGCATTCATAGATTTTTCAATGACCTGTGCACCAGTATCATCCAGCTGACTCGACGTTGAGTTTTTTGTGACCCTCTCCAGTGCTGTATCAGTGGTGAACATTCCTTTGTGAACAATTATTTTCATTTGATTGTGTAAAGCGGGCCTAGCATCATACATAGACATCATCCCATCTACGCGCTGTTATGGGCTCAGGTTACCACTAACGCCATCTTGTCGCGGCCAATTGTACTAATTAGTGTGGGCTCGGGCGGTCACTCTACGTTATCAATAGTTATTATCGACTGAGCACACTGTGCCCTCAAATCACCAGAGTCTCATTTTCTATCAGTAGATGTCGCGCAAGTTCACTTTTTCCTATTTTAGCTATTTTTCCACCGATATGCTATGAGTACAACCAGACCGCGTTGCCCTAAGTGTCGTCGAGTAGTGTATAAGAAGACCGATAATTTAACTTGCTCCGCGTGCAACTCTACTCTTCACCGTAACTGCGTCGACGAATCAATTATACCATCATTGACTAGCACATTTGTATGTTGTGAATCTCGAGCGCAGAAAACCACCGACTCGCTTAACGTGGAAAATAGAACCGAAATCGCTATACCTAACACATTAGAATCAACCCACAGGCAGCAAATCACATCTCCGCGAACACGCACACATAAACGCTCCGCGTCATCACCTCCTCTTTCGGATACCAATCGCATAAAAATTGTCTGCACATCCAAAGCAACATCTGCCATTGATTGGAGCCACGTTACCACAATGTCCACTCCTGCATCTCTTTTCCAAGATATAGCCAACGACCAAAGCGCACCGGAATATATGCGTAAGCTAGGAGCATCACTTGCGGTCTCTCAGACGAACTTGCAAACACAACTCGGTTCAATCAACACTCAACTCACTGAAGTTTCTCAGTCTCAAGGCGAACAATCTCAAGCGATTTCAAGTCTTCGAGCTGATTTTACTGCATCGCGAGTACAGGTTGATCCGTGTGAGCTTCGTTTCTCGGGAATACCCAAGACCGTTGCATTGGACGATCGGGCTACTGTCATCAAAATTCTTGAAGCCATGGGCTGCGCTGACTCTGTTGGTGTCATACTATCGGTACGTCGTTGGGGCCGATCTGCCAGTCGCAATACTCCCACTCCCCAGAACACCAGTGCATCTGCATCGACCACGCAGCCGCCCACTGCGAACGCCCAACCTGATGCAATCACAGTAGTAGCCAAATTTTCCTCTCCTACTGTACGCGACTTTGTTCTTTCTAAATCAGGTGCTTTAAGAGACAAAAATGTTGAATCAATCTTTAGACAAGGTGGAGATGGGAAAGTTTATATCAATCCTGTTCTACCGTCTGATGTTTTCACGATCTGGCGTGCTGCTATTGTAAAAGCCAAGGTACTCGGCTATCTGAGACCTAGCCTTCGCAACATGACAGTTGTCATGCGCCCTGGACCCAAAACGACCCCCATTCCCATTTTGTCCGTTGATGATCTCAATAAACTAACCCCTCTAGTAAAAGATACTGCCATGGAGGAAGATCTGACGGCTTGACAGCTCGCTGGTCTGTCGTCGTCCCCTGATTCAGATCCATCGTCCCAGCGTGCACATATCACTATTGGCCACATTAATATCAACCGACTTAGTACAAACTTCAATCTTCTTGAGCATCACGTTTTGCAAAACGATTTTGATATCATAGCTGTCAATGAAACTTTTTTATCTTGTAATAATTCGATCGACGCATTTCACTTGCCGGGCTTCACATTTCACCACCACGATTGCATTGGAAGAGAAGGAGGCGGTGTTGCATTCTATGTAAAGTCTAAATATTTTGTTAAAATCATCAATACTTCAGATCCTATTTATTCGAATGTACCAGAATATATGATTGCAGAAATAAAAATAGGATCTAGTGCACTCCTTTTTGCTGTTGTTTATCGCAGACCGAGTGCAGCCTATCCCCATGCTTTCATGAATGATATTGCCCCTCATCTTCCGATGTATGATCACGTCATAATTGCAGGTGACTTTAACATCAATATGGCCATCGATTCCGGAGCCTCAGCCTCATTCAACGAGTTGATTGATTCTCATATGCTTTCTCTTGCTGATACTCAACCGACGCACCACGTCATGTACCATGATGGATCAAATCATGACACCTGCATAGACCTTTTTCTGACACGTGATCGTTCAGCAATTGTCGCACATCGTAAATCAAACTCTCCTTTTGCAGCCGGGCATGACTTCGTTGAAATTGATTATCGAATCGTTCCTCCCACCATACCTCCTAAAAAGCTTGCTCTGCGAAATCTAAAGAATGTTGATTCCACTCATTTACATCAACTAATTTCATCCGCTCTCGAAAGAGAGATGCCGCTGTGTGACACGACAGACCCGGGCCAACAATACTGCTTCGCACCTAGCACGAACTCCATGGTATCTCTTGTTAATAGCCTCAATACTAATCACTCACATCGCAAAGATCCCTGTAGATATAACCCCCTAGACTTAAGCCTTAGCTTTAGCCCGCACCAGGACTTCCCTGACTATAGCAATCCCCTATACTCGCCACTAACGCACTCCCAAGTCAATGAGTCTGTTGATACCATCACACGAGTCTCATTGAGTGTCTTCGATCAGCTGTCGCCCATCAAGCATCTCACTGTCAACGCCTCCAAAAAACCCTGGGTATCAGCTGATTTAAGATATCAAATGAGGCAACGTAACGCCCTCTACAGACGCGCTCGCAGAACTAACGTGCCAAGCGACGTTGCATCTTATCGTTCTAAACGCAATGCAGTCAATTCCGCCCTCGATGACGCTAAAAATCACCATATCTCCGACAAATTCCTGAGCGCACCTGATGTCAAATCTAGATGGAAAGAGTTGAGAGAATTTGGGCTAATGTCCAAACGATCACCCTCACCACTAGACCTATTCAAAGGTGACACCCTCAACCGTCACTACGCCACCGTCTCTAAGGATATCCCACCGTTGAGAGACGAGGATATCGATGCAGTCTGTGCCACCCCCTGCCTATCAATGTTCCGACTTTTGACTTCAAGCCCGCGACCGAAGAGGATACTCTTCGTGCTTTTGCACACTGCAAATCTCAAGGAGTCGGAGTAGACGGTGTTTCATCAACTATGTTTAGGATGGCATTTCCAGCGCTCCATCCATACATCACCAGATCTGTCAATGAATCGATAGCCACAGGGTACTTCCCGGAGGAATGGAAGCGGTCATCTATCATCCCTCTCTCGAAAAATTCTGCACCCAAATCTCCATCCGACACCCGACCAGTTGCCCAATTGCCAGAACTATCTAAGGTTCTAGAGCGTATCGTACACGAGCAACTTTTCAGCCACCTCTCGCTCGCCAACATACTTGACCCAAATCAGTGTGGTTTCCGACCACATCACTCCACACACAGCGCACTCCTCGGAGTACTAGAAGATGTCCGCTCTGCAATCGACAAACGTATGATCACGATCTTCATCTCATTCGACTTCTCGAAGGCATTTGATACTCTCCCACACATTGTGCTTTTGCAAAAATTACGTAATCTCGAATGTTCAGATCGTGTCATACGCTGGTTTGCGAGCTACTTGAACGGTCGTACACAAGCAGTCCGTCGCGATGATGGGTCACATGAAGCATGGATGGACGTTAACGCAGGTGTGCCTCAAGGTAGCGTCCTTGGTCCACTGCTATTCCTCATATTCATTAATGACCTCTCTCAAATACTACGTCACTCATCCCACAAGATCTTCGATGATGACACGGGTATTTACATACATGGCCTCCCCACTGATATCAACAGATTGATCACACTTATCAACCAGGATGCTAATGCAGTGGCGGCGTGGACCTCAGACAACGGTCTGAGATTGAACGCGAATAAAACCTCTGCTATCATTATGGGTAGCGAATTGTACCTGAAAACCATTGATCTCAAGCGCATCCCACCCATAAAAATCAACAATACAGTCATACCATATGTAGACAACATCAAGCTTCTCGGGCTCATGATTTCCTCCTCCCTAGATTGGAGAAAGCAGATCAATCTTCTCTCTCGGAAAATCCATGGCTCCCTTCACTCCTTGCGGATGATGAGTCGAGCACTCTCACGCCCCCTTAAGCAACAGCTCACAGTCAGCCTCGTACTCCCTCATTTTGACTACAGTGCGACACTCCTAACCGGACTTGACAAAACTCAAACACTCAAACTCAAAACGCTTATGAACACTTGTGTCAGGTTTGCTCATGGTAGTGTGCCACGGCGGGCGCATGTAACACCGTACCGTATTGCTCTAGGATGGTTATCAGACGCTCGACGAAGAGAATACCTTATCGGCGCGCTTGCCTTTTCAATAATCCACCATGATATTCCATCATTCTCGAGGCCGCGCTTCAAGTTGGTTTCGGATGACCCGTCTATACGCCAATCTGAGCGCCGCAACAAACACAAATTAACGTACAAAGCACCCCGCACTGAAGCTTTGAATCAATCTTTCACTTACGTTGCGTCAAAGCTTTTCAACTCACTTGCCAACGTGGATTTCGTAAAACAGAGCCCCGACACATTCAAGCGGTATCTCCGCGTAACGCTCATGGAACGCGATGCGCAGGATTGGATCTTGAGAGCTCATAAAGAGCACCTCGATCCAATTCCTCCGGCGTTACTAGGTAAACTCACTCTACCTGGTGTAGAGTGACGTAATTTCGACTTTAGTCCATTTTTATTCCGTCTTAGCATAGTCAATATTTTATAACATTTCTCTATAAGTAAGCTGTATTGAAACATATCTGATGCATCTCCCAGTCTTTACTAGGTATTACTTGAGCAATCTCTATGGTCTTTTATGATATTTATCGTATCTCATTGTTATACATGTGCTTCTTTAATAGGGCAAATAGGGTCTACCCTCTGTCCTCAATAAATCCCTAATCAATCAATCAATCAATCAATCAATCAATCAATCAATCTCTCTCTCTCTCTCTCTCTCTCAGTTGGCGTATCTCATTTGACTAGTTCTGAAGAGAGTCCTCGTGAGAAGGCATTCAATAAGTCCAGGAATTTGAGCAGTTGTCCCAGCAGTGAAGATTTGAGTGAGGAAGGAAACCACGATTGTGAACTGTCAAGTGAAATGGGTGATTTACCAGAGGGTTGGGAAAATGTTTCCACTGCTCAGCAGTTCGCTGCCCTATTCAAAACTGTGGGCACCAAGACAGGTGAGCTTAGCAAATCCTTCAATGAATTATCAAATGAGGTGAAAGTGTTCACCACTGAGCTAGGTAAACAAAGCGAAAGATTAAATGCTCTTGAGATTGAAAATCAATATCTTCGGGATGAGCTTGAACAACTTAAAGATTTGCATTGTAGAGGAACACCGAGTACAGAGATGAAAGTTGTAGGAATACCTCGTACATGTACAATCCCACTCATGACTCTCACTCGTGCTATATTTAAAAAGCTTAAAATCGAGAATCTTGTTAATGATATCCTTGAAATTAGAGAGTTCAAGTCTAAAAATGAGAATCCTGTGCAAGGCCAGCCTCAAGCATCTAATGATACTTTTTCATTCATTATTAAATTCAAATCAGTAGCGGTCAGAGACCACGTATTGAAAGTCAAACGAGAGCATGGTGAGTTGACATTTGGTGATTTTATCTCAGCTAAGACTGAAAGTGAATCTAAAACCAGGGTGAATTTGTTTGAAATGCTTCCCCAGGTGGTCCATAATTTGCGTCTTTTAGCCAAAGATCGTGCTCAAAAATATAATTACAAGTATGTTTGGTCCCGACAGGGAAATGTGTATGTCCGTAAGGAGGATGGAAGTGATGCAATTGCAATCATCACTGAATCAGACTTGGATAAGATAATCTGACTACCGCCATGTGCGAATGATCGCGTGAAAAGGGAAACACGTTCATCTATCGTAGTAGCCCAGGTCAATGTGAGTTCACTTAAAGAGCATTTCGATGAAATTGCGGCATTGCTTACACAGAATGACATTGATATTCTTGCTTTATCTGAGACGTGGCTCACACCTAAGTTCACCGATACGCCTTTTTTGATACCTGGTTACTCGTTTATTCGCAATGATCGAGCGTTGAAGTCCACAACTGGCAAGCGTGAATTTGTTCAAGGAGGTGGTGTTGCCGCGTACATCCGGAATAATTTGACTTATGAGGTATTACTTTCCTCTAAAATTAATAATATCAATGAGACCGAGTATATAGTATTGGGCGTGAGAACGAAAGAAAATCGCAATATCCTGTTTGCTTCTATTTATCGTCGACCGAAAGGAAATGTTCTCACTCAATTTTTTACTGAATTACAGAAGTTATCGCATTCATATTGCAATGTCATACTAGCTGGAGACTTAAACTCTGACTTGTTATCGCAAGAATACTACTCCTGTCATTTGCGTGACTTGATCTTTGAGAATTCGTTATTCTGTGTACCGTATGAGTCTACGCATCACCTTGAAAACAGTGATACGTGGATCGATGTTATAATCACTGATTCAGGCGATAAGGTTGTCAACAAATTCAAATCGAACGTTCCTTTTATTAATGGGCATGATTTTCTTCTGATCGAGTATAAGTTTCCCTCAGTGATCAAGAAATCCCTCACAATCACTTCTCGTGATTTCCGGAATTTCGACCCAATGCTATACAGTGAGCGTTTAGAAACTGCTTTGAGTGACAACTTTGTTTTGAATTGTGAAAATGTGAACGAATCCATTGGGAAATTCCAATCAATATCATTAAATCTCCTCGATCAGATGGCCCCTATTTCATCGCGTATTGTCCACGAGCGTGTTGCACCTTGGGTTACTCCGGATCTCCAGAGAGAAGGCAAATTACGCGATGAAATATATAAGCAAGCTAAGAAATCCAATAATCCCAGGCTCTGGTCCGAATACAAACTCCGTCGTAAGCAACTCAAGTACAAGATGAGAGAGGCTAAGAATGATTATTGCCTCAAGTCCCTCTCTAAAGCTTCCGGGAAATCAGGTTATTGGGATGTGTTGCGGAAGCTAGGCCTGTCAAAGGATGTGCACAAATCACCATTAGAGTACTTTTCGGCAACGCAGCTGAACAAATTTTATTCCCAAATGGCCAGTCAGTATCCAAATTGCTCGTATGCTACTTTGCGCTCGATTATTGAAAGTGATTCATCTAGTACCTATCCTGTTTTTTCAATCAAACCAGTTGATGGCATCGGGGTATATGAGTCAATGTTGGCATGTTTACCTAAATCAAGAGGGCAGAGTCTTGATGGGCTGTCCCTTCGTTATTTCAAGTCTGTTCTCTCAACTTTAGTACCGTTTTTTGTGAACTTATTCAACTTATCAATCGAGACGTGTCAATATCCCGAAATCTGGAAGAAATCGCTCGTGATACCACTAAGTAAGATATCTCAGCCGAAGTTGCCATCGGACACAAGGCCAATCTCTAATCTTCCTCACTTTGCCAAAGTTTTCGATACCCTTGTAACAAATCAACTGATTGATCATCTTGAACGTCATAAAATGCTATCCCCCTTTCAATCTGGATTTCGTGCAAACTTTAGCACGCAAACTGCACTGCTTAAAATATCTGAAGATATTCGTGTCGGGATTGAGAATGGTCTAGTCACCGTTCAAGCGCTCTTTGACTTCAAATCGGCCTTCAGTAGTGTAGATCATGAATTACTCCTTCGTAGGATGAAGGAACTCAATTTTTCTGAGAAAACTATAACATGGTTCCATTCTTATTTGAGTGGCCGGCTCCAGGCTGTAATTGATGCCGATGGTAGAATGTCTGAGTTTGAGCCCAGCACATCGGGCTTCCCCCAAGGTTCGAACCCGGGGCCAATAATCTTTCTCTTATTCATCGACCCTATCATGAGCATCTTAAAACATTGTCGTGGCATGCTTTTCGCTGATGATCTTCAAATATATATACAAGGTAAACCATCAGAGCTATCATCATTGATTGGAAAATTAAATGAGGATTCTCAAAATATAGTTGACTGGGCGCAAGATTATAAACTTCGCCTGAATATTCCAAAGACAAAAGCTATTCTAAGTGCCTCGGTACAGTACCATATGAGGATTGACCTTCAATCTCTGCAACCTATTGTTGTAGATGGTCATGTCATACCTTTGGAGAAATCAGTCAAAAATTTGGGCGTCATATTTTCTCAAGATCTCTCTTGGAATGCGCATGTCGCGGGTATTTGCTCTAGGGTCCATGGTATCTTACATAAGTTGCGTTATCGCGGAAACTTTCTATCAAGCCAAGTGAAGAAAATGCTAGTCAATGCTCTCATTATGCCGCATTTTGATTATGCATGTTTGGTATATTATGATCTCTCTGGTTATTTGGAGTTAAAATTGCAGCGGCTCCTAAATACATGCGTACGATTCATTTTTCGTTGCCGCCGTGATGTTGCCTTGAAACCTTACTTTGAACGCTTGCAATGGGTCTCACTATCACGTCGTCGGGAGTACTTCCTTTGCGTGCAAACATATAAGATCTTCACCACAAAAACCCCAGAATATTTGAACGATTTATTCAGACCACTCGATAATGATATTCGGAGATCTGAAAGGATCAATTCCACCCGGGTCCAAGTTCCAGTGGCGCGTACTACGGCGTATGAAAAAGCGTTCTCTCGTTTAGCTTTTGCAGCATGGGAATCCGTCCCTGTTGCTATCCGTTTGAAGGTGCCATTTGACGCATTCAAAATCGCCATTCAGGAATACTTGTATGGAAAAGCTGTTTGAGAGAAGTCTGGATGTGTGATATTTTGTTCTTGAGTGTGATAATTGCAAATTGTATGCCCTAAAAGTAATTGCGCCACTTATGACGGCTGTTATTTTAAGTCATATTATTATAGTTTTGTATATTTTATGTGAGTTTGAATTTTACGATAGCATGTAAATTGAATCATATTTAAGTTCTTATATGTAAAGTTTGTGTATTTTCCTGTTGCCATACGGTCCAACGTGACCACGGCAAAATAAAGTGTTAATCAATCAATCAATCTCTCTCTCTCTCTCTCTGGTGAGTATACTGAACACACGTACCATTAGACGCTCCCAAAGAATTGGACAATTTCTGCCTCAATCTGCCTTCGGGCCTGCTGTTTTTTCAGTCTTGTGCAAGCCTTACATTGCAAAACCCACCCACAAGTGTTATCTCTGGGCGGAATTCAGTGAATCTTCAAAAATCTCAATTCCCTGGGCGACCTCTTCCTGGAATTGAGGTTACGTTGCCACGAGAGAAGGAGCTTGGCGCCATGGAATCCGTCTGCTGTGACATTCTCCATACAAATTATTCTTGAGGAATGTTGGAGCTGCTGTAAACTGATACATCTCTATATCAATCTGCAGCATTGAATACAGCGACTCATGACAGTGGAAGTGGTGCATTGCGTTGAAGGCAGAATCAAAAACGAAATTGCTGCATCTTGGCCGAAGATAGCAGAATCAAGCCCATGTTGATGCCTGTGCTGCCGTGCTGATGTGTGATGAGCTGTTTTCACTACATCAGTGACCCGTAAGGCTTTTAGTGTGTGACCCGTAAAATTGAGTGTGTGATGAGTGCATACCCACTCTTTGAACAATCTCAGTGTTTTAGTATTGTTTTAATTAGAGTTGTTTGCAAACTCATCCAGAGCTTTCTGTGAGTGTGTGAGTGGGTATCGAATCAGTCCTAGTAGAGTCACCTATCGGATTTTCACTCAACATCTCACCGGTTAATCGATGATAAGATTGAGCTCTACTTTACCAGCCTACCTGATAGATACATTTCTATTCTAATTTCATTAGTGTCCGCTAGATGTCAGTCCATTGTCCAAATCGTCCGTGACTCGCTTACCTATACATTCATACATACGTTCGTATGAGTCGAACTATATCAGCTGTCATAAGTCAACCAAAGCCCCAGTAACTTTGTTCGAATGCCTCCTTGTAAGCGATGTGGTGGTAACGTTAAAGACTGTGTATTTTTATGTGACGAGTGCAATTCTATTTTTCATACTGGTTGTGCTCGTGCTTACATCAAGTCCACGAACGCTAATCGCTGTTGTGTGAACCAATTTTTGCGTACAAAAGTAGAAATCAATGCTCGCCGTGTAAATTCTGATAGTTCTAACACGATGAATGGCCCGGGCACCCCAGTATTTACTTTTCCTACAGCATCACTTGGTTCAAACAACATGTTTCTCAACTCCACTAGCTCTGTAACTCAAGGCCTGCCTATGAATCAACCTTCTCAGAGTAATGTACCCGCAATAGCAAGACAGATCCCGGCTATTCCTCAAAACACGCAGCCTCAAGCTATGACTCGGGATGATACAATTGCTAAATTTGCCTCACTCAATTCGGATGAGAAAATGACAGCGATATTTCATAATCTACTTACTATTGTGGACCAAAACACCCAGTGCAATAACCGCATTGAAACTATTGAGTATAAGCTGTCTCACTTTACTACAATGATTCAGAATCAGGAAACGCGTCTCAAGGACCTCCATGATCGTCTATCTCGCGTGTACCTGCAACTTGATAGTATGAAAAATACTAATACAACCCAAAATACTCTCTCGAGTGCCAATGCTGACATTGTTATATCGGGGTTACCAACGGCGACTGCACTTTCCGATCTCAAAATTTTGGAACGTATATTCTCAAAAATTGATGCACTAAATTTTACATCTGATATCATTCGTACCAACCGTCGTACTCAGCCAACAGTCGGTGCTACGGCGAGTGCGGGCCCGCCAACAGCTGAAATGTTTACTCTCTTTCGTAGATGTAAATCCGTACAAATCAGAGATGAGATAATGCGCCGTAAAATACCTCATGGAGACTTGCCCGCATCAGAAGTATTCCCGGAGTTTATTGATCAACTCCAGAAGAAATTGTTCTTGAACGAATTCTTGCCTCCTGTTATTTACAAGCTGCTTGGTAAAGTTCGGGCTGTAGCTAAGTCAAAAGGTTTCGAAAGGGTATGGGTCAGAAGTGGCTCAATCTATGTACGAAAGAACGCTCAATCCGAAAGAATACTGATTGCGCACGATGGGGATATCTCGAAAATAGTTTGATAATCATGCACGAAAGCAAGTAACTGAATCATGCCTTAGAATCTCACATGTTAATTTATATAGTCTGACAAAGTATCATACGAATGTAGAAGTCTTCCTTCATGATCATCCTCAAGATATTTTTGCTGTCACAGAAAGTCGTTTGGAAGAAATTGACACTGATGCTAGTGTAAACATAGAAAATTACGCCTTATTACGTAATGATAGGATTGGTCATGTTGGAGGAGGTATAGCCATTTATTTCGCCAGTTCAGTTAATCTCAAAATTCTTATTAAATCCGACTCCTCACGCGTCAACCAACCTGAGTACCTGATATGTGAAATCAAGAGTGGTGATCATTGTCTGCTATTTGCAGTTGTTTACAGACATCCTAATGCATGTCTTCCAACGGAATTTTTTAACAATTTATCCCTTCTATTACCGAAATACACATCCGTTGTCATCACCGGCGATTTCAATTGTAACATGGCAATCTCTGACTCCAAATCCAAATTCATCCACAAATCTTTGAAAGATTACTCATTGGAACTTGTACCATCAGAATCAACTCACCATACGCTCAACGCCGAGCGCCAGGTAGCACACAGGTGGATTGATTTGTTCATTGTGAACTCGCTTGAATACGTCTTACAATATTCAAAAACCGACGCTCCTTTCACCATAGGACACGACAGAACTGAGATCGTATTCAAATTTGAAAAAGTCATCAGACAACCAGTCACTATTACCAAGCGCGATTTCAGGAATTTCGACCCAGAACAGTACCACAGTGATCTCTCGGACAGACTCGCACTACTTTCCTGCCTTGAAAACATTGATGATAAAGTAACTGTGTTCAATCGTTCAATTACCGAAGCTCTCGACCAATCAGCACCTCTAAGAGTCTACAAGATTCGAGCTCGTAACAAACCTTGGGTGACTAAAGAAATTCGTGACTTGATGGTAGAACGTGATAATCTTTATAAAAAAGCGCGAGTTACTCGTACTACTGAGCTGATGCGGGAATATCGGTCTGCCAGATCTAATGTTCAAAAATTATTACGCGTTTCCAAAAACCAGTACTACGCTAGTCAAATCGAGGCTGCTCAGAATTCCAATCGACTATGGAACTCCCTCAACAACCTAAGCATAGTCTCTTCGCGCCCTCCCTCACCGTTTAGAACATTCTCCCCTGCCGACATTAATACCCACTTTGCCTCTATTTCCTGTCCTCCGCCCACTCATATGACCATTCCTCTTCTCCACCTAATCTCCCAATTGCACCTTTCTAGTATCCCAGTTTTCTCCCTATCGCCTACCAGCAGGGACGAAGTAACACGCATAGCTCACTCCTTGAAATCAAAGACATTTGGGATTGACTTCATCTCCCTGAAAACCTTGCGCACGTCATGTCCAACCATCATTGACCCGCTTACCGATATATTCAACTCGAGCATAATAAATGCCTCTTTTCCCGATTTATGGAAGCGCACCCTTATCACGCCCATCCCTAAAACGAACAACCTGGCAGATCTCTCAGATCTGAGACCCATAGCAAGGCTTTCTGAGTGCTCTAAGATCCTTGAAAAAGTTGTATCAAACCAGCTCAAACAGTTTATTGAAGATTACGAGCTCCTTGACCCCTGTCAGGCTGGGTTTCGAGAAGGCCACAGCACTCAGACGGCCTTGCTCGGGGTGTTAGACGATGTGCGGAAGGGTATAGATAAGTCGATGCTCACCATTTTGGTCCTCTTCGACTTCTCCGAAGCTTCTGATAAAATACCCCATGGAATTCTCATCCAAAAATTACGTGCCTTCCAAGTTGATGATCATTCAGTGCGCTGGTTTCTATCATACCTGGCCGATCGGTGTCAGGCGGTTATTGATGACGGTGGAACAATTTCTGACTGGATAAATACAACTGCCGGTGTCCCCCAAGGATCAGTTCTGGGCCCACTCTTGTTCTCCATCTTCATCAATGACTTGCCCCGAGTCTTACGATATACTAAGCACATGATATACGCCGATGACACACAAATTTATAGAAGCTGCTACGGTTACGAGATTGAGGAGACACTAAGACTTATTGAGGAAGACGCCCATGCTATTCACTCGTGGGCTATTACCAACGGCTTGAGTTTGAACCTCAAGAAAACGAAAGTCATAATCCTGGGCAGTGCCGAAAACCTGCGACTCCTGAATATGAGTGCTCTCTCTCCAATCACTATTGACGGTACGCCTATAGAGTTTGTGTCTGAGGTAAAAAATCTCGGTATCTGGATGACAGCCGACCTGTCCTGGAAGAAACACGTTTCTCATATCTGCCAAAAAGTTTTTGGAACTTTGCGTCAACTTCGCCCCCATCAGCATGCACTTACGTAAATCCCTCATCCAATCCCTCATCCTTCCTTACTTCGATTATGCCTGCCTCGTTTACCACGACCTTACTGACGAGCAAAACACCAGACTCCAGCGTGCTCAAAACGCATGCACTCGTTTTGTATTTGGCAACATTCCTTGGCGCGAGCATGTAACTCCTTATCGCCTACGGTTAGGATGGCTCTCGGTAAAGGCGCGCAGAGAATACTTTTTTGCCAGTTCTATGTTTCAAATTCTGAAGGCGAACAAGCCTTCATATCTAGCGAAGAACATTGTTGAGATTTGTAATACGAGTGTACATAGATCGGCAAGACTCCAGACTGGCGATCTCTTGATCCCAAGTTGTCACACCTCTTCGCTACGAAACTCATTCTATGTTTCTGCTTCCTCTTTCTGAAACAATACCTTTTTTTTTTTTTTTTTTTTTTTTTTTTTTTTTTTTTTTTTTTTTAGGAGGGGAAAATGCATTAGGCACGATAGGAGAGCTCCTGCTCTCCCCTGTGTGGGACTCCCAGAGACTTTGGTATACCCACTACAAACCCCTCCGACACACCGACCAGTCGGGTACCGCGTAAACATTACTCCCAACTGGCCGGCACGTTAGGCGCTGGCACGCGCATCCTCCGTTGCTCCTTCACCAGTGGTATCCTCTTCACGTGCCGCCACGTTCATGGCGGTGTAGCTCTCGTTCCTTTGCTTCCTTGTTGGAGATCGCGAGTTTCACGTACTCTGCGATCTGTTTCCAGTCCTCTTCGCTCCGAAGCATGGTTCCCACGATGTTTTCTGGGCTGAGAGATCGCCCCAGGCGACCTTCTAGCTCCGCTCTTTCTGTTCCCGTGTCCGGGCACTCGCAGAGCGCATTTCCTCTCGTTCCTAGTCACGGATCACTTCTCTGTGCGCTGGCCTCACTTCAGCGACCACGGTCTTGAGCCTCTCTACAGCTCTCCAAACGCGGACCCTCTCGTCGATGAGGAGACGAATGGGGGGCGTCTTGGCGAGAACGCAAGCAGCGTCGTGGGACAAGGTCCTGTAGCTGCTGATCACCCGCATCGCCGCTCGGTGGTGCACTGGTCCCATCCACTTATCGATATCAGCGCCACGCGCAGTTTGGCCCCATATGGGTGCTCCGTAGAGCATCACGGAGGAGCTCACGGTGTTGAGGAGCTCTCTCCTTGAGGGTTTCGGACCTCCTATATTGGGCATTAATCGCTGCAGAGCAGCCCCAGTCCTGTCTGCCTTCTGAAAGGCTTCTTGGAGGTGTCGCTTGAATGACCACTTGTCATCCAGCCATACTCCGAGGTATTTCACAGCTCTCTTCTGTGGAACCTCTTGGCCTTGAATGAGGAACACTGGTGGTTTGTAACCACGAAACCCACGCCGTTTGGTGACGACGACTGCTTCGCACTTCGGAACCGCAAGTTCAAGGTACTTGCTAATCATCCGTTCCACGACAAGATCCAAGCTCTGGTTTGCCGTATCCTGTAGATCTAGCGGATTTGGAGCGACGACGACCAAGGCAACGTCATCCGCGAATCCAACCAGTTCCGCACCTTCGGGAAGCTCCATGTCCAGGAGATCGTCGCACTGGACATTCCAATCGAATGGACCCCTAACAGACCCCTGTGGGACTCCTGCGGAGAGTGCCATTTCCATGCTACCTTCATCTGTTTCAACCACGACAGATCGATCCCTAAAGTAGTCGCTCACGAGTGTGAGGAGGTAGCCGGGTACTCTCCCTACTAGCGACCTGTAGATAATCTCCCAGCTTGCCGAGTTGAACGCATTCTTAACGTCCAACAGGATGATTGCACAGTAACCGCCGGGTTTAGGAACGAGGTTGAACGTCCTTTCAACGGCGTTTTGTACCATTTGCACAGCGTGTAGAGTGCTGTGGCCCTTCCGAAATCCAAACTGCCACGAGGACAGCCCACCTGTCTGCTCGTAGGCTCTCTCAAGGCGATTGAGCACCATCCTTTCATAGAGCTTCCCCAAGTTCTCCAACATTCCTAAAGGCCTCTGTGACGACGGTGCCATGGGGTCACCTTCCTTACCTTTGGGTATCAGAACGAGTTTCTGGCGCTTCCATCGCTTGGGGAAGACGCCGGCCTCCAGGCATCTGTTGAACAGCTCCAGTATCAGCGAAGGTCTCGTCTCCACAACGAGTTTCAGCACCTCGTTGGGAATCCCATCGAGGCCTGGTGCCTTGCCGTTAGTGAGCCTCCTCGATGCGATTCGGAGTTCGCTTTCTTCGAACGGCGGAATGGGCTCAGTTACTGGTGGTGGGAAGGTCAACCTCTCCTCTCCTGTAGGGAACAACACTCATACTATCCTCAGCAGGGTTGGCCTGTCAGTCGGTGCTGAGCAGCCCAACTGTGAGCGGAGCTTGCTCATCACGACTCTATACGGAGTCCCCCACGGATCATCATTCACCATATTGCAGAGCGCCTGCCAGCATCTCTGCTTGCTCTTCCGTATGGCGTAGCGGAGCTTGCTCCTCGCCTGTTTGTATAATATGGCATCCGCTTCTGCTGTAGGACGATTCTTCTTCCTCGAACGCTGCGCCCGTCTACGCTTGGCATTCGAATCCTTCCGAAGTTGTGCGATCTCGAGTGTCCACCAGTAAGCCTGTTTGCGCCACTTCCGGGGACGTTTCCGGCGTGGCATGGAGGCATCGCAGGCCGCTGCTATCGTCTTTGTCACCATATCAGCGAGCTCTTCAGGGCAAGCGTTCAGTGCTTGCTCGGGTGCTTGCATGATTGCCTCGTTGAATTTATCTCTGTCGAGCTCTTTCACTTTCCAGCCCACTGGAGGTGACATACGCTCATACGTGCGTATGCCTCCGATCGTGAACTGGATAAGGCAGTGATCGCTGAGAATCTCGCTGTCAAGGACAGCCCACGTGTTCACTCGTCGAACTATTGAGGAGCTCACAAAGGTCGGGTCGAGGACCGACGAAGCGCCTAACCGATGGAATGTCTCGCGGCCGATCTGGTTCATGACGACGAGCCCGAGCGTCGTCATCAGGTCGTTCAAAAGAGAGCCTCTACGGTCTTGGGGTCCTCCGCTCCAAGCTGGTGCTTTGGAATTGAAATCCCCAGCAACTATCAAGGGCTCGGAACATAGCCTGATACTGCGCTCAAGGGCATCAAGCTCACGGTTGAAGAGCTCTATCGGATCATTGGGTGAGTAATAGCAGCTATATGCTGCGACACCATCCACCACCGTTTTCGCAAAACCGGGACCGCTTTCGCGCCTAGCGCTCTCTCGAAGATCTTTGTTCAGGATCTGGATGACTTCTCTCTGGCTCGTATCTAGAGTAGCTCTATTGAAGCTCGCCCCCACTTGCGGTTCAGAGATCAGTAGGATGTCGATGCCTTTTTTGGCTGCGTCACTGGCTAAGAGGTCGTACGCTCGCCCACTTCTGTTTAGATTAGCTTGCAGGAAGCTAGCCATTTCCCCTACGGTTTCTCTGGGAACCGGGTCCCGGACCACCTCGCGCTTGCCGGAACGCGGCGCATGTCGCGACTCCTGAGATGTGGTCGTACTCTAGACCAAGCCTATGACACTGCAGGCACCTGGGTGGATTGGTGCACGCTGCTGCTATGTGTCCATCTACGCCGCAGTTGAAGCAAAGTTTACCTTTCTTCTCCTGCTTGCAGTCCGCTGCCACGTGTTTATAGCCGAGACAGTTGAAGCATCTCAGCACTGAAACCCTCTCTCGGATCCTAGCATTCACCCATCCGATCCTTATGTGTCCGCTCTGTAACAGAGGTTTCGCTGCAGTCACGGAGAGCACGACAACAGCCAGCTGGGTGCCTCTGTAGGCTGGCCGCAGGGCCTTGATAATCACCTCTTCATTTTCGCCGTCTGGTAAGGCATCCCGGATCGCCTTCGTGATTTCGTCCTTGGTGGTATCCAAGTCGATGTCGCGAATGTCGACTGCCACGGTCTGCTGGAGCTCCCGAACTACCATATCTTCTCCAAGGGAAGATGCTATTGTTTGCCTGACCTCTGCTACTTTTGCTCCCTTTTGTAGCTCAATCAACAATTCCCCAGACTTGGTTTGTCTAACCTTGTTAAACTTGTCGCCAGCAAAAGTTCCGTCTACTTTGGATTTCATCAGTTTCAAGGTCTCCGCGTAAGTCGCGTTCCCAGCCTTCTGTTTCACGACGATTGCATCTGGCCGGACCCTCCCGAATAGAAAGTTAATCCGGAGACCGGACGATAGAATCCGCTCCGGATCCGTGTTGAGTCCGGAGTTCGGATGTTTAGATCCGGGTTCAGTCCGGAGAAGAACCCGTAGAGCCTCCGATTCGGATCCTCGGTACGGATGAAGATTTTTCAGTATCGCGTCCGGATTGGAGACGGATTGTAGACGGATGACGGTTTCTGCTGCTTACTAGCTGCTGACAGCTGACAGTAGCTGACAGTATTCGTAGCTAACCTTCAATGCGAGGTTAATCATATTGCTCATGCTTCAATAAAAAATTAGTTAGAAAATTCAGCATCCATCGATGAGCTTGTTTCTTGTATCATTCTAATTCTATTATAAACATGACACTTCTCGTGAATGAAGGAGATATTTATCCTCTTAGCTCTCATAACCATTGTGTAGAAAGTGAAGAGTGAGACATTTTTTTTCGGGAGAAATTGAAACACAGAGCAAATTTGACTCTCTTACACCTTGTGCAATTTTTTGCAAGATGAAAAATATAGTAAGCACATTTTACAACTAAAACCAAATTTATTTTGTAATTTTAATTAATCGAGCTACCCTCTGATATTTTGTATCTGATGGAGTATTCAGTCTGTTTTGCATCATGACAACATTGGGCTCATAAAACAAATCACAGTTCACAGCTCAAAAAAAAATCATAACATAATGATGGTACATTACGCCTCGATATTCTCTAATTATTAAAGAACTTAGTCGTTTCACCGACAGAAAATTCAACCAAATCAAATGATCAATTATGTTACATTTGATACTTTGAAAATAATTTCGAGCGCCA
This sequence comes from Eretmocerus hayati, assembly GCA_029851415.1. Classification (NCBI taxonomy): domain Eukaryota; kingdom Metazoa; phylum Arthropoda; class Insecta; order Hymenoptera; family Aphelinidae; genus Eretmocerus; species Eretmocerus hayati. Next base: position 26,020,047 of record CM056741.1, read on the forward strand.
AGATCCGTAACCCGGATCGTAAGCGGATCGCCTCCGGAATAAACGCAATTCATAATCCGTTCCAGGATCCGGAGAGGATCGCGTACGGGTTCTTTTCCGGACTGAACCCGGATCCGCAGCGATCCGCGAAATCCATTATCGGATCCGTTCCGGACTCCGTACGGATTTAGATTTCTATTCGGGCTAATCCTATCGGCCTTCCGTTTCGATTTCTTCTCCTTCTTCGGTCTCGCCCGTCTCCGCTGCGTCTCCCACTCCATTTCACTGTCAGTGGCCACGTTGCCACTGACGCTACCTTTCCTCGAGAAGGGGGTAGCTGGCTGGGAGCTCGGTGTGAACAGACCTTGTGTAGTTTGGTCACTCTTCTGGACCCGTACCCGGAGATCCTTCCTCTTCGGTCTCCTCTTCTCCTTATCGTTCTCCGATAGTGGAGAAGACTTTTTCCTTTTGTTGCTCCCTGATGGGGTACATTGACCGTTAGAAGCAGTCCCAGATACATCGGCATTTCCACCAGGAGTGTGGTCGATACCTCTCGCTACACTCCTGAGAATGGCACCGAACTCTCTCCTGAGGGATTCTCCTTGCTTTTGGACTCGAATGAGTCGCTTCACATTGAGGTCTCCGAGCTCTGTCCTTATACCCTTTGGTGTGTTGTTCACCGTCTTGGCGGTGTTGTTCATCTCCTGCAGGTGGGATCTGATATCCCGCATGATACTCTCTTCTTCTCTGTAGAGAGAGTTGATCCCTCCCCATTTCATCAGGAGCTCCTCTCTCGTTGAGCTCATCTGCGAGCTTGATGAGCCACCCCCAGAACCCGAAGGGCCGTTTGCCGGAGCCACCGGGGATTTCACTTGGCAGAAACTCCCGGCGGAGTTCGCCACGTTCGTCAGCCTCTCTTCTTGCGACGGACTCTTCTTCCTCTGATCAGCACCGTCGAGATCCATCGTGTTGTCATCTTCGTCGTTCTTTGTTGATGACAGTTGGGCGGGACACCCAGATAGCAGGTTCGCTCTGAAATCGTCCAAATTTTTCTTTGTTCCTGCCATTTTTTATTTTCTCCTTCTCTCTTACTCGATGTGTCTTTGTTTGTGTTGATGGACCCACTAACTCGAGCCAACCACCGCCAGCACCCTGGTCCTGGATCCTCCCACTTACCGACCGCGCCTACAGTCCGGTGGCCTCAGATGACGTTCCAACCCCCGCACCCTGCAGCATGGTCCCATCCGGTCACCAACCGGCACTACTACAGAAGCGGGATTTGGGGTTCCCCCCTACCGTTGGCGGGACAGCCTCCCCTCGTGGTTGGCGAAGGGTTCGGGTCCCCCTACTACCGGCGGCCCAGGAGCGATCACTGGTTTTAACGCGGTACCCTCCAGAGTGGGCGCGGACACAGCAAGGGGATGATCCCCTTCCAAGGGCCGTTGCAGTGGTGACGCGAGTAGTGCGCTGTGTATGTTGTGTCAGTGTATTGTCAGTCTCCCCCCCGTTTTCATCCCAGGCCCAACCGATCGCCATGCCCCGCTGGTTCCGTGGTAGCATTTCCTAGTTCGGCCGGTCGCTGTCCCCATGAGGGTCCTTGTGTTTCCTTGGGGAAGCCCGTGTTACCACTCAGCGAGAGAATGCCCGACTTGATTCAGGCCCTCGCATCACTCTTGTGACTCGATGCATATACGGTAGAGATACCCTGTATCGACAGGGTCACCGCGTTGCTTCTCACCAACTTCCGATCTGCCCCTCGAAACCAGCGAAGCCGTCGATGGCCGGCTATGAGTGTCCACGTGGGTTCGTCTATTGTGTCAGTGTGGTGTTGGATTGTGTATCTGTACACTCCTTGTCCGCGCTTGCTTATTTTGCATACGCTGCATATTCGCAAGTAACCAGAGGGGCTGAGGAGCGTAGCGATCCCCAGCTACTCTGGCCGATCCACTATCCGCAACCTGTGGACGCGCCCGGTCAGCATGGAGAATGCCATTTGAGCGCTTCACCATGACCACTCGGTGAACCGGATGGGCATGAATCCATCGCTCGAGTGCTCGGGCCCTATGGGACCCATTGTCCCCGGGTGAATAAATACATCAATCAATCAATCAATCAATCTCTTGGTTGGTTACGTACAGATTCGCGGAGAATGTACTTCGCAGCACTTTTAATGCATAAGATCATGCATCTTAGAGAACCTGGCTACCTAGCTGCGATGTTTACCAGGTCCCAATCTGAACGCCCCGCACGTGGTGATGCAGAAGAGCGGGTACTCAAGGTTCCCAATATGAGACTTGAGTACGGAAGAAGATCATTCCAGGCTCAATGTGCTCATCTGTGGAACCTCCTCCCTCCGGGCTTTCGGCAGCTGAGGAAAATATCAGTATTCAAAGAGGCCCTAAAAGATTTCCTTCTGACTCAGTCTTCTCAGAGGATTGATGTGGAGGGGAGGCATTATTTTAATCTCTAAACTGTGATAGGTTTGGGCTCTCTTCAACCGGCGTTTCCTTTTTTTTTTTTTTTAAAGAGTTAGTTATACGTGGCTTTTTTGCCACTGAATTGTAAATTCTGTGATATTTTTTGCTGGCCGAAGCCTTTATATGCCTTTCTACATGAGAATGTTTTCTCTCCTCGATCGTTCTTGTAAACACCGATATATGTATATGGATATGTATCTTATCATTCTCTTCCTGACTTTATGCATCTCTCGATGCCTTAAAACGACTATTCACTTTCTGTGATAATTCTAATATTCCTTGACCAAAAAGACAAATATTTATACTTTTTATATATTTATCATGTAGGTGTAACATATGTGACATATGCCACTGTATTTTTCAATTTTGCCCTCGGGCGAATAAAGGTTATCTATCCATCTATCTATCTCTCTCTCTCTCTCTCTCTCTCTCTCTCTCTCTCTCTCTCGTTCTCTCTCTCTCTTTCTCTCTCTCATTTTCTCAATTTCTTTGTTACCCTATTCTACATTGATCTTGCTAGACCTCTGAACTTCGAAAATAACGCTCGTGAAAGTCGACATGCCTACACTACACACTACATAACTATTCGCATTGCAATTGTATTTCGACTAGTATTATGATTAAGTAAAAATTTGAATTGTTCTATTGTTACTACGTTACTAGATTAGTCTAAGATGAATTCTTCTGAGATGGTTTCTGCGGACCAAAGTTTATCTTTAATTCAAAGTGTAACCATTATCACTTAATTTTAAGCATTTTTTCCTTCTTGTATATCCTATGTAATCACTATATCACACCAGACGGGGTCCTACCCCAAGGTGGAATAAAGAACTATCTATCTATCTATCTCTCTCTCTCTCTCTCTGCCGGTGAGTACATCCACACGCTCTCTACATCGCTCCGTCTTGAATGTCCTTTCTCACCGACAAAACATCGTCCCGAGGGGCATATTTTTGCAGATTGGACTTCCTCTCGCAGGCTCATACCTTTGGAGCAACACTGCATGGCTCCAATCAGAGCCTGAGAGGAATTATTCCAAATTCTGCAATTCGACAATAACATCCAGTCGGCAGTTCTTGGCGCCGAAACCAACCATCCTGCGCATGCCCGGCGATCGTCGTCTGCTCCACGCTAACTATACACCTGTACTGCTGCTGTCTGCTGTCACGCGATGGGCGACACCACCTGCCACATATGCAACACCAACCTGCGTCATGGCAGCAAGCAATGCAGCACCTGCAAACGGTTCGTCCACACAAAATATTCAAAAACATCGAACAACAAGTGGTTTTGCATAGCGTGTCACGAGGTGAGCAGAAAATCACACAAAATAGCGTCGCCGGGCGCCATTAAGCAGACGGTTTCGTCTGCTCGGCGCAGCACTACGAAGCACGTCAGAGAGAGAGAGATGGAGAATACCGGCTTGCGTACTAGTGTGAGTGGCTTGTCTACCACTACACAGACTCGGCTCAGCTCTCGCAGCAAGGTGGGGACATCTCCCCCTGCCCCGCGCACCATTACCACCGGCCGCGGCGAGAAGCCCCCTACCACCAGTGGCTCTACTCCCGTCGGGAGGACCGATGAACAGCGGATGTCGTCTGCTGCACCACCAACTGGCAGCGGTGGCAGCACCTCAGCGCTTACCGCTCGTGGCGCGCAAATTCAAACAGAAGCCAGACAGCCAACCACTCCAGCAACAACGCCAGCACCGGGAATTCTTAGAGATAAGTGGATTTTGATTTCGCAGAGTACTCTGGATCTCTTTTCTCAACAAAATGACTTAACTCAGAAGCGGCTCGACGAAATAATGTCCCTCTTAAACCGACGTGAGGCTGCCATCTCCTCTCCGCCACCCACACCAGCAGTGAGTGCGGAGAGTGCTCAACTGTTAGCGCGCATGTCGTCTCTGGAGGAACTCGTAGAGAAGCAAAACTCCAAGCTGGAGGAGTTTCGCCTAGATCGTGAGCTGCTTCTTGAGGAAAATACTTTGATGAAAAGCCAGATCTCACATCTGACTGATCTTTTGAAAAACGACCAGGGCGCTCTGCGAAAATCTAATGTTAGTAATGAAATTAAGTCTTCCGTTTCTGAGCTTCCACATCAATCCTCCGGGCCAGATCCTCAAGTTCGAACGGATTTTTCTAACCATTCACGTGCTGGGCGGCGGAGCACTGAACTCAGGGGTGACGGTCTTGAGTGCAGCCAATTAATTATCACTGGTGCTTTGAAAAAAGACTCTACTGCCTCGGAGGATGAGGTACGTAATATTTCCTTCGCAGTACTCAAGTCCATTCTTCCCTCGCTGGAGAGGGAGAACATTTCTGATGTTCGTGTTCTGCAGCCCGGGCACGTGTCTGGAAGGACGAGTCCGAAACGTAACTACAGATCACCCGTTTCATCGCCCCGAGCCTCGGTCATCCGCTCACGTTCTGTTCCATCCTGCGTAGTCCAACTCTCGTGCAGTCGTCTAGTCAGGGAGGTGATTAGAGCCAAGCGCTCGATTGCCAACAATTATTTCACAACTCATAACATCGAGCCCACATTGCTTGACCCTGAAGCGAAAGCCCATGTGCCGGACCGAAAGATTTACATCAATGAAATGCTGCCTCGTGACAAATACAAGGAATATATTCAGTTGAGGCCACTTGCACGAGGTCTAGGCTTCAAATATGTTTGGCACAGCGGTGGACGCTTTTGGGTCAGGCGTAGAAATGGCGAGAGAGCGCATGCGTTCGAGTCCCTCACTGAACTGCATGTCATTCAAACGGCGTGTCGAACAGTCCCGAGACCAAATCATGAGTCATCGGACAGTAGCCCGAACAGTCCAACCGTTCCAGACCAGGTTACAGATTCTACAGCAGCATCAGTGGGGACTCCCTGACTAAATACGGCTGCCGGAGAGTCAAAAGGGAGTGGTAGTTCCCTAAAGGCGGGGTTTATCAACCTTAACTCCTTAACAGATAAGATTGAGCACCTGCGCCTGCTCGTCGCTGCCGACCCCTCCTACCATCTTTTCGGGGTAGCTGAGTCGTGGCTCGATGAGTTTGTGGATGACAGTCTTGTTCAGGTCCCAGGTTATTCGCTGTTACGGCAAGATCGTAACAGAAACGGTGGCGGGGTTGCTCTGTATGTGCGTAATGATTTCAAAGTGGAGAGGCTTGCCTCGTCTAATACTTCTGGTCCGGGGTGTCCCGGCATCCCCGAGTATTTGTTTTGCAGCGTACAGCAGGGTAACTCGCCATCGATTTTAGTAGGTGTGATTTATAGACCTCCAAAGGTTGCCATGCAGAAGGATGATGGGCTTTTCGGCTCATTACGCCGACTGTGTGGAGATTTTAGCCACAAAGTTATTATGGGGGATCTGAACGCAGACTTGTTGGACACGGCTCATTCTGACACAAAGACATTGACTGCACTGACCGAAGAACTGTCCCTTCAGATTGTGCAGCACGGTGCGACTCATCAACACAACCCCAATGTGTCTCATAAATGGATCGACCATATGTACGTAGATGAAAATGATACCGTCACCGACTTACAAAACAGACTACTGCCCAGTTTCGGCAAGCACGCGGTCATCGACGTCACCATCAACGTCTTCACTCCTGCTCCGCCTAAAAATTCCTTCACATACAGGGATTTCCGTAACATCACTCCGGAGCAGTTGAATGATCGCCTGCTTCGCTGTGACTGGACAGCGCTCAACAATGCTGAAACTAGTTTGGAAGATGCGATTAATTGCCTCAATGAAAACTTGAAAGTTGTATTAGATGAACTAGCGCCTGAAAAAACGATTTGCCCTCGTAAAGGCGACGCTCCTTGGATTGGTCCCGAGCTGAAAGGACTCATTAAGAAGCGAGATGCAACACGTAGGCGCTGGGAGCGAAACCAATGCAACCAGCGCAAGTGTTCTGATCTTCAGAATGAGTTCTTCCGGCTCAGTGAAGAGGTCGACGTGCGTATTGAGAAAGAGCGGAATTCCTTCATTCAAAGTCACCTTTCCGAAGCTCTTGATCAACATAAAAACATTTGGAAGGAAATGCGTAACCTCGGCCTCTTGCCCAAGAGCAAAGAGGAGGAGCTTCACGGCTTCACCCCGGACGAGTTGAACGCTCACTTTGCGGGAGTCTCTGTCTCACCTCGCGAGAATATAGAAGAAGCAATGGACGATGTAATGGTGGCTCCAGAGGAGGGTTTCGAATTCAAGCCAACCAATTTGAATGAAGTAGTCCTTGCCATAAAACATTTCTCCTCACAGGCTCGCGGGGTAGATGGAATCCCCCAAAGCGTGATCGCGAAAGCTCTCCCGGCGATTGGTGATCTTATTGTACATATTTTCAACTCCTCTTTCGCTCACAGCATCTTTCCTGAGACTTGGAAGCAAGCACAGCTGATTGCGCTAAAAAAGACTGTAGCTCCATCATCAGTCTCGGACTTCCGTCCTATTGCGCTCTTGTGCTTCCTCTCCAAGGTTCTCGAAAAGATTGCACACGACCAAATCACGGAGTACTTGAAGAAAGAAAAATTATTAGATGGCTTCCAGGCTGGTTTCAGACAACACCACAGTACCCAGACAGCTTTGCTGGAGTTGACTGATGACATCAGACTAGGTATAGATAAGAAGAAGATCACCCTTTTACTACTCTTCGACTTCAGCAAAGCCTTTGACACGATATCACCAACAAAACTTCTGAGTAAACTGCGACAACTTGGTTTCTCGCGTTCGGCACTCCTGTGGATCAAATCATATTTACAAGGTCGCACCCAGCTAGTCACCTCCAAGAATGGTAAATCTGATTGGCTCGCAACCAATCTGGGTGTTCCGCAGGGTTCTGTTCTCGGGCCCTTACTCTTTAGTTTGTACGTCAATGACTTGCCTGGGTTACTGAACGGAAAGTCGGTAGATCATCTCTTTTACGCTGATGACCTCCAAATTTATCTCCAAATCGAGAAAAATAAGATCAGGGAGGGCATCGCTCGACTGGGAGAAATCGGACGACTGGTTGCTGATTGGGCCATGGGCTCCGGCCTGCGTCTCAACGCTGGTAAAACCAAGGCAATCTTTTTCTCTTCCGAGAGGAATATCAAGGATCTGAAAAGGATGGATTTGCCAGGTGTTGAGATACAGGATGGAGTTTTCGTTCCTTTCAGTGACACAGTCGTGAGTCTTGGTGTTGTATTAGACAGCGAATTATCGTGGAAACCGCAAATAAATCAAGTGACGAAGAAAGTCAACAGGGCCCTGTACGGTTTGCGGTTTTTCAGGGCATGCATCACCGGGACTCTCCGAGTTCGACTGGTCGAGGCGTTAGTACAACCTCATCTAGACTATTGTACGGTCGTGTATCTTGACGCCACAGACGAACAGCGGCAACGGCTACAAAGACTAAACAACTCATTTGTGAGATACATTTTTGATCTTAGGAGAGACGAGCACATCACTCCGTTCAGGGAAAACTTGGATTGGCTGCGTACTGATTCGCGGCGAATGTACTTTGCAGGCATTATCATGTATAAGATCATGTACATGAGGGAACCTGGTTACCTGTCTGCAATGTTTACCAGGCACCAATCCGAGCGCCCCGTGCGGGGAGATGCACAAGAGCAGGAACTCAAGGTCCCCAAAGTGAGACTTGAATACGGAAGAAGATCTTTCCAAGTTCAATGCGCTCACTTCTGGAACTTTCTCCCTTCAGGCATTCGGCAAATTCAGAAGATCTCATTTTTCAAAGAAGCTTTGAAAGAGTTTCTCTTATCACAACCATCCCAGAGGATTGATGTGGATAACAAACAATACTTTAACCTCTGATAGGCTTGGGCTCTTTCCGATTAGGCTTTTAATTATAACTTAGTTATGCGTGGCCTTCCCGCCATTGACTGAAACATCTGTGATAATTTTCCGAGCCCACTGTCCTTTTATATGTACAAAAATGTTTTATATTTCCTTGCTCCTTTTTTGCTATCTTTACCTGTATAAGAAATAGTGTAATTTGACTTTCTACGCACCTTGCAGTGCTTCAAAATGACTAGTCACTTGATGTGATAATACAATGTCCTTGACCAAAACGACAAATTTCATGAATGTGATATATATTTATTATGAGTGACATATGTACCATATGTAACAGAATTTTTAATTTTTGCCTCTGAGCAAATAAAGGATATCAATCAATCAATCTCTCTCTCTTTTTTTTTTTTTTTTCTAAGGTGGTTGTAGGGCGAATACGCTGCGACGTACGAAGGAAAGGCACCGGTCAGCCAAACACGGCTGGCCAGCACCTCTCCAACAGTCCCGGGCCGGAATCCGCATCGATACGGCCATCCGAACCGGGTAAACCCTCTCTTCCTTCTCCGTTGGCGCCGGCCATTGGACAAGGAAGAGATCCACCAACTTACCAATCCGGCCCCGGCACCGCGTGAGCATTACTTCAGGGCCGGCGGCGTCTCGCGCTCAGGATCGAGCGGCTCTCTTCTCGCGACTCGCAGGTGTTGTTTCTCCTTCTTCGATCTTCTTCCATCTCTTCACTCTTCTTTCTTCTCTCTTCTTTCTTCAATCTTCGATCTTCTCTCTTCTTTCTTCCCTCTTCAATGCATCATGTCCCTCCTGGAACAATTTGGACCTCTTCTGTTTCAGTCGGCAGCTTTACTGTAATCCGCCTGCTTCGAGGCGCCTCACTTCCCTCTCTTTCTCCTCCTTGCGGGTCATCACCAGCTTGATGTATCCGGTGACTCTGTCCCATGTCTCCTGGTCGCGGAGCAAGTACGGGACGAGGTTCTCAGGTGTTAGTTGAGCACCTAGCCATTCATCCAGTTCGGCGCGCTCATTCCGGGTGTCGCTGCACTTGAACAGGGCATGTTCGGCGTCATCCCAGTCGTCCCCGCATGACTGACATGCTGGAGTCGTCCTCTTCTTGAACCTGGTTAGATAGGAACCGAAGCAACCATGATCGCTCAGTGCCTGCGTCGTCCAGTAGTCCATCTCTCCGTGGGTGCGTTCCGCCCACTTGGCTACGTCACGGATTAGCCGGTGCGTCCATCTGCCATCTGCAAATGGCGAATCCCACTCAGTTTGCCACTGCTCAAGAGTGGTTTCCTTCTCGTTGTCGCGGATGATCTCCTTCATTGTCGGAGTCAGCACTCGTTCGGCTCCGATCACTTTCTGGCGGTCCCAGATCCTCACTCGCTCCGCGACGAGTAAGTGGATGGGCGGAGTACTCGCCAATACGTAAGCCGCATCTCCTGACACAGTGCGGTAGGCACGGATACTCCTCAGGGCCGCTCTTCGGTGGACAGGCCCCATTCTCTTCTCGATGATGGTCTTCTCTACTCTCTTTCCCCACACGGGTGCACCGTACAGCATGATGGAGGTGGTGACGGTGTTGAGAAGTGCGCGCCTCTTTTCCTTGGGTCCTCCGATATTCGGCATGAGCCGCTGGAGCGCCCCCTACGGGTTCTCTCTCTCTCTCTCTCTCTCTCTCTCTCTCTCTCTCTCTCTCTCTCTCTCTCTCGGTGAGTCTGACAACAAGTTTTCTTCAGTGTCTCCCTGTATTTCGCCCTTTTTTCTGCCGCAAGGTGCCTCCGGGCTTCTCTTTTTCAGACTCTTGCACGCCAAATCTTGCAAGGATTCATTGGATTCATACATCTCTGTTAATCTACTCATCCTGCAAGAATCTCATCTGCTTTTCCATCAGCACATTGCGAGTTTTTGAGGTTAGTTTGCATGCTGCATCGAGCTTGGTTTGCTGGATCTACGAACTTCTATAGTCAGACGCTAGATGGCAGCAGTCTCAAACAGATCCCTGCATAACCAACTTTAAGCCTGATCCACACGTGGTCAACGATACGCGTTCTGCCAAAGTGAGCTGCCTGATCAACGCTTGCACACGTCCGGCAGCAGTGACAGCTGATTCAATCCTGTTCCGCTACATTGCTCCTATAATGATACCATGGCACCTAATCCACTTACAGTGAGTTTTTCTCAACAAGATCGAGTAATTTCATATAAATCACGTGAATCTGATGTTACCGCCAAGTGTGCTGATCATCCATGTGACATGCCACCTTACTTTGAAATGTTTATATCTCATTTTGACACTTGTCAAGAGAAAGTTTTTTCAAAATTGAATGAAATTGAAGCGAGGATGGAAAATCGAATAACTGCGCTTGAAAAAGATGTATCGAAAATCCGCGATAAGCTTGTTCAGTTTTCTCATCAAACTACATTTGTTGACTCAGCTGAAATGATCCTAACGGACATTCCATGCGACATAAATCTCTCAAAAACTGAAATAGTCAATAGAGTTTTTGATGCTATAGATGAGCCAATGCTTCAAAATTGTGTGATAAACGTCAGAGAATGGAAAGGTCCTAGTTTTCGTAATAAGTGTTCATCAATTTCAACTTCGAACTCGATCTCACAGGAAGCCGAGAAAGTAGACTCCCAAGCAATTGTTATTCAATTATCTTCACCTACTGTCAGAAATAGAATTATTTCGAGTTCAACTAAATTGAGAAAGAAAACGGTAAAAGATATTTTTGGCTATGAGCATGACTCCAAAATCAGCTGTAGCCCACTGTGGCCTAAAGAAGTCCATAACCTGTTCAAGAAAGCTCATTCTGTGAGTGTTCAATTGAAATATCAAAGTCCAGTGGTGAAAAATCTCATTGTGTGCATAAGACGTTCGAGAAATGGACCTCTTATACCTATTTTTTCAGATCTTGAGCTCGATAATTTTATATGATTCTAGTGAGTTTTTACACCATTCTCATCAAATACATAGCCGCACTTCACATGAATGGTATCTCAAGTTGAAAGCGTGCGGATTGTTTATGAATTTCCTTCAAGTACTTAGATTTCTATGCCCACTCTTGAGAAATTGATATCGTTCATTCTCCTAACTTACTCATTTCACCACGTTCAAATCAGTTTGGCTCCTTTCATCTTTTCTCACTAAATTATATCAAATTCACTTTATCAAATGTAACTCTAATCATAGTTTTTTGCATATTCATGTATGAACATGAGTACAAAAATTGATCACTATATTATATCATAATCTATTCACCAGATCGAATGATCTTCATACTTACTCTCATATTATATTTTATTATATATGTAAACTGAATTTGCTAGATGTACCAGATAGGGTTATACCCCAAGGTACCAAAATAAAAACCAATCTACAATTTACCATCTCTCTCTCTCTCTCTCTCTCTCTCTCTCTCTCTCTCTCTCTCTCTCTCTCTCTCTCTCAGCGAGCTAGTGAATGTAATTATAAGTATGTGTGGGTTCGTGATGGAACTGTATATGTGCGTAAACAAGATGGTAGTGCAAGGATTCCTATTGTGACTGAGAGCGATTTGGAGAAAATTGCATGACTTCCTTCTCAAGGCGTGCCTAAAAGCATGTCCTGGTGAAAACTTCTGTAAGGATAGCGTTTTTGAATGTTAGTTCTCTGAAGGAGCACCTCAATGAGGTTGCTGCATTCCTTCGCGATCATGAAGTTGACGTGTGTGCTATTTCGGAAACTTGGTTAACACCCAAGTATGATAATGCTTTGTTTGCAATCCCCTATTACTCATTCATCCGCAACGATCGTGGTCTACTATCTCTCACTGGCAAGCGAGAATACGTGCAAGGAGGTGCCGTTGCTTTTTATGTCCGCGATGGTCTAAAATATAAAGTAATAGATTCGTCAAAAATCAAAAGTATTAATGAAACTGAATATATTTTGCTTGATGTAAAGACGCACGATGATCGGAATATGCTTATAGCATCGGTCTATCGTCGCCCTAAAGGGAATGTGCTTACAAAATTTTTTGCTGATCTGCAGAATGTATGGCAATCTTATCGGAATCTAGTTATCGCCGGGGACCTGAACTCTGATTTATTATCACATGATTACTATGCTTCGCATCTGCGTGACTCAACTCGTGAATATTCGCTACACTGTGTTCCCTTCTAGGTGTCATTTTCTCCAAAGATCTCTCGTGGAACTCACACGTGTCTAGTATATGTTCTAAAGTACACGGAGTCTTGCATCGATTGCGGTACCGTGGTCACTTTCTTTCGGTGGAAGTGAAAAAGTTATTGGTAAATGCACTGATCATGCCCCATTTTGACTACGCTTGCCTGGTTCACTATGACTTATCTGGTTATCTAGAGACTAAGCTGCAGCGTCTTCTGAATTCTTGTGTTCGATTCATTTTTCGGTGTCCGCGCGATGCAGCCTTGAAACCCTACTATGAACGCCTCCATTGGTTGCCATTATTCCGTCGGCGGCAATACTTTTTATGTGTGCAGTCATATAAGATTTTTTCGACCAACACTCCACTATATTTGAATGATTTATTCAGGTCACTTGATGACGAGGTCCGACGTTCACGAAGAATAAATGCTTCCAGAGTAGCAATTCCCTTGGCGCGTACCACCACGTATGAAAATTCATTTTCTCGATCAGCGATCAAAATGTGGGAATCTGTTCCTGTCAATATTCGTCTGCTCGTACCAGTAGAAGCATTTAAAGATGCAATTTTTGCATTTCTGTATGAGAAGAAAGTCACTTGATTCGATTGCTTGTGTGCTATTTGTTAATGTGTTTGATATGTATGATATGTGTACTGTATGCGCTACCTTCTCAAATCAGTGAGCATTTGGGCTACATAAGTTGATTTCTAGTTTAAGAAATATGTAAATTATCGAATTCTAGTATTTTATATTTTGTTGTATTTAGCATTTTATATTTTGGATTTAAGACATGTACTGCCATGTGTATCTTTTATTGCCATACGGTCTTCGTGACCACGGCATAATAAATCATTAATCAATCAAAAATCTCTCTCTCTCTCTCCCTCTCTCTCTCTTACGGTCTTACCCTCAACCTCAAGAAGACCAAAGTTATGATTCTGGGCAGCTCTGAAAATCTTCGACTTCTTAACATGAGCAATTTATCTCCCATAATCATTGATGGTACTCCGATTGATTTCGTGTCAGAAGCTGAAAATCTAGGTGTCTGGGTGACATCTGATCTGAATTGAAAAAGGCATGTGTCATACATCTGCCAACGTGTTTTTGGAACCCTCAGACAACTACACCCACATCAGCATGCTTTATCTTTTGATGACGAAGTCATCTTATCTCGCGTTGAGTTTTGTGTAGCATGTGGACACGAAATATTCGTAGCATTGGGTGCGCGCGCAACTCCGAGCCGCCAGTGCGTTCGTCCGATGCAAGCCATACCTATATATGTGCATGCAAGAATACACATGCATATATCAGCATATTCATATCCATGAATCGCGGCTGATCGCAGCTGATCGCGGCAGCCGAACAGCGTCGGATGCTCGTCAATGTTTGTTTAGTCGATTGCAGTCGATTGAAAGTGAGTGATTACCTATTCGAGAAATAATGATTATTGGATTGGATGGAACAACGTTCTCTCAGGAAGATACCTGCCTGCTCCGTTATAACTTTTTCGAGGTGCCAACGCCAACAGTTGACACCGTGGACCACGCGATTCTGCTCAGCTGTTGCTCCATTTTAGTGTTGCTATTACTGTGATGAGATCATGTTTATCAGTTTTTAGAGTGCGGTGGTTCCCATGCAACCACGAGTGCCATATTCTTAAATTCTCTGCCTGCGGTCTCGCACATTCCATACCATGATTTAACCAAAGATACATTCCCTGACTCTCAAGTGGGTCTGTATTGTAGTTAGTGTTCAAGAAGATGATTGAAAGGGGTACTACTAAGAGGTGAATGGTCTCATCTTTTTGCAAGCGCTGTGAAAAACAATCAAATCTTCAGCGTGCAATATCAAGAGTTGTTTTTTTTGTGTACAGTGATACTGAGCAGTAGTCCAGTTCTTCAAGTTATTAACCACAAACTAAATGATGCATGATATTTCATGAGCCACTGTTTGCCTCTTGATCTGTCATTGTCATCATACTCTTTCCTCATTATCGTTCTAGATTCAAAACTCCAAATGAATGACAGGATGGACTACATACATTTCAAATAGTCACAGTTGCTCCATGCGTTAGGTTTGCTTGTTCAATTACACCTTTGAAGTACTTTCTGTCATCACTTTCTGATGCTGCGAGATTGAAGTGTCTCTTCCAGCTGCATTCCATGACTACAACTAATTAGGCGTACCAGATTTGCGTGTGCATGTTACACTGGACTCAAGATTCCACTCAATTCTCATAGACTATTGATATTGATATATATTATTGATTCAGCAATATGATTATCCATGCTTGAGCTTTGGCATATAATGTGTCACATAATGTTAACGGATGGCATGTAATGTATCCTCATAATATATTTATATATTATCTCATGTCTCCATACCCTAATGATTGAGGTGTAACAATCTTCTAATCTAAGTATGACCTGACAATAGCTTGTGAATCAAATCAGGAATACCGATAAGCTCCACATGACATGAGGATGATTCATTTCTGATCGACCATAGATAACTGGTTCATTCCACACTTATCCATTTGTATTTTGGAGCACATAGTAAAAGTAGATCCCAAGGGAATCTTGTAGAATATCTCAAGTTTTTGGCTGATATCAGAATTCTTTACTTATGTTTCATTTCAATCAACTGAGTGTAAACTAAGAGTGAGAAGATGAAATGATTTTTGAAAAATATTTGAAAAATTTGGACTTATGGGAAATGTTGGGAATGAGGGCAAGACAAAATGTTAAAGAAAAAAGAGAGAAATACCTCATCTCTTTCTGTCCTAGGTAAAGGCTAAGTCAGTTGACATGCTGCTCCACGATTTTTATAATATTGAAGAATAAATATGGTAAAAGCGTGGGTTGTGAACTTATTCCATCAACAGTATGGTTTTCACCATCCAACCCGCGCTTTCCTCATATTCATTCTTTAAAATCATGAAAATCGTGGAGTAGCACGTGCACTGACTTGGCCTTTGTCTAAGACAGGAAAAGATGGGAATTTTCTGTTTTCTTACATCTTCTCTTGCCCTTATGCTTAACATTTCCCATAGAAGCGAATTTCTAAAATTGTTTTCAAAATTATTTCTAAATGATGCGTTGCTATTCTCTTTAGAATGTTATCCAAAACCGAACTGGAATATTTTCAAGTTATTTTATTCAGCAAATAATCGGCTTTAGTAGCGAATCCGAATTAGATATGATCAATGGAGTAGATTCTCTCGTTACCGATCTTTATCAATGATTTGGATTGACCATCATTCCTATCTGTTTAGTCAACTAGAGAGATTAAGGCGGAATCAAAGAGACGATCAAAACCTATTGTAGTCAGTTCTATTGCACGCGTTTCACGAGATTTGGCTACAACATAATTGAACATATCCTCCCTGATCCTGTGACTCTCAAGAGCTGAAATTGATATTTCGATTTCGGATGAAAATTGACAGAAAAGGGACAGGCTCGCTCGCCTAGTAAGACTTATGAAAAAGTAAGGTGGGGAGGGGAGATCCATAAATCCATCGTAAATGTGGAATTTTAGAGCAATACGTTACAGGATTTCTAATTGTAATTCTGATCGTAGAGGAGGCTCTAGTGATCGTGACAAAATGTGGTAGGACTAACATGTTCATGCACGCAACTATTAATAATTTTATTTGAATCATGAACTGGACTACCGTATTTCGGAAATCATGTCTGTGCAGGAGTTGGATTCTTCTTCCACACGCCATCCATATTTTTCTTGGTGAAGTAGATTGCGATCAAAAATAACAATTGGGAATACTTTTCGAGCAAATATGTGTCGGTAGAAGCTGAAATCTGGAAAATCGTTGGCCCCACTAATGGAAATAGTCCCTCTGAATAATCGCAGTGCCTCTGTATACGTGTGAATATCTAAAAAAATCCCTCTATTTCATCTTGACTCTGGACTAGTCGATCATCTAACTCAAAAATCAACGGAAAGATATACTGGAGAAAACCCTAAAATTCACTCGACTAGTTAGTCCGTTTGTTGAACAAACTTCTATGACTTCGTCATCAGCCGCGCGTTCTCCGGACGCACATCATTTTTTTTCTCTCCGCAGATCACTTGTTCAGTCACTCATCCTTCCTTTCTTCGACTATGCCTGCCTTGTTTACCATGATCTCTCCGATGAAGAGAACACGAGACTGCAACGTGCTCAGAATGCCTGTACCAGATTCGTCTTCGGTACCATTCCTTGGAGAGATCATGTTACCCCCTATAGGAAACGAATAGGGTGGCTCACGGTTAAGGCCCGAAGAGAATACTTCTTAGCCAGCTCATTGTTTCAAATCCTTAAAACGCAAAAGCCAAATTATCTCTCACGGATCATTATCGAAGTGTGTAACACGAGCCTACATGGATCAGTTAGATTGCAATCTGGTGACCTCTTCATTCCAATTTTCAAATCCAGTGCTTTTGAACACTCATTCACTGTCTCAGCTTCAAAACTTTGGAATAAATTACCACGTTTTCTCTCTGATTTGCCACGAGACTCCACTAGTTTGGATGTTTTCAAAAGTCACCTGATCCCTTATTTTACCAGTCTTGACTGTAACCAAGATGATTGATGTTCTATGTATTTTCATGAGGAGACTTTCTGATAGATCGATCGAACGCTTACTTGTTACATTGTTTCTGTTGATGAATGAATCGATCAAATCGCTCTTTACACGCATTTTATATTCATGTTTTAATCTTTACGTTTACTATACAAATGTTCATTTATTCTATTTTCGCTTATTTTATTCGTAGTCTTAAGATTTCATGTTATATACCATATGTAACAAACTTCTGTATCATTTTTGTGCCCCTTGGGACCCATTGTCCTCGGGTAAATAAATTATATCAATCAAACAAAAATCAATCTCTCTCTTTCTCTATCTCGCTCACTATACTTGGCTTGGACTGGAACGCGTGGACGCGTCGTCGCTAAGTGTTAAGATATATTCGTCTCTTCAATACTCGATTTTTTCAGCGGGTCGCGTCGCGCTTTCTTCCAAGCGTGAGATTCTGTCCGAGGAGATTTTCCGATCTCAAGCGCGGGATAGCTTGGTGTAGGCTCGCATATAGTATATATGAACCCGGCAGAAGTCCTCCCTAAACGGACAGCCGAATTCTCCGGGTGGTAGAAGTATACGTTCGCGCTCCCCTCCATCAAGTGCAGTGGTGAAAAGGTGGCAATGCCACGGGATGGTACGCGCCGCCTGAACCATCTTCTACGACAAGCATGGATGTCCGTGTACATGCGTAAACCGATATCTACCACACTCAACCGCGCGGGTGCTAAAGTGCGGCCCTAAGGATCCCCAAGGAGATCTGCCTGAACCGACATCTACCACACTCGCACCATGTGCGTGAGCTCGCATAGCGCGAGCGTGGCAGGTTCCGTCCGATGAGATTTTGCGAGCTTACGCGCGGAACAATTTTCCCCCTCGCCAACCCAATAACCTCATCGGAAATCTAGCTGCTTCCGGTCTGTCGGGCTTTTTGACGTCCTCCTCGATCATGAATACAGCCCTCGAACGAAGCGCGTCGATGCGCAACGTTTCTTCCGGTGTAAGCTGCAGAAAGCTAAAACCCCCTAAATAACCTCTCCTTCTGATACTAGAATTCATGCTGGTCAAGTTTAGTATCCACAGACATGCCTGTCAAAATTAAGGACCCAACATTAACTTTGAACAAGCTCACATAGATTACCTATTGATTGGTTCATAATGGAATTACTCCCTAATGAAACTCCATACGACGAGGAACTGTTGACGCCCATAACGCCAATCAGAGCGCGAGTTGACTCATGCAGGCAGCAAAAGTCGAGCTTTCGTGACCAAAACGAGGCGCGGGAGGACGTGCTTCCGTGCCGGGAGTTGGAAAAAGAATGTATCTTACTTTGGCATACATGGGTTTTCATATATCTAGGAATTTCCGCGGGAGTATAACTGCACATTCCAAACGGTGCCGAAATTTGTTATAGAACTACGCGGGAACGTCGCCCAATGATCCAGCTAATGGGGAAGAAGCTGCTGCAGCAGCGGACATCGAAGAGGTGTCGGAGTTGCTGTGCAGGTTACGAATAGACATACATGCGGGAGGAGCTGCTGCGGCGGAAGCCGCTGCAGAAGCAGCAGCCACTGCAGCAGCATCCGTTGCCAGAGCATGCTGATGCGGCCGGGGGCAGATCGACGCCAGACTCCAACTAATAATTGGTGAGTGGATCTCGAAATTGAATCTACATACAACGTGTGAAATTTGGGTACAGGGAAGGCCTTTTTTATTGGGCGAATAAAAAATCATCAGTTTTCCTGGGCTTGACACGGATGAAATTTATCCACTCAATCTACGATTTGAATTTGTGAATTGTAAAAAGTCTAAACTATATTGACTGATAGCTTTCCAATCAGATAAAATGTATATTTTCTCGTCTAAAAAACGTTTCAATCAACTCAACGGATACTAAGTAGGCTCATAATATAAATCAATGAATGAAATTTATACCCTCGCTATGTTTCAATATATGATGGGAACGGCCGAATTGCGAGGCATTCCTTATTGAAGCAAGATTTCTTGACAGAGCTTCCGTCACTCTGATTGTCTGGGGAACATACATCCCCTACAGAACTACTGAGCCATCGGGAAGATATCAAAAACCCAACTTCAATATCATTATTAGTCTCAAATGCAGAGCTGATGGTAGTTTCCATCCTTGTCTCTACACCGTACTGAATTATTTAGACTGTGAAAAAGATATGTAATACTAAGTGTGTGTTTCGCCCTGGTCTCTCTCTTGGGCTCGTCAGTGAGACGAAGAGAGACCTGTCTCAGACACTATTGTAAATTGGGTGTATTGACATCAGGTTAAAGAAGGGTTAAGATTGGAGTTTTGGTAAAACAACCATAAAATAAGGTTGCCATCTAGTGATAAAGACACGAAGCAGATGTCAAGTTTCGTGTGGTGAACGACTTTTACATACTACACTTAGTATTACATATCTTTTTCACAGTCTAAATAATTCAGTACGGTGTAGAGACAAGGATGGAAACTACCATCAGCTCTGCATTTGAGACTAATAATGATATTGAAGTTGGGTTTTTGATATCTTCCCGATGGCTCTGTAGTTCTATAGGGGATGTATGTTCCCCAGACGATCAGAGTGACGGAAGCTCTGTCAAGAAATCTTGCTCTGATAAGGAATGCCTCGCAATTCGGCCGTTCCCATCATATATTAAAACATAGCGAGGGTATAAATTTCATTTCTCCACCAAACGACATGAGGCCGTATGAAGTCGTTCACCACACGAAACTTAACATCTACTTCGTGTCTTTATCACTAGATGGCAACCTTATTTTATGGTTATTTTACCAAAACTCCAATCTTAACCCTTCTTTAACCTGATGTCAATCCACCCAATTTACAATAGTGTCTGAAACAGGTCTCTCTTCGTCTCACTGATGAGCCCAAGAGAGAGACCAGGGCGAAACACACACTTACAAGGAGAGGTCACGGTCTGTGGGTCGTGAAATTGTCTGAAACTCCGGGAATCATCTCCTTTTGGTACCAAAAGATGATATCCAAAACCATTTACTTGAATGCTAAAGCATTTTGAAGATACAGTGTATGACATTAGCATCGCCCATATAGGCCCATGTTAAAAATATGCATATATAGATATACTGACAATGCTAATCTCCATAGCTGAAGCTTCAAAACGCTTTAGCATTCAAGTAAGCGATTTTGGATATCATCTTTTGGTGTCAAAAGGAGATGATTCCCAGAGTTTCAGCCAAATCCACGACCCACAGACCATGACCTCTCCTCGTTAGTATTACATATCTTTTTCACAGTCTAAATAATTCAGTACGGTGTAGAGACAAGGATGGAAACTACCATCAGCTCTGCATTTGAGACTAATAATGATATTTAAGTTGGGTTTTTGATATCTTCCCGATGGCTCTGTAGTTCTATAAGGGGTGTATGTTCCCCAGACAATCAGAGTGACGGGAGCTCTGTCAAGAAATCTTGCATAAATCAATGAAATATCCGAGAAATCATATCCGTAATTCAATTGTATATCTACAGATTATACCTATTGTTGCTTTCTCTAAAGAGAAAGCTTTGTTTTCACCCCGGCAAAATTTTGATAAAATTTACCATTGAATCAAATATTTTCTTCAACAAAATTCCGTTTATCTGAAAAAGCCTTAGACCATTCTCTTCCTCTCGCCAAAATCTATCAACTGTGGGTAACACTTTTCCTCCTAATGGCCTTCCAAATCTGACACAAACTCATCTTTGCACCCCTTTGTCCGTGTTTGTGTGTGTGTGTCTTGTTTTGTACCGGACCCGCTTTCTATTTTACTGTTCACAATATCAAATTTTGGTGCCGGAACCCGGGAGTTTTTCCGGAAAGAGGCTGGGTTGAAGTGTCTGTTGAATTAAAAAACTAATTCTGTTCGACAAGTTTCTGTTGACAATACACGACAATGGCTCCACGAAAGAGGTCAACTGCTGCTCCTGCCACGGGAGGCCAACCCTTGGTCAAGAGACCAAGAGGTAGACCCGCGAGGGTCAACAACGTGGTCATCAACGAGCCTGTGCAACCTGTCAATCCTCCTGCCCGAGGCAGTGGGCGCCAACCACGTGCTCCAGCTGCAACACGTCAGCAACGCTCGGCGGCCACCAACACCGACAACGAGCAACTCGCCCAACTACCTGTCAACCCCCCGCAAGCCGATCCCAACATCTATGACGCCGACGGAGATGAAGATATCAGCGGTGGTTCGGACATCGAACAAGAGCCAGCGCAATTGAGAGGTGGGGGTAGTGCGTGGCGATAGTACCACGATACCTGCGAGTGATAGTGCACCGGATGATGTAGCTGAACGCGTCGCTAACGCGATGCTAGAGACGATAAGCGATATAAGAGAATCTTCATTCAGTGAAAATAACTCGCGCCTAGTTAGTAGGTTGACTATCGATCGTAAGCTCCCCGAATTTTCGGGAGATCCACTAGAGTGGCTTCGATTTAAAGAGGCGTGCGACGTCTCATCCGAACAAGGCGGATTCTCCGAAAGAGAGAACATGACGCGGCTTTTTGTCGCAATAAAAGGAGAAGCTCGCGGAGTAGTTAACACATTGATGGCTACCACTCGGGATTACGAAAGTAGTGATTGACACCTTGGACCTGCATTACGAAAAGAAAGATACCATCGCGAGCGATATTGTATCAGAATTGAAAAGCCTCCCGGCTAGGGTCCTCGGTAAATGTAACCTCATCCAACTCGCTACGAAAGTGAGAACAGCTGTCGCAGCTCTCAAATCATTAAAGCTGGATGGGTATTTATCAAGCCCAGACCCTTTTCAATCAGTGGCTAGTAAATTACCGAACAGAATTGGTTTTTTGATTCAACAGGCACTTCAACGCGGCCTGTTTCCGGAAAAACTCCCGGGTTTCGGCACCAAAATTTGATTTTGTGAACAGTAAAATAGAAAGCGGGTCCGGTACAAAACAAGACAAACACACACACACGGACAAAGGGGTGCAAAGATGAGTCTCTGTCAGATTTGGGAGGCCATTAGGAGGAAAAGTGTTACCCACGATTGATAGATTTTGGGGAGAGGAAGAGAATGGTCTAAGGCTTTTTCAGATGAACGGAATTTTGTTGAAGAAAATATTTGATTTAGTGGAAAATTTTATCAAAATTTTGGCGAAGTGAAAACAAAGCTTCCTCTTTAGAGAAAGCAACAATAAGTATAATCTGTAGATATATATCAAATTACGGATATGATTTCTCGGATATTTCATTGATTTATATTATGAGCCTACTTGGTATCCGTTGAGTTGATTGAAAAGTTTTTTAGACGAGAAAATATACATTTTATCTGATTGGGAAGCTATCAGTCAATATAGTTTAGACTTTTTACAATTTACAAATTCAAATCGTAGATTCAGTGGATAAATTTCATCCGTGTCAAGCCCAGGAAAACTGATCACTTTTAATTCGCCCAATGAAAAAGGCTTTTACAGTACCCAAATTCCACACGTTGTATGTAGATTCAATTTCGAGATCCACTCACCAATAATTAGTTGGAGTCTGGCGTCGATCTGCCCCCGGCCGCATCAGCATGCTCTGGCAGCGGATGCTGCTTCTGCAGCTCCTCCCGCAGGTATGTCTATTCGAGGTGTCCCCCGACTGTAGCGCACCTAGCGGATCATGTGTCGAAGCTCTTATACCCCTATCAGCTGTTAATGCATAAGTATACCTATATCGATGGTGGTGCTATATATACTAGGGGTATAAGAGCTTCGCAAATCGACCACTCGTACCACTTTTATACGTGGAAGTTGGCGCTGGAGTCGGCGGACATCTCGAATTCGTAACCTGCACAGCAACTCCGACACCTCTTCGATGTCCGCTGCTGCAGCAGCTTCTTCCCAATTAGCTGGATCATTGGGCGACGGTCCCGGGTAATTCTATAACAAATTTCGGCACCCTTTGGAATATGAAGTTATACTCCCGCGGAAATTTCTAGATATATGAAAACCCATGTATGCCAAAGTAAGATACATTTTTTTCCAACTCCCGGCACGAAAGCACGTCCTCCCGCGCCTCGTTTTGGTCACGAAGGCTCGACTTTTGCTGCCTGCATGAGTCAACTCGCGCTCTGATTGGCGTTATGGGCGTCAACAGTTCCTCGTCGTATGGAGTTTCATGAGGGAGTAATTCCATTATGAACCAATCAATAGGTAATCTATGTGAGCTTGTTCAAAGTTAATGTAGGGTCCTTAATTTTGACAGGCATGTCTGTGGATACTCAAATTGACCAGCATGAATTCTAGTATCAGGAGGAGAGTTCATTTAGGGGGCTTTAGCTTTCTGCAGCTTACACCAAAAGAAACGTTGCGCATCGACGCGCTTCATTCGAGGGCTGTATTCATGATCAAGGAGGACGTCAAAAAGCCCGACAGACCGAAAGCAGCTAGATTTCCGATGAGCTTATTTGGTTGGCGAGGGGGAAAATTGTTCCGCACGTAAGCAAAATCTCATCGGATGGAACCTGCCACGCTCGCGCTATGCGAGCTCACGCACATGGTGCGAGTGCAGTAGATGTCGGTTCAGGCAGATCTGCTTGGGGATCCTTAGGGCCGCACTTTAGCACGCGCGCGGTTGAGTGTGGTAGATGTTGGTTTATGTATGTACACGGACATCCATGCTTGTCGTAGAAAATGGTTCATGCGGCGCGTACCGTCCCGTGGCATTGCCGCCTTTTCACCACTGCACTTGATGGAGGGGAGCGCGAACGTATACTTCTACCACACGGAGAATTCGGGTGTACGTTTATCAAGGACTTCTGCCGCGCTCATATATACTATATGCGAGCCTACACCAAGCTATCCCGCGCTTGAGATCGGAAAATCTCCTCGGGCATCGGGCTGGTTCGAGTGTCGTCGTGAGATATGGTTTGCAGGTGGGCTCGAGCCGATGCAAAGGCTGCAAGAGAGAGCAAATGAGTGACCAATATTAGAATATGGGAAAGCGCGCCTTCGAAATGGCAGTGGCCTCGCGCGGCTTCAAGCGCGTTAGAAAACCCTCACGGTAAAATCGCCTTTGCCGCAACAGCTGACGGCGAAGGTTGTTTGATGCAGCGATCAACGCGAGGTCGGTTTCACGATGCTTGATCTTTCTGTGCGGCGACACTCCTGCTCCATGCTTGAATTTGAAAACTTATTATTTGTTCGGGATTCTATTGACAAATTTAATTGTTTAAAACGTAGACTCTTGTGAGCTGTGCATATGTATTCAAAGTAATTGTGTGAAAATTGTGTGATGAAATTCATTGGTACTTAAAATGGATGAACTTATGCTTATATTAATCTGTACTCGAAATATCTTATGTAACTGTGAACATGCATGATTGATATTTGGTGATGAATATTCAGCGTATATTTTATCTGCGCCTAGTAATAACTCGCGTGAGCAAATGTGAAGAATTCAGAGAACAGGTAGATTTCCAGGATTGAAAATTGTATGTCATCTTGAGCAAAATTGTCATTCGTCTAAAATCTTATTTTTGAAATGAAAGCCATGTACACAAACGAATTGGCCTGCTTGACAGTGCATGCCCAGCCTCAGCACCAGCCCGTGTTTATAAGCTAAACACGTAAGCAACTTGTGAGATTTTGCGTATCAAAATCACGATATAATGGCAAAACAAATCGTCATTTTCTGAGCGAAAACTCACAGGTTCCGATTTGGACTTTGACTGGATGGAAATTCGGGCATGTCGCTTAATCGTGCATGTGTGGATTTCTTGAGGAAAAATTCCTGCAATCGGTGGAATAGTTAATGTTATAGGCACTGCAAGGTACGGCAAGAAAAGGGTAATCTCAGCATTTTTATTCTTAAACCACGTGCTAGCATTGCGCGTTTCTTTGTACACAGCTGTTCTCTGATTTCTAGATATAGATCATGGTCGCCGAAAGGGGGAACGCTCCGACCCCTGCTTATGAAAAGGCCCGCTCCAGCGGGCGGCGGCTCTTGTTCATCTGACACTTATACGGTACGCATCACGTATAATCCGTTCTTGAATTTCTATATATTCATTGTATTGAATCTGTGATTTGAATTTGGTTTGATTCTCACTATACCAAGCTTATTTTAAACCTGGTATTTTTCACTTCAACAAACCCAGCCCAAATTTGTCAGTAACAATTTTGGAGAGCGAGTTTGATGAACGGGAAATGAACATCATTCGAAACAAAATTTTGAATTGCATCAATCCATACGATCCAAAAAAATTATATTTATCCGAACATGAACGCGAGTTAGAACTTGATTTGAGAAATACTCAGAGATTCATGAAGGAAAATAGAAATATCTTCATCACAAAATCAGATAAAGGTAACAAAGTTGTCCTGATGTACAAAGAATTATATCGGGACAAAATGAGAGAAAATTTAAGTGATGACACACAGTACGAAAAAGTCCAGAGAAATCCTTTGAGTCAAATCATAGAAAAAACAAAATCTTTCACCAAAAAAGTGAACCCGAAACACCCTTAGAATGCAAAACGCAGAGAAAAGAAATAGAACAATAAAATCAACATTGACATTGATTCTACGAACTTATCACGAGCATATGGTCTGCCTAAGATACATAAAATTGATAATCCACTCAGGATTATAGTTTCTTCGATAAATTCAACTCTTCATCAATTTTCCAAATTACTCAGCCTATCAATTTCCAGAAGTTGCCCGAAAATAGAACATCACATAGAAGATAGTGGGACCTTCAAAAAGGATTGACAGGGAATCATTATTCCACCAAATCACATAAGAATATCCTTCGATGTTGTGAAGTTGTTCCCCTCAATTACATTACGGTGATTCATGATAGCAATCGAAAAAAGGTGGCATCATACAGAAAATCACACACTACTCTCCAAAGACGAGTTCCTTGAAGCCGTAAAACTCATATTTAACAACACTCATTTCCAATTTGATGGCGAATTTTACAAACAAAAAGATGGTGCTCCCATGGGCTTACCCTTATCACCAATCGTGGCAAATTTGGTCATGGAAAATTGTATAGAAACCTGTCTGGGAATTTTTGATAACCCCTTCAATTTCAAACTAATTATTCTTCGAACATTTGTGGATGATGGTCTTGCAGTTATTCCACGAGACCAAGTGGATAATTCCATAAACACGTTGAATGGTTATGATGAAAATCTGAAATTCACGATCGAAAAAGAAGAAAATGGCCGGTTACCTTTCTTAGATCCTCTTTTGATCACAGACAATGGAGAACTCATCACTGATTGGTTTCAAAAACCAACTCAGATTCACACCTTCTTGAATTTTAATTCTCACAACCCGATTGCCCAAGAAATGGCCACACTGTACAATCTAGTTGACAGGGGAATTTTACTATCCCATCCTTAATTTCATGCTGAGAATTTAATGCAAGTTCGCGATCTTTTATTAGAAAATGATTACCCACTGAAATTTATCGCTAAACGCATCGTAATACAATTGAATGATGACAATATTAATATCAGAGAAGATACAAAAAAAAATGAGTGGCTTCTACAAGAACTCTTTCTTAGACCTTCAAAATCACAAGAAATTCGAATAATGAGCTATCGGTAGAAACTACACTTTTTCAGGTGTAAGAATGGGTCCCTAGAGAATCACCATAAATCCGTCAAATTTTGTACTATTAAGGCATGTGATAGCTTGAATTATAACTTTTCTTCGGGGCCAATCAAACCATACCAATTGAAGAATGCAAAATAGTTCGAGTTCCAAAATTTCACAAGTCAAAACACACTTTCTTCACTATCCGAGAGAACGGTCGACTCGATAAGAAGAAGAAATCAGTACGTTTTTCGGTTACAAAATGAACAATTTCAGTAATACCGATGTGTTCCTCAGTATAGACATTCTTGATAGTATTCAAGAATAGAATTCAAGTGAGAGAAACCTCCAAATTGTCTGATTTCACCGCTACATCGAAAAAAATCCGTAGAAACTACAGTTTTCTACGTGTAAGAAAGGGGCCCTCGAAAATCAGTATAAATCCGTCAATTTTCGTACTGTTGGAGCGTGTGATAGCTTGAATTATAGCTCTGTCCGAGACCAATCAAACCATACTAATTAAAGGACGCAAAGTAGCTACAAGTTCCAAAAATTTCACAAGTCAAAACACATTTTTTCTACTATCCGAAAGAAAGGTCGACTCGACACGAATAAGAAATCAGAACGTTTTTCAGTTACAAAATGAACAATTTCAGTAATAGAGATGTGTTCTTCAGTATAGACATTCTCGATTGTGTTCAAAAGTAGAATCAAAGGTAGAAAAACTTCCAAATTTCCTGATTTCACCACAACATCGCAAAAATCGGTAGAAACTACAGTTTTTACATGTAAAGAAGGGTCGCTAGGAATTCATCATAAATCCGTCAATTTTCATACTATTGAGGCGTGTGAGAGCTCAAATTATAGCTCTTTCCGAGACGTATCTGACCCGGCTTATTAAAAAAATTCAAAAAATTCAAAATAACTACGTTTCCATAAAAATTTACAACTGATAGTACACATTTTACACTGTCCGACGGAGCCATCTGACACAGTTCAAAAAAATGACCACAAGGTCTTGTTATACGAATTTCCTCTCTCTATCGTGAACCTTCTACAACCGACCGTAAGCATTAAGAGTCTCGCCAAGGAAAATAATAAAAGTGATGAATTTGTGAATCGAGTAATACGGGCAGTACGGGACCTTTAAATTTTTATGAGCACAGCGACGCCAGTGCGACGCCGACTCCTCCCTCAATTCGAGCCTATATGGATTACATATGTATTACAAGTTAGTATAGTTCAAACGAAATTTCTCTCAAATATAGATTTCGGTAGAGTACCCCACTTTTTTCTAAATATTCACAAACATACTCTCACACACAATTATCCCATTCAACCCAGCATCATCCACATCCAACGGCAATCAGCAGCCCGACAGTTCGAGCCCGTCTCTTGAAGGGAACGAATCTTTCATAAAAACATTCTTCCACATATTAACAGAAAACCATTCCAATAGCAATATCAAGTGTTAACCGAGTGCGAGTTGGTGTCTAGTGATCCGTGTGACAGTGTGAGTGGATCAGTTCGTTCGGACATCATCCAACTTGTTGGTCTAACAGCTGACTAACAAAAAAAGTCGCTGCAGGCCCATGAGCATCGAGGTCTGCACGAGGTTCCATCGCCAAGGAGATCACAAAACACCATACCTGCGCTGATAAGTTCTAGATTTTAAGCATTCTTTCTCTTCTTCCTATCATATTCTTGCAATTCTGCCCCCCCCCCTTAGATAAAAGATATATTCAACCTGAAGAAGGACCTGATCAGAGGTCCGAAACGTCGTTTGTTCCCTGTATTGATAGAACGAATCTGTCCAAAAAAAGCATCAAATTCATAATTCACCATTGATAATTGCTGGACATTAGAGTCAAAAACAAATTGACCATTTACCCCTGTGAGTTGACTGTAACAAAAATACAGAGCGTAGAACTTGCAGCTGCAAATCTACTATAGGCCGAGTCTACATAGACGCGCTCACTCTGGGCGCGCGCGCTCTCGCCGTTTGCACTCTCCACCCAAACACCGGAGTACTCGCCGGAGTAGGTACCGAAAATGGGATTTGAAAATCTTTTGACGAGTGTTCCCTCTCAACTTGAGTATCAGCGCGAGTTTGTGAGATGAAAAACACCCAGTCTATTGTCTAAATCGACTAAAAAATTGGTTTGCATCGAATAGAGATCGGAAAATGAGAGGCGTGGTTGTGTCTCATATAAGCATCCCCTAACTTTTCATCAGGTCTCCAATTTGTAAAACATTCAGCAATATTCAGCATCTTCTTGGTCATACATTGGTACTCATACCAGAGGCTGAATAATGAGACAAAGTGTATGAAATTCTGATTAAGAACACCCGAGATGTACCCAATTTACGAAGGAGTGACTCTTGTAACATCAATTTGATCTTTGGTGTACGTGGAATAGCTCGATTCTTCTTAACCATAATTCCGCACACTTTTGCTCATTTCACAGTGTCTGAAGAGAGAATCAATGCAAACCCAAAATAATATTGAATTAACAATATTAACCGACAAGGCGCCTTTTATCCGTACGGAATCCCTATATCAGGCTTGCCAACATAAAATCAAATCAGGGCTGCCAACTTGACGAGACAAATGTCCCTAGGCGAGTGTAAATGTCCCTAGATTTTTTCAGATTGTTTGTAATATATTTATTGATGGGCTGGTGGATGGGTGGATGGGTCGGTGGGTCGGTGGGTCGGTGGGTCGGTGGGTCGGTGTGTGTGTATGTGTGTGTGTGTGTGTGTGTCCATTTTTGTGCCTTGTGTTGGTGATAATGTGTGTAGAATCCTCTTTTGTGAGCCAATCCAGTACACGTACACTTACTAGACGAATACAATGAATATATCCACATTTTACGGCGTGTTGTCACCGGCTCGAGGATATGGATTTGTGTTTGTGTGTGTGTTTGTCTACTTTTGTGTCTCGGTTTGTGAGTGTGAGTAAAATCCTCCTTTGTGAGGCAGCCCGGTACACGAGATACATTATGTATCCTCCTTACCGCACCAACATATATCGTATATGAGGAAATCTACCAAACCTTTCATTTTTAGACCATCCGAGAAAAAAAAATTTTCGTCGCCGTCGCTTTTGAAACCGCTTTCATAGTGTTTTGGTACCTCTAAAATGTGAAAAAAACGTTGTGCCCACCATTTTTGAAAGATGCTAATCCTCTGAGAACAATGAGGTGGAATTAGTCTATTACGTTTTCGTCACTTTTAGAGGCTTTTCACATGGATGGATCGTGAATAGTGCAGTGTGATGGTTGATAAATATGTTGTAGCACCCGTTTAATCGAACTTCATTCCCAGGATTGAGCCTTTGTCCGTTATACTCATCAAGTTTCACTAAACCTATGTCCACAGAGTTGTCGGAGGTATATGCAATTTTTGCTTTTCCAAAGCTTTCCCACTTGAATTATGATAAGCTTACAGTGTGAAAATGATGTGAGAATTTCGTACAAAGTCGACAACTATAATTTAGATCTGTTACGTTCATCTTTTTCGACCGGAAAAATCAGCTATCGGAGGGTGAACAAGTTTCCCGAGCTCCTCCCTCAAATAACAATCGTTATAGCCACCTCATTGAAGTGCATGATGGTTCATCATACGTCAAAGTAGAATGGGCAATAGGATTGGGGAGCGACATCTGCTCATTATCCGAGTGACGAAGGTTTAAGTCCTTTTTTGGAGCGGTGGGCGCGACGAATTTTGCAAGTTCAACGTCACAGATCTTCGGCTAAAATAATGTGTCACTGCCAAACGAAAAAGCATTTTGATTGTCCGTTCTTACTCTTCAATTTACCACCACCCGATTCATCTTAGCTCGAATGTTATTTTTTTTACATACGAAAAATTGGAGGAAGTGAGTAAATTCCAAAAAGTGAGTTACACTTTTCATGGGAGCACGACTCTGACCAGGCATCCGAGTCGCTATTGGAACAAATCTTTTATGATTATATTAGGTTCGAAGAGTCAGATGGAATTTTTTCAGATTTTTTGGGACAGTGTTATTTTCTCCAGAAGCCGAAGAGTTTCGGAAGACGCGCCAGTTACACTGAAAAAGTACGAAATTTGACGATTCTTCAATTTGTATCAAGAGCACTACGCACGTTTTATGAAAAATCGATAGAGTACCATCCTAGAAACTATAGAAACTATCTGAAAGACATTTTTCCAGGGCGTGAAAGTCCCGATCTCATCGAAATACTGTATGGTACACTGAATGTAAAGGTTCTGTAGATTTCCTCATATATTGACGTCTTTACTGCGTGTGGGAACCGGCTCGAGGATATAGATTCGATGTTTTATGTATGTGTTTGTGTGGGTGTGCGTCTATTTTTGTTTCTTTTGTTTGTAACTTCTTCTATGTGAGGCAGCCCATGATACATACACTCATTTTACGTGTTTATTACTGTATCACCATCATATAACTCCGGAAGAATTTTGAGGATATTTGTCTTTTTAAGTAATGGTTAATATCTGATGAAATTAAAAATGAAATACCATTGAAAATGATTTATCACCCCTGATGTATAGTGTTGAGTATATATATTATGATAATAATAGTGGTATGGGTGTTGAGGAGTGTATTCTGAGTAGTTGTAACTTCACGTCACAGGGACCGAGAGAGACATGATCAGATGAACCTGACACGTATTGGTTACCTTCACGGGCCAAGGGACGATGTTCAGATCAGAGGAAATCTAACGGTTTGATCTTGAGAAGTCGTGTCAGTGTAGAGTGTTGTTTAATGTGAAATTCATCAGGGTGAAGGTGTATGAAATTCAAGTTTTTGTATTTGTTATCGGGGAAGTTATAAGTTGTTTTTAGGGTATTGAGAGCCAATGAGATTAGTACTATAGTTATTTTTCTATGGAGCTAGATGATGGTGATCAGTTGAAATTTTTAACAAAAGATTCGACATTGGAGATCAACATATGTTGGAATATGTCATATTGAAAATTTTCATATGACGTTTTCAAATAAATGATTGAATTTTATTTGATGATTCGCGTTCACTCTACGAACTATTTCTAGTGAAACAATGAATATATTAATGTATAATTTCAGATGAAGATTTGAAATAGTTCTATCGAATTTGACTAAGACTTTAGATGTTGCAAATCGGAATTTTTGATATTCTTGTAAAGTTTGGATTTTGTGGAGGGTTATTTTAATGTATTATCGTGTTGTTTATGGTGTGTTGATGATATTGTATTGGATTTTTTGCGTTGGTCGCTCTCAGCGGAGTGAGTCACTCTTGAGCCATGGCCTAAGCAAGTCACCGCAACTTTATCATCAGTATTACATGTTAATGTTGTATAATTGTAGTGAATGTGTATAATACTTTTGTGTGTGATAGTTGATAATGTAAAGTGTGAGTTGTTGAAGAATCAGTATTGGATCTATTTGCGTCGGTCGCTCTCAGCGGAGTGAGTCACTCTTGAGCCATGGCCTAAGCAAGGCACCGCAACGTCATCTTCTGTGTCAAGTATAATGTTGTAAAGGTGTCGTGTATATGTCCATTTTGCAACATCTTGAAGTCTATCTAAGATATTCTGAGGAGTTGAATATATCATTGTGAAATAATGATTTTAAAACTTTTGAAATGAATTACTTGTTTCATTATCTCAAAGTTGATTGTTCTAATTGTTATATAAGAATTGATAGTTGGAAAATTCAAATGAAAGCTTATATTGGAGAAAGTCAATCGACACAAGGAAACTGGTGAAGATGATGGTCCGAACCAAATTATATCTTCCAACATATGTTGGGATCTCACATGTTTTTTATGAATATAGTGATATTTGAATCAAATCCAAAATATTTTAAGATGTTGAATATATCATCTGATATGAGAATTTCAGAACTTATGCAATGATCTATCTGTTCTATCATCGCAACATGAAATAAATGTAATTGCTTAAATTGTTGTATGAAGATTGAACGATGATGAACGTTATTAGTGACTTACATTAAAGGAAGTGAATTGATACAGGGGGACTGGTTGGCATAATGTTCCCAATCGCAAATACTTTTTATTATATCTTTCAATACATTTAAAATTCTACCTAATTTCCCATACATATACTCATGACCTCCTACAATTATCATATATTTATAAGATACTTATATTAATTTTGTATTTTAAATTGATCCTATTAAAGTTTTTACAAAGGATGATCTCTCATATTTTTGTCATTTCTTTGTCATTTTTTGTCATCTCTCATACTTTTGTCATTTCATGAAAGTTTAACTGATTCTGATGTTAAATTTTTGAATTTTTTGATCCTCGTTAATCGTTGATGAGTGCATCATGATGATAGTCTATGAGTACTGAGGAGTGTATTGTGTGTTTGTGTAACTTCACGTCACAGTGACTGAAAGACTCATGGTGATATTAGGCACATCGATCGACATCCAAGTCACTCATTTTTCGATTTATATTAGATGCAAATGAATTTTTTGATCGATTTGCGCGATAAATTGGCAGTTTTTCATCTCACGAACTCGTGCTGATACTCCGATTGAGAGGAAACGCTCGTCAAAAAATTTTCAGATCCCATTTTCGGTACCTACTCCGGTGTTTGGGTGGAGAATGCAAGCGGAGAGAGCGCGCGCGCCCAGGGTGAGCGCGTCTATGTAGACTCGGCCATACAGTGTGTTCAAAAAGTACCGGATCTCCCCACTCCCCAATATTTCCCGAGGATATCGTCTAATAAAAAAGTGCTTACTACAAATGTTGTTGGATATCAAGTGAGAGTTTACACGCCCCTCCGGGGGCATTCTATTCTTTTGCCACCCCCCATCCGACTCGAGGAGGCCGAATTTCAATTTTCAAATAGAAATCCCTATTTTCCACCTCACATTTTGAAAGAGCGGAAAATTCTACGCCCAGATAAGTATAGGTTTTTATCGCATTGGTCAAGGTGACCTCCAGGGGTCGATGAGGGATCACAAGAACCTACGAAGTACGGGACCCCCCTCTTCCAATATCTCCTAATCAGCGCTGCTCCCAATGCCGACGTATAATAGAGAAAGGTTCAATACGAGATTAGTTGGATATCAAGTAAGGGCCCAGATAAACCTTTCGAATACCCCACCAGACCCACAATGTGGCCCATTGAGGCAAACCCTGAATTTTTGAGTGTAAACCCTCATATTTAACTTCAGATGTAGAATTTTCTGCTCCTTCAGAATCTGAGATAGAAACTGGGGGGTTTCTACTTAAAAATCCAGAGTTGGCCTCAATGGGTAAATTGGGGTCTTTGGGGTATATGGGAGGTTTATCTAAGCCTTTCATAGCTCAACTAATATTATCCAACAACTTTAGGCAGCGGCTACATGCAGTCGTTTGAGGTGATTCTAAGACAGCGGGACAGCGCCTCTATCGGAGGCTGCGGTGGTGTTTGCTTCAAATTACACGGGGAAAGCGGCTTAATTGCCGCTACAGTAGGCGCTGTCTCGCTGTCTCAGAATCGCCTCAAGCGACTGCATGTAGCCGCACCCTCAGGCAGTGTCTACATGCAGTCGTTTGAGGCGATTCTGAGACAGCGGGACAGCGCCTCTAATGGCAATTAAGCCGTTTCCCCCATGTAATTTGAAGCAAACACCACCGCAGCCTCCGATAGAGGCGCTGTCCCGCTGTCTCAGAATCGTCCCAAACGACTGGATGTAGCCGCACCCTTAGTACTCTTTAGTCCTTGGTTGTCCCATACTATGTCGGATCTTGTGACCCCCATGGATTCCTGAGGGTCACCTTGACTAATGCCGTAAAAACCTATCTGAACGTAAAATTTCCCGCTCTTTCAGAATCCGATGTAAAAAATGCAGGTTTCCATTGGGAAATACAAAGTTGAATTCAATGGCGCCAATGGGGGGGGGGGGGGGGGGGGGATTTGGTAGAAGTTTTGGGGAGTTCATCTGAGCCTTCACTTGATATCCAATAACTTCTGTATCGGCCACTTTTTCTTAAACGCCATCCTGGGAAGATATGGGGGTGGGGTGGTATATTTTGAACATATACTGTAAATTTAAAGTTTCGGCCCTACTCCTTATATCATGTGAGAAACCCAGGATTAATAAACTTTGACATGGTGCAAATGATATTTTAACCTGAACATTTTTACAATCTCGTAGCCGGTATAACTCAATCTCAATAACTAAGGGCGACCCGCGGTTCTGTATAATCGGGAAAATATTCAAATTTTACAGGAGTATCCTTGTGATCACCGTCTGCTGACTGTAATTTACCGTTAAATTTGCACAAGTCAAATCTTATATGAATCGTATTGATCTTGGTTACAGATCTTGTTATTGATTTACAGGCAATCATGTGTTTTCAAGATCTATCCATAGATGTCAAATCGATCGTAAAACATTCTCGAAAAGTCAGATCATTTATTGTTGTGCACACCAATTACAATGTATCATTAGTTCCTTCCTATCAAATCCCGATTCAGGATATTTTCAAGCGCTAAATTAACAAGTTTCGGCAAAATCAACCACGTATCCCTGAATCTATCATAGTATATAGAAGATCAAACTAGATCTAAAGCACACTACTGTCACCTGACGGTTCTGCTTTGTCGCAGATTAATCCGAACCTCAACGAATTTCTGCGGCATCGAAATTATATATGCCTCAGACAAAAGGGGTTGACATAGACTGCAGATGCTTTTCGCAATACATATACATACATAGCATCTCGCTTTGATTAGACTCGATGTACAATGATGAATTTAATCAAAGGAGTGCGCGCAAACTCCGTCAAGTATTCTCACACTCTAACCTATATCTATATTCAAGCTATACGAGAAAGCTTTAGAAGTGACTATACATGTAGGTGAGGAGATGAGCTATTGCCACGTGCATCTTTCATATAACGCTCAAAAATTGATGCCACGAGCAAAGTTGTATAGTATATTATAGTGAGAATACATGCCCCCGTATTTGAGAAAGTTTCTGCGTTCTCAAAGTATTATAATACGTGGCACATGTGTATGGACTTTCTTCGAGGCAAAGTTGGCGATGACAAGGATGATTTTAGGCGAGCTTGCAACCTGAGTGAATGAAAAAAGTCAATTTAATCAGAGAGCAACCGAGTTTGAATAGACGAACCGAGCTTCCTCTATCTGAATGACATGCCTGTGACTCTATATAGATGCATGCACACATACGTAGATAAGTTAAATGTGACCGTGTGCATCGAGATATATGCATGGAGATAGGGGAGGATAGAGCTTGCGAAAGGCATGGAAAGAGCTTTCAAGTAGACGCGCAAAATGCGTACATACGAGATTGGAATTTGGCACGATGTTCCATTGTCTCGCGAGAGAATACGGAAATGAACCGAATCGAATCGATTGGGGTTTGCGGGAAGAGAAAAGATTTTTTTGGCCGAATAAAAGCTCTGCGTAGATGTACGATATAGCCTACGGTAGATAGGAGTAGTCCAATTTTCGGAAGCAATTTTTGTCTGATGCAAATGGGGAACTAGAGATGTTTTTACGAAACTGATCAGAGCGTACATATACGGGTAATTTTGTTGCATTATTATGATCGTGGATCCGTAGAATGCAAAATAGTGTTGCGAAAATATTGTGAGTGGAGTATGAAGTGACATATCGGAAAGAGCAGACAATTTATTTTCAAATTAGATATAAAGCTTAATTGGCTGCAGCGGATACAAGTCTGACAAGTAAAGTCCAAGGATCTTGGATGCTGGATCTGACTGAGAGTCTCGGAATCATCTCCTTTTAGCGCTAAAAGACGATAACCATTGGTTATTAACCAAAGCTGCAGAGTCTAACGCTTAATAGCGTTTCTGAGCTACAGACTAGAACCTATGAATTTCATTATATCTATATATGTAGAAAAATGATATATATTGATGATTAGATATACTGTAAGGCATAGGTTCTAGTCTGTAGCTCGGAAACGCTATTGAGCGTTAGACTCTGCATAGCTTTAGCTATCATTTTTTGGTGCTAAAAGGAGATGATTCCCAGAGTTTCAACCAGATCCAGCTCCCAAACCCCTTGGACTCTCCTTGTAAGTCTGATATTTGTGATCAGTTTGATCAATTCACAAGCTTGCGACAAGAAATATCATCATTCTAACCACGATCGGACGGTTTCCATGAATTCATTTCACAGCAGCCAATTTTATGACGAGTTTATAATTGGGTCAGATCAGTATATTTCAGCCAAATCATGCGCACGACCCCCGCGGACCATTCTCGTCAAATTTTTGTATGGAAGTAGGTACCAAGAATAGTATTTCCCCAGAAAGAAGCTCTAAAAGTCAGAAACAAGATATTAACGCCGGCTAGAGTTTTTTTGAAGTTCGAAATAAGGTCATTTTCAGGGGGTTTTTTCTTCAAAAAATTGGCAAACTGGCCAGGAACGTTGTAGCGAGGTCTGCGGTGGTATATTTCCTTTGTTTTGACGTCAGGTTTCGGGAAAAAATTGTAAGAGAAATCTCAGAACCAAATGCGCCTACTACACACGGCGACGAGTAAATTGACTTTTTGCGATTTTCTGATGTTTTGGATGCTTACAAACAGGATTGCAAAAAATAGTATTCGCAACTCATGCATGAGGTTCTCCGCTTCCAAGCGATTATTTCGACCTTCGCCTGCGGCTCCGAACGAAAACCAATCGCTCAGAAGCGAGTTACAAACTCATAAACTGGGTGCAAAATGTACTATCTTCCCATTATTAGACCATTTCAAAATAGAGTCAATTTCAACGCATCTCAATATTTCTCAATCCAGTACAACTAGTTCTTGTTGTTTTGGAGAACTCTACTATGTCCATTTTTGAATGTTCAAAGCGGTCGAGCAGGGCCTGAGCCATGTCCATCAGAAGATTGTGAGTTATTAGAAAATTCCCAATTTTCGCAGCTCCCCAAATCTATCGCACTCGACCAATCGACTTGAAACTTGACAGAGTTACTCTTGCAAATTCCCTCATGTGTGAGAATTTCGCGGTGTGTTCTGGTCCCCCGTAGGATCTATGAATTTTACAAACACGATAATTTTTGCTGTATCTGTGTAAGTTTCAAAGCGGTTCCTGCTAGTGGACAGAGTAGTGGGCTCACTAGTTCCTGCTGCTCCCTTTCACCCCTTTCTCTTCCTGCGCATGCGCACATCTGTATGGTTATGGTACTTTGTCAGTATTTTTTATCGTTAGCCCTAACTATTCCCTTCAGAACAACCCCCTAACAAAGTCGATAAAATGCAACGTGGCCAGAAATCTAGCTGTTTTAGGCAGTGTGGGATATCACGCGTACCCAAATTACAAGCCTCGGCCTCTTCTTGTGACCCTGGAAACCTATGAGTTGGGGTATTTTCGGCACCGCGCTTTTCCTCCCTTCAAACAGCTGGATCTCTGGTTCTGTTGCATCAAATCGACTTTATCAGGGGGTGATTTTGAAGGAAATTGCAAGAGCTATGAATTGAGAATGCTTACTGCTTACAATAGAAGCACATGCGCAGAAAGGGAGCGACTAAGGAACGAGAACCACCAAAAATTTGGATAATATTCTACGGATTTCAAGAGAATTTGGTATCAACCAATCGATTCAGAATGGCGCATAAGTAAGTCTTTAGGTCATTAAAATTGAGATAAATGAGTGGTGAAGGATGACACGAGGAGAAAATGAATATTAAGGTAGTATTAGCGGTACTCGAATTGACGCTCAGAAAATTACGAAAGTCGGCACAGTTGTAGATTAGGGTCTCAAAGTGCTTCAGTTGGAATTTCAGAAGCCTTCAGAGTCGGGGAAAAAAGTTATGAGCGTTTTTATAAAAGCCGTTTAACACGGCGTCTTATGGAAAATCACCAGTAGATTGATACCTGACGCACAGATTTTCATGGCAGTGAATACACAGATGTAAGAATGCACAAAAAACACTCAGGAACGATCAGATTGATGATTCAGAGCCTACAAAAAAAGATGTGAGCCCAAGTGTCACTCATTTCTGCGGTTTCGGGGTTAGGTCGTCGTCTGCTGCGTGCACTCACTATACCTATATCGCGGGCGGAAGGGAGTCAAGCGCGGGTATGTTCGGCACTTGACACATCCAGTACCGCTAATACTACCTTAAGGAAAATTTTCCATTATTTTTTGAGTTATTCTTTGAAGGAAGCTTTTTATAGCGATTTGGGACATCTAGTCTGAGGTTTCTTGGATGATATCTAATGTTTGGTTGAGACAGAATTTTGATGCAGTGGATTTGAAAAGGGTTAAAATGAAATTTTTAATGAAAATTTTGATTTTCCCGAAAATTTGAGATCTGTACAGATTGAATGAAATTTTGGTATCAACCAATCGATAGATCATGCAGAAAAAATCATAGTTTAGGTCATCAAAATTGAGATAAATGAGTCATAAAGGAAGGTACGAGGAAAAAATGAATATTAAGAAAAATTCCCCATTATTTTTTAAGTTATTCGTTAGAGAAAGCATTTGAGGGTGATTTGGGGCATCTAGTCTGAGGTTTTTTCGATGATATCTATTGTTTGGTTGAGACAGAATTTGGATGCAGTTGGTTTAAAAAGGGTCAAAAAGAAATTTTTGGTGAAAATTTTGATCCTTTTGAAAATTTGAGATCTGTAAAAATAAAATAAAATTTCGGTATCAACCAATCGATAGATCGTGCAGAGAAAATCATAGTTTAGGTGACTCAATTCGTTGTGAGAGTGTGTGAGAAAAAGATATTTATGTATTCAAAGTCGAAATTTGAGCACTTTTGCTTGAAAAAGCCCATGAATCAAATTTGACTGGGAGGTGAGAGCAACCAAATCGCTGTTCTCATCTACCAATGATCCTCTGAAACTCGTAGAAGAGCAAAAGTTGATAAGATGAAGGGGAGAAGAGAAAGCGTTGACGGAAAAAAACAACATACATACACGCATACACACACACGTGCAGAGAGTGAGAGAGAGGAGTCTTTCATTGGTTTAGGAAACTATAAGGGGAATAAGTGTTACCTACAATCGATAGATTATGGCGAATGAATGAATGATGAATGATATTCTTTATTCGTCATACGACAAAAATACACCTACATATTTTCATATGTGTCATATATATATATATATATAATTAATGAATATTCCGATAAAATCATATTGAGAAATAATTTGGTCAAGGATAGATACATCACAATTGTGACTAGTCATACACTTTACGATTTCACTTGAAAGAAAATGAGATAAAGGGCATAGGTTCACAAAGATATCACAGTTTTTCTTCAGTCTGGTGACAGAAGGTCACTTACAATTAATAAGAGATAGAAAGAAAAAGAACAAAAACCCGAGCCCATCAAAGATTAAAGTAATGCTGCTTCTCCGGATCAATCCTCTGAGGAGACTTTGTTAATAGAAAATCTTTCAAGGACTCTCTGAACAAGGGTGTTTTCCCCAGCTGCCGAAAGCCCGGAGGGAGAAAGTTCCACAAATGAGCACATTGAACCTGGAAAGATCTCCTTCCATATTCAAGTCTCATATTGGGAACTTTGAGTACCCGCTCTTCTGCATCACCACGTGCGGGGCGTTCAGATTGGTACCTGGTGAACATCGCAGCTAGGTAGCCAGGCTCTCCTAAATGCATGATCTTATGCATTAACAGAGCTGCGAAGTACATTCTCCGCGAATCAGTACGCAACCAACCCAAACGCTCCCTAAACGGGGTGATGTGCTCGTCTCTCCTAAGATCAAAAATATACCTCACACATGAGTTGCTTAGTCGTTCACTGAGAAACCCATACAGTCCTTAGTAGTGTGCGATACTAACTATCAATATACGTATTGGCTGGGAGTATATCCATAGTGCTCTCGAGTCTTGATATACTAATATTTAGTATACGCGGTACTACTGAGTATTATCGCGCCACACATACAATACTCAGGTAAAGAGTAATACCTACGTATCGAGCTCAATGACAGATGAAATGAGATGATTTATCACGAAATTTCATGCACATATGTTTTGAAAGTCAAGAACAGTGATCTCGATGGAACAAAAAGTTTCTGAAAAGGATCTTGCAAAATATCACAACATTGTATAGGTTATGTTGGACGAGATTGGTGCATTAAGCTTCTGTAGCGCATCTCGACTCCACAACTTTGTCCAACACTATAACAATAGTCAGGTATTGACTTCGATCTGAATCTGATCATTCTCTGAATCTGAGCTATAGAGCGTTGTCGATGATTATATCGTGGGTATGTAGCTGTACCCTGTAGCAGTCGACGTTTACTTCGCGACCTCCGCGCAGCATTCAGAGCGCCACCCTTACTCGTTGTATATTATTCCCAACTATCATATACTAACTATTAGTATATCAAGATTACGGAGTACTTCATCGCGTACTCCTATCCAGTATTCCGAATATTGATGCATACTGTCCGAGAAGGGACCGGATAGTGTATCACGTATACTTGATACAAGTTTCAAAATATACTCACAGCGACCATATCGGTCTCTCAGTGTTGTATCCGTTGCCGCTGTTCGTCCGTGGCGTCGAGGTACACGACCGTACAGTAATCTAAATGCGGTTGAACCAGAGACTCGACTAGGCGAATTCGGAGAGGTCTGGTGATACACGCCCTAGAAAACCGCAATCCGTATAGGGCTCTGTTGACTTTCTTAGCTACTTGATCAATGTGCGGTTTCCATGTCAATTCACTGTCAAGTGTAACACCTAGACTCACGACCGTATCGCTGAACGGAATGAACTTTCCTTCCTGTATCTCGACCCCTGGCAAGTCCATTCTCTTCAAATCTTTGATATTCCTCTCAGAACTGAAGTAGATTGCCTTGGTCTTGCCAGCGTTGAGACACAAGCCGGAATTTCTGGCCCACTCAGCAACTAGTCGTCCGATTTCTCCTAGCCGAGTGATGCCCTCCCTGATCTTAGATTTCTCGACTTGGAGATAAATTTGGAGGTCATCCGCATAAAATAGATGATGTGCCGACTTTCCGTCTAGCACGCCAGGTAAATCATTGACATACAAACTGAAGAGCAAAGGCCCAAGAACGGAACCCTGTGGAACACCCAGATTGGTTTCAAGCCAATCAGAATTACCAGATTTTGAAGTGACTTTTTGGGTGCGACCTTGTAAGTATGATTTTATCCACAGTAGTGCCGATCTCGAGAAGCCTAGATTTCGAAGTTTGCTCAACAGCTTTGATGGTGATATCGTGTCAAAGGCTTTACTAAAGTCAAAAAGCAGGAGCAAAGTGATCTTTTTCTTGTGAATACCTACTCGGATGTCATCGGTCAACTTTAGTAGAGCTGTCTGGGTGCTATGGTGTTGTCTGAAACCAGTCTGGGAGCGATCTATGATTTCTCAGTTTTCGAATACTCCGTGATTTGGTCGTGTGCGATTTTTTCCAAAACTTTGGCAAGGAAGCAAAGCAGGGCTATAGGACGGAAGCCCGAGACCGTTGATGGAGCTGTGGTCTTTTTTAATGCAATTAGCTGTGCCCGCTTTCAAGCCTCAGGAAATGCACCATGAGCGAAAGAGGAGTTGAAAATATGCACAATAAGATCACCAATAGCCGGAAGAGCCTTCGCGATCACGCTTTGGGGTATCCCGTCCGCCCCACGGGCCTGTGAAGAAAAATGTTTAATAGCAAGGACTACATCATTGTAATTTGTGGGTTTGAACTTAAAACCCTCCTCTGAGGCCGAATTTATATCGTCCATTGCTTCATCTATATTTTCGTGGGGCGAAACCGAAACTCCCGCGAAGTGAGCGTTCAAGTCATCCGGTGTGAAACCATGAAGTTCCTCCTCTTTGCTCTTAGGCAGAGGGCCGAGGTTGCGCATTTCCTTCCAGATGTTTTTATGCTGATCAAGAGCGTCTGAAAGATGGTTTTGAAGGAAGGAGTTACGCTCTTGTTCCATGCGCAAGTCGACCTCTTCGCTAAGCCGAAAGTACTCACTTTGAAGCTCAGGACTTTTGCGCTGGTTTCGTTGATTTCGTTCCCAGCGCCTGCGCGTCGCATCTGGCTTATTCATGAGTACCCTCAACTCAGGACCAATCCAAGGAGCATCATTTTTTCGCGGGTTGATAGTTTCTTTAAGAGGGCGAGAGGGGTCAAAAGATATAGGTCTTATCCAGATGGAAGGAGATTCTTAGAAGAAAATATTGGTTTGAATAGAAAATTGAGCAAAAAATTTGCTGTGCCAAAAACAACCCTTTCTCTTTAGAGAAAGCAAAACAGCATAAATTATCGTGTTTGCATAAGTCACAGATCCTACGGAGAACTGGAACACAGCGCGAAACCTTTTTTTTTTTTTTTCTTTTTTATATATTAAAGCTCTCTCAGCCCTTGAACAGGGCTATTCAGCTTAACATAAACAAACTCACAAATCTTGGTACAAGCATTAAATTTTCAAATTACAATTTTTCAAGAACTTCATAACTATTTTACATATCTGAATGGTAGGATTTTCGAGCAAAGTGTACACTGTCATTGGAAGATACATTTGCAGTCGGGACAGATCTTCAACAAACACACTTCTTTGTGGGTCATACTTCGGGCATTGCCACAATACATGATTGATATCTTCATATTCAGAACCACAAGTGCACATGGGATCATTGATAAATTTTTTCCTCTCCAAGGAGGCTGCTAAGTGATAATGATTTGCTCGACATCTATTGATGGTGACTATTGTTTCTCTGTCTAGACGGAGGTTAGAAAACCATGGTTTGCTATGGTTCTTGTGGAAGAATTGAAAATACTCATCTCCCTTCTCAGAACGAGAGTCCTGGTTTTTCTCATTCGTTTCATTCTTGGCAGACATTTTGAATTGAACTCTGAGATCAGTGAATGGTAGGCGGATGTTTGTATCATATTTACGATTTGTCGCAGCTTTAGCAAGATAATCTGCCATTTCATTTCCGCTAATCCCTCTGTGTGATGGAATCCAGTAGAACTCTATCGATCTGTCTTTGTTAATTTTGCCAAATTCATGAAATTTTTTCTTTATCTGATAAATTTGATCAATGGTTTTAATATCTGCAGTGACTGAATTTAATTTCTGAAGAACACTGAGGGAATCAGTGAAAACGAGAACATTCTTGCCGCAGCTTCGAACGGCTAATTCTATTGCATCGTTCAAGGCTATTGCTTCAGCTGTGAATATTGAAGAGAAATTATGAATGCTCCTAGTAATCGAGAAATTTAATTCGTCAGATACACAAGCAGTCCCTACAGAGAGAGCTCCATCGATTTTACTACCATCAGTAAAGATGGAGATGGCATCTCTACTTTCGATGAGGCTTCGCACACAAGCGTTCGGGTATTCCATTTCTTTCAAATCTTTCCCGAATTCCAAATCAAATCCAATCTGAGTAAGAAGGATGTCATAGTCATATCTATACATATTGTAATCTTGTTGAGATTCAATGCTTTCTTTCAATAATTCAATCTCTCTAATGCATTCAACGAGGAGGTGCTCTTTTTTCCTAAACTTTTTACGATTTCTTGTGAAGTGTGTGACAGCTTGGTAAATTGGAAGTTGTTTGTTGGACATGATTTTAGCCAAATAAGAGAGACACAAAAATTTGCTCCTGTGTTGCAAATACTCTAGTTTAGACTCTCCAATGAGAACATTCGTGGGGGTGCTGATCCTATACCCGAGAGCATATCTTATTCCAGCATACTGAATTCTTTCGAGAGCTTCTATTTGAGTCTTTTTCCGAGGAAAATAGATGAAACTACCATAGTCAAT
Source organism: Eretmocerus hayati (assembly GCA_029851415.1). NCBI lineage: Eukaryota > Metazoa > Arthropoda > Insecta > Hymenoptera > Aphelinidae > Eretmocerus > Eretmocerus hayati. The sequence continues at coordinate 26,064,403 of CM056741.1, forward strand.
TTGCGATCGAATGTAACTTTTGTACAAAATCAAAAGCGTTTCCGGGTCAGCGCCCCACCACGTTCCTCGAAGGAATTTTATGATGTTCATTGATCTGAGAGTTTTTTTCTTGATATGAGTGATGTGGTCGGCGAAGGATAATTTATGATCTACTATGATTCCAAGATATCGAGCTGTCTCACACGATTTTACTTCAACTTCATTTACTTTTATTGTTGTCTGTCCTGGCAGAATACCTTGGTTGTTAAAATGTATTAGGGCGGTTTTTGGAAGAGAAAGATCGAGGCCAAGCCCTTCAAGATTTACTTCAATTGTGGTGATCGCTCTTTCCATAATAGCTTGACAAGATTCAAGAGATTTTCTTTTGATCACAAGAGCCAGATCATCAGCGAAAATAGATTGCAAGATACTCCTTGGTATATTTTCCATCACTTTATTTATAAAGATTAGAAACAATAGAGGGCTCAGCACCCCACCTTGTGGAACTCCTTTGTATACTTTTCGGAATAAGTCCCCAATAGAATCCGTGAAAATATGCCTTTCATACGTCAGAAATTTCACAAACTTGATTAAATTCATAGGACACCCGAGCTCTGCCAGGATTTCCAACAATTTCACAATATTCACATTATCAAAAGCACTAGTGATGTCTAAGAAAACTGCTAGTATATGTTGGTCCAGTTCTAGGCCTTTCTCGACTGATAGTAACAAGTTCGTCAAGTTATCAATACACGATTGGCCCTTGCGAAACCCCGACTGGGCGGGATTGAGCAAATTGTTGGTCTCTACGTGCCATTGCAATCGATTTTTGACAAGCATTTCGAATAATTTACAAATACAGGAAGACAGCGCCACAGGCCTAACATTTATACCATCTGATTTTTTGATAAAGTGTAAGTATTGATTCTTCCAGCTATCGGGGTACACACCCGTAGTGTACATCTCGTTAAAAATGTCAAGTAATAACAGTTTATAGTTCAATGGAAGAAAATTTAAGATCTCGTAGTCAATGCCATCAAGACCTGGCGCTGATTTCAATTTTCTCGACTCGAGGGCAAAATTAAATTCTGAAAATTGGAAAGGCTCACTGAGAAACTCATTTTCTTCACATTGCGGGAGCCAATTTGGATCATTTGGAACCCATGGAGGAGCAACTTTATCGAGTGCAATATCTAATTTCTCTTCGTGATTCGTGTTGAAGTGATTGGGAGAGCTGACTTTTGTTACTTTATTTTTCAAAACTTTTATTTTGTTCCAAAGATACGTTTCATTAGTGCGGAAATTAAGCGATTCCGCAAACTTTCGAAAGCTTTCTCGCTTTTTTCTCCGCAGAGTTTTTCTCGTGATTGTACTTTGTCTTTTCATACTAACGTAATCAGCAGTTTTTTTTGAAAATTCCCATTTTTTTTGAGCAGCTTTTCTCAGTCGCACAACTTTGTCACATTCTTCGTCCCACCAAACTACTGGGTTGCGACGAATGAAGCCACGTTTAAATTTCTTTTTTGGGGTGTTCGAGACTATGGCTTCACTAATGCAATTTGTGAATATCTCATACTTAATATTTGGTGCAGCGTTACAGTACTCAGATTCGAAGAATATGTGGTGTTTCTCAGTGAGGCTTTCCAATACTTTTGACCAATCTGTACGCAAAGATTTGATACGAAACGATTTTTTGGCATAAAAATTTTTTTCGACCGTAAGTGAGGCTAGAACTGGGAAATGATCTGAACCAACTAATTCATCATGGATTGAGATGTTGACATTGCTAGAAATATTCATCGTACAAAACACCAAATCAATATTTGATCTATTTCCGTTGCTTGGATTCAATCGCGTCGAAGTCGAAGAGTTCAATGACAAAAGTTCACTGGAGTTGATTGAATCATAGAGTCTTTTACCATTTTGTTCTTCCGAACTGCAGTTCCATGATAGATGATGCGCGTTGAAGTCACCGAAGAGAAGACAGTGTCTCCCACGTTTCACGTTGCTGATGATTGCATTCCATTCGGATTGATTAAGTTCATTACGCGGTGGTCGATAGCATGCAATTATGTCTATTTCTGGTTTGATGTTTTTCAGAGTAATCCCGCAGATTTCCATTTTTTCGTTCGCGTCCACCAGGTTACATATTTCAATCGCATCTATTTTATCTCTGACAGCAATAAATACTCCGCCACCGGTAGAATGATGCCTATCTTTCCTCAGGATCCTGAAGCCAGATATTTTGAAATCTTTGTCATCTGCTGTTAGCCATGTTTCAACGCAAATGAAAATATCTATCTCTTTGAGCAGTCTCGGGAGTTCTTCTTCGCGTTTTGAAATGCTTCTAGCATTCCAAAACAGTATTCTAAGCTCTTTAAGTTGTTGATCCATTTTCAGAATTCAACAGATACTGATCTGTGCTTAGATCGTTTTCTGTTTCATTATCTGTTTCGGCAACCTCTATTTTAGTTTTCTCATTACTCGTGCCCTTGATTTTATTCTTGATTCTGGTCAATTTGCTCTTCATTTTGGATTCGGTGATGAGTGGATACACTTGATCAATAATCTGAGCGAGATCTGGAAGTTGTTTAGTCAGTTCGGAGGCATTTATGGCTTTGATATCTGTTTTCATGAGGTCCGTAAACTGAGAAAATGTGATCGTTAACTTATTTTGTGGATCTTCAAAAAATGTTGTTGCTGGAGAAAGTGCGTTATCGATGAAATTGAACTTTTCATCACCATTCGCTGCTGTAATTTTCCTCCGCTTCTGTGTCACAGGCGCGTGAGCGGAAGTGTTCGTCGGAGACGGGAATAAATCGTCTGGAACAATGTTTGTATTTATCGGCGAGACAGCTGATGCGTCAGCTGATGCTTCACTGCTCGTCACTGACAAGGCTCGCTTAGAAGTCGTGATTGGTTTCGTAGTTTGCGGAGCGATCGGAATATTTTCAGTATTGCTCGTTCCAGGTGTTATTATTTCATTTTCTTGTTGTTGCGATGGCTCGTAGGTTTGAGAACTTGTATTGGGGCAAGCTCTCGAGATATGCCCCGTCTGTTTACAAATGTAACAAGTAGCGAGGTCTGTTGATAGGTACGTCCAGTAAGTTGTGTCTTCATATTGTATTTGCAGAGTTTCTGGCAATAGATGTTCATCCTCTTCTTTTATGTAAAACTGGCGTCTGAATGACATGATGTGAGATCGTCCTGGTTTACTCGTACTTGCACGAATCTCACTAATGCTAGAGAGAATCGTTATGCCTTTCGATTTGATAGCTGATATTATCACACTATTAGGGATTACCGTATGCACGTTGGAGATGACCACTCTCTTGTTGTTGCTGATGAGTGGTCTTATTTTCAGTGTATAGTCTTTTACTTCGATTTTCTTGGTTTTCAGTTCCTCCACTAACTTCTTGTCACTTAGATACAAGCACACTCTATTACCTGATATTTTAGATATCGATTTAACACTCTGAAGATCAATCAGTTGTTCAAGTCCATCGAGGTAGTCATCCAACATTAGTCCCTCCATTGAATCGATAATAATCGCTTGCTCTTTCTTGATTGCGGTATTCTGGGCTGCAATATTCGAGTAGGTTTGGACATTTTCAGTGGGTTGTACTTCTTCCAGTTGATTGGTTGTAGAAACGGCACCATTTTCTGAGGCCATTTCAATAAGGGCTGCAACTGCAACTGCAGCCGTGAGGCCCAGTTGCTTGTGTCGTGTAACTTGCACTAATTTACACTATCACGTCACTATTCCCGTTATAATTTACACTTAGCCACATATTAAACTCAAACCGAAACCAGGAGCGATATGTAAACACGTCTGCTCGGTATCACGGTCTCGACCAAACTCCCCGCGAAACCTTACCGACATTATTTAGGACACTTGAAAGAGTAACTCTGTCGAGTTTCAAATCAATTGGTAGAGTGCGATATATTTGGCGAGCTATACAAATCGGGCATTTTTTAATTATTCATCATCTTCTGATGGATATAGCTCAGGCCCCGTTCGACCAATTTTGACGTTCAAGAACGGGAGTTGTAGGAATTTCCAAGACAAAGGAAACTACTGAGCTAAATTGGATTAAGGAATATTATGTACGTTAAAATGGCATCCATCTTAAGATGGTCTAAGAATCGACAAAGGAGTAACTTTACATATCGTCGGGTGGAGTAGGCGCATTTCGTTTTGAGACTTTTCAGCAATTTCTTTTTGATATTTCACACCAGAACAAAGAAATGCACCACCGCAGATCTCGATGATCCGGGTCAATTTGGCAATTTTTAGAAAAAGCGATGAAGGTGGTCTTCAATTAAATTTCAAAAAATTGTAGCGGGCATGAAAATTTTTTTTGGACTGAGAATCTGAGAAAGTATATTATTTTTGGTTCATTTTCCATATAAATAGTTAGCAAAATTATCCGCGGGACTCGTGCGTACGATTTGACAGAGCTGAACTCATCTGACCCATTTTTCACATTCACATGCGCAGAATTTTTGCTCTTGGAACCAATTTTTGGCATACTATTTGACGTTTATTACCAAACGACCACTAACTCCTCTTTTGGCTCGAATCAGAAGATTAGCATTCAGTCACACTGATATAGAAAAATGGGTTACGCCCCTCGCTCGGCAGGCTGTTTTGAGTCATGGGAAAATACTCCATCCTTGAGCGTTACACTCAGGGAGAATTGAATCCCGTGCCCAAAACTGCCGAATCTTGCATCATCGGTGCATAGTGTACTATGCAGCCATTCTCATTCACAAAGCAATTAGAATGAAAGAGCTCGAATATTTGGCTGCAATGTTCACCAAGTACCAGATTAGATGCACCAGTCGGAGCGATAAGAGAGATCTTAACATACCCAGAGCCCGGCTCAAGGCCACTGAATACTCCTTTCAGTATCGAGGTGTTAGGTTGTGGAACTCTCTACCGCCCTGTCTACACAGCTCACCCTCATTATCATCATTCACACTCGCTTTAAAGTTTCATATCCTCTTCAGATATGGATATATTCATAGGTTAATCGCATAAGTAAATATAGGCTTCTTAAACTAAGCGTACACTTAATCTGCTTTTTTTCGAGATTAAATTCAAATACGGTCCAAAAACTGTTCTTCTTTTTCTGATCTCATGACCCTTCATATAATACCTATTGGCCGTACTCTCTCAACATGAATCAGCTATTTTAGCTGATTTGCAGCTAACGTGGACGGATTTTCCCTAAAAATCAGCTGCAATAGCTGAAATTCAGCTAAGATAGCTGATTTTCAGTCAAAATCCGTTCGTGTTAGCTGATTCATGTTGAGAGAGTAAGTTGTTTTTCATGATTAATCACAAGAATTCTGATAAATTCGAAACCAGGAGAGCATTGGGGGAGCTAAGCGAGAGCCAGCGCCACAGTGGATCTTTCGGGAAGCTTTTGGGGAGGTAGTAAAGAATTCTCGGGAGTATCTCCAGCCTCAAGCCACTCTCAAGAGCATTATGGGAATATTATAGAATCACTCAGGGTATTGGGTGACTAATTCTGTGGAATCAAACTGAGCTAGAAATTTGACGATTTCCCGGGGATTCCCTGGGGACTCGTACAAGAGCCTTGCAAACGTTTTTTTGGGTAATTTTCGTTGATTCTCAGACAGCGCTGTGTCACCGTCTGGGTTTCACTTAGTGGGGGTTTAGTTCGATCTCGTTTGTTCTAGTTAGGTCTAGCTCGGTCTAAATGAGCCCAGTTCGGTCCAGTTCAGTGCAGTCAAGTCTAGTTTGGTAAAATTCAGTCTAGTTCGGTTTTGTTATGTCTAATGGAGTCTAGTTCGGTCTAGCTCGGCCCAGTTCGCCGTAGTTTGATCTAGTTTAAGCTAATTCGGACCAGCTCGGTCTAGTGCGATCTAGTTTTGTCTAAATGGGCTTAGTTCGGTCTAATTCGGTCTAATCAGAACTAGTTCATAAGTAAAATCTCATACTCTCTGGTGTTTTGATGCATCGATGTACTGAAATAATCCAAAGTAGATGCAGGGTCTTTGATTCATTTTTACGCCCCCTGGAATACAGCGCTCAAGCCGCGGATCAACTCTTGACTTTCAGATTACCAACGACTATAAATACTCGTGTTGACAGTTCGGACCTTTAATTTAGTCAACACAGCCGTTTCAAAAATTGAGACATTGCTTCTGAGTTTTTTAATATAATATATCTATTAGCAGGTATAGATCGAGATAATATGATTTTCTGCAAAATTCATGAGAGACTTCTACCTGGAACCTTTGAGTTGATCATCAATCATTACTTTACAACCACCATGATTGAACTGCAAAAGCATTCCAGGGTCCTCTGACTTATCAAGGACAATTACAAGCCGAACGAGCTTTTAGCGAGTGTGGCAATAACGCTAGTAAAAATTTGATCACTATCTTAGAGAAACCATTTCAATAATCTGACATCTACTCAAATTGCTCAGCTCGTAATTTCAAATTCGCCCACTGACACTATAGATATTTTATCAATCAGTTAGCATAAGCCATCCCACCCGTTCTCTCCAATCGATATGAGCTATTGGGAGTAAAACCTGTGTTGGAACGCCGCCATCTTGGCCCTATGTATTTCTTATGGGGATGTTTTGAGATTCGGCCATATTGGATTTTTCTGCCACTAAAATAACACAGAGGTTTACTCCCAATTTCAATTCACAATTTTGAACCAGGTTCCGTAATCTGGAATACTATCTTCTGACGAATATAATGTGTTGATTGAGTTTCCAAAAATATCAATACAACCGCTTCCGTTTAAGTTGACATGCAATCGATTGGATACATTCCATATATATTATTATGCGTATAGCCATACGTATATCCCGATATCCTCATACAATTAGTATTCACTACCATCTTACTATGAGAAAAGAAAACCTTCAGTAGATTCATAAAGAAAATGTATACTTAGGCCGCGAAAAAAATGTTTAGCGTTAGAACCTGCGGTTCTGAAAATCTATTTTTGTTGCAAACACGAGACTAATCCATGTTCAAAAATTTGGAGCTTCTCCTGAACCATGTGATAGGAATCATTGCTACCAGGTAGAAATTAAATTATTGTTAAACTAAGTATCATCCACTGAACCGTAGCTTGCATGTTTGTCATGATGATGATGGTGGCAACTGATATTCATCTTAGAGGAAAATTCATTCTCTGTGTTACTTGGACATTGAATAATTCAGAAGATTTTCGATGTTCTGATAAGACATGGAAGGTGAATTTAATAGCTCGAGACATGCGAATCTTCCGAATTTTATGCTATATAAAACGGCGAGGGACAGAACCTCGTCGTAGTTGTTTCAACGAACAGTAAAACATGAAGTCTGTTTTCTTGGCTCTCGTCGTGTTGGCTTGCTCTGCAGCCTGCGCCATGGCGGTAATTACGAAATACCAATCTTTTTGGGAAATTTAGTGAAGATGGAATTATCTCAAAGAGAATACAATCGAATAATGGATCCTGATATACTTTTCAACCATAGCAATTCCCTGGTGCTGGTGCTGGAGCCGATGTTCACGCAGGCTTTGGTTTCAGTGCCACCGGAGCTGGAGGTGGACCTGCAGATGGTAAGTTGACGCAGTATTTGATAATCCCAACGGCTCAGAAGATGGATAGAATCTATCAATTCCAATCATTGGAGTTTCCATATGACAGTTTCATTCATGAATCACCTTTGTCACGAGACTAGTACAAAAATTTATGACTATCTTTCTGGGAAATAATATAATCAATATTTCGAATAGTGACGTTAGTAACACCATATGGATGCGATAGTCTTCGTTCAGTCATCTCTGATTACAGTGAAACCTCGCTCTTCGGACCTCTATCACGCGGACGACTATATTCTTGCCGACACTTTCCTATTCGGCGTGTATAAAACTGACTATTGACGTGAATCAAAATAAAAATTATAAAAATTCACAAGCCGCAACCTCCACGCTGAAGATAAGACTTCTTCAGAATTTGATTGAAAAAAAGCTGTAGCATTCTGAAAGACCTCGTAGGACATTGAATGTCAAAATTCTCACACGACTATTAAGAATATGTTCATCTTGGAGGTTTTGAGCTCCTTCAAATATTCATTCTTCTAGGACAAGATTTGAATGATGATCAATTTGAATGATATATCGAAGCAAGAGCATAGAATTGCTCTATGTCAGTCAAAGGAGAGGGTAATTTTTGCGTTAGCCGCCATGATAACTCTTATTTGATTATTATGATTCCGTGCTTCAAGATGGTCCGGACTGTTTGTACGTCTTTTGGACAAGTCGTATACAAACAGTTCAAATGTTATACGGACGATATATATATAACATCGTGAAAAATTTATACAAACGATTATCAACTTGTAATACTGCATAAATAAAGGAATAGGCTTATACCTTATCACAATTTTTCAACGCTGATAAAATAGTCAAGTGACAAAAGATTCCGAGGTACTAATATGCATTTCTTGAATAGCTTCCCCCGCAGAGTTTAATTAATATTCCATTCCAACTTACGATCCACAGGAGCACTCGATGCACCATCACAGTCGCTTGCATACTTTATGACAGCTTCAATTGAAATATCATTTCAAAGTTTTGTGCGGCATGTTGATTTGCAACATTTCTCAATGCAGTAGTTGGATAAGTGAATCTATTGTGGATTCACCCGTGTAACCCATAATGACTCCCGAAATTTGTTTAAAAAGTTGAAACTCAATATACTCAATGTCAATGACATTTTTTTATTGGAAGAAGGGCCAAAAACCTAAAGGATATTTTGATCCTCAGACTGCAGGCATTTTCCCTTGAGAGAATAGATATTTTTGGAAAGGCAGTTTCATATTCACGACCATTCAATATGTAACGAAGAAAAAAAAAATTTTTCAAGATCACAAGAAGAATCATTTATGAGCCACGCCGGCAGTTTGAGGGCTTGGAGATATATCAGTGTTGTATGGTTCTATGGTTGACAAGCTGGGTCGGTGAGAACAACGCGCAAGATTCGAGTTTATTGCTCAAATCAGCCTAATTTAACTATTTTCAATTTTTATTGGTTTTGGTCTCAAAAGAAAAAGTTAATGAAGATATGTTGATTCTCGGCAGTGGTGGTCAATCTTGTCAAGGCGGAAACTGCCGCAGATGACCCGTGGTTTTTTCACTCCTTTCCAATCAACTTACTACAGTATTTTCTCTCATCTCTTTTGCAGGCAAAAAATGAGCATCCTCAACCTTGTGGCAGAGACAACGGTGAATATTGGTTTTTCTCACCAACGATGTCTCAAATTTTAATCAATGAATTTCAATGTACGCACACGATATCGAATGAATAAAGCACTTGAAAAATGGCTCTTTTGACAATTTCATTGTAATGCACAACTCATTTTCGAAAACATTTTCGAGCTATAACTAATCAATTCGGGTCTTGATAGATCCCGATATACAGAAAAAGTTTGATCTTCAACGAGTCTCTACGGTTACCGACTAGACCGCAACCGAAACTCTTGATCAGGGTTCGCCAAGACATTTATGATATTATAATGATGCCGCACTTTGTTGCTACACAGGTGTGAGAATAGCAAACCGATCTTCACCCCAATTCATTGGAAGTTACCACATCGTCCCTCGTGATACCGCGCTTCCCCGCCCGCTTTCACTATCGCCATCAAGATGATACTAGGACGTATTCTCCGCGACGATAATAAAGCTCAAAGAAATTTATTCCAGAGATATAACATTTGATGCGCCACCTAGTGGTAAGAATCGGTTGAATACAGATGTGAAGAGTTCGCATAAATATTTCATTCAAATCATTAACCATTCCATAACTTATTCCTAATGATTGAATTGCGATGATCATTGTAATACAAAAATTTGACCCAGCTGGATAATTATAGAAGATCTTCGAATTTATTTCCGCCAACTCGATGAATATCCTAATCATCAGATTATTCTTGAATAGATATTTATTCGAAATACGTACGAAAATCATTCATCCTAGAGAAATAGCATTTTTGTTTAATCATTACCCCTTTAACACAACTTAATCCTAGAGCACATGATTTTCTGGGACAAAGTTGTGTGAAATATTGAATAAGAATCTGAATAATTATCTATTTCAATGAAATATAATTTCTTCAATCGGATCTACTTGAGTACTGAGAAGATTCATATTATTACTATGAAACTGGAGATATGAAACTTCATTTATTCAAAAGATCCGAGTCACGCGGTCCGGCAAGTCTGAGTCCTCAGAATGACATCTTCTTCAACGTAGATAGATCTGTAGAAAAATTCCGGTGATATTCGTCTTATTTCAATATCCGTGTATGAAATGAGTTTATTGGGCCCAAGTGTGTGCTGAGAATGCAAGATCCCTCTACAATGTAGTGGAAGCTTGATCTTTCATTTTGAAAATAAAGTTATTGATGTAGGATTAGAACTTATGTCAAAGCGCTTTAGCAAAATGATTTCTGCACCTTGGATGATACTGACTCTTGAATCCAGTCATAATGTTTTATTGTGAATAAATGACTGATATAATCGTGATCTGGCCGCGTGTTGAATTTTGAAGAATCCATTTAATCAAAATGAGAGTTCGGTTCTTGAAATCCATTGGATCAATAATAGAATTGAATAAGTATTCATTCCAATCCAGTGTGATAGATGTGAGTGGTAATGTTTCCCGTGAATGAATACTCATCAATTGAATTTAATGAAATAATTATCAAATATCAATACATATTTATTCAAGTTGATTTATTTGATTTGGAAAAATTGAATTATCAAAATTGATGGTTCAATGTCTTCAGTTCAGAGGAAGTATGTTCAATTTGAATAAATATTCTTCCCCATTAAATACAATTTTTCTGATTTCGGTAATTTGATGATTGAGTAAATTTCTATGGTACATATGAATAAATAATTATTTGAAAATATGAAACCTCATTCATTCCAGAAAAATGAGTTTTCAAACCAAATAAATCCTCCATGAATAAATATATTTATTGAATTTCAATAATTTTTTTTCTCAGTGTACGTCTTGCATCAGAAGTGCATTGTATCTTTAGTCAAATGAAAGCTTGCAGTTTCAGCTTGCGATTGCGGGGCTTATAAGGTCCATTTGGACATCTCTGGTTGGAGCTATGAGTGCTGAAAGTCGTGTTCCAAAGTTAGACACGGACTGGGGTAACTTTGGAGCATAAATTGTTATCATTTATTATTCGTCAATTAATTCATAAACTAGGACACGCAATCGATTTTGACCATCGGTAATCAAAAGCTGAGTCTTAGCTTTCCATTGACCTATTATAAGAGTCCATTTAGTTGAATTTAACTTCTATAATCGAGCATAGACACCTTCAGCATATGACCTCACTGCCCGCGTCGCGGCTAACACTCGAGGGGGAAAATACCTTCACAGTCGGTTTCTGACAATAACTAATCTCTGCCATAACTCGGCTTCCGTGGGTCGAATGAGACGTTCTTTGGCTCATTTTGGAGCTCTCGTCAACGACTACTCAAGTATGTAGAATTCGAGGATTATGAAGATCTTGGAAAATAATTGAGAGTACATGAACAAGTGTTCCAAAGTTACCCCGGTTTCTGAAAAAACATACGTAGTTGTCAGTTTTTACTTTACAAAACTGAAACTTCGTGAAAATACTCCAATATAACAATGGATTTGTCCAGATATGTGTATAGACAAGTGAATTCTAGCTCAGCTACCTTGGATTCGACCATCTAAAGTCGGAACCACACCACTTTTTCCGAGAGACTGTTTGTTGGATTGAAAATGTACTTTTGAAGACTTCGGCTTATAAACGGATTGAAAGCTGTTGGAGGCCTTCGTGCTGGTGCAAAACATTGTTTATGCGTGCCCCAAGTAGGAGAAATCGGTGTTGAAGCCTCAGGATCATCTGCCTAGCCGACTGTGCGTGATAACCACTCTTTCCTGGGTTGTTTCCAAAGTTACCCCGGTTGACGGTATTTTGTGACATAATTTGTGATCATTAGAATTTTCTATCTAAACTGTGATTAAATTGTCATGAGGTTTTTTGGCCGAGCCTTTTGCTTGGTTTTTTTTTGCCTCAGGTTTAACCCAAAACACTCCAATTATTTTTCGAAAATCTCTTTCACATCACCGGAAAGTAATCCCAACATCCCACTCCAAAACCCAGCCTGAATGCTGATATTTTTTATCGCGAGTTCGTAACAAGCGGAAACCAGACTCTATCTCTTGTCTTGATTCATGGTATATGAAGGCGAATCATCGCAATTATATTGCGCATTCCAAATTACTCTCGAAAATTACTCTAGGAGTCAGAGCTGTCAAACGAGCATCAAGAACTAAAATTTTTGGGACTGAAAACGAGCGTGATAAACCACTGGACAAAAGTTTTGAGGGGATTATCCATGAGCAGACACTGAACACTCAATTTTAGGCAGTTTGATAACAATAGGTTATCGCGGCAAATCAACTATTTTCTTTCGCGAGGCGTTACTTTTTTTGCTTTCTTGAAGAGAAAGTATTGTATCGGTGCGGAAATTTTCGCTTAAAATTTTCTTGAATTTCTCATATTTCACCCTCTAGTTTGACTTTTATCCAAAATCCACCTTAACCACCTTGTTCTACTTGCCAAAATCTATCGAACAGTACCCCTATACTTTCCTCATCTCCTACACAACGCTCTCCGTGAATTTTTTTGAAAAACACCTCGTTCATGTCCGTATGTGCGTGTGTCTGTAAGTTGTCTTCTCTTTGTCACGCGACATCTCCTGAACCCCTCCATCAATCTTCTTGAAATTTTATGGTTTTACTTTCAATCGATCAGTGATGGTCCCAGTTTATTGACAGTCCCATACTCTCATTATTCCTTCTTCCACATTCAACTGATTGCCTGAATTTCAACACCAATTTCAGACCCAGTTGGTCCAAACGTTCTAGCATCTCCTATTCACAGTATAAACTGTCACTCAATGTTGTTCAAGTATTACTCGATCATTCTGAAGAGATCGGTTGATACAGAACTTTGATTAGTGTTTCCATTTTTGAAAAAAAAATTTTTTTCCATTTTTCCTTCTATGTCACTCCAAATTTCGTTTCCACTTCCACCAATCTCTTTGAAATTCTGAGGAATTATTCAGCTTCCTCGGTCAATGGTCCCAGTCCTTTTTGAGCGTCATCCTTTTATTCATTTTGCCCCTACAAACCATTTTATCTTTAATTTTCAAACCGATGCCGAAATTTTCGCTTAAAATTTTTTCAATTTGTTCATTTTTCACCCCCTAGTTTGACTTTCATCCAAAATTCACTTGAACCATTCTCATTCTACTTGCCAAAATCTATCAAATCGTACCCCTATACTTTCCCCAACTCACAAACAACACTCTTCGTGGATTATTTTGACTGACACCTTGTTCATTTCCGTATGTGCGTGTGTCTATATGTTCTCTTCTCTTTGTCACGCAGTATCTCCTGAACTCCTGGACCAATCCTCTTGCAATTTTGAGGGTATACTCTCGATTAACTAGTGATGGTCCCAGTTTATTGACAGTTTCATATTCTCATCACACCTTCTTCCACGTTCAATTGATCGCCTGAATTTCAACACCATTTCAAGACATTGTTGGCCCAAACGTTATAGCATCTCCTATTCACAGTATAAACTGTCACTCATTGTTCCAAGTATAGCCAAGTATTCCTCAATCATTCTAAAGAGATTGGTTGATACAGAACTTCGATTAGTGTTTCCATTTCTGAAAAAAAAAATTTTCATCTTTCCTTCTATGTCACTCCAAATTTCGTTTCCACTCCCACTAATCTCTTTGAAATTTCGAGGCATTGTTCAACTTCCTTGGGGGATGGTCCCAGTCTTCTTTGAGCCTCATTCACTTATTCCGCCCCTACAAACCTTTTTATCTTGGATGTTACTATGAATATTCCCTTTCCTTTGCATATTTTCATAACTGTTCAACTAATTTTCTTATTACTTCTAAATCATCTCCCCCAATAAATTCTACATACTCTGACATCATTCTCACCTTCCTGTGATCAAGATTCCCCTTTGAGAAATGAACTCCATATTCATGATTCAAGAAAATTTCTATATTCAATTCGTATAAGGTCTCCATCTCTCTCTTATCCAAATAAAATTCTATGAATGACTACCCTGATGTTTATTCAACACCCTGAAGATATGTGTGTATACATATTAATTCAATTTCTCCCCCGATCAATAACAAAGGCTTCCTCATCATAGTGACACCACTGTAATACACTGCAATATCATGCCAACTTCTATGATATCCTAGGCCTAAACAAACAAACCGTAACCTATTTTGCCATCAGAACAACTTTTTCTAATTGAAAATGAACCCTCAAGTCCAAGAATGAAGGTAATAACATTTACTCAATCCATTATCACAAATAAATAACCATTACTTTCTTTCCTGGCTTGTGAAGATCTGATCCACTTTGATAATAGTTTTGTGCATAAATGTTGCAATAAAAAATGTTGGTGAAAATCAAAATACTCATGCCTTTAGATTTGTTCAAGGGTCTACAATACGATTACTCAAAAGAAAAACAATTTATAAGTATAATTATTGTAACATGAATGGAAGAAGAGAAAGCATTCCGCAAATTTCTCTTTGCAGCGTATTTTGAATCAAGCCATGAGTTAACCACAATTATTCCATGAACTCGTGAGATCGCTCTTAAATTGGATATAATTGCGATGAATGACATATTTGAAGTCAGATAATACTAGAATTTTTGGTATCTGTGATCCCACAGCGAAACTACTAATAGTCTCAAGACATGAAACCTAATAATTTGTCACTCGGAACGTTCTGTGCGAGGTCAGTTTTTTTGGATTCCTATTTTGGTCATGATTTGGATATTTGTATTCTGACCAGCACTTTCGTATGGGGCTGAATTCTCTTCTGGCATGAAGTATAAATCACCATAATCGATTGTTATTAACACCTTCACTGCGATGGGCCCTCGGATGGGCCCCACCGGTGGGGCCCACGCTTCCAAGTCTGTGTGAACGTGTTAAGAGGAATTATCGATCGAATACAGATCGGTGAAGATTGAAAAACAGGAAATCGTAGGCGCCACCGTTGAATCTGTCGTAGCACACGTATTATAAGTATCAACATTTCTGGCAAAATTCAAACATAAACTGACAAGTTACATTGATATACAAATACATCAATATCATATCGGACGGCCGTATACATGACATTGTCACTCTTTTGGTTCTTAGATTATTTTGAGGTATGGGGCCAGAACTTATTAAAAAATATTCGGTTCACTACTTTCATTCATTTCAGAAAGTACACAGAATCAATATTTGGAGTCTTCCGATAGCCACCTTGACCCAGATAAAAGATGCTCAAATTTTGTTTTGCCGTCGCCATCCTCTGCATTGGCAGTGTAAACTCAAACATGGAAGTTTACTCTTCAAATAATAAGCTACAAACAAAACTCATGGATGTGCCGGCAAAATTTGGCGGAAGAATACCAGCTGAAGGCATAAAGGTAATCCAAACGACTATTTGATATTGAGAAGGTCAAGCGTGATAAAACGGTAGATTTGAAGTTCTATTGGTAATGATAGAACTGGGATGAACGATCGAGCCATATCCCAAAAACTGATCGAATTACAGTCGAACTTGTGTGAGTGGAACCTGAATGGGGCAACATTTTTTCCCCGGAATCATAAGGACTCGAGTTCCGTTTATAGCAGGTTTTTTCATGTACAAGCCCACACGTTCATAGCTACATCGATCACTTTTGAAAAACCTCCATGAAGTTTGTGGATACAAGCAATTCAAGCGAAATATCATCAGATTACACCGGGAGACAAAAAAAAAGTATTTGTACTTTTGACCAGAGCTACTTTCCTATATGTATTTTGGCACGCTGAATCCGAATCCGAGGTCGCTCAGGCCCGTTTCTATCTTGATTTCGAGAAAATCGGGGAAAATTCGGTGGAAATCGTGGAAATAGCGCAGAATAGCTCGATTTTCTCGAAAACAAGAGGTAGCCGGACCAAACCGACCTCGGATTCGGATTCAGCGTGCCAAAATACTTAGCGGAAAGTAAGTCTGGTTAAAAGTATGGTCTTGTGAAAGATACTTTCGACCAGACCTACTATTATATATGTATTTCGGCACGCTGAATCCGAATCCGAGGTCGGTTAGGCCCGGCTACCTCTTGTTTTCGAGAAAATCGTGCTATTCTGCGCTATTTCCACGATTTCCACCGAATTCTTCACGATTTTCTCGAAAACAAGATGTAGCCGGGCCAAACCGACCTCGGAATCGGATTCAGCGTGCCGAAATACATAAAAAATAGTAGGTCTGGTCAAAAGTACAGATACTTTTTTTTGTGTCTGCCGGTGTTATGAATTATTAACCACCAATGGTTTGATTCATCAATCCCTCGCCCAAGGGAACATCGTAAGTGTATCGATATCCTAAATTCCAAAATCAGTCATTTTTTGAAATCTTTTCTCAGGGTATAGAAGAAATGGTGAGGCGCACTTGGGTTTTTTTTTGTCCTAGAGACTGAGATTCGTTTACCAACAACAGGGTATATTAATGTCATTGTAAAGAATGATAATAATTTTCATTTCCTTCCAGGGAATAGTGGTACCAGTCAAACCAAAAACAGCGTGCTCGGCTGTTCAGAGCCCACCCAATGATGCCATGTATAAAAATTATAAGAAACTCGCGTTGATCGAACTCGATGGTCATAAAGGGGACAATGAGAAATGTACATTCGAAGTCAAAGTTAGAAACGCTCAAAATGCTGGCTTTGATGCTGCTGTTGTACATTACTACAACTCGGACGATTATGGTAAGCTATCCATCACTGTAAATTTAAGAAATTCAGGCACAAATGTTTGTCGAGACGAGCTTGGTTACCAAATCTCTCGTGTGATCTTCTGATCAGATTCGTGTCTCTAAGGGAATCATTACCAAACATCGCACAGGATTATGGAGACAAACAAGTGCTTGATCATCAATCTCATAAAATTCACGATAATTTGCACACTTTTGAGATAATTGTAAATTGGCCCAATGATGATAAATATCCATATACTCGAAGTAACAACAATTTTTTGTTACAGTCGAAATGGCAGCCAAGAATGGAAATGGTATAACAATTCCAGCAGTTTTTATCAGTGGTACATCAGCCCTTTTGCTTGAGGACCAAGTGTATCCGTATACATCTGGCTACTACGTTATTCTCAATAATACACCAGGGGACTTTAGTGGAAGCGCTATAACTACGTCCTACAATAACTAGAGTTGTGACTGATGTTTAAATTGTTTTGTGATTTCTCAGCATACGATGAATGTGATTTCAAAAATAAATCTCCCGAATATCTGAATCTATTTGTTAAACTCATCGAAATATTTCAACTCCAAGGACCAGTTTATCAAATAGTTGGAAAAAATTCCACTGTAGTAATTTATACGGAGTATATTGGATACCTTCAATACATATTTAAGAACGTAAAGTATATTTTCACTCAACTGTGTAGCCCAGAAATTAGTGAAACTATTTCCTCCGACTCTAACAAGGGGTGCATCAGCCTAACGTATACCGATTTCGGCTCAAACTTTAGGAGTCAACCTGTTTTAGTGATAAATGAAGGTATTTCCAAGAATTTAAATGTTCATGGGACTTATATATCTTGAGATACAGTTACTGAAATTAGCATTGCCCACAGAGTCCATGTCCAAAAAGCCTTAAATATACCGTCAAATTGGGTAACTTTGGTACAGTGGGTGCAACTTATTAGGCTGTGATTATTTTTATGCTGACCAACAGGGCGTTTTTTTTACCCATTGTGACTATAGAAGTATAACTGGTAGATATGAGTCGATTGGTTTTTCCTGCCATTTGTTTTTGGCAAAAAACAAATGGCATGAAAAACCAATCGACTCATATCTACCAGTTATTCTCATCTAAACTCCTGCAATTGAGTCAAATTCATCGATAACTATAGAAGTATGTGCCGTATTGCGGTATTGTGTCATTTTAACGGACATATCCAGTTTTCAGTACGGAAAGTTGGTTTGGGCAAAGACGCGCTCCCGAATATGCATAAAATATTTCATTCGTTGTGCCATGAAAAATCGGATACGATTTTCATTTTGAATGAAATGAAGGTCGATGGTTGCCGTCAAAATTGGAATCATTGTGCACAAAACCAGATACCCATCATCTCGATACCGGTTCGATTATAATTTCCTAAATCAAAAAGAAAACAATGTCCCGCGCGCGATTTCGCGCGCGGAGAATACGTCCGAGTATCATCTTGATAGCGATAGCGAAAGCGGGCGGGGAAGTGTGGTATCGCGAGGAACGATGTGGTAACTTCCAATGATTGGGGTGAAGATCGGTTTGCTATTCTCACACCTGTGTAGCGACAAAGTGCGGCATCATTATAATAACATAATTGTCTTGACGAACCCTGATCAAGAGTTCCGGTTGCGGTCTAGTCGGTAACCGCAGAGACTATTGTTTACGTGCAATTAAATTGATTAGTTATAGTTCGAAAATGTTTCCGAAAATGAAATGTGCATTACAATGAACTTTTCAAAACAGACAGTTTTAAAGTGCTTTATTCATTCGATATCGTGTGCGTACATTGAAATTAATTGATTAAAATTTGAGACATCGTGGGTGGGAAAAACCAATATTCACCGTTGTCTCTGCCACAAAGTTGAGGATGCTCATTTTTTGCCTACAAAAGGGATAAGAGAAATGACTGTAGTAAGTTGATTGGAAAGGAGTAAGAGAACCACGGGTCATCTGCGGCAATTTCCGCTTTGACAAGATTGACCACCACTGCCCGAGAATCAACATATCTTCATTAAGTTCCGTTCTTGGCTCTAATGTCCAATAGCAGAATAAATTTCTGTTTGAATCTAATGCTATCTATGGACTATCTATTTCTCTGGTTTACATTCAGAAACGACCGGTTTCGGACATCTAAATATGTCCTTCTTCAGGTTAATTATTGTCTAATCTCAACTTGGGAAATTACTCTAAGCTTAAATCAGTGCATTCGGTAACCAATCAGCCAGTTGGTCACGCGGCTGATTTTCGAGGAAATCCCTGTGGACCAATGATCGTCGAGATCTGCACTAGATTCCATCTAAGAGGGGATCACAAGACACCGCAGCTGCAGTGATAAGTCCTAGTCTTTAAGCTTAGAGTAATTTCCCAAGTTGAGATTAGACAATAATTAACCTGAAGAAGGACATATTTAGATGTCCGAAACCGGTCGTTTCTGAATGTAAACCAGAGAAATAGATAGTCCATAGATAGCATTAGATTCAAACAGAAATTTATATCTTCATTAACTTTTTCTTTTGAGACCAAAACCCACTGAAAAAAAAATTTTCTAAAATCTAATAAATATATTTATTCATCGCAGATTTCATTGATTCGAGAACTCATTTCTTTAAATCGAATAAAGTTTCAAATTTTTTAATAAATATTTATCTAAATCATCAATGGAATTGTACAAAATTTTCAATTTGACAAAATCAGGAGAATTTTATTTTATTCGGTAAAACATTTATTCAAACGGAGCATACTTCTTCATAATGAGTAATCAATTTTAATATTACAGTTTTATCAAATCGAATAAATCAAGTTGAATAAATATCAATTCAGATTTGATTATTTATGTCATAAAATTGAATCAATGCGTATCCAACCAGATACCATATCACGACTCAAGTTTATCATCGTAGATTTGAATGAATATTTATTCAATACTATTATTGATCTATGAAATCTCAAAAATCAAACTTTCATCCTGATTGAATAGATTTTTCAGAATTAAATGTGTAGTCATATTATGGTTATACCATAACACGACTACACTATTTATTCATGGTGTCACATTTACTCATGGTTAATGAACTGTTTTTTCTTGAGAGCTGTAGGATGAGACGATCGAAGTTGTATTCATTTGAACTCAACATTTGAGAATTCCTGTACAAAATCATTGAGCTTTCAATTTAGTGAGTAGATTCTGAAAATCTAATCATCTAACCAGAACAGACATTAATATTGTGATATATCACGAATAATATCTAAATCAGACATTACATGCATTCAAGTTGAGCGAATACACGTTGGAGCCATTCGGTAGATTTGTAAAATATTTAATTGTACCAAAAAATTTTCTTCGTTTTTGAATAGATATTTATTGACCAACTTGGACAGGATAGAAGGATTCTCTATATATCCTGATCTAACTCCATCGGGGTTTTGTATAACCAAGATCTTTGTAATTAAATCGTCCGAAACGAAGTATAAAATATATCAATGATTTCGATTAAATATTTATTAAAATCGTTCAAATCTGTATGTGATCGATTTTTACCGCTAGGTGGCGGACAAAACGTTACCTTCCTCCAAATGAACTTTTTTGAACTTGATTATCGTCTCAATCAATAAATTTCCCGTGAAAAGCAATCGATCATGATACCATTCTAATGGTGGAACTCAGATCGTTGATTCATGATGAAAATTCAAGCTTCTATTTCAATTCCTGATTAAATAAGAGGGTATTCAATCCTTTCTCGCAAGCGACCAATCCCCTCGATTGATATATAAGGCTCGGAAGATCTTACGATCACGTACAATAATACTGCGAAGCGACACAAATGTATAGTGGTAATCACATGCGTATACTTTAAGATTTGAATAGCAAGCCCTTTAGTTATAGAAAAATATAAGTAGTTACTATTGTTTATTAAGTGTGATAATTATCGATCCCTGAAATCAAGTGTAAGATTTGATGAAATATTTAATCAAAGTAAATAATCTTCCCACGGTCGACTATTAAATTCCATTAAATAAGATTTACTCTTGATTTTTGGTGATAATTGGGATAAATGAATATTTATTCAAAATGAAACTTACTTCATTATTTCAATGCAATATCTATTCATCTCAAAATCTATTCATCTCATAATATCTATGCATTTGGGAATCGCGGACCGTTTGAATGAGTTGTTCTTTAAGAAATAATATTCCCAATCTATTAAATACACTCTGAGATTTAATAAATATTTATTCAATTTGGGAAAAAGGAATTTATTAATTTGAATAAATGTTAGGATAGCAGTATTGTGGTAAATATTTATTAAAATCGAATAATTTTTCTTCGGATTTCCTCAATTTTTTTTTCAGTGGCGATAAAAAATTGAAAATAGTCCAAATAGGCTGATTTGAGCAATAAACTCGAATCTTGCGCGTTGTTCTCACCGACCCAGCTTGTCGACCATAGAACCATACAACACTGATATATCTCTAAGCCCTCAAACTGCCGTCGTGGGCCATAAATGATTTCTTCTTGTGATCTTGAAAAATTTTTTTTTTCTTCGTTACATATTGGATGGTCATGAATATGAAACTGCCTTTCCAAAAATATCTATTCTCTCAAGGGAAAATGCCTGCAGTCTGAGGATCAAAATATCCTTTAGGTTTTTGGCCCTTCTTCCAATACAAAAATGTCATTGACATTGAGTATATTGAGTTTCAACTTTTTAAACAAATTTCGGGAGTCATTATGGGTTACACAGGTAAATCCACAATAGATTCACTTATCCAACTACTGCATTGAGAAATGTTGCAAATCAACATGCCGCACAAAACTTTGAAATGATATTTCAATTGAAGCTGTTATAAAGTATGCAAGCAACTGTGATGGTGCATCGAGTGCTCCTGTGTATCGTAAGTTGGAATGGAATATTAAACTCTGCGGGGGAAGCTATTCAAGAAATGCATGTTAGTACCTCGGATTCTTTTGTCACTTGACTATTTTATCAGCGTTGAAAAATTGTGAGAAGGTATAAGTAAGTCTATTACTTTATTTATGCAGTATTACAAGTTGATAAACGTTTGTATACATTTTTCACGATGTTATATATACCTATATCGTCCGTATAACATTTGAACTGTTTGTATACGATTTGTCCAAAAGACGTACAAACAGTCCGTACCATCATGAAGCACGGAATCATAATAATCAAATAAGAGTTATCATGGCGGCTAACGCAAAAATTACCCTCTCCTTTGACTGACATAGAGCAATTCTATGCTCTTGCTTCGATATATCATTCAAATTGATCATCATTTAAATCTTGTCCTAGAAGAATGAATATTTGAAGGAGCTAAAAACCTCCAAGATGAACATATTTTTAATAGTTGTACGAAATTTTGCTAATTACATATGCACTTTCGACGTTAGAGAGTGGAATGTCGTGCAATTTGAACTCGCTTTATCTCGTACATAAGTCTTTATTTCTTCAAATACAAAGCAAGAAATACATCGTGGTTTAAACGCGACATGCGTATCGTTTGAGCTCTGGCGGCTAACTAACTTGGTTGGGCTTTCATCCACAGGGTGAGGACCCACTAACACTGGTACCTACACACTTACATACATATATGTGCGAAGGCAGGATGCTCGTAGGTGAGGGAAATGTAATTAACTCATGATTTTATGAGCCTAGAGATTTCCGTTGACAGAAAATCGAGAACAGATGTGCCGACTCTCGAAAGAGCAATCCGCCGTGCTCTTGTACACGGCACTTAGTGGCCTTTACTATAGTCGTACTTCTAGGATAGCTAAGCGTGGGGCCGATATTTCCATGTGTGTGATGTAAAAATGAAACTCTAGCTATATTCATGGCAATCGCCATCCGCTACTTTGGAGAGACGTAAAAGCATCGAAAATTGCATGAATCGACTTTAAGACTTCAAAACCTTGGAGCGATAGTTAATCGCGAACATCCTGCCCCCGCCTAATTGGGAAGGCACATAAGATATTCGTCAATCAGACTTCATACTAATCAGATGAAGATAGATGTTCATGATATGATCTTAGAGTCTTTCTATGGGTAGTATCGCGAGCTTTGTAGCTGCGCGTTGTTTCAACCCATCACTTGTGCGAATGACCACTGTTCTCACTACACCATCGGGGCCAGGTATGGTCTGATATATTCGACCAAGTTGCCATTGCATAGACGGGACGTGATTTCCCTTTATCAAAACCAATTGGCCGATTTCCAAGTTCATCCGATTGTTGTTATTCTTCCTGTGCCGAATGTTGAGGCTGTTCAGGTATTCTTTGTGCCAGCGCCTCCAAAATTCTTGTTTCCATTTGGTAATCAGTTCCCATGGACTCAAGCGATTGTCGGGAACCATTTTGTAATCATGTTCAGGCAGACGTCTCAAAGAATCACCAATAAGAAAATGACCCGGAGTGAGAGCCAAGAAATCATTAATGTCATTAGAAATCGGAGTCAAAGGACGAGAGTTGAGAATCGCTTCCACTTCATGAGCAAATGTTGAGAATTCTTCGGATGTTAACTTCTCGTTCCTTATTACACGTCTTAGATGATATTTGAATTGTTTCACATCTGCTTCCAACAAACCGCCGAAGTTCGGGGCATATGGGGGAATGAATTTCCAATCGATATTGTAATTGGTTGTGAGAGTTTCGAGTTTGTTCTTCAACTCTTTGGAGTTGAACAATTCAAAGAGTTCTTTCAGCTGATTTTTCGCGCCACGAAAATTGGTGCCGTTGTCAGAGTGTATAGTTTGAGGGATGCCCCTCCTTGCAATGAATCGCCTGAGAGCACCCGAAAATGCTTCAGTGCTGAGATCTCCCACGACCTCGATGTGTACTGCTTTCGTCACCATACATGTGAATGTCGCGACGTAACACTTGATGAATTCCCTGTTCCGGTATTTTTTCTCTTTGACGAGAAATGGACCGCAATAATCGACACCAGTGTGATTGAACGGACGAGCTTGTCTTATCCGAATTCTAGGCAAATTGCCCATCTTGTAATCGATGAGTCGCGGTTTTGCATGAAAACACGGAATGCAGTTATGTATAACTCGCTTGATTTGACTCCGTCCATCAGTTGGCCAATACTTTTCGCGGATGGCGTACAATGTATTTTGTATTCCTGAATGGAAATTGAGTAAATGATAACTTCTGATAATCAAGTTTGTGATGTACTGTTTTCGGGGCAATATGATAGGATGTTTGGCTGAATATGGTATGATTGCTCTCTGCAACCTACCTCCTACTCTGAGAATACCATCGTCATCTATAAATGGGTCTAAGTTCTCTAATATGTTTTTGCGAGGGAAACTTTTCCCTTGCTGAAGGGCTGATATTTCGCGAACAAAAGAATCTTTTTGGACTAAACGGATGATTCCTTTCTCTGCTCTCGCTATCTCGTCTACCTCCAACGGTCCCGTCGGACAATTATTCTTTTTGGAGAATCTATAATCAATGAATCGGAGCCACCATGATACGGCCCGAATGAGTTTTCTGAACGAGGAAAAATGTTCCATGACCTTGAGCAAGTGTTCTTGCCCTGCCTTTGTGATCATACACCGAGCTTTCCGTACCTCTGGTAATTTATCCATATGAGGGATACAAGATACGGGCCACTCGGTATTGTTCAAAGTGAACCATTCTGGACCATGATACCAGAGTGGATCTTGAAGAAATTCGTGAGGCATTTGTCCTCGAGACAGCTTGTCTGCTGGGTTATCTTCTGACCGTATGTGATTCCAAGAGTTCAGGTCAGTTTTCAACTGAATGTTTGTGACTCGATTGGCTACGAATGTGTCCAATAAATGAGGTGATTTTTTCAACCAGTTGAGGGCTATGGTCGAGTCGGACCAAAAATACGTGTGATTGATCTCTAAAGTGAGAGCTTTAACGATTTGAGCGTGGAGATCAGCCAGTAAATTCATTGCACATAACTCTAAACGAGGTATTGACCGGGTCTTAAGAGGAGCTACGCGTGATTTTGAACAAAACAGTGTAGTTTGGTAATTACCTTGCACAGTTTTCCCCCGAATGTAAAAGCACGCACCATAGCCGATCTCACTAGCATCGCAAAAACCATGCAATTCGAGATATTCGGTATCTGAGTGCATGACCTTGCGATTGAAGTTGATGGGACCTATGGAATTGAGTTGATTACAGAATGTTTTCCAGTTGCGACTGATGTCTGATGGAATGGGCTCATCTCAATCTACTTTTGCATGCCACAAGTCTTGAATGATTTTCTTTGCATATAAAATGATCGGACCGAGTAGGCCCAATGGATCAAATATCTTTGCTACTTCTGACAGAATCTTGCGCTTGGTTAACTTGACATCTACTGGTATCCTTTGGAATTTGTATGAAAAAACATCATTCTCTGGCTTCCAAGACAGTCCCAGGGTTTTGAGAGAGCTATCATGATTGAAAGTGAAGTCTACGTCAAGATCTTGTTGAGGTACATCGTCTAAGATCTCTGGACTATTTGAGGCCCATTGTCGCATTTTCAATTTGGCTGTATCTAAGAGATCGGTCATTTGCTTGATCATTTCGCGAGCTTCAGATTTTGAATTTGCTCCCGTGACCATGTTATCCACATAGAAATCCCTTTTCAATACTTTTGAAGCGATGGGGTGGCTGCTAGTACCAATTTCAGCTAGTTCTACAAGACATCGTATGGCCAGGAATGGGGCAGATGAAACGCCAAATGTGACCACGTTCAAAACAAACTCTGCTATTTTATCATTTACTAGCCAAAGAATTTTTTGAAACTTTCTATCTTCCTCTCGGATTAAGAATTGTCGATACATCTTCTCTATGTCAGCTATAATGGCATAGATGTATGTTCGAAATCTGAGAAGAATGGTGAACAAATCATCCTGAATGGTTGGACCAACGTACAAAATGTCATTTAAGGAATTCCCATTGCTGGATTTTGCTGATGCATCGAAGACTACTCTGAGTTTGGTGGTGTTGCTTGAATCTTTGACGACTGCATGATGGGGCAAATAATAACTGTCGGAAGATGACTCGCGGTTTGGGGTCATGTGACCTAAGGCAATATATTCATTCATGACTTTCGTATACTCTCTCTCAAAACTGGGATTTGTTTTGAATTTCTTCTGTAGGTATTGTAATCTTTGTGTTGCTATTCTTTTGGTTAGACCAACGTTTCGACCTTCTTACCGAGGTAAAGCTACTATGAATCTACCTTCCTCGTTGCGAGTTACATGTTTTTTGAAGTGATCATTGCAAAATTGTTCTTCCGCTGAACAGATCGGTTCTTGCGGTGCGACTTCTTCGATTTTCCAGAACTTTTCAAGATCGAATTGTAAATTGGTAACAAAACATTGCGATGTGGAGGTGTTTTTGAATTGATTAATCGCGCCGCCGACTATCCAGCCTAGTCTGGTTTTCTGTAGAATCAGATCTTCGTTCATTGACAATTTTATTTGACCAGCCGTCATGAGTGCTAAAGTCGGACCGGATCCGATCAACATATCGACTTTTGCTGCTTTATGAAATTCTGGATCAGCTAGTTTGACGTTTCGCGGTATATTGAGTTTTTCAATCTGGATATTAGTGTGACTCAACTCTGTGATATGCGGGACAATGAAATAGATAAGAGACTTGGAAAAGTTAGAGTTTATTGATTTAATAGTGACTCGAGTGTAGTAATTCGCTGTTGTGTTCATGTCGTTCATGGCTTCAATTGTCAAAGTGCAACGAGATTTTGAAAGGTTCAAGAGTTTTACTAATCTTTCTGTGATGAAATTGGCAGTGGAGCAAGTGTCCAAAAGAGCCTTGCATAAGAAAGGAACTCCATTTTTGTTGATTATTCTCAAGATCGCGCTAGTCATGATCTCGTTCGATATAGAAGAAGTGTTGGCAGCGAGACATGCGCGAGTGATACTCTGTTTTGGATCTTTATATAGTCAGCTTTTCGGAATTGGTTTGTCACCACCCTTGAGTGGCGTTTTATCAGCATGCAAAAGTGTGTTGTGTTTTAGATTGCAAGTTTTGCAGTTGCCTGCTTTGCAATCCTCTATCTTATGATGCCGGAAACAATTAAAGCATAGCTTTGAATCTCTAACAACTTTGTATCGATCCTGTTGAGACATCGCGAGAAATTTCTCACACTTGAATATCGGATGTTGATCACTATTGCACGCAACACAATTTTTTGCTTTAGTAATGAACGTCTTTGCTGACGGCTCAGCCTCGAGTTTGCGAATCTTGCTCGAGGGTCCTTCATCGTTGCGATTCTGACCAGCTGACTTATCGGAATCCTGATAACTATAACAATTGGCTGTGTCGTAAGCAAACTCGACCATTCTCTCAAAAGTTGGAATTTCATCGCGCTTCAATGCTTGGCGCCATCTCATTCTGGTAAATTTGTTCAATCGTTTTTCAATCAGAGTGACGACCATCTCATCTGATACTTTGACCTTTAGAATTTGAAGTGACTTCACGTGCTGTTGAGCTTCGTCTACGATGGATTCGATACTCTTAGGGTCATCCCTTTTCTGATAAGGAAGATCTAAGAGAGAAGACATGTGTTTTGAAATCAGAAGCGGTTTGTTGTCGTATGCTTTGATCAACATTTTCCACGCGTGTTCGTAAGTATCGGCACTGGAAACAAAATTCAAAACCTTTCTCGTGGCATCCCCGGTAAGAGCTTTACGCAAAAAGTGTAATTTAGCCATGTCTCCGATTTCTGGATCATTGTGAATGAGTGACTCAAAGTTATTTTTGAATGCTAACCATCCCTCGATATTCCCATTGAATGTTGGTATTGGGATATCGGGTAACTTCACACGACGTTTCGAGCATATGGAGCTCGAATGATGATCATCGTATGATCCATGACTGGATCTTGAATTTATGAAATTTTGAGGACGGCTTGCCGCTTCAATCCCCCTCTCTTCGGCTGATACTTCGTCAATTATCCTTTGAGCTTGGCTCGTGATTTTGAAAAATTCATCAAATATCAAAAATCGCTTGTTTTTGCTCTCTTTGGATCCATCAAGGACATCGATCTCGTCGCACGTACTATCGAGCTTCTCTGATAAAGAGGTGACTCTTTGCAGCCGCAATTTCAGTTCCACCAAATCTTGGTCACCTCTGTAGTTATTCAAGAATGATTGTAAGGACAAAATTTGACCCGTTATCGAATCGCGTTGAGAGAAAAGCAACTTCAGTCGTAAATGGCTCATTTTGAAGTGGAAGCAAATTTTAGTTCAGAATATCAAAGGGTTCAATTTTTGAGTAAAAGGAAAATTTGAATAGGTATAATCTGGATAGGTGATTCAGAGAGAACGCTTACGGTTTGATGTATGCTCCGCTTTATGATGGTGCGGCAACAACTACGTTAGTTGATCGTTGCAGCTTCCGTAGATGGAGAATTTCACTTGACAGGATGAAATATCTCGATGTTATTCACTTTGAGGTGATATCACTTCACTGTGAGGCGACACGTTGTTTTGAGAAGGTATATTCACTATGAGGTGATATAGATGATATCTTGTATTACAAGATGTTCAGATTCGCTGTGAGGCGATAACGTTTGCACTTGATGATGCCATCTACCACTTGAGGGTGTATGATATGGCTTGCTAAAATTACATCCACTGTGAGGTGAATGAAATGTGATAAAATTGTGTACTATGAGGTACTGAATTCACTGCAGTTTGATCGAGTTCACTGTGAGGTGAATGCTACGTGATTTCATCATTTGGTGAGCAGCAATCAATGTCTGTGCTGGCAGAAATCGACAGAATGTTGATTAATTCACCATGAGGTGAGTTTCGATAATTTTGATAGTGAGCAATTTTGTTAGCTCCTGCGATTGTTCCTCACTGTCGCAGCGAGCGAAGCTTGTGATGCTTATCGCCTTGCTGGTGCGCAGATGCCTTGTGAATAAAACACTTACCTGCATGGGAAGCTGTAAAAGCGGCAAGACGGTGCGTGGCGCAGCGTACGGCTCAGCAGGCTTGGTAATAGAACCAACAGCCCATCACGAGTGGTAGCGCCGAGAATGAATCACGAGCGCACTGACACGATAGCACTGTATTGGTTGTTCACTGCACCATTTCACAGTTTCACAAAGTTATGCACCAGAATATCCGGCTCGAAGGACCATTTTATGTACGAAATTTTGCTAATTACATATGCACTTTCGACGTTAGAGAGTGGAATGTCGTGCAATTTGAACTCGCTTTATCTCGTACATAAGACTTTATTTCTTCAAATACAAAGCAAGAAATACATCGTGGTTTAAACGCGACATGCGTATCGTTTGAGCTCTGGCGGCTAACTAACTTGGTTGGGCTTTCATCCACAGGGTGAGGACCCACTAACACTGGTACCTACACACTTACATACATATATGTGCGAAGGCAGGATGCTCGTAGGTGAGGGAAATGTAATTAACTCATGATTTTATGAGCCTAGAGATTTCCGTTGACAGAAAATCGAGAACAGATGTGCCGACTCTCGAAAGAGCAATCCGCCGTGCCCTTGTACACGGCACTTAGTGGCCTTTACTATAGTCGTACTTCTAGGATAGCTAAGCGTGGGACCGATATTTCCATGTGTGTGATGTAAAAATGAAACTCTAGCTATATTCATGGCAATCGCCATCCGCTACTTTGGAGAGACGTAAAAGCATCGAAAATTGCATGAATCGACTTTAAGACTTCAAAACCTTGGAGCGATAGTTAATCGCGAACAATAGTCGTGTGAGAATTTTGACATTCAATGTCCTACGAGGTCTTTCAGAATGCTACAGCTTTTTTTCAATCAAATTCTGAAGAAGTCTTAAATCTTCAGCGCGGAGGTTGCTGCTTGTGAATTTTTAAAATTTTTATTTTGATTCACGTCAATAGTCAGTTTTATACACGCCGAATAGGAAAGTGTCGGCAAAAATATAGTCATCCGCGTGATAGAGGTCCGAAGAGAGAGGTTTCACTGTAATCAGAGATGACTGAACGAAGACTATCGCATCCATATGGTGTTACTAACGTCACTATTCGAAATATTGATTATATTATTTCCCAGAAAGATAGTTATGAATTTTTGTACTAGTCTCGTGAC
This sequence comes from Eretmocerus hayati, assembly GCA_029851415.1. Taxonomy (NCBI): domain Eukaryota; kingdom Metazoa; phylum Arthropoda; class Insecta; order Hymenoptera; family Aphelinidae; genus Eretmocerus; species Eretmocerus hayati. The sequence goes on from CM056741.1 coordinate 26,094,397, forward strand.
AAAGGTGATTCATGAATGAAACTGTCATATTGAAACTTCAATGATTGGAATGGATAGATTCTATCCTTCTTCTGAGCCGTTGGGATTATCGAATACTCCGTCAACTTACCATCTGCAGGTCCACCTCCAGCTCCGGTGGCACTGAAACCAAAGCCTGCGTGAACATCGGCTTCAGAACCAGCACCGCAGGGAATTGCTACGGTTGAAAAATATATCAGGATCCATTATTCGATTGTATTCTCTTTGAGATAATTCCAACTTCACTAAATTTCCCAAAATGATTGGTATTTCGTAATTACCGCCATGGTGCAGGCTGCAATGCAAGCCAAAACGACGAGAGCCAAGAAAACAGACTTCATGTTTTACTGTTCGTTGAAACAACTATGACGAGGTTCTGTCCCACGCCGTTTTATATAGCATAAAATTCGGAAGATTCGCATGTCTCAGGTTATTAAATTCACCTTCCATGTCTTATCAGAATATCGAGAATCTTCTGAATTATTCAATGTCCAAGTAACACAGAGAATGAATTTTCCTCTAAGATGGAATATCAGTTGCCACCATCATCATCATTACAAACATGCAAGCTACGGTTCAGTGGATGATACTTAGTTTAACAATAATTTAATTTCTACCTGGTAGCAATGATTCCTATCACATGGTTCAGGAGAAGCTCAAAATTGTAGAACATGGATCAGTCTCGTGTTTGCAACAAAAGTAGATTTTCAGAACCGTAGGTTCTAACGCTAAAAATTTTTTTCGCGGCCTAAGTATAAATTTTCTTTATGGATCTACTGAAGGTTTTCTCTTCTCGCAGTAAGATGGTAGTGAATACTAATTGTATGAGGATATCGGGATATACGTGACTATACGCATAATAATTATTATAATATATACATGGAATGTAGTCGATTGCATGCCAACTTAAAGGGAAGCGGTTGTATTGATATTTTTGATAACTCAATCAACACATTATATTCGTCAGAAGATAATATTCCAGATTACGCAACCTGATTCAAAATTGTGAATTGAAATAGCTCATATTGATTAAAGAGAACGGGTGAGATGGCTAATGCTAACTGATTGACAAAATAAGGTAAGTGTGCCTAATATGCCCCCACTACTTTTGTTTTGCTCATAGTTTTGGCTCATCTTAATATTTTTCCACGTACTTTAGCTCATTTTAAAGCTTGTTTCAAGACCTTTGAATTGAGCTAAGGTACGTTTAATTTCAACAAATTGGAGCCGAGATATCTTGATTTTTGCACGAAAAGATTTTTTGCGAGTTTTTGACAATGTGTTCCTAATATGCCCCCATAGTCATTTCGCGATTCTGAAGCTCTGGAAAAGCGATGTCGGTTTTGGAGCATGACGGTAATGTATTGAATGGACAAATATTCATATTTTAAGGTATCCTTGATGATTTAGAGTGCACATAACCTCAAAATTAACATAAAAATCGATTTTTAGCATATTTTGCGAGATTTGGTGCGTTTGAAAAGCTCTATGCTGTTGGATATAGCTAAATACACCTAAAACTAATGTTATCTCGATAAAAAAAAGTGCTAAAAGTACTTGCGGCATTGCGCAAAGCCCTCTATAGGCGGAAAAAGGGGTGGGGGCATATTAGGAACACTGCACTTTTTTTAGTAATGTGGGCGTAGAATCGGCTAGAAATCGAATTTTGAGAAAAGCATCTTAAAGTTGAAATAAAAACAAAGAAGACGAGCTAAGATACGTTGAGATTGGTTGCACCAGTTTTGTTTGGCATAGCTTTTAGTAACTAACAAAAAAGAAGTCGAAAGTACCAAATCCACTTTTTTCGTTCTAAGAAATGCGCGTGCCATTTAGGATCGGTCCAAAACGTTGATTTTCTCATATTTTAACGTAACAAACATGAAAAAAATGTGTGGCAAGGTCTGCGGGTTCATACATGTGAGAACTTGAGTGGGGGCATATTAGGGAATGGGGGCATATTAGGCACACTTACCTTATCTATAGTGTCAGTGGGCGAATTTGAAATTACGAGCTGAGCAATTCGAGTAGATGTCAGATTATTGAAATGGTTTCTCTAAGATAGTGATCAAATTTTTTCTAGCGTTATTGCCACACTCGCTAAAATCTCGTTCGGCTTGTAATTGTCCTTGATAAGTCAAAAGACCCTGGAATGCTTTTTCAATTCAATCATGATGGTTGTAAAGGAAATGATTGGTGATCAACTCAAGGTTCCAGGCAGAAATCTCTCATGAATTTTGCAGAAAATTATATTATCTCGATTTATACCCGCTCATAGATATATTATATTAGAAAACTCAGAAGTAATGTCTCAATTTTCGAAACGGCTGTGTTGACTAAATTAAAGGTCCGAGCTGTCAACAGTTCAACACGAGTATTTATAGTCGTTGGTAACCTGAAAGTCAAGAGTTAATCCGCGGCTTGAGCGCTGTATTCCGGAGGGCGTAAAAATGAATCAAAAGACCCTGCATCTACTTTGGATTATTTCAGTACATTGTGTTGGACTAAACTAAAAATGACGTGGAGGCGAGGATATTCTGGAGCACAGCAACTTGTTTATTCCATCGTAGAATACAGTTTCTAGTCTACAGGAAACAACTAGTTGGTTAGGTAGAGCCGAATACGGCGGCCATGGAGTAAGCGATGACGGGGGGGATGTGCTCTGTAGCACGTCCGGAACGAGAGTGAACGAGGCGCACGGGCTGCATTGAGACGACGGCGGCGCGGGGCCGAGTCTCAGCTAAACGCCACTTCAGTCCCGTGGCGCTGATGCGCTGACAACTCGAAGCTTATTTCCAACACATTGATGCATCAAAACACCAGAGAGTATGAGATTTTACTCATGAACTGATTGTGATTAGACCGAATTCGACCGGACTAAGCCCATTTAGACAGAACTAGATCGCACTAAACCGAGCTGGTTCGAATTAGCTTAAACTAGATCGAACTACGGCGAACTGGGCCGAGCTAGACCGAACTAGACTCCATTGGACATAACAAAACCGAACTAGACTGAATTTTACCAAACTAGACTTGACTGCACTGAACTACGCCGAATTGGGCTCATTTAGACCGAGCTAGACCCAACTAGAACAAACGAGATCGAACTAAACCCCCACGAAGTGAAACCCAGACGGTGACACAGCGCTGTCTGAGAATCAACGAAAATTACCCAAAAAAACGTTTGCAAGGCTCTTGTACGAGTCCCCGGGGAACCCCCGGGAAATCGTCAAATTTCTAGCAGATACTCGATCCCGAGAATTCTTTACTATCTCCGCAAAAGCTTCCCGAAAGATCCACTGTGGCGCTGGCTCTCGCTTAGCTCCCCCAAAGCTCTCCTGGTTTCGAATTTATCAGAATTCTTGTGATTAATCATGAAAAACAACTTACGGCCAATATTATATGAAGGGCCATGAGATCAGAAAAAGAAGAACAGTTTTTGGACCGTATTTGAATTTAATCTCGAAAAAAAGCACATTAAATGTACGCTTAGTTTAAGAAGCCTATTTACTTATGCGATTAACCTATGAATATATCCATATCTGAATGAGTAATGGAATATACGAAATTTGCACTGTTTACAAATTCAAGTAATTGTCATACAAATGAAGAGGGGTGGTGATAGTATCGAATTTTGATTCCGTAAGAAATTCGTCAAATTTCAAAAAAATAGGAACGACTTGGCTGCAATGATTTTCAAATCAATTAGATAGGTTTTAAAATTCCTTCATTTCACTCGAATACTTCCACAATTCGAACTGAATCTTAAGTTCATACATGAAAATGAATCATAACCACGATTGACCATTTCGTTTTTCGAATTATTGACTTGGAATATCGAACTTTCGAGTGAAATCAGAACCAATAACTGAATTTATTCAATCCAAACACCCAACCCAAAGATCCGCGCGCTCGATGGTGCTTCTCATGTCTGGATTTTGAAAGTGGATATCCCACAGACCCACAGGACCCACTGGGCGTTAGAGGGTTAATAATATACGCCCGGGAGACATCACAAGAGAGTATAGAGTCAGCACGTCTTACAACAATCGAAGTTGTCACCGAATTGAAATTTTACGTGGTTTCTTACCACGCGAAGAATCTGAAATGTTATTATACTCCTTTCACGAGAATGATGGAGATTACGATACAGTTCCCGAAATAGTTTGGCGTGCTAAACCTATAGCTTTGGGAGAATCGATGTCAAAATTGTGAGAAACGCCAATTTGGCTGATGTTAAGAGTATTTATATCTTCAGCCAGGATAGATATAGAAATTTTGTGAGCTCTAGTCAGTCATCAAAGCAATATTTTCAGAATGAGAGGCCCGATGGACTGAAACCGGCGGTACAAAAAGATGTAGGATACCGATGCAGTTGATTTTCCGAATATCTCCCTGTATTTGTGAGTTGTCTTTATTCTGATAAATTGGACCGGTTTTGTATGGCTCATAGAGCCAGCGTTACTATTCAGATTTGCGATACTTCGAAAACTCATCGGAATATCCTGGGAACTACACAATATCGATGAATTAGCGATAGAAGGTCACTAATGTCAGAAACAGATATTGACCCTCTATTCTAGTCATTTCCAACATTTTTTTATCCTAGAAAAATTGCAAAGATGAATGTCTTCAGGAAGTATACCATGAGAATCAACACAGCCAAGCACTGAGCGAGTCAAGAAAAATTTCAAATAAATTTAATTAGAACAAACCCTCTCGAAGTATCCGCCCCCCCTTTCTCCATCAATGGATCGACGTATAGGTCCATTTATACATCACAAAATATCAATGTATGCATCGATATTTCTACAAAGTATAAGACGAAATCGCATTAAAAAATCACTTATGGTTTTTAAACGCAACGTCATCTGATTTTGTTAATTCCTAAAATGGAGCCCTTTTCCATCGAAATGTGAAAATTCAAAAGTTATCATTCTTCAATTCTCCATTACATCAATAATCCAAACATAAAAGTACCCATCACAAGAATCACATCGTGATGGCGTACAAGTAAAGAGTAACTAAATCCACCTACGCACCCGATATGCAAATTTACGCGACTGCGATAAAGAGCAAGCCATACCCCCAACAGTAAAGCGATGCGCTCGTGAGTCGCAGCCGTAAATCACACGCGTCACTCGCTACTCAAGCTCAAGCTCGCAAGCTCAACATGTATACATCTCACGTTACCGTTATATATACACCAATCGCGCAAGCTCTTCTCTCGCCTAACTCTACTCTGTGCATAATTAAAGAGACGCCAAGGCTAACGAGCTTTTTCCGACTTTCGCGACTGTACGACTACACCCAAGTCCATGAGTCAAACTCTATCCAAAAGTTTTAGTCTCTAGATTCTCAGATCCGCGAAAGCCAACCTATGCTTGCATACAGCAAAAGCTCGGGCTCTTTATTTTAGCCGATGTTATTATAATAACAATGAGACCGTCGCACTATATAAGCGTGAGGATATCACTCAAAGGATTTTGCTTTCTCTTTCAAGCTCGAGTGATTTACGCGCGCCAAGTTTGAAGAGTTTTACTCAGTAGCTACCTATATTTACGTGTCATAGTATCCAAGCCCTTTTAAACTAACGCCATGCGGTAATGAGGCAGCTTTCACTTTTCATCTTTCTTCCTCCGACGAGAGCTTGCAAGCTCTTTACTTTAGCGAATCGTCGATTCATTCACTTCTCTCAAGTGTGTATTTTGGCAAAGTTTCCAAGTTGCTGGCGCATATTCATAACACACACCCATCAGACTCGAGAGCCATTCGTCATTTGCTTCTGCGCGCTATATATTTCAAATCGAAATGCGACGAGCTTTAGGAAGAAATTTGAATTTAGACTGCGATTCCCGCCAGGTTGCGGGCCGACGTGTAATACAACATGCATTTGGTGAAATCTGCGATTACCATAGTTCGACGTTAATTGACTCGAGCATAAATCTTTGGTAGGCGAGTGACGGCTAAGCTAATTCATCACTAGTATGCTGCATATACAGTATTACGAAAGCTCGAAATTCGATGTGCAATACTAAGCGCCGAACGCTGTTTCTCATGTAATCGAATTATCGCACTGTGCGCGCGAGCTTTGCATTCGTAAAGGCAAATTTACGACCGTTGCAACAAGGATGTAACTGCAGTTACTCGTCGATGCAGCTTTTATGGTGAGGAGTGATACCGTGAACGGGAAGTAAAGGGAGAAAGTCTGCTCGACAAAAAACTACGTCTAGATGGGTTAATCCGCATTGATAGTCAAGAGAGGAAGAATATTCGGTAAGAGACAATGGAAAGGTATCACATCAACTAGGAATTAACTCCGAGAAAACTTTCCAACCAATAAAAATGAGCCTCTAAATAAAAAAGTTCAAACTCCATCAAAGGAATTTTCTGAAATGGCGTAGCAATCTTGGAGGAGGTGTGGGGCTAGATGTAGTGTTGTACAATTAGAAAAGTTTCGTTTCTGATCAAAATTAGAAATCTATTCCGTGAATCCTTACAGAAGTAGCCTTACAGTTACAGTGAATCCGGTAAAATACAGAATAACGCAACAAGTTACAGGAAAAACTTTCTGCGGCTGGTTTCTAACTGATGCCGTCTTCCTTGAATTATCCATTCATAGCTTCCGTGTTTACTATCGAAAGTTCCATGCTGCAAGGACTTGAGCTTCAAGGTGAACCTTGGGCCTAATTCCCTCAAGCGTGGCTTTGCTGTTTTCTTATCAAACTCGTATCTGGAATATGTAATTGTTGTCATAATGCTGGTTTTCAAAGGATAGTAAAAGTACTGCTACAAGCTATTAGCATTTGAAACATGAACAAGATAAAGTTATTGCCTTCATTTTCATCGTGTTCATTAAGCACAATGAATTCAACTCTGCCAAAACTCACCTGTGATGTCTGAAGAAAATATAGTCACGCTGGTTGTGGAATGTAACTACTCTACGGCCTTTAAATTCTGGCTGGTAGTGAAACAGAGCTCCTAGTCCTCTGGCCACAGTATGTCCAAGGCGAGTTGTGAAGTTATTCAATATGACTTCTGGCCTGTGTTCAGTTATTTCTTTGTGACTTCTACGTAACTCTGGAGTGAGTTTCACATTACTCACTTTGTAATACATAGTTGGGCCTTCTGGTAGGTGAACCACCAACATACCATCTGAAGAAATGTTAAGGGAAATTTTTGGTATACATTGGAGTTAGTTGAAACCTAAAATGAACAGGAATTATTCTGCACAGCAGATGACTTTAAGGCATATATTTAAAAAGAGGGAAATCATTTAATCAGTATAACACGAAAGGATACTTGGTTTGCATTGATTTTCATTAATGACAACTATGTCCGTAAAACCTTTCTCAATGCACCTCTTGACCATTTTTTTGACTGAAGAGCGGTTTCTGTACAATGACACTGAATTTGGTATGATGCGTGTGAGTTCTCTACCAAATATTCTAGTTTTGGTATGGGGATTGTCTGAGTATGTAATAAGAACTTTTGGCTCATATTCCTGTCTATAATATGATGCAAATTCATCATGCTCCATATCAACTTTGATTTCTTCATTTTGTTCATCATCAATTTCTCCATAGATCATAGTCTCATCTTTCTCTCTGAGACTCTCTATAGTGTGTGGGACTTGTTTTGGTTCATCGGTTTGAGCTCTTGCTTTCCGTCTCTCTTTCTTGGCTTTCTTCTTCTCTCTTTTCAATTGTTCAACTTTCTTGACTCTTATTGCTTTACACTTGATGTTATTAACTTTTGTTTCCTCTGGTAATATAACCTCCTTGGCGGATTCATCATCCTCGTCCTTCTTCTTCCTCTTTGCAATCCTCAAAGGATTCAAAACCAAATCCTTTTTCAATTTCATTTTCGCAGGTATTGAGTATTTGAGATATATCTGCAAAGAGAAGAACAATGACAATTTCATTAACTATTGAAGCCGATGTAAACACACGTGGAAACCGGAGCAACTTGCAAAAACCTCAGTGTCAGCAACCATACCAAATCAAAACAAAATATCTCAAAGATATATAAATTTGATGCTCACCAGTGGATATGAATCCTCGTAATCGAGTGCAAAAATGAGTATTTTTTAATATAAAAAGAAATTAGCCCGATGACATATTCCACACGTGATCGTTTGCAGTTTCATGCAGTTTTGACTAGCAGAAGACTTTTCACACCTCGTACCAACCTGAGCGCACTGAAGAGATGTTGGCAACAGTGTCTGAGTCGAAGTGGCGGATATCTTGAAATTATTTCACACTCATATACGTTTTGGATAAGAATTGAAAAACATAATATTGTTACCTTCTCCTCTTGATTGTCTTAAGATATTTAATATTGGAACTTCAAATTCCTCCATCTCAGTCGTTTCTTACTTTTTGAAATGTTCTACGGAGGTCTAGCACATTTTGCAACATATATAATGAAGCAAATCATCTCTCTGAGAACATCACATTCAAGAGCCACTCTGATAAATCATTTTACAGTACTTATTCAAGAAACGATAATAATGAGGGTAATTGAAAGTGACGAATTATCTTTGTGGCCTATTGAACTTTGTATGATATTATGGCGATAATCTGCAGACAGATCCGTTTTCTCATTAGGGGGGCTTGGATTGGACCCCTGCAAGTATAGCAGCCACAGTAGCATAACACTTTTGCGGAGGTGTAAACAAAGCAGGCTCATTGTTCTCAAACATTCTCAAACTCTGTGTTTTGAAGTCTCGTTGAAGTGTTTTGGTTCCGCATAGCATCGGAATCCCCGCAAAACTAAAACATCTGCAGACCCATAACCAATCAAAGATTGGCAAAACATCAAGAGAGTAGATTATTGCTACTAATAAGCAGCTGCCTTACATCAAAAAAGCGTCTTCAAGATCGGAGCAAGCATCGTCGACAAACCTTATCATCATTCAAGGCATAATAAGGATTATTTCATTTTGTTTATGTGCATTTGCGCAAAGAGCGTGAATTATTCCCATGAGTATAAGAAGAAGGATCAAATCAGCAGCGTGCATGGTGCGCCCATCACTGGCCATCACCGGCAGATCGAGTTTGTGGCTACTCCTCCCCCAACAACCCAGCCATCGTCGACGTCGTCTTCGTCCAACATCACGGCCATCGACACGAAAATTTGCTTCTGCCGCTGATTATATTCATCACACCATAAGTACTCATAAGATCATCTAAACTTGCGGACAACGTCAATTAAGATCAAGCCTCGAAGAAACTCGTGTCTAGAAAATATTGGAGCAGCGTCAGCTCGACCCTGACGCTTTATACATCTTCTCTAAAAAGATACAAGAGTGCAACATGTCGGGCAGCGACAGTCCGACTTTCTTCCATGGCCAGCCTTGGTCCAGCTGGATTGAAAAAATGGGCCGAGATAAACCTCTAAGTGAGTATCACATCACAAACTACTAGGGAAAGAGTTTCGTCGATGACATAACCTCTTTACCCAGGTTGAGCCCAGGAACATCCCCTCGTGGGGCAAACTACCTGTATATAGTGGAGAATATCTTTGCATGAATGGTGTGGGTGTATGAGTGAAAGAGGCTCTTCATTTACACGCGTGTGTACGAGATTTGCATGGTGCGTGATAAGAGGGGCATTGGGTGCGGGTCGCGATAACGCGGAGGCATCTCCGTCTCGCACCCTTTGATGTGAATGCAATCGTGCCCCAATTTGGGGGTTTTGAAATTCATACTGAGGTCTTTTAGAGTTTTCTGCCTGAATAGATGAGACGGAATCTTCCGCTCACCCATCCCTTGCTGCTTTCTCAATTTTCACGTGTTGGCCGGGCTAAGGTCACGCCACTGTTATTGATTTCCTTTTCTTATCTGGACGCTTTCTACTGAGATTGATCACTCTGATTTTCATACAGTGTTGGCTTGAATTCTCGATTATCTGGATGAATGAATCATTTATTCGAGTGATCAAAATGACACCTCAGATGTGTTTGTATATGACATTACTCTGATTACTTTTCTAGACGATAGACTAGTCTAAAGATATTGGAGCTCACAAGATTGGTCTCATACCTGCTCAGCAAAATTCTGAGCTTCTGAATAAATTTGTTAATTGGTGTATTCTTACAGGCGATGAGGAACCAGACTCAGAGCCAGCAAGTTCAGTAATGCGGCTTCCAATTGATGGTAATGACAGTTCCAATGGAATGGAACATTATAATAACAATGTGATTTGGTTGTCAACAAGCATAACAAAAAAAAATTATCAATTTCTCCAGATATTGACTTGTACGGGTTCTGTCCTGAGAGAGATTCTTTCTATGTAGTTGTTTGTGAGGTATGCAACGCTGTTGTAAAACCGCAAGCCTTCCAACAGCATATGGGTAAGTATTAATCAAGACTCCTTTCCAACTGCTTGACTAAATCAATTTTTCATCTTTACTATCCAATGGATGCTTTCTACAATTATGAAGGAAGAGTTTAGGAGAGAATGTATTGCCCTAAGCTTTACTGTATGATAACCGATAGCAAAGGAACTACTAGATATTGAAACTGAGTCTAGTTGTTTTTAAGAGGAACAGTAATGATAATTGAGACTGAACTATGGAATCGAGTTATCAACAACATTTCATTCTGTACTCAAGCAACTGCTTCTGACCAGTTGAATTTGATCTTCATTACAGAAAGTAACCATCCTTCAGGCAATGTAAGTTTACCTCCTCCCTCAAACACTACCACAAAGCCACCATTGAAAACCCCATACTGTAAGCTGTCAAAACTCAAGAAAAGTAACACAACAAGCCAGATATCCGTCACGAATAATAATGGGAGTACCAGCAATAGCAAAAGCAGCAACAATCACACACCGGTCAAGCAACGGACAAGCGAGCAACAGCCAAGTTTACTCGCGAACGTCTCGGGAAGCTCTCCCCGTTCTCCCTCTGAATCGCCGAGTTCCTTACCCTGCGTTCAATCGAGCAATAGCTTTTCGAACGCGGTCAGCAACGCTTCCGGGAGTCCTGTCAAAAGTCCCGGAAATCAGCCGAAGCGAAAAAGGCTCAAAGCAGAACGATCACTTCTCAAGGACAGAGAATACGATCCAGATCGACACTGCGGTGTCTGGATCGAAGAAACGAGCAAACCCTGTACACGCTCTCTTACCTGCAAGGCTCACCCGGTCTCGCTCCGTAGGCATGTCTCAGGCAGAAGCAAAAGTTTTGACAAACTCCTTGCCGATCATAGAGCCTCGAAGGATTTACCGAACACGAAAGCGCAAACCAAAGTAATCAGCTGCTCGGCAACTGCTGTAACTACAGTTACGGGTACCATCAGTATTGCCGCGGCTGAATTAAACACTGCCAATGCACTTATGCCAAGTACTCCAGCAACCGCTGCCGTAGCCGTCGCTGCAACAGGTGGAACGGCCGCCACCCCGACTACTGACAATACGGATGCACCAGGATCTCCGCCAGTTCTTTCACTGCCTGACACTTATCCCCTGCCTCAGGTGAGCATAAATCAAGCATGCAGTTTTGGATGTAGGATCTTTGAGTTTGCGTGGTGGCCACTCTCACAATCTGGTAGTTACATCCTTCCCAAACAACTTATTGGGGAAGACTAGCTACTCTCTCACTGTCTTTTCCTCAACTTATAGAATAATCCAAAATTGATGAACACTGTACATCTGTTCTAGGTTTTACCTTCCATAGACTCTATCCTAATTGAACATAGTAAAGTAGTGCAAGTCTTTTGAGTGAAGAATTTCTTCAAAGATTCGATGTTTCCTAGTGTTTTTCTCATATCAGAAAGTTCCAATTTTTGTCGACTTCTGAATCAGTATTTGCTTGAATACAATGTTTTACTACTGAATCTTTACCTTGGCTGGATTTCAAATCAGTTCTGACCCCGATAATTCTTTGAAATTTTATACAGCATAATTGTTTGCTCTTCACTAGAAAGTATTGAGAGTGTTTTTGCATTGAATATTTCACATAAGAAATGTTCCTTGTACATTTGCACGAAATTCTAGTGGCCACCATGGTTCAAATGAAAATAACGAAAATGATTTTCGTCCCGTCATTTCATTGATATCACACTCATCCTATTAATTTGTAATCCAATGAAAAATGTGTCATATATAGAAGTGAATCGTCAGTAGAAGTTTTGACTTGTTCTCTTTCTATTTAGCTTTGTCCGTTTGAAGAAGCCATGAATTCAATTGTACATATTGAAGCAGTAAGAGAAGTTACATTGTTCAGTGTCTCACTTACTTTTCTGCTTACAATGATTCATTTATTCATCTATACTGTGATTGCATGATCTTACCGAATATTCTCCTTGTATGATTTTCTAATTTATATTCATTGCCTTCTATTTCCTGTTGTTTCAACAAATCTTCAAAAAGTGAAGATCCCAAAAAATAAGTATCGTCAAAAGCTTGCACGTTTGATAATTCTGACAGAATATGAATTCACAACTTGAATGATTACGAAGCTTGCAATTTTTTTACAATAACTGATGCGCCGAGCATGACTTCCGATCTTCATCATCAACGTCGTTAACACCAAGAAATTCACGCATCATCTTCATCATCTATAAGAATTTGAAGAATTCCGTCAAATATCTCATTCATCACAGGAATTGTATTGAAAAAAAAAGACCAAAGGCTTTTGATTGATACTTGGTTTTTCTTTTTTATTATTACAGGCTGTTGATTTGCTTTATCGATGTCTGGCCCCGCATGGCACCAATAAACCTGTAAGGCATGATTCCTTTGAGTTTTTTTGCATCTGTTGAATGTTGAAATGAAACGCCTGAATCTCGATATTTTATCCATATACAATTTTTACAGACAAAATTGGAGGAAAACTACCCAAACGATTTGGAATCCAGTCGAAGAATCGAATCTACTTCGCTCGTTAACAATGCCAACAATGGTAGCAACATAAGTGCCAGTGCTTTAACGCCTGGTGGTACGAGCAACGTTCCTGTCGGCAGTGATTCAGCAATGGCACCCATATCCGTTGTACTACCCTCATTATCACCTATCCCTACTGATGGCATGTCACCTCAGACTCCAACACTACAATTTAGTCGAAGCGTCAATCCTTCGACTTTACCAATGGGTAAGCATTCGCCAGCATCAGTTCCAGTCGCACCTCTGCCCATCAACAATCATCAACCAAGCTCGTCTTCCACCACAGCCACTCTCGAAGCCAAAACTGCCCCTATGGAAATGGACAATGGCATCACAATGTACACATCGTCTCCTGTCTCAACGGGGAAGTCACAGGTGAGCTTACAGATACCGCGAGGTGGTATGATGAACCAATCGATGAGCAATTGCTCATTTACAAGTTTATTCGATCAATCGATCGAAGGTCATCATTCAGAATCAGCTCGAACTGTTGGACACGTTATGGTTAATGGAAAACGTCTCACTGGTTATGGGCAACTTTCTGCGGGATTGCAAAATGATATAAAACCGAAGCTAGAGTATCCACAAGAATATTCGTCGGCTATACAATTGGAGGCGATGACAACATCAGCGCCTTTTACGGATTTCAATGATATATCTTGGTCTAACTGCCATCCTGAGCCTCTGGCAGTTGGCAGATGGCTTCGTATCAATTCGAGCCGTAAACAGTACAATTTTAATATTCACTGACACAACGCTCTGCCCACTCCAGGCTGAGGAATAAGGCGTGCGTCGCGCTCAGACGCAACTAAAAAAGATGAATTGTTCACTGGATACTTTCGTTATGTGATTTAATCAATGTGATTGTACGTGTGTATGATGTCGATTGTTGTTATCTTTTTTATAAATTTTTTTTCTCGTCGATTCATATGATTGAGCTGTGAGGTAAAGAGCAAGAGTGAGAAAGGAAAAGTTAATTTTTTAATTTTCTCCGGAAACGATATAGCTTTAACGGTGTAATTTATATAAGCAACATAGTACATCCGAAGTATGTTATACATCAATGAAATAGAAACATTTTTTGAACGTAAGGGGGCGTTTCCCTTCCTCAATACAGAAGATCTTTGTGGTCCTGATTACATAATTGTAAATGTGCGGAAGTTTTGTAGGTAATGCAGGTCAACAATGATCCGAATGAAGATTTTGGAGGTACTTATTTATATCGCGTTTAACCATCAGTTGGGTACATAAAGAGGAAAATCGGTTATGTACTTGATGGTGAATCAAATAATTCCGAGAGGAGCGGTCATTGTCCTCAACTCATTATATGCGATAGTCTCTCAACTGGGTAGTTGATGTTTGAACCTTATGTACGAGGCATCAGATGAAATCTTGCCTAAATGAATTGGCGATATTTGCGTAAATAGTTGTCAGAAGATGACAGGTCGATCTAGTAACACAATTTTCGAATAACTACTATAATCTTGTAATACCCTTATCAAACTGATATCGTATCTCAGCACTAATTCAGGCATTTTGTTCATAGCTTTACAGTACAGTCTAAGAGAGGTTTGAAATGTCTATGATTGTATATACAGAACATCCACATTGATAGCGTCAGACCTCTTCAACTTTCCATCTTCGTGAGAAGGTTCTCCATCTTGGATAGAGGATAGTTGGAAATTAGAGAACATGATGAAATCTTAACTCCTTTTCGAGGTTTTTTGGGAATTTAATTGATTCGATATTTCTCAGGTTATTTGCATAAATAATTGACTCTTGGAAACGTTTTCTAGTATCGCGTGAAAGGGCTCAGATCGAAGATAAACACAGCTTTCATAGCATCGTCTACAACCCTTGAAAATATCAAATTCAATTATACAGTTCTGGTCCACATGCGTCCTATTAAGAACTGCTTTCCAATAATATTCTGTCTGATCAAGTGTCTTCTCATTACGCAAAGGAAACAGTCTTGTCTTAGAACGTACACTGATGAATTAAAAAATTGTAGATGAATTTAGTGACATAAGGCAGCATAATATTGTTGACTGTTGATTAAGCGAGTTACCGTCTTGAAAAATGCCACACAAACTTTTGAATCGAAATTTGATCAAATATTGAGTCTTAAAAACCTCAGATGAATATATGCGATTTCATTTCGAAATGATAAAATTTCATCAACCCAGATTTTCACGATTTCTGAATATTGATCCTAGTTTGATCAGACATCGAGATTATATCCTATCGGAAATCTAAGACTAATAGATGGAATTTTCTGTGCGATTTCCATTTAATCATTATGTACCGAGCGTCGGATGTAATCGTTGAGAAATTCTCCAAACGTTTCAAGAAAACATAATTTTTACTATGTTCCAACGTTTAGTGTGAGGTAACCTAGGCGCTTCATTATGCAGGGTGTCTAGTTAGAAAAGAACCGGGAAAAATCGGAAATCAATCGGGATTACGCTTCAATCGGAATTTTAACAGAACGCTGACTCTAAGTCGGAGATACTGGGAACCCTAGCCGAGAAAAGGCAATCGTCTATGCAGTCGTGCTAAATTATATTGTTGAATGCATGCGTATCACCACTGAGCAACAAAATTTTGGGTCTGAAATAAAGCCCTGACCGGACAACGATTTTCCTGTGTACTTTTCGACGTAGCAACCGAATCCGACCTCAATTTTGGACCTACACGTTAGAAATCTTTCTTTATAATCGCAAAAAAACTGACCTCCCTGGAAACAGCAATTTTAACGTTTCGTGCTAACTTTGTAAATTTAAAAATCTGATGTCTCATCTTTTAGTGCATCAGGGGCGTATCAAGACTATTATTCCCCACGTACTTTGACCTGCTGAACAAGATTACAGTGTTTCGAAGGCTAGGGCAGGGGTTAGGGTACGTCCTAAACGAGTAGCAGTAAGCTGATCTTTTAAGTTCTTACCAGCAAGATTTGACTGATAACGTTAATATCGCTGTTTTTAGGAAAATCCGTTCATAATAATCCAAAAACATCCTGACGTGTAGGCGCAAAACTGGGGTGAGTTTTCCTGGAGCGAATGCATTATTACTGATACACAATTGTGTTGGCCAGTGTTATCAATCTAGGATTAGCTCAGTAGGCGATGATTCATCTATGACAAGTAATTCATGGCCTCATTTCTCAAAAATCATTATCTGAACCATTTATCTAATAATAATTTGATTGATGCTAATTGTATTATCACGTTCTTGAAAGAAAGTTTCAATCAGTGGAAGTAGTCAGATTTTCTGGAAAAATCATCGGAAAAATCGGGAAATAGTTGAAAATTTAGCCCAGCTCGATCACTAGACACCCTGTTATGCCTCCGAAGTTGAACTTCAAAATTGACTCGTACTCGCCCTGACCCTGAATGTAATATATCTTTGCCGGTCAGGTTGTTCTAAGGCACGGAGGATTTCTTAGTATGGGGCATTGAATCCCAACGCCCAGAAACATGCAGACTTCGTATCAATGCATACTAAACTATTATGCAACAAACATTTCCGTAGCAAAGTCATGTAAGGTTTAAAAAAATAGAAAATGTCTGACAAAAAAAGACTGCCTTTTGAACAAGTAAGTTTCTAACAAATATTTATAACTCAATATTAATGACAATATTGACAGTCTCTGACCTCACTATCTAATCTAAACTCTGCAACTACATAATATTACAATCATCAATCATAGGTATTGCTGATACTTCTGAAGAAGAAAGTCTCAATCCATTTCAAGTTAAGTGCATAAAGTTAGTGATTTTCAGAACTCCCTAAACTATGATTGAATCGTGGCGTGACTGAGTATTTTTTGATCGAATAATCATTTTCTGATCCTTTATACCGCATTAATGTATTCAATTCTCTAAGCTCGATCTCTGTAAACTATACACTTGAATCAGTATTAATGCTCAACCACCTCTCGTTTCCAACGAAGCCATTGCTCACTTTTTTTTGTGTAGAAAATTTCTCTCGATTGTGCAGTATGTCGAATGTATGTGCGAGTGTGTTTGAGACACGTAAGTAAAATATCAAGCCAAGACATGAAACATTACGACTTTAATCATAGTTTGTGATATCTATATGTAAATGTAAATTGTATATATACACATAGTGATGCGAAAAGTGGCGTCGTAGTGTAGCCACTTATTAAAACAGTATCACGGATTTTTGTTCCGTTTGAAAGCGCTTAGATGAGTATACCAACCTTTGAATGCGAGAGAGCATTCGTTGCTAAATTGTTGCTCACAATATGTTTTCCAAATTTGACAGACTTGGGTGTACATCGATCAATCGAATTGTGCTGGCGGCTAATGTTTGGATTCATTATTTTCAAAAAATGTATCTGAGCGAGTACAAGGTTTTTTTAAATGATAGTACTCCGAAATATTGATGAAATTCAAATGGTGAATCGTCGTTTGAGTTGTGTACGTGAACCCATTATTTGTATGTACTTAGTTCCTTAGTGGCTAAATAAAAAAAAAATATTATTTTCAAACCAGTGATTTTCTCATTGAGTTCAAAGTGTCTTGACAACAGCGTTGATCCAAGTAGCCACCGCAAAAGCTCCCGCGTCAACTCCTTTGAGATATTCGGCTTGTTTGACGTAACTTGCTCTGCCAGCTCTAGAAGCACGAGAAAAATTTTAAAGCGTGGACAAAATTTATAATCTGATGCAAAAAATGTCACTTGCCTCGGTATTAAATTTTTTGTTGATTCTGCGCTCTCAAGCGCGCACGTGGCCACGAGTTTACCAACTTCCGCTGGAGGCAAGGACAGATTCTCTTCGAATCGTCTCAACGAAGGCTCCAAAACATCTATCTAGAATGTTGAGGACAAATTTTTGTCACACAAATGGTATAAGCTATGACTTTTGAATGCCATAATACGAAATACATAAGATCTAAAAATTTGGGTAAGAATCTGAAGGGGTTTGATCTTCAATTATTTAGCAGAAGTCCGCGGAAAAGTCCAGAAATATCATGAAAAATCCCACGAACGGGGTTGTATTTGACTTTTTTGATCGTCTGTGCGCAAATGAGCCACTTGCACACTGTTTGTCGCTTTTCATTTGCTCACAGAAGATCAAAAAACATAGTATGATACTCGTGCGCAACTATTTTCGCTTTCTCGTGACTATTTAGACCCTCGCCTGCGGCTCGGGCCTAAAAAAGTCACTCGAAGTGCGAAAACAATCGTTTGCGCCCTTGTATCATAATATACTATTTCGAAACTTTTTCCCCAAGGAATTTTGGGGAGAATTTTGTGTGGACTTCCTCGTGAACTTTTTGGATAACACAACGTGCTCTCGAAGCTTACCATCGTTTTGTCACCCAATCTTGCTTTACTGTATTTCATGATTCCATTAAGCCCAGCTCGACAAGTTAATGCCCAAATTTTTGACCAGTCCTGGCGATTTTTGTCAATTTTCGATAACTCCGCCGATGCAGCCGTAAACATTAAACTGTAGAGTGCGCCAGAAGTTCCTCCCATTCTATCCTCGGCAATTTTTGCTAGCTGGGACAGCAACAGCGAAGGATGTTCCAGATCCAAGTCATTTATTGCCAAAAGTATGCCTAAAGTATGAAATGTTATCCAAATTTTTTTGAGCTTCATCGGTATTATACAAAAAAAATCATGTGAGGTGTGCCTTGTTAGTTACAAAACTCTGTCTAATCAAAAATAAGAAAGATAGTGAGTTTTTTGGAATTTATCGAGATTGAAAACCGATTGGGAAACTTCGAAAATTTTGTACAGTAATTCCTTATAAATTATGGTGATATATTTGATCAGTCTTTGCGAGTTGAAGTCAGCTGATATTTCTGAATTTTTTGGCATCAGTGTCATCAGCATTTGTCAGTGGTAAACTCTCATTGCTCTTCCACCACTTTGAAAAGCCCGAGCAATGAGAGAAGGGCGAAACACGCACAATATCAGCGTAAAACCAAAATTTTTCATGAAGTTTCTCATCTTTACTTTTCATTTCATTCCATCAAAATCCTTTAGATGCATCCTCGCAACCCATACGAGGCTCTAAAGGTGCATCGATCGAGAGTGGAGTAAAATCCATTCCCGATTGATGCCAAAAAATTCAGCAATATCAGCTGACTTCAACTCGCAAAGACCGATCAAATATATCACCATAATTTGAAATTCCCGCGAGTGATAAATACGATATCCGATCATATCGATCGAGTGTCAAAATTAATTACGTAATTCCTTATAGTTGAAATGACATTGAAATATTCTCTTTGCTTCCCCAATGTTGCTTACTTTACTAGGCAAAAAAAATATATATATATATAAATATACCGGGTGAAACAATGCTGGGGTGATTTTCCCATCCGTAATCTCTCACTCGATGATTTTTTTTCAATACACGAAATAATCACAGATTCATATGTAAAGCGTTAATTATCTCTATTGATGCGTGACAAATGAGTTTGGGTATTTCTACAGAGTAGATTGGTTTTTGAAACCTCTTTTTTTACAGTATAGGCAAGTTGAAAAGAGCTAATTGTAAGTACTCTTCGAGAATTCCGCTCAGATCTTTTTGTAGACACCTTGATCTCCCACAAACACTCCGAGGATAAATTATTATTTTTTTCGAAACGAATCATTGAATTGACTTGCCACTAACAGTTGCGAATCTCAAATACTGTACCTTCGGCCAAATGTTTGTGAGTAGTACCACAGTCCCCATCACCACAACCTCCATCAAGCTCATTTATGACTTTCTCCTTGGCAATTATTGCCAGGCATGCATTTTGCAAGCATCTTTTTAACATTTTTCCTTGATCTTCTCTCAACCTGGGCCCATCTTCAGAGCATTTTTCTTCAAAACTCTCGAAGTTTGTGTCATCCTGATAATTTGATGCTGGCAAACTGTAAGAACAACCAGGCCATCTGGGTGCTTCGGTTCTGTCGTCAAGACAATCTAGAATCAATTCCCGTTCACTCTCTGGCAGCTTGAGCAGAGATATGGTTATCCCAGCACCATCCAAAGATGTCATCAAGAGGCCACAGTAAACTCTTACAGGTGTGATTCCTACCGTTCCTGTATTATATTTGAAATTGACATTTTCGTAAATGTATTTTCATGAAAATTATCTTGTCTTGAATTTGAAATCAGTAATCAAACTTACATACGACAGATAGAAAAATGAGAAATCTGTAGAAAAATAACACGTGATACTATAGTAAAGGTACTCACGTAATTGAGTAACAACTTCTTTTACGACTACACCTTGTTCCAACTGGCTCAAGCCTCCGAAATTATTTATCAAAATTGCCACCGAATCCCCACTGGTAACTTTTGAAGCTTTTTTTATCCTTTCAAGTAGTTCTGATACAATCTCATTGGCTGTCGTCAATTTCATTCGTTTGTAGCCTGCTTCTCCGTGCAGCCCTTGGCCCAATTCAACTTCGTCATTCGCAAGCTCAAACATGCGCCCTTGTCCTATATTAAAGATATATTCATATAAAATTTGTGACCACTTGCTGCAGCACGCGCATAAATATCTATTCCCAGTCGTTTATGAGTTGAAACATCACTTAAGCCTTCAAACAAAGTTGTTATCTTATAACCCGGTTGAATAAGTTTGAATTTTTTCAATCGTTCCCGAAAAAATGAGTTCTGGAGATCAATTCTCTAATTCGCTTTTGACTGTTGGAAACTCGAGCTTCATCAGTGGGAGAGAAATAATTTTTGTATGAAGACAAAATATGATTTTTGAGAATAAGGGAAAAAAGTTCACATACACATCGGCAAGTCTAAGAGGTCGAAAGTTTTCTCGGACTATCGTGGAGTTGTAATGGGATGGCAATATCAATATGGTTAGCATAATATGAATCAGTTCAATCTTTCAGATTCTTTGCAGACCGAGGTCAAAAGATGGATAGTCCGATAGTAGGAATTATTTGATGAATAATTTGTCTCGCTGGACGATATCGTGTTTATAAATCCTCACGTCCGAGCACTTGAATAACAAAAATGTCGGCATATGTCTCGAATTCGACCTCCGAGCCTTTCAACTATCCAAAATCGTTACGTGCATAACTAATAATTGATGGATTCCATTTAAAAACGACACATGAAAAATAGTGATGTCTCGGATCGGTTTCTCGTAGTTTTGATTCGATTCTGTAGTCCAAAATATGAAGTTTCCACCCACTGTGAGGTCCCAAAAAATTTCGGAGTCGCCTGCGGAGCTATTTCTGTTTCGCTTTTCGATTCCACTAAAGCATCAAAATCATGATCTTTTTTTACAAAATTGAATATATCCCAAGTTTGGCTCAAGATAATGCAACGCGGTTTGCGCCATTCGAAAGATCTTGAAAAAACCTATCAAAAATGACCTTGAAAGTTTTTGTTCAGCCTTTTCAGGCCCTGATCAGGCTAAATCCGGAAAAATCAGGCTAACCTGATTATCTCAAAAAGCAATTTTTTTCAATTTTTCAAAAATATGATTTCTCATGCAAAATTGCACGATCTTTGCGATGGAACTAGTCCGAAGTTGTTTTTTTTTTACGGTTTCATGCGTTTTCTGGTCAATTTTCTGATTTTTCATCCTCCGACCAATCAGAAAACAGAGATTTCTGCGCATGCGCGTAGTTGACCGAATTCCAGAGTAGTATCAATCGAAAGCTGAAAAAATTCCCTTTAAAATGACCCCCTGCAAAAGTCGATTACATGTTCCCAGTCAGTATCTACGGCACCTTCATTAGAAAAGAAGGTTGACCAGAGCGAGATGACCTTATCTATCGTGAACCAGAGCCTTGAGAACTTCCCTTGCATCCATGCTGTCAGTGGTGCTAATAATCTTGATGTCTAAAGAATCGTGTAGCTTCAGTTCCAGTCGATCAAACGGAGTTTTGCAACAGGTCATTTTGATGGAAATTTTCTCAGCTTTCGATTGGAACTATATACTTCCAAATCCGGTAAACCACGCGCATGCGCAGAAATCTCTGTTTTCTGATTGATCGGAGAATGAAAAATCGGAAAATTGACCATGAAACGCATAAAATAGTGAAAAAACAACTTCGGACTAGTTTCATCGCAAAGATCGTGCAATTTTGCATGAAAAATCATATTTTTGAAAAATTAAACAAAATTGCTTTTTGAGATAATCAGGTTAGCCTGATTTTTCCGGATTTTGCCTGATCAGGGCCTGAAAAGGCTAAACAAAAGTTTTCAAGGTCATTTTTGATAGGTTTTTTCAAGATCTTTCGAATGGCGCAATTCGCGTTGCATTATTTTGAGCCAAACTCGGGATATATTTAATTTTGTAAAAAAAGATCATGATTTTGATGCTCTAGTGGAATCGAAAAGCTAAACTGAAATGCTCCGCAGGCGGAGCCGAAATTTTTTTGGGACCTCCCAGTGGGTGAAAACTCCATATTTTGGACTACAGAATCGAATCAAAATCACGAAAAACCGATCCGAGACATCACTATTTTTCATGTGTCGTTTTCAAATGGAATCCATCAATTGCGAAGAAAGAGAGTTACTACTTTTTGAAGCGCCCTAAAAACTTCAATGATGAAAAAAAAACTCGCGGTAATACCACCGTACCAGGAACAGTGCACACTGTCAGCCCAACCGAACAAGAGGCGACGTTGTCACAAACGGTTTGTGTAAATTTGGTCACTTCATCAAGACTGCATCCTTTTTCTGCCATAGCTCCGGCAACTTTTATGACAAGAACTATTCCAGGCAATGCACGTTTTCCTGCTCTGCCAAGCTCGCACTCTGGAATACTACAGTCATCCTCGACCACCACTTGTGAAACCTAATTGAATTTCTCAATGAATAAGCGCGGAATTTATATCTGAAAAATCTGATAATTCATTGTAAGGAATTTGAAATGTAAACTCTTCCAAATTTCAAAGATGAATCTTCATTCTTAACAAATTAAAAGTATGAAATCAAATTCTTCTTAATTGTTTTAGTTGATTTTTGTAGCTTATAGGTGCATTATCTTTAGATTAAACTGTCAACTAATCAAAATTGTTCATGTTTTCCAATAGATCTCTAGAATATAGTAATAACTCCTTTTACTTTCAAGCCTAAGCGTTTCGCTTCTTCTATCGCCAAACCAAAATTCAAGCAGTCTCCTGTATAGTTTGGGATGATAACGAGGCATCCGGCTAAAATGACGACAATCAAAGTTAACGTTTTTCGTTCAATGCTTGCCTAATTGTTTCTTGTCACGTAACGACGGAAGCTCACCATTTTTATTGTTCATTGAAACGCATTGAATAGCGTGAAGAATGTGACTCGAAGGTGGTGCAGCGTAAATGGATCCAGAAACTGACGCTGACAGCATCCCACTTCCAACAAAACCTGAGAAGTTGGAGACATTTACAAATAATTTAAGGAATCGCAATCCAATATTTTCTCAGATTTAATGCAAAATTATGAGAAAATTCTCATTAATGAGAGACGATCCTCACCTGAGGTAAATGGCTCATGTCCACTGCCACCCCCGCTCACAACCGATACTTTTTCACTTACTTTGCGCCACTGAAATCATCATTTGTCAGGTCACAAAAATCAGCTCTATTTCTCACATGAATTTCGTCCTCGCAGTTTATTAATCCGGGCGCTAGAGGGGGTCTGAGTAGGCGGGTCGTGTTCCAGAAGGTTTGATAGGGTATTCCTAGGTATTTCGAGGCGCTGGAGCGAATGCCCGAAGTCGACAGCCCATAAAACCCTGGCTTTTCTTTGTTATCAACAATTTTTGGTGCAAAATTATGGTTTTTTGTAGAGCACAACATTTACCACGAAAAAGGTCCTCACCAGGAAACTTGGAGTGGGGTTAATTTTCCATTTTCCTGGAAAACCGAAGCCCGGAGCGGGGAATGCGCGAAAATCGTTTCGCGCGTTTAACATGGGCGTTTAACGCAGCGCTACTAAAACTCACTGTCACTTTGATAGTTGTCAATCTATCGCATGTCGACCTCATGCATCTTGAAGAGGATGAAATTCCTTCTAAAATGGAACAGGTCTGATTCCGCTGAACTCAAACCCATTCGAATGAAGAGCGAGAGAATTATGAGAAAAAAATATGTCAAAACGCTATTCCCGCAGCGAAACTGCCGGCGCCCGCGCTGGGCTTCGGTTTTCCAGAAAACTTGTTAGGACCTTTTTTGTAGGAAATTTTGTGCTCTACAACTTTGGTTTCCAAAACTTTTCATTAAAATGCATACTTTTGGAGTTTTTTTTTGCAAAAAACCATAATTTTGCAGTAAAAATTTTTAATAACAAAGATACGCCAAGGTTTACGGGCCATCGACCTTGTGCATTCGATTCAGCGTCTCGAAATACATGGGATTACATTGTCAAACCCAGACCCCCCCTCCCAGCGCCCGGACTAATGAGTCAAGTCATTCAGCTTAATATATTAAGATATTAGTATACTTAGATCACTAATGTTCCATCCAATTTTTTACTCGGGTGTGAATGTGATATTTTGGGAAACTATGAGAATTGTAACCTTTTGGGAATATCGTAATTTGAATATTAGAACCCCAAAGAATCATACAAACTACTGGCCAGATTTAAAATGCATGAAAACTACCGATCCCCGAAGCGTTCGTGTATTTTTGTTTCATTTCACGTGAAGGTAATTTCTCTGAGTAAGTGAAGTGAAGCAAATCTTGATCATAAGAAAATTTCAAATAAAACCCGCTGCTCGACAAACCAAGGAGTTCTTGTATCTCCCTAATAGCAGAATCCGTTCACGGCACGTGGCTGCCAAATGCCAGGAACGGGCCGTGCTATCAGGGCTGTATTATAACTTCATAAAGTAATTTTTCGATAATCGTGAAAATAATTATGATCAATAATTGGATCGCAATATGGATAAACTTTGCTTTAGATCGAACCGATGATTTCGAAATATTGCACATCCGATCTCCGATTCATTCTGAGAGAAACTAATTTGACGAATATCATTTTTTCTGTCTTCGACACATACATCATACATTCCTTTATTAGAAGATCGTCAATGATGCGTGATCCTCGCACTCTTAGAGAACTACCTTATCCCAATATCAAAAGACGATATGCATACCCCAGATTTTAGGACAACTCTTTTCGATGCGTGTAGTTCAAGATGTGGATATGCGAAGGTGTAACCGATCAAGGATTCATTTACGATATCCTCCACAGCGTTGATTAAATTTTTTCCCGACATTTTCAATGCAGTAACAGATAGCAAAGACTATTTAGAAATCGAAAAGCGACAAGTTCAGATGATTCACTCGCTGAATACTGAGCTTATAGTCTGAGCTTCTGCTCTTCCTGATCTGTCAGCCGATATCTACGTGGGAAAATAAAAGCGTAGAAAAACATGAGAGCTGATTTCCACAAGCTCGCTGCAGGCAGCGCTAGCGTTTTCCGGTATACGGGGGCCTTTGCGCACACAGGCGCGCGAGGCCATCTATTTATTCATTCATGTATTCATGCAAAAGTATACGTGAGATATGATATCCCCCGCCCATCGCTCGTCGTGACAAACTTGCGTAAGTATTGGATAATTCCGTGTTATTTTAGATGACAGAAAAAAGCAATATAGCCGAATCTCAAAACTCTCCCATATACGAATAACGAGGAGGAAAGATAAGAGCGCGTATCGCATGTTAGCTCCTAATAGGATATATCGGTAGTTCCGCGGAAACTTCGATATTTGGGGGTCGTAAATGTGCCAACCCCAATTCGCATGTCCGAAAGTTCTAAGATGTATTTTACGACTTTTTGAAACATATAGAGTATGAATAATTCGCGCACGGTTGTAAATTTTCCCACTCATCAGTACCATCCCTCCTATTAATCCGCAGGCTATCGAGAAGTTGGCGTATCTCGAATTTTTCGATATATCATGTTTGTGCGAAGATCGGTATGAGCATAGTTGTGCCTGACTATTTGTTTATATTTTGAATATTTTGAACATGAATTTTGATGTTATTGTTATGATGGGAAAAATTTGAGGTTCGGTTTGACTGTCGGAATCGGAAATCGACTCGAATAAGTGTAAAAGGATAGTTCGTCTTACGAATTGATTGATCGGTAACGATCAATCCTTTGAGAAAATTCTATCATCCATGGATCTGAAGGAAAACAAAGCAGATGATTCAAAGAATTATTCTTCTAATGAGGTTCGCCCCGAAGTGAGTGTAATATTGAGAATCTGCTATCGAACCGAACCATCTTGTCCAATGCATTTAATGCTCTTTATTTGCGAGACTAAGAAGTAAACGATGCGAATACTTTCGATGATTGTTGCCGAGTTTCTCCCGATCCTTTGCCTGAATTGGCTGAAGAATATTTCTACTGGAATTAGTAATGAATAATTAAGCTACTTTCAGAAATATTCGAGTTTTCAAATCCTCATTTGCGTCGCTTTAAAATCACACACAGATCAACGAAACGCGACTAGGACTAAACAATACTATTAATCTCTATGAAATAAATTTTGCTGATGGATATTTTCAACCAAATGCTTCACATATTGCGAAAATCTCAATAAAAACGTTGCTCTGTACGTCGCGACGCTTCTTCCAGTTTTGTTAACATCGCCATTATATTCATCGAAATATGTTAGCTATGATTTTACTTCAGTAAATATCTGGGGAGGGGGGGTTGAAAATTTAATCATCTGCAGGCAATAAGTGCACATAATCTGCGCGAATACGACCTGATGAGATAATTTACTCAGTTTTGATTAAGATTATCGAATGGGATGCTCAGGTTTCACTCCCTTTTTTTATTTGAGTAAAAGCAAGAGGTTTGAGAGTCATCGCAAACTCAGTAAATTGCCCAAACGAATAAACTCGTAACTTCAAAATTCTGAGCTGCAAATCAAAATAAGAAGTCTGTACCCTCAAATTATATATCATCGGGCATCACAAGTTAAAATGAAGAAACTGATCCTGTTTTATAAAAAATAATCACTGTATAATGAAATGTAAGAGTCAGCGCGCTTGCGCGCGTGAAGAGTTTCTAGTTTAAAATTGATCTCACGGCCAAACGGTTTGAGCTACAATTTTGAGGTTTTGAAATTGTGATTTGACCATCAAATACTTTGAAAAAAGTGACTAGGATTTCTGTAGTCTCGCGATTGAGGGTCGCACCAATACCACACGGACCTGACATAAAAATTTAGCCAAACTAAATTTTCGCAGAAAAAGACTCCGCAAAGTGTAAAAATCCATTTTTTCGGATTCTGAGACATCGAAAAGTTGCGCCTGACGATTTACTTCAAAAATAAGTTGACGCGGAAAAGTCTAGGATGAGGCAAATTATATATATTAATTTGAATGACCATTCATCGTCCGGAATCACTAGATTTTCCCCTAGATTGACTAACCTTACCTGGAAAACCATTAGATTTTCCCCTAGATGCTCTAACCTCACCCGGTTGACTAACCTTACCCGAAAAATCACTAGATTTTTCCCCAGATGATCTAACCTTAACCGGGAAATCACTAGATTTTCCCTTAGATCGACTAACTTTACCTTAAAATACTAGTTTTCCTACGTCGATTAATCTTTTTGGAAAATAACTAGATTTCCCCCTAGATCGACTAAATTTACCTTAAAATTACTAGTTTTCCCTATATCGTTTGGGAAATCTCGAGATTTTCTCATCGCATCTACTAACCTCACCTTAAAATATATATTTCTCCTATATTCTCCTCTAATTCGACTCTTACACCTATATCGATATACCCTTTTTTTGGAGGAATCACTAGATTTTCCCGTATATTGACTTAACCTACCTTAAAATTATTGGTTTTTTCTCTATATCGATTACTGTATTTTGGGTCTACTGTCGAGTGTTTGTGCGTCTGTCAGACTCCTTCCTTTTCATTAGAATTCACCAAATTTCCTTAAGCGTCTGCGTATCGGACTTAGATTTAGTTCGTGAACTACACTAAGTCTTCAAACATTCCCAGGAAAGTGGTTTCATCACCTGATCCGGTCGTGAGTCTATCGGTCTATCGGTTCATCGTGAGTTCTTAAATGATGTTTGATGTATGATGTTTTTATGATGATCAGTGTGTGTGATGTGATGAGAGAATATTTGATGTATTTCAATGATGATTGAATGGAGTGACGATGATAAAATTCTTTACTCAAGTGTTATGTTTAGATTACTTTGTGGAAAAATGTATACATTTATTGTTATTATTATTATCACTTGTCTTCGTTACTGTGTCAAGTCTAATGTCGTGTGTCTGTGCGTCTGTCAGACTCCTTCCTTTTCATTAGAATTCACCAAATTCCCTTAAGCGTCTGCGTATCGGACTTAGATTTAGTTCGTGAACTACACTAAGTCTTCAAACATTCGCAGGAAAATGGTTTCATCACCTGATCCGGTCGTGAGTCTATCGGTCTATCGGTCCATTGTGAGTTCTTACAAGATGTTTGATGTATGATGTTTTCATGATGATTAGTGTGTGTAATGTGATGTGAGAATATTTTATGCGTTTCCAATATGATGATGGAACTGATGAACATGTGATGATTAATGATGATGTTCAATTTGTGCCTCACCCTCCTCAGTATAGATGAATTTCATCTCTACATCGGCGATCATTGGCGTTATGAATGATGTGAGTGATGAATGGTGATGAAAATGATGAGTATGTGATGATTGATGATGATGAGAATGGTTAATGTGTGCCTCACCCTCCTCAGTAGAGATGGATTCCATCTCTACATCGGCGATCATTGGCGTTATGAATGATGTGAGTGATGAATGGTGATGAAAATGATGAGTATGTGATGATTGATGATGATGAGAATGGTTAATGTGTGCCTCACCCTCCTCAGTAGAGATGGATTCCATCTCTACATCGGCGATCATTGGCGTTATGAATGATGTGAGTGATGAATGGTGATAAAAATGATGAATATGTGATAATTGATGATGATGAGAATGGTTAATGCGTGCCTCACCCTCCTCAGTAGAGATGAATTTCATGTCTACATCGGCGATCATTGGCGTTATGAATGATGTGAGTGATGAATGGT
Organism: Eretmocerus hayati; assembly: GCA_029851415.1. NCBI lineage: Eukaryota > Metazoa > Arthropoda > Insecta > Hymenoptera > Aphelinidae > Eretmocerus > Eretmocerus hayati. The sequence goes on from CM056741.1 coordinate 26,123,359, forward strand.
GATAAAAATGATGAATATGTGATAATTGATGATGATGAGAATGGTTAATGCGTGCCTCACCCTCCTCAGTAGAGATGAATTTCATGTCTACATCGGCGATCATTGGCGTTATGAACGATGTAAGTAATGAATGGTGATGAAAATGATGAATATGTGATGATTGATGATGACGAGAATGGTTAATGTGTGCCTCACCCTCCTCAATAGAGATGAATTTCATCTCTACATCGGCGATCATTGGCGTTTTGAATGAGGTGAGTAATGAATGGTGGTGATGAAGGTATGGTAAATAAATGTTTGATGAATATTCGATGAAACGTTGTTTGATGTATAATGTTTTAATGATGACTAATTAATATAGTCAATTAATGGTTTGGAGAATGTCTGATGTGAGAATATTCGATGTTTCTTATGATGTATGAATGGAGTTAATTTAATTAATAAATGGTATTGATATAGGTATGGTTAATGGATGATATTGAAGGAATGGAGTGAATGATAATTGAATGTTGGTGTACATTAAATATAGTTAAATAATGATTTGGTGATTGTATGGTGGAAGAATATATGATGTGTTTCGATGATGATGATGAAATTGGTGAAGATGTAATGAAGCGTGGTGATGAAAAGGTTCAATGTGTGCCTCACCCTCCTCAGTAGAGAAGAATTTCTTCTTTACATCGGCGATCATTGGCGTTTTGAATGATGTGAGTAATGAATGGTGATGAAAATGATGAATATGTGATGATGAGAATGGTTAATGCATAATGGTGATGATAAAGCTGATGAAGTTATAATGATGAAGATGTTATGAGGATGTTAATGATGATGATGATGATGATAATTATTATTATGGTGTGCAGTAAGAATGATGAGGTGTTGCAGTGTGAAGAATGAATGCACGCGATAGTGGCACTCGGGTACACAATTTACTATTTTCACTTTATACTATTACTCTCTGCGTTACACAGGGTGGAGACTGTCTCAACGATGAACAAAGTATATGTGAATATTCTATCGATAAGCCCGCATTATAATGGTTTGAAATTATGTATGTGTTTTAGGGCTGGTTTAAAGATACGCGAGAATTTTAAAAATTTCTGTTATTGCCTTTACGGTTGTTGTTTATTAGGGATAGTTTAGTGTTTGAACAAAAAGTTATACATGAGGTAAATATATTTTATTTTTTCGCTGGTTTTTTCCCATGAGAAATGGATTAGTTTAACGGCATATACACTGTCGGTCGTAATAAGGATATTAAAGTTGAGTTTGTATCTTAATCGTAGAAAAAATATGGAATTTATGTTCTAATTAGATGTAAGAATAAATTTATATATATATATATATATTCATTTCTGTTTACGATAACGTCATTGTTTTACTGAATTATCCTTGCGCCCAAAAGTTTTTAAACTTTTTATTTAACTTACTGTTTTTTTTCAAATTTAATTCTAGCGTTACACCCTAGTCTTGAACTGAGTAATTTTTTTTATTCTGGTCATTGTCTTGTTGGTCATTCAGACGTTCACATTTTATCAAGGATTTCTTAAGAAGTTGATTGCCGCGTATTTATACCTCACAGAACGGAGCGAGCGTTAGCGAGCGACGATATCGCTAGTTCACTTTTATGAAGAAAAACTGAGGGAGTGAAATTTTAAGTAAAATTGCGCCACAAAATGTACGTGCTCAGCGCACACACGAAAAGTGGCCTTTGGGCTCTCATAGTACTGGAATTTAGTGCTTAATACATACCATCAAATTTGATAAGTTTGCCCGCCCGAAACCCGAGCGATCCTCTCGGTGGTGCTATACACTCACAAAGGTCGAAAAAATGACCACAGCATACGGACCTAACATTTTGACTTTGGCAACCTTGGATCGCCAAACTAACAATTGCGCCAGGAAGAACATAAAAAAAATACATCTAAAATTACGTGCGAGATTCTTTCCTGAAGCGTTTTAAGGGTTCGTACAAGCAGGCACACATTATTTTAAAGTTACCATGGAACTACCCATATGGGTATCTGATTCGGTTTCCACATATTCAAGGCGATTCGTCGAGATAACAGTAACGAAAGAAGTTAGATCTTGTGTCGAGGTTCAATCATGGGTGGCTTTTAGGACTCTCTCGTCATCTCAAAAGAACATCAATAAATGCTTGTGTTATATAAAATATAGAATACGGGAGAATAAGAATGGATAAGATACTAAAGATATTCCAGATGATAAATCGATTCAAAGATACTCATGACGTTGAAGAATGGTTTCCAGAAATGGATAATCAAAAACTAGACCGTGGATTCAAATGTGTCTGTTTCTGATTACAATTATATTTGTATTATCTTGCTGATTTTGAATATATTTAGTCAAGAGTTCTCTCTGAGTGGTGAATTTAGATAAATGGAAGAATACAAATTCTGAGTATTCTCTTCCATTTAGCCTTGGTATACCTCGAAGATGTAAAAGCTTTTGAAAGTATGATGAGACCCTCTCACAAACTTTTTAATTATAGTGTTGTGTATCTCAGATATGGTGACATAATGATGTGCATACTGAGGCGAATTCATGGCAAAGGACAAATTGATATTCAAAAAAGTTTTCTAGCATGTCACTCATCGTGATTCGATGCATGATATACAAGATGGGTCTCAAGTGCGTGATTGAACCTGTCTGAAATTTTCTCGCTATGTACTTACTGCAAGTGACTAAAATACCTATATCCGTCTCAAGGAAGAAATTGGGAATAATGGGAAGAGAGGTGACTTTAGCGTGACGGGCTGCTAACGGAGAAATAATCATCGAAAATAATTTCGTCAAGAAAAATCATCACAGAACCCTCGATCTTATCTGCAGAGCTAAAATTTTGGAGCGATAATAGATAATGGGTGCCCATCTTCCATGATATAATTCTATGTTGTAAATTGTAGGCAAAGTTGTCGAGATAACCATTTTTCTTGACGAAATTATTTTCGATGATTATTTCTCCTTTAGCGGCCCGTCGCGCTATACCCACCTCTCTTTCCATTATTCCCAATTTCTTCCTTGAGATGGATATGTTTCAATCACTTGCATACTGCATACATGGCGAGGAAATTTTGGACAGTTTCAATCACATACTTGAGACCCATCTTGGATTTAGCGACCATATAGATCCATTCCATGCTTGAAAACTTTTTTGGGTAGTTCTTTCCTTGCCACGAATTCGCCACAGTATGCACATCATTTTGAGCATCATTTTCACCATATCTGAGATACAGAACACTAACTAAAGTTTGTGTGAGGGTCTCATCGTACTTTCAAAATCTTTACCTCTTTGAGGTGTATTTCTAAGGTATGAGATTTGACCACGGCTAAATGAAAAAGAACATCAAACATTCATATTCTTCCATTCATTATCTGAATTGACTATTACTCAGAGAGAAATCTTGACTAAATATATTCATAATCAGCAAGATAATACAAATATAATTGTAATCAGAAACAGACACACTTGAATCCACGGTCTAGTTTTTGATAATAGTTTTTGATAGTTTTTGATGAGTGTGTGGATAATAGGTAACATCAGAAAATGATGATTTTTACGGTCTTGTTATTCCACAGGGTTTTTGTCATTTATCTTATTCTTCTCCAGAGATTTTCTGGTGAGAACAAAATTCATCAATATTCGATGACTCAGAATAAGAAGTAGATGTTTCAAAACGTAGGACTGATGAGAAAATATCTAAGAGTTTTAGCTTGGAAGGAACTTTCCATAAACCTCTGGCATGAAGAGAATTTTCCAAAAATTGTCGGTAAATGGAACGATATGGGTAGTTTCGTGGAAACTTTAAATTAATATGTGCCTGCTTGTACGAATCCTTATTGAAACGCTTCAGGAAAGAATCTCACACGTCATTATCGATGTATTTTTTTATCTTCTTTCTAGCGCAATCGTTAGTTTGACGCGATCCAGGGTCGCCAAAAAAAATTATCATCGAAAAAGGGGTCAAAATGTCAGGTCCGTGTGCTTTGGTTTTTCGTTTTTTTGACCTTTGTGAGTGCATAGCACCACCGAGAGGCTCGCTCGGGTTTCGGGCAGGCAAACGAGCCCAAAGACCACTTGTTGTGTGTGCGCTGAGCACGTACATTTTGTGGCGCAATTTCGACGGATCAATAAATATTTGACGGTGACCGCATCGCCTTAAGCAGAAACTAGTTATGTAAACTTTATTATTCGACTCTTCAAGAACTATAATTTTCAAGAGCGTTTTATTTTGTGAATCATCATCGTTAGTAGGGAGAAAATAATAGCGTTGTTTAGATATGAGTCGATTTTTTGAAATCTGATCCTGAAATTCATATCCAAAGTCTTGGAAAATGCTGGATAATTTCACATCTATAACAATGGTTCGAGGGAAATGCTCAAAATTGGACATATTTCATCTTACAAAAAGTACTCTGCATGATACACTTTAGGCAGTAGGTACTTGTAGCATGCAGATAATTGTAATGTACATCAGTCCCCATGCCTTCATTCGATATTTACAATATTAGTTGATCGTTTTTTATCACGAATATAGAATAAAATGATCATCTAGGCGTTTTCAACAATATTTAAAATACAGCTTGAAAATTCAAGCCAAAAATTCATCCAACAAATGTATCAATACATAAAATTCAAACTCTAACGAGACCATCAGATGCTTCACGAATCATTACATTTTTCAGCTTTTATTTGTTTCTTATGTTCAACTGCAATCGTTTTAATTTCTTGCAAACTACCCTCTAGCTGCATCCGAACTTCTTCTTTGACTGTTTCTTGTGTTGCGCTCAGGAACTTCAAAACGAGATCTGAAAGAATAGAAATGAAATGGAAAATCAAAGAAAAGACAATTGTGATACAACGATACAAGTCAGAATTTTGAAGCGAGTATTTAATTCATGAACAGTCTTTAAAATTAAAGACCTGTACAAGAAATATAATATTGAGTAATAATTTTTACCGTGATATTTTGAGAGTACAGAACAAGCTGATTGTTCCAGATATGGGTAAAGAAAAGACATGATAGTCGACACATGCCGGCCAGACATGTGGAGAGCATTCTGAGTTGCGGCTATAAATAATATTGCACAAGTTAAGTGTAGAACAAGAGCTGGGTCTTGAGAGGTATTAAGTTGTTCTAGTAAAGCTTCTCTATGCCCAACAATGATTGACCTCTCCTTCTTCTTGTCATACTTCTTCAAAACCAAGCAACAAGCTGCCATTGCAGGATCAATGCAATTGAGAAATTCATCCAATGAACTCTCCATGATTGATTTGTGTAAATTCATCAGCGGCTCTTTCACATCTTTTGGCAGATCCTGTAACATCTTCAGCCTGCTTTCAGTTGTTAAATTTGGAGTACACTGAATGACATTTTGATGGGCGGCCAATTTGAAAATTTCATTTGTGAAGTCTGTAGCTAAAGTTTTCAATAAATATTTAACCATGGATCCCTGAGCATTTTTCTCCAAGCACTTGATACCCTTGTCAAAGACTCTTATGTTTGTTATAAGTGCATTCAATTTCTCATCTATTTCATTCAGGTTCAAAGCCTTATTCTTTTGCAGTAACAACTCGGCCACCTCAGCCACATGCTTATTCAGTAGAGGATGAAAGTGATTTGATAATTCGTCAACTAGTTCATCAATATCAGCCAAATTTTCATCAGTGCTCAATTCATTTTTTATATCTTGCATTGTCACTAAATTCAAATCGTTCTTCCCTTGTGCGCTAGAAACTTGATCGTCATCGGAATCAAAGTCATGATTTTTCCCCTGTTGATACTTCTTTTTTGTTGATTTTGTTTTCGTCTCTCTACCTTGACTTCCACCCCCAGCTTTTCCGCTAGCAGCTTTTTTCCTTCTTTCGGCTTTGCGATCAACTTTAGCATCACTAATATCAACTGACTTGGATTTTAATTTACTCTCAACCACTGACTGAAGCCATTCACCACTGTCGACTGCCTCTTTCGCTTTTCGTTCCGCAAGAGGCTCGAATTTCTTATACAAAGTTTCCAAATAAGCTTCAGATACAACGACTGTTGTGGCAAAAATATGAATTGATGATTTGATTTTTGAAAGAGATTCTTTGAGCACTCTTTCAACGTCTCGCGGGCTGAAGACTGATGGTAATAAAGGGTAGATGTCGGTGTAAGATTCTGTAGCTGCAACCTCATCAATATTGGCGTCGACTTGATCTATTAATGCGGAACCAACAGCCACCGTTTCGAGATTCATCAAACTTTCATTTGGAAAATGTCGTTTGATAAAATTTTTCGGATCTGATATACCCAATCTTGTCAAAGCATCATATTCTGAAATAGAATATAGGTCCCAATCAATCATTTTCGTTATTAATGATTGTTAACTAAATTATGATTATTCATCCTTCTGTACTACGTGAGAAAATTAATGAATGTCTCTACAGTTTTCGGGACTTGCATTGATTTTCAGAGGGAGAAAATTTTTGTCGTGTTGAAAAAAAATATATTTTGCTTCATTACAGAAGATAAGAAGGGGGAAACTAAATCACTAAAAAAACGGATATACTTGGATTCAAGCAGATCCGCGCGCAATGAAGCATTATCTCTTTACTAAAGGTGAACAGGTATTAGTCATGCAAATAACTCACCAAGGTAGCCGTTTTGTTTGTAAAAATTGTCCACCCAATCACTCTGACTTTTTGAGTAGATTGTAGGAACATAAATGTTGTTGATACTCTGTTTACCAGTTACAATCCCAGGTACTTGTTGTTTGCCTTGAAGATTCTCCAAAATTGCTGTTAGGAAGAAATTGTATTAAATTTATTCAAACCTTCACACTCTCTCCTATATCTCCCATTCCAATCATATTAAGAGAGGTATTTTACCAAAGAATATTCTTTCTGGGACTGAACATTGACCAAGAATGGCAGAAATAGGAGTAGGTTTTGTTATTGCTGAGAGGGCACCCCTTATTTTAGCTTCATTTCTTGATATGTATCCCTGATTGTAAAATATGCGTGGGTCTTGAGTATCCTGTTTGCCAATTATTGTTTTACCGAGCTCTTTTTCAATCAGTGATTGAAGAAATTCAGCTGGTAAGTCATAATGGAGTGTTAGGTCTGCAATACTGATAAATCCGTTCTGACCAAGTTTGTCATTGATTTCTTCTGCAACTCTACTGATGTAACTTTTATCAATCAGCTGTCCCAATACTATTCTGACTCCCTTTTCATGTTTGTCTATCTCAGCGGCAATTTTGGAAATTTGAGCCAGATCAACATTCAAAATATTAGCTAATTCTGTCAAATTTATCCTGCCACCATGGATGTACAATTCATCTTTGATTTCCTTTGACAAATGTTGAGGTGTCACATACTCCTTGCCATCGTTTGTAAATATCACATCTAAGAGCTTTTGCTCTGTCAATTTCATGATGATCTCAACACAATTGCGCTCTGATAACCTGAAAACACAATTTTAAACATGACTACATGCATCTGGTCATGGAAAAACTAAAAAAAAACAGAGTTCTCAATTGAGATAGGCCAGTAAACGAGCAATGTTATCCATGTATGATGAATTTTGATAATATTTACAAAGTTATTTCTATACACCAGAAGACTTTGTGTTGGTTCAACAAAGCAAACAATTGTTGCTACATGTCATACCATCAATGTATTAATAAAAATCTCATGAACAGGGGTTCTTACTTTTGCAGAGCTGAACTAAGCTGAGCTTTCTGGAAATCAGCAGCAAGCCTTTTGACTTCATCCCAATCTGCTGAAGTCATTTTTGCAAAATTCTCACAAGCACTAGTTGAACACGATAATAACAGATGGTCACTAATATGTAGAGAAATTTTTTCAGCAGACTTTTGACAACGGTTTTCAACTGTATAGCTTCATTGCTCCTGAAAAGAAGACTCTATCAACAATGGTCAACAATATGTTGACTACCTATCATGTTCCACGTTGTTACTGAGTGAGTATGTATACTCCGCGGGCCGCGACGCGAGTATGCAGCAATCCGTGCCAATGCGGCGTGCAATGCAGCCAGCAAGCGAGCAAGCAGACGACCGCGGCAAAAACCCCTGTGAACCTGGCCCGCCAAATTGGGCCAAAATATGCTTGTGGTAGGCCGGAATTTGCTGAATTTGCTTGTCCAAGTCTCGAATTTTGGCCCGGCTGCGTTTTTGAGTTACGAGCCCTCAAAGTAGCCCAATTCCACCCCCCACTCCTCCCACCCGCACATCACAAAAATGCTCAGATCTCCGCGAATTTAGCTGCTGGAGGGACGCACGCGGGCTCAAATCGAAGCTTGAATTTTGGGCCACCACAAGCAATTATAAAAAAATCGAAGTAATTACGTTGAAGTACCAAAAAACTGCTCGCAGTGTCCCCGTGTATAAGCATACGGGCGGGTGGTCGGCGGAGAGGGGACAGTCGAGGGAGAAGAGGAGAAGCCCCGCGCAGACGCATCATCGTTCGAAAAACTTGTCTGCTGCGCTGATGATGTGCATCTGATCGTCGTCGTCGTCATGGTGGAAGAGACATAGTCGTCGTTTATCACGCTGTGTTTACACCGGTGCCGAGGTCGACGAGCACCCTGGGCACTGGCCCTGGACTCTCGGTGCTCTTTGGATGAATGCGTGTGTTACAGGGAGAAGCTGCGTGTCATCCTGGACGACGTCACCAACTTGTGCTGTGTGCCTGTGCACCACGACGCCCGGGGCTCCACGCCCGACCTGGTGCACCGGTGGTGGTCTTCTTGCCCAGTCCTCTATCAAGCTACTTACGTATTTTCACGCTCTCGTTGATGGAATCGGACTAGACAAAAGTACCGTGATTGCAAATGTGCCTCATCTGCATTTTTTTAGCAATACTTTGAGGCCGAGACATTTTTACACAATAGTTTTAGGATTCACTGCCTCAAGCTGCTGCTCAAATGTGGACCCGAAAAACTATTCTCCCTTGACTCTAACCAGGAGAGTGTTTCAGATCCGGGTCACGGATTTGGCTGAAACTCTGGGAATAGTCATCTTTTAGTACCAAAAGACGATACCCAAAATTATAAACCCTAACGCTCAAGCGTTTTCAAGCTACAGCCAATAACCTATGCATTACAGTATACCTATATATACCATCTTTTAACATAGGCCCATATGGGCAATGCTAATGTCTTTGGTTGTAATTCGGAAACGCTTGAGCGTTAGGGTCTATAACTTTGGATATCTTCTTTTGGTGCTAAAAGAAGACTATTTCCAGAGTTTCAGCCAAATCCGTGACCCGGATCTGAAACACTCTCCTGGTAAATGTGTTAAGTTTTTGTACATTGAGTTGATCATCATGAATTGAAATTGAGTCTTACTATTTTGATTCATAGTTCTCTTGTCTCATTTATTCTTGGAAGACATTGTATGGTATAAACTGATGTTATGCTTTTTCATGCGATTGAAATTCCTACAGTAATCGTTTCACATCAGTGGAATCTTAGCACTATACAAGGGCAGGGCTTGCAGCTTATTCAGTTCTATGACGAGCTGAACTTGGTCAACTCAGAGCCTCTTCAGTGAGAATAGAGGCACAATCAAAAGTCACATATTGTGCTAGTGACCATTTAAAGTACTGCCAATCATTTATGGCTAATTACATCTCATGTTTGAATCATGCAAAGTCTAAATTGAATTGTCCATACCCACACTGTTTAAATAATATTCTTTTGGAATTGGTGAAGAAATACTCTACCCTTGACTTTGAGAGTGGAACGGATAGAATAGTGACATCAACTTAGATTCATTGAATTCTATCTGGTGCTATTAATGCTTTGAGGTCTTTTCATTGCAACACTGTTAGTATACATGCAAGACTTCTAGCCAATCGCTGCTAGGTGAAAAGATTTTGAAGTGTTGGTCATGTGTAGACTCGGATATAAGTTTACAAAATGATAGATGAGACACTCAAATGAGAACTGTGAGTGAATTGATATAGCGTTTACTATAGAATTGAACTAACTAATATCAGAACATCCAAATTTGGCAAGATGATCTTATCTCTATCTAACAATGACAAGTTTTCATTTTCAAGCTTTGACAAAACTCCAAACAGATCTTCATCTTGGAGATTGTGGGAGTCAAAGGGCTTCTGAAAATATTGAGTCACTCAAGTTTTGCGTCACTAACACTTCAAACTGATTGAACGATCAAGTGGTGGTAACCCACTTTTCTCTCAATCAAGTGGTCAATCATATCAAGTGGTGGTACTCTTTTCATTGAAATGCTATTGATGCATGAAGAGATGGAAGGTTTAAGTGATGGAATTCCTGCCTCCTTGTTTGGAAGAATATGCAACAGAGCTCTAACACCAGGAACTTGGATGACAATTTCCCAATATCGAAAAGATAGGAATTTGACTCTGAAGCTCCCAGGCCTTTGAATTGAATCTTATTTGCTCAATCTACATACATCGAATATTGGCTTAGAGCGCAAGGTGCATGAAAAGACGTAGCTTGATAGAGGACTGGGCAAGAAGACCACCACCGGTGCACCAGGTCGGGCGTGGAGCCCCGGGCGTCGTGGTGCACAGGCACACAGCACATGTTGGCGACGTCGTCCAGGATGACACGCAGCTTCTCCCCGTAACACACGCATTCATCCAAAGAGCACCGAGAGTCCAGGGCCAGTGCCCAGGGTGCTCGTCGACCTCGGCACCGGTGTAAACACAGCGTGATAAACGACGACGACGATCAGATGCACATCATCAGCGCAGCAGACAAGTTTTTCGAACGATGATGCGTCTGCGCGGGGCTTCTCCTCTTCTCCCTCGACTGTCCCCTCTCCGCCGACCACCCGCCCGTATGCTTATACACGGGGACACTGCGAGCAGTTTTTTGGTACTTCAACGTAATTACTTCGATTTTTTTATAATTGCTTGTGGTGGCCCAAAATTCAAGCTTCGATTTGAGCCCGCGTGCGTCCCTCCAGCAGCTAAATTCGCGGAGATCTGAGCATTTTTGTGATGTGCGGGTGGGAGGAGTGGGGGGTGGAATTGGGCTACTTTGAGGGCTCGTAACTCAAAAACGCAGCCGGGCCAAAATTCGAGACTTGGACAAGCAAATTCAGCAAATTCCGGCCTACCACAAGCATATTTTGGCCCAATTTGGCGGGCCAGGTTCACAGGGGTGCGGCAAAATGCAGAACTGTGCGAGAGCCAATCAGACATTCGGTTTCTGATATTCTGATATGAACAACCAATCCTGATAGTTTCTCTCCCCACCTTATTTTTTTTTCAAATCCAGCCTGAATTATCCAGACAGGTTTCTCTCATTAATTTTACTAATTCAAATCTTTACCTATCGGGAAATCAGGGTAACCAGACAGTATTGACACGATGAGCTGTGAGATTATTTATTCAGCTTCAAAAGTTATAAATTATTAAACAATTAACAGTGGTTCTATCCTATAGCCATCGAAAATGAGCATACGCCCGATTAGCTTCACATTGACTGTAAAGTTCCATTTTCCTTGAAACAACTCGACCCTAAAAAAGTGACAATTATCATTTATCAAATTCATTAAATGGAATAGTCATTAATCAAAATGCACATACCTGATTCAAAGATGCATCAATGAGCTCACTAGACAATCTATCGGGAAAACAGACCTTCTTATCTCTTCCATTGCAAGCTTTAATTAGCCAATTCATTGCCAGGAATTTTGACCTTGTTTCAGCTACTGGGATTGGGACCTGTACGATGAAAATTGCTTAATCCCTTCTTTTTTCTTGATGATGATTAATTGAATTGAATAGATCACGAAGAAAAGACAAAGAATTCTCCAACTATGCAAAGTTCTTAAAAGATACAGACAGAAAGTCATACCTGGTAGACTTGACTCCCTTTTTTCACTTTCTTGAGTTCTAAAGATGGTCTACAGTTTTCTATAGCATTGTGTAAGATAGTTCTTGGATTCAGCTCTATATTATCTCGTTCTTCTGATGGAGCCTTGTTGTAACGTTCTATTTGAGCCATTTTTACTTTTTCAAATGTTGTGGCCAACAACTTTCTAGCAAGTTCTTTTTTACCCTTTCTCATAATATAATTGAGAAACTTTCTGGAAGATAAGATAGAGAAATTACACTAGCATGAACGTTTAAAATTATATATGAAATTTCCATACTCACTGTTCGAGTGGATCATGAAATTCACTGGATGTTTCATTGGCAAATGCTGGCTTAGTAGGTAAATGTGTCAATGCAGCTAACTCTCCAGATTTCTCAAGCGCTTCTTGATCTTCTCTCCTCACTGGGTCAATGAAATATTTAGGAAACTGGCTGTAAGACCTGTCATTCTGTAAAATTTTCAACCTGCAAAGGCACGATTGACATTATCTAAGAGGTTATGTCTTCAGAACCGATAGAAATTACAGTGACGGACAAGTTGCCGGCGAAAAAAAATAATGCTAATCAAAGATAGGATTGAGAACTGTCAACAGACTATGACAGAAAAATTCATACCTGCATGTTGGTCTCGAGCAGGATCTAGATAAACAGACCGCTATCGTTCTTAAAGAGGCCATTTTTATAGACTGATGAACTGATGGTGTATCAGTGTTTGGGTTGAAGATTCTAGCTCCAATTATTACTTCTGTTTTGCTGAAGCTGATGACGATCTCTGTTGGCCGTTTTTTTTTGTTCTAAAGAGTTTGTAGTCAAGTACTCGATGCTCCAAAAAAGTCTCAATCTCGAAAAAAATACGATAACAATAACAAACGAGCAGACGAATAATGGGAACTAGTTTTCCTTCTGCTGCGGTGTTGACTCGTTGACTGTGTTGACTATAGTTGACAGATCATTCATTTTTTGACCAACAACTATCCAACTTTATGTGCCTGAAATTGTATCATAGATTAATTATTGTTGTTATAAGTATCCCAAGATCGGGCATTGATTGGTCATTGAAATTTATTTTTTATCAAGAGTGATTTTATTGCAAAAACAGCTACATCGTGCAATAACGCGATCGGCATCAGGAGTTTTTCGAGCACGGGTTTCGAGCGAGGGCTTGAAATACAATACATATATAGAGTGGGTGAGGGTGGTTGCAATATATATATATATATATATATATATATATAAAATATATATATATATATAATACGTAGAAATTGTCCGTTGCTAGCGTCTGCAAATATACACGGAGTGCGCGCCCGTTTTGCACATCACCTGTATGTGCACCCTGCACATTTGGAGGTTTCTTGTAGTTTCCTGGAGTGACTCTCAGTGCAGCGCAGTGCATTGGAGCATAATTTTTCCAAGACGGGTCGACGAATACAGAGTTATCAATATTTGGATATTTGGAAGAAGCCATGTGCGGCAATTTTGGCAAATTCATCGCATCCACGTCGTCAACGTGGACATCAGGATTATCCTAAAGGAGCAGCCTCGTCGCGACTTATGCTCGGTGGTCACCTCCTTGGGGGCTGATCCAGGTCAACTTCGAGACAATCTGAAGATAAGGGCCCACGACGTCCCCAAAGACTCGCTATGGCCGAGAATCCGGGCAACTCCTCGGGACAAAGTAATCAGGGTGAGTGTTTGTTTTCGTTCAAGATCTGGTATCGGAATTTTAGAGAGTCTTGTGTCGTCGTGGTTACACATATCAGCATTCGCCCATTCCTATACTAAACTTCTTTCCTCGTCACACCAATCAAATTACTATTACCGTAACACAGGAAAGTCTAAACTTATCGCGATCGCATTCCTCGCTTATCGACGACATTCCGTCAGCATTTAGGTGGAATCGCGTGATTTGTCATGTGGGCGCACATATGTGATTTGGTACTGTGATTTGAGCACTGGTATCGTGGATCATTCCTTTCTACATTCAATAGAGTTAAGAAAGAATTTACAAATATATTTCATTCAGCACAGAGTGATTGATTCATTATAATCATGTTGAGTTATCGTTACTATTCTCAACTTTTTTTCACTCTCATACTTGGAGAGCTGAATTGCTGATTGTGAGTCGGTTGTTTTGTCTCAGCTATGTGGAATTCTGGTGAGACAATATGAGGGAGAAAAGATGAGGTTTCTTCATTCTTTAGTGGAGTATTCATAACAATTCATTGTGAAACCTTAAGTAGTTTCACGAGTTCTGACTTAATATTCAATCTCTCAATATTAACTGCACAGGAAACAATAAACAAAGCCATGAACTAAGCCAATTGAATGAAAATAAATCGAGCAAGACATATGTCTCCTGACTTTTATTCTGATACACTTCCATAGTCATTATGAATCACTCATGAAAATGGTACTCCCATTTTGCTTCCGATCAACTTTTATTTAATTTCACAGCAGCCTGAATCAATTTAATCTCTTATTTGTCCACAGGAGTCTGTACAAGAGCATTTAATTTCCCCTGTCTGGATTTCAGAAGTAATCTTGAGACACAGAACGACATGTCTGGTAAGAACATTTCTCTTGTTTGTCCATCTATCTTGATGACTTTTTTCATACTCATTCCATTATCTCTTTCTCTAGCTGAAAAGAGGAGACAGTTGAAGCTGAGCTTTCAAGCCTCGAGTGGTAGCTTTACTGTTTCAAACCCGGCGAATCCTGTGGGTTCCAATCCAATGATGACAACTGCTTGCCCTGAGAGCGCGTATGTACTTTGTCAATTTAGTCTCTACCTTACCCAAGTAACAGAGCTGCTCCTCTTTTTTATCTTGAACCAAAATCCAATTGCATGTTAGGCAGTGTGAAGTTATGCAGAATTTTTACCTACACTCCCAAGCAATCTTCAACTGATTTTCTTTTTGTATGTGCACAGAATGAATCGTCCAATCTTGCCTTTACCATTACCAAAACTCCCAGCCAGACCTCGAACTCAAGATGTCTTACCCGATAAAACAAGGTATTGAGAAATAATCGAAGATTCAATCAAATACATGAAAAAAAATTCATCATGTTTAATTTTTCCCTTTCCTTCAGGGATAAGTTCAAGATGTGTCAATCCATGCAGAAAACAGGAAAATTACAAATATTCCCAGATACAGTGTATGATTTCACTAGTGAAGATTTAGTTGATATGGGAGAAATCGGCAGAGGAGGTTTTGGAACTGTAAATAAAATGTTACATAGAGTTAGCAATACTGTGATGGCTGTGAAGGTAAATTTTTGACTTTCTCGATAACAATTTTCTTTTCAGACTATATTTTATCAATTTTCACCAATTATCCCTTCTTCGCAGAGAATCCGCTCAACAGTTGATGAAAAAGAACAAAAACAGTTGTTAATGGACTTAGAAGTTGTAATGAAATCTAATGAATGTCCTTTTATAGTGCAATTTTATGGGGCTTTATTCAAAGAGGTAAGCTTTTCCAAAAATAAATGTTACCTTCACCCATAAAAGATTGGAAAAATATTGAAATCATGATTGATAGTTGCTTGATCTTCTTCATACAATCTTTTTACTCCTACAGGGTGATTGTTGGATATGTATGGAATTAATGGATACTTCGTTAGATAAGTTTTATAAATTCATTTATGAGAGATTACAAGAAACAATACCTGAGGGTATCCTGGGTAAAATTACCGTTGCTACAGTCAAGGCTCTGAATTATTTGAAGGAGAAGTTACGAATTATTCACCGAGATGTCAAACCTAGTAATATTCTGTTAGATCGTCGAGGAAATATAAAACTCTGCGATTTTGGAATATCTGGTCAGCTAGTAGATTCCATAGCACGGACTCGCGACGCAGGATGCAGACCCTACATGGCTGTTAGTATCACATCGAGATAATTTCTCTATCCAGACACCTGGTGAAGCCGTTACTTATAACTTTTTTTTCAGCCTGAAAGGATAGATCCTCAACGTGCCAGAGGATATGATGTGAGAAGTGATGTGTGGTCCTTAGGTATAACAATGATGGAGGTAGCTACTGGATGTTTCCCCTATCCAAAATGGAATTCTGTTTTTGAACAACTGTATCAAGTAGTGCAAGGAGATCCTCCGAGATTGTCTCCACATGATAATGGAAATCGCTTCACAATGGATTTTGTGAACTTTGTTAATACATGGTAAGATGAATTGCTTACAAACCAGCGGATAATTGACTCGCAACTTCTCATTCGAAACATTTTTGTGCAGAACTGTATACTAACCGTGATTCTCTTTCTTATTTGCAGTTTGATCAAGGAGGAAACTCAACGTCCAAAGTACAATAAGCTTTTAGAGCACCCATTTATTAGAATATCGGAAGAAGCTAAGATAGACGTAGCTGCCTACATAAGTGACGTTTTAGACAATATGGCCAGAAATGGTGTTAGTCCATTCACCACAGACCAGCCTTGAGTTTGACCAGTTGATTTGATAGTGGAGATATATATAATTAGATGAATTTATAGTTGAAGGAGACAGAGCTTACATCGGAGATTCTCAACTGAAGTATAAGCAATGAAGAGTGTGAAGATGAAAATGATCAGTACTACTCTTCCGTTATTGCGGTTCTGCATTCCCGGTAGTTACGATGAGTAAATGATAAGAAAAAGAATTCTTCGAAGTAGCTTCCTCGTGTAAGAGTAATACAATATTATTTTTGTCATTGTCTTTTTATTGTTTTAAACTCTTTGGCTCCAATGTCTTAGGTATTAGTTAGGTATTGCAATTGAAGCAATGGTAACAAAAAAATAGAATAGTTTACGTGAATTTTGCGTTCTTTATAATGTCGAATATTAGATGCTACTTTTATCGCGATTTTTTTCGAAAGAAAGTGTTAAATTAATTGAGTATCATTGCTCACGATTGAGTTTATCGTCGTCATCTGACAATCATCATCAATTCCAAAATATTTATGAAAAGCATGGAGAATGAACTCTAATGATGCCTTTCGATTTTCTGTGCAATAATCATGTCATTCAGAATTTTTTTGTTGAATACATTTGAAAATTGTACATTTCAAATTTTCAGCGCAGATTGGTCAAAATTATGAACAGATTCCATTTTCGATCAATTTTGATGATTTGAGAGATTTTGATCACGATGTGATCGATACCATCGTGGTCATTCAAAATCTGCTCTTTCATATCGAAAGATCGTATATTTTGGGTCGATCTTTTGAAAAGAAAAAGAAACAACTGTTATTATTTTAAGGCGGTAACTTCCTCCATTTTGCATTGTACATTATGCTTTTCTACGCAATTTTCTTCATTTGTATAAGAATTGCTCGAAATATGTGAAAAAACACACGATCTATATTGCATGCTTTTTGAAAATTTAGCTTTAAAAAGCAGCAAGTGTAATGTCATATTGTTAACTCCAATGGTTCCATTAGATTTGGACCTTAGACATGGATAAAAAATCGAGTACCTTATAAAAAGTAAATGAACGACCATTAAAGCTCGATAACTTATTCACCCAAATTACCTCACACTTGAATTGATGGTAATGTATTATTGCCAATTTGCAAATTAATAAATCGTGATTTCGGATGCTCATTCAATGGTTAAGAATATTTGAGGAGGAAGAATATCGATGGGAATTAATTTTAGCCAGCCAAATCTGAAGGAAATCTTTTTGCAAGTATACTATAGTCTCACTGGCTTCGACTGCGGAGACAAGAGAGGTATACAAAAATTTTAGGGTTCCCGTCGTCGATACGCAGGAATAGATTGAAGACTGCTTTCATAAACATCAGGATTTCTATTTATTTCTCTATACTTGAGAAGATGGTTCTATAAGTATATTAGAGACAAAATATATCGGCTAATAAGACGAGACTGTATTTCAGATCGTGTTTTCATCCAGCCATACCGGTAAACCTACATCTCTATCACTAAACGAATTTGAGTAATTTTAATCACTTAAAGCTCGAGTAACTAATCAAAATTGCTCACCCTCGAGTGAAATTGAAAAAATAACTCTCTATTGAACTATTTTTGATAACTTGGTCGATCGAATTATTAAAATGACCTATCATGCCCGTCACTTCGATTTTTAGGATTAGGAACATTTATGTGGAGAGCTTACCTTTGAAATTTTCAATGGGTCAAAGCATCGTCAGAAGGCAATTACACCATACAAACATTTGAGCAGCTTGCAGCTCTTCGTTTGAATGGTTGCAATTACAAGAGTTTTCTTGGATTTTTCAAACATTTATATTTCGGTGCTACTCCAACGGGAAAAACTTAATACAGACCATCTCATGGTCGAGGAAAAAATGTTAATTTTGTATGTGTTTGGAATCATCACTACCTTATTTCCTCTCAGAATACCAGCAACGGAGAAAACTAGAAAGTGCACAGATTAGATGATAATCATCAATGTCAGGGTTGACTCGTGGTCCAGCTCCGTCAACCACTAAAAATTTGAAGAACAGTAATTGAGTGGAATGGTCAAGCCTTGCCCGCCGCAAACCTCAACACCATGTCATTATAATTTGTTGAAATTCTGAGCTTTTACGTTAGTGTGGGCCAAAAGTTCAAAATCTTGGAAATGCCTGGAGTTGCAGAAGTTGTATTTTTATTGTAGTATACACTGCCGGTCAAAAGTTTCAGGATACCGAAAATACTTTACCAGGGATCATTTTGAAGGTCTTTCCACGTACTTTCAGATGGCGTTATTCATTTTTATCAGTACGGATCTGGATCTTCCCAATTTGAGCTTGTAAAATCGACGATTTCGATGATTTTTGGGAGAATCTCCTGGCTCCGGTAGCTCAAAGGTACAGGAATATTCCGGAATAGATCTGAAAGGACAAGTCTAGAGCTCCAAAATCTGTTTTCCTACATCCTTTTACGTTACTTCTACTCCGAGCTATGACATTTTCTGCGAAGTAAGATTTTTCGCAAAAATTGACTAATGAATTCAAAAAAGCTAGAGAAATGCGTTTTAAGGAGAATATAATCTCTGATACTGGTATCTACCTTCTATATCAAGATCAAGACAATGAGGAATCTCATGAACATGCCCGAAAAAGGGAATTTCTTCGTCATTTTCTTATAAGGGTGCTACTTTTTTCGGAAAAACTCTCCTGAGAGAATATGTCATAACTCGGAGTAGAAGTAACATAAAAGAATGTTGAAAAACGGATTTCAAAGCTCTGGACGTGTACTTTCGAGTCTGTTAAGATCCATTCCAGAATATTTCTGTGCCTTTGAGCTACCCAAGCCAGGAGATTCTTCCAAAAATCATCGAAATTAGCACTTTTTCAAGCTCAAATTGGAAAGATCCAGATTCGTACTGATAAAAATGAATAACGCCATCTTGAAGTACGTGGAAAGACCTTCAAAATGAGCCCTGAGGAAATTCTTCTCCTGTTGAGTATAGCCTACTGGTCTACTTACAGAATTGGAAAGAAAGATTTCGGGTGTCCTGAATCTTCTGAGCGGTATTGTATATGAAAAAAATTTGCTGGGCGCTGAGAAAAAGGTTTTTTCTTAATAATAACGTGCGTTCGAACGGAAAACTGCGTGATCCACCCACCCTCCTTCACTGTTGAACAGATAATTCTGGCGCATCTCAACATTTTCCGACACACCTCAGATCATTCCAAAGCTTGTTTCAAATCCTTCCGAATGAGCTGGAGTGAATCCAATTCAGACAAACCAAGAAAAGATTCGTCATAAAAAATTGCAAAACATATGCAACTTTGAAATTGTAAGGTTTGCTAAGCAATCAAACCTCGTAGACCCTTATAGTCTGTATACCCTTATATTGACTGTATTTCTCGCAAATCCCATGCTGTACTCGAGATCACATAAGTTCCAGTAAGGGTGATGACAGATAAAGAGCTACGCCACGATTTTGCGTCACGGTACGACGCGCTATCACACGCCACGGGTCCAAAATTCATTCCAGCGAACGCAACCATCAATGGTTTGGATTTATTGTTACAGTACCAGTCATGGATTACCATCGGGTTCGCTGGAATTAATTTTTGGGTCGTAGCGTGCGATAGCGCGTCGTGGCGTGGCGCAAAATCGTGGCGTAGCGCTTTATCTGTCATCACCCTAAAGAGGACGATTATTGGATTGTTTCAGCTGACCGATTATCGCTGGAATTTTCCAACAGTGAAGTCTCAACTCATATTTGCGACTGTGGTAAAATTAACAATGAATTCAACCTACTCGCAGCAACTACGAGTTCGCTGCCATAGCTTGCAAGCTTTACAACGTCATACTTTTTTACCATTTTTGATTGTTTTTGATGACGAATTTTTCTGCTCAAAGTTAACATGGATCAGTTCTAGTTCGTCTCAATGAGACTCACTGTAGCTCATTCCAATGATTTTAAAATCAACTTCGGAGTAGGCTCAATAAGAATGTCGAAAAATTTTGACATAATGCGCCATCAGAGTTGTCCGTTCAACACTGGAGGAAAATAGGTGAATTACGCAATTTCCCATTTGATAGCGTGCTATAATGAAAAAAAATCTTCATGGCTCTTGCCGCAATTGAAGATATCAAGTCTCAGCGCCCAGCAAATTACCTTTCATATCTACTATCAGTAAAAACACAACTCTTGCAATCTCAAGCATGCGAAATCCTCAGAATTTTGAATCTTTGGCCCGCCCTATTTTATGTTTGTCATACCTTTTTTTATTTTCCTTGCACACTAAAATAGTTATAAGCTCTGAATTTCTTACTCAGCCATAAAGATTCATCAACTTGATGACACTGCACGACTGATAGGAGAAGAAAAAGAAACTTTTGGCACATGCACCTCTTTGCATATTCAAATTCCCTCCAAGATTTTCCAACTGAGCTAAGTCAAAAATGGAACGTGAAATCCCCGGATCTCCTGAACGTCATCAGGTCTTAGAAAAAATGAAATGTGATAGATCAATGATGATTGGTTCATCCATATGGTACAGCTAATAAGGCCCAATCAGAGCCTATACACCACAAGGACCTGGATAAACTCAAACAAACCCCCAGAACCGAGGAATTTGGATCGATATTTTTAGGGTCCTATAAGCATCCAGCCTATCACTTTTACCATTCGATACCCAGTCCACCACGTTTCTCACCTGACACAAACCCTTAGACACATATACATACTTAAAAAAAATATGGCGTTTTCCCATTCGAGGAGAACTTTCAGCAATGGGCGCGCGCGCACCTGCAATATTAATGGTATACTTACCTGCAGAGTGCGGTGGTGGCAAAGCTTTGCAGGGGGGCGAGTCCTCGGACAAACCGGTTAGTATTCTATCTACTTCTATATACTGGTCAGTACATACGCTATATTCTAACCCTCTGTACCTACGTACTATGTAAGTTCGTGCCATTGCCGCAGTCTTACAAGTTCTAGTGTATAAGTAAAGTACTAAACTGTGAGCAGTGCAAGCTCGACGCGAGTATTTGGTATTAGATCTTGAACAGCTGAACTTTTGACCGGTTTTACTGTTTAAAAAAAAAGTTGAGAGTGTAATGGAGCTGAGAATGGTGTTCAAGATTGAGTTTTGGAATTTTGAAGATGAAAATTACAAGATTTAAGAAGAAAATTTTAGAGGTGAGTGTATAATGTCGGGAAAGGGGGATGTAACGATGAGGTGGGCGTGTGCGCGTCCGTTGCGCAAAGAGAGCTTGCGGCGAGATGGACAACATGGCGCAATATTCTCTTCGCTGCAGAGTTTTGGTCAGTTTTGTCTGATAGATAGGTTGATTTTTCACATTGAATAGATAACTATTGAGTTTGATTTGGAGGAAAGGATGATTCGTAGAGAATTCGATAGGCTCGATGAGATGTTGAAGAGCTTGCAGTTTGTGCGTCTTCGAAACGAGTTGTATAGGTAGAAAAAATACTGTTCTTGGAGCACTGAGTGAATCTGTCATTGCATAGCTATCATCGGGTCAACGGGATTCTGATTAGTTAGTAAAATTTTGAAAATATCTGTTCTTGGATATTTAATTGAGTTGTGGAAAAAACTGCAGAACATCTCATGAGCTTGCAGCGACTATCGGTGATGCGATCGATCGACATTAGATTCATTCATGACACGATGTTGTCTGATAATCAAACAAAGCTTATAGAAAAAAAAGTGGTAAAAAAATCATGAGGTTCCTACCAAGCCATGAGATAATAAGAAAAAACTAATTTCCAATGAGTATAATATCTATGCACACTATAAATTGTGTGAAACATCCGCCAAGCTATGATGTGAGAATCATCTAATAGAATGAAAGTTAAACATAATGTGTTTAAAAAAAACAATGGTGCATTGGTAGACAAAGACGCACTTGTCGTCTGATCCCCATCAGATCACATATATATCGCGTGGCAAAAAAATATCTTTAAAGTCTATTCCCGTTGATATGGTACATAATACAACCTCGAGCCTCATAATATCAAGCGAGCTTCAAACTTGCGGCGTCGTATATAGCCGGACTCGATTATAGGCCGAGCGTTTGAGGGGATCAATTCTTTTGCATATTTTATGCCGGCTGGCGCGAGCTCATTCCTACCTGTGATATATAACGTATGTATGTAGTACCTGATGGTCAGTCATACAGTAAAGATACTCTCAGGTGTTCTATACTACCCTGGGGGCTATGTTACACCTCTGACTAGCTACTGGCTAATATTTCAAAGTCGATAGCCGCACCGAGACCCGAATTTTTTTTTCTTTTTCAATTCATTACCAGTATTATCTTTATACATTCCACTGTTTTTCCTTAATAAAATAGGAGAGCTTAGAATTTTACCATCAATTTTAGGGGGCGTACGTGAGAAGTATTACTAAGAGGATAATGAATTATATCGCAGTATCCGCGTAAAACTTTATTACTGTGAGTTATTCATGAGTTATTCGAGTGCAGGTCCAGCTTCGAAATGACACAGTTCGAAATCTATACGGTATTGGAAAAAAACCACAAAGAATTTGGAATAGTTCATTCAGACCTCATTGACTGATTTTTACTCGCAGTGAAAATTTTCATTTGATCCTGGCATGAAAATCTTGTTCATCTCAGAAATTTATTATCCGATGCGATTTGAAAACAAGGGATCAAAAAGATCCAGAAATTTGGGTTTTTGAGAGAAAATTTCAACAACCTCAGATTCTTCCGGATTATTCAAGCGCAAGAATTATACGCACGGACTCTGCGTCCGATCATCATCATTTTAGACTGATAAAAATTGAATTGAAGATGTGGTGTCTGATTTATTTCTATCGATTCTGTGGATGTTGCCAGAAGAATCGATAACAACTGATCTTGAGATAAAAAACGCATATCAGCTTGATGAGTGATTTGGCTCTGTACCACCAAATCTTCGAAAACATTTCACACTACAATATTAGTTCACCGAAAAGTGGATGATCGAATTATCAAGGAATCCTGGTATTAATCTTGATCCAAATGTATTATAGAAACCGAATTTTATTTCGAATTCCTCTTCAAACTTTCCACTTTCCGCTTCCATTCAATAGAATTTGGGATAAGGTAGCTGAGCTTAATTTGCCCTCATTCCCTAGTTTCCCCCCACTCAAGTTCTCAAATGTACGCACCCGTAGACCTTACCACGTATTTTTTTCATATTTGTTACCTTAAAATATGAGAATATAAACGTTTTGGACCGAGCCCTCGATGATCCGCACTTTTGTTAGAACAAAGAAACTCTTTCGGTACTTTTGACTTCATTTTGCTAAGTCCCCAGAAGTTACGCCAAAAAATGAGCCCCATACCACTCGTAACGTACCTCAACTCATTCTCTTTGTTTTTATCTTTACTTCGAAATCTATTTTGCCTGGTATTTTGCAGGACTGCGAAATTCGATTTCTAACTAATACTACGCCCATATTACTAAAATGAGCGCAGTGTTCCTAATTGACCTCAATAGTCTTGTTTCAAATTCGTTTCTCACTCCATTATGATACATCAATTTAAGTCAAAGAGTTAGACAGGGTATAAGGTTACAAAATGAGTTAAAGTACGCCTCATTTGGTAGTCTGGGAGGCAG